>OX454528.1:78311748-79511748 GCA_949715645.1 Portevinia maculata
ATCTGATCCTACAGATAGACAGCCTGTAAAAAATTAGAATATTAAGTTTAAGTAACTTACTCTATACAACTTACATACAAGATATTCTCGAAATTGATGGGTTCTGCTCCGCATCCATTAAATTTAGTAAAATGATTTCCCATTCTTTTAGCTTTATTGGCTTATTTCCTGTGGTTTTAAGGTCCGACTTTTTTCACATCAGTCTTAATGTTATTAATTCTCTTCCTTATTTGATCCTCTGTCACTAAAATACCGGTTTTGGCATTAAAAACGCTAATAAATAGCTTTAAAGCCTCCGCCTTCGCTTTTTTTATGTGAGGCTGTTGAGACTTGCTCATAAGCAAGTCATGAGTTTCGAGTATTTTAATAAACTCTAAAGCTGTCGAAACTTCCTTTTTTGACATGACCTTTATTTTAACACTCACATTAAGAACTTTATTTTATAAGACCTTTGTTTAACGTACAGAATGACTAGCTAGTCAAAAACAAAAGTGTTTAAAAAAGAAGATTAATCACAACGGTAAATTACAATAGAAATCAAAACTACAGCTGCTAATCACATAAACACATTTACTTTGTGTACTAAAGTGTTTACAAAAGATGAATTTGATAGTACGGTAAATAATATGAAAGAATTTAAAACTACAGCTTCCAATTTACGTAAACATATTTTCTATACAGTATTTACTAGTGATTTTGGATGAATTGGTAGTATTTACTTGAATGAATCCAGTATTTACTACCAGTATATGCTTATCAGTATATACTTTATTTTATGCATACCAAATGAAGTATATACTATAAATCTTGGCTTTTACTAGTAATACTAGTATTTACTTTTTCTTTTAACTACTATTAAGTACTTCAGTTTTATGCATATGGCCCATTGTATCCGACTGTGTATAGGTAAATCACTAAATAAATAAATAAATAAATACTTACTTACTTACTTATCGGGCTCCCGACCCGTGAAGAATCTCTGCCTGACTCACAGCAGCCCTCCATCCGCTGCTTCCAGTTGTCCAGACCAAGCGCCTTGGCATCCGCTATGGCTTGGTCTTTGAAACGGAGGTTCGGTCTTCCTTCTCTTCTCGAACCTGGGGGCTGGGATTTGAAGATCCTCTTAGCTGGAGCATTATTGTCCATTCGCTCGATGTGGCCGAGCCAATGTAGTCGACGTATTTTAGCTTTTTGGACTACATCCACATCTTGGTACAGATCATAGAGTTCGCGGTTGTATCTTCTCCTCAATTCGCCCCCCTCCACACAGGACCAAAAATCCGCCGAAGAATTTTTCTTTCGAAGGAGCCCAGTATCAGCTCTCCCTTCCTGCTTATCGTCCAGCACTCGGCGCCTTAAAGCAGAACTGGACGGATAAGGGTTTTATAAAGCATACATTTCGTCCTCCGAGTTAGTAGTTTTGAACCCTTGCTAAACCGAAGTAGCAGCGGTTTGCTAGGCTAATTCTTCGCCGGATCTCCACAAGGTATCATTCGTGGAGTGTTTGGTTGGTTGGTTGGTAAGATAGGCATTCAATGAGGTACACTTAGACCAGAGAAGGTCCATTGTGATAACATTTGGGAAGGGCAGGTGGGTCACGCTGCTAATATCAGCCGCGCAGGCATTGTTAAGATCATGTAGATCCTGGAAGAAGTATTCACCTAAGGTAGCCATCCTGATGTTGGCTCGTGCGGGACACGTGCATAGGAGATGCAGGATTGTCTTCTCTTCTTCCTCATCCCTGCAACTTCTGCAGAAGTCGTTATGGGGAATGCCCACTCTCTGAGCATGTGGATGAGGTACCTAGCAGATGACATTGGTACATCAATGTTGTCTAAAGTTATGCTATTTGTACCAGAGGAGCCTTGTCTAGCCAATTCATCAGCCTCACAGTTCCCTTGGACATCACTATGTCCTGGTACTCAGCAAAGGGTAGTGTTATACTGTGTAGCTATCTCGTTAAAGATAGAATAAGTTCGAGTAATGTGGAGCACCCTTATTGTTTTAAGCAATATTGTTCAAACTAAAGTTTATTTTGAAAAGGTTAAAAGGTTTAATCGTTCTTTGAAACGTAAGAAACACCATCTACTTACCCTTGTGCTTTATTTTCCTCAAATGTATTAAATTTTTGCAAAAGTTTCAGAATAGTGCAAAACTGACCTTTTTCAAAAGTGGTTGGTAATGTGGCCCTATAGAGGGTGTAATGTGGAGTAGTGCTCCACATTACCAGAAATAGACTTATAACAGCAGAAATAATTGTTATTTGTTAAGATTTTTCCTTTTTATTAATGAATTACTAACTTATAATTTTTTTCGTCATTTAAATTAATTTTAAATTAGTATAAAAAATAATTTAATCAATTTACCTTTTATTTCTTTATTTTGTTTTTATTTTATTTTTATTTATGAAAATAATGAAAACGTTTAACGCTTTACGAACTTCAATTTACAAATGTATTAAAATATTAAAATAAACAATAAACATAAAAAATTCAGTCTTTTTTAACAAACTTTATATAAATTCACTTTAAATCAAGAAACAAACAAAATATAATATATATGAATAAATATGCTATCAATTTTTGCTTGTGTTGTCACATGAACTGCAAATAAAAACATAGGGGCGGGCTACAGTCCGCTTGGGCGAACTGTTGGATACCCTATTCTTATTCCTATATCTCATAAGTGGGCGTGACAAAAATTTAAAGGATTTTATCGAAAAAACTAACTAACTAACTAACGCTCCCTAGCTCAAACTTTGGTTTTTCAATAAAATTGTTTTATTTAATTGTGGGCGTGTCAGTAGGCGGATTTAAAAAAAATTTAAGTATGAGCATAAAGGGCACCTAGAGAGTATATACTATAAATTTCAGCTCCCTAGCTCAAAATTTGGACTTTCAAAAATAAAAAATAAATAATTGTGGGCGTGTCAGTAGGCGGATTTTGAAAATATTTACACATGAGCATAAAGGGCCCCTAGAGAGTATATATTAAAAATTTCAGCTCCCTAGCTCAAATTTTGGTTTTTCAAAAAAAATATTTTATTTAATTGTGGGCGTGTCAGTGGGCGGATTTTGAAAATTTTATGTCCCAAGCATTTTTATGGGCCAAAGATCATATATAAAAAATTTCAGCTTTCTAGCTCAAAATTCAATTTTTCCCAAAATTTGTTTTATTTAATTGTGGGCGTGTCAGTGGGCGGATTTTGAAAATTTTATGTCTCAATCAGTTTTATGGGCCATAGATCATATATAAAAAATTTCAGCTCTCTAGCTCAAAACTCGATTTTTTCCAAAATTTTGTTTTTTTGAGTTTGTGGGCGTGTCTGTGGGCGGATTTCAAAAATTCTTAAACTTGATTATTTCGGGACCCTAGAGAGTATATGGTTAAAATTTCAGCTCTCTAGGTCCAGTTTAAAGGCCTAATTTTTGCCGACGGACGGACGGACGGACGGACGGACGGACGGACGGACGGACATGGCTAGATCGACATTACTATCGATGCTGATCATAAATATAGTAACTTTTAGGGGTCTACGGGCAATATTAAGGTATGTTACAAACTATGCGTCAAAATTAATATACCCCTAGAATAGGGTATAAATAGCACTTCTTTTCGGGATGCATTTTTCGTGACCCCAAACAATATCGCATTGGAGACACTAAACTCATTTGGCCTCAGTCAAGTCAACACACTAAGATAAATCGCAGAAATATCATCTTCAGAATCAGCAAATAAAATTTTATAACGAGCAAGGCTAGCAAGGCTATCATCGGATGATGAAGACTGACGGCGTCTAGAAGTAGATGGTTTATTTGGCAGGATCTTAGTTTTGACTGACTTTTTCTCTTTAATCTTTACAGATTTTTCATTGTAGGCTGACTTTTTAATTATTATTGGGTATTTCCCAAGGAGTAAAATAGGCTTCAGTTTGGCTCAAAATCGGAGTGGATGTTCTTTGGCTATTTACTTCTGCCACAATATTCCGCATTTCACTAACATTTGTTTCTCTATCCAATTTAGTTTCCAAGCTCGGAGGCTGCATCAAATTGTGATTCATATCTACTAAAGGGTTTTGCAATAAGAGCGCTACAAAAGTTTTTTTTAAATAAAACAAAAACGGTTTTGGATATCAATGAAATTCTTTATTCCTGTGAAAGTACGTTCGATGCCATTATGTATGGAACTCGATTTCATTTGCATGGCCACCAGGGGCACGCTTGCAGAAGTCCAAACGCTGAACCCAATTTTCGACGGTTTTCAAACATAAATCGGCCGATACTGCTGCAATTTCACGTTCCATATTCGTACGAAGTTCATCAATCGTCGCTGGCTTGTTGGCATAGACCATAGACTTGACGTAGCCCCACAGGAAACAGTCTAACGGCGTCAAATCGCACGACCGAGGCGGCCAAGCGACTGGACCATTTCGTGAGATAACACGGTTTCCAAACTTGGTTTCGAATAAATTGATTGTGGCATTCGCTCTGTAGCTTGTGGCGCCTTCCTGTTGGAACCACATGTCCTCCAAGTCCATATCATACAATTGGGGCTACAACGACGTCACAGAGATGCCCAACGACGTCAAAGAGATGCCCAACGCTTAAGAACGACGTGTGAGACACACTTTTGGGCGTTCTTCAACTGAAGCCTCAGCGGCAGCAATATTCTCGACACTACGGGCACTTCTATGTCTCACTGGCAAGGGAACATTTTGCACTGTGCTTGTGGATTCAAATTTTTCCACTAGACGCTCAATTGTTGATCTGCTAGGACGATTATGACGACCATAAATTGGACGTAGCGCTCTTAACGTTGAGGCCACTGACTCCGAATTTCGGTAGTAAATTTTAATAATTTCGACTCGTTGTTGGCTCGTATATCTTTCTATCATGAAATGGCAAACCTTACTGAAGAGAAATGTCAAAAGAGCTGCAAAAAATTCGGCGTCGTTTTGCTGTCCCTGTCGCTCTATTTTTGTAGCGTCCCTGTTGAAAAACCCTTTATAAGAGCTCAACAAAAACAGATGGCAAATGTGGAGTACTACTCCACTATACCCGTTTGTGCGTACTCCACATTAGCCGACAGCTGTATATCATAAGAGATTCTACATTGTTTATATTAAATTCATGCGAAACAGTAAAACTCACCTAATATAGGTATATATATAACACAAAATATCAAACGCAAAATGGAAACACTTATATCAGTTGAGCCTTTAGTTTTAAAAATATAAACTTTTTAATCGGAGCAAACATTTATATGAAGATATCACTTTGTGGTATGGTATTTACCCACAACCAGTCAGCGGCTTGTCGATTTGCTGTGACTTCAGCCTGGAAGACGCTGCAATAGTTTGGTAGATTGAAGGAGAGGTGGATGTCCAGGTCTTCCCTACTTCACACGCTTTAGCCAGCACGGCTACGGTTCCCATTTCTAAATAGTTACATATAATTAAAAAAGGAAATATAAAAGTGGATGACATTAACAATATTAATAATAAAAAAAAAATAATCAAAAAGGATATGTATATAAAAGAATAAGAAATAATAATAAAAAAATATCTATATAAAATAAATATAGAATAAGAAATTAAGTACTAATAAAAAACATAGGGACGGGCTACAGTTCGCTTGGGCGAAGTGTTGGATACCCTATTCGTATTCATATCCCTCATAAGTGGGCGTGACAAAAGTCTAAGTATGGTTGAATTGTTAAGAACGCTCTACATATTTTGTTATAACATTTAAAGGATTTTATCGAAAAAAACGCTCCCTTGCTTGGGTGTTTCAATAAAATTGTTTTATTTAATTGTGGGCGTGTCAGTAGGCGGATTTAAAAAAAATTAACACATGAGCATAAAGGGCCCCTAGAGAGTATATATTATAAATTTCCGCTCCCTAGCTCAAACTTTGAATTTTCAAAAAAAGTTGTTTTTTTAAATTGTGGGCGCGTCAGTGGGCGGATTTTGAAAATATTTACACATGAGCATAAAGGCCACCTAGAGAGTATATATTATAAATTTCAGCTCCCTATCTCAAATTTTGGTTTTTCAACAAAATTGTTTTATTTATTTGTGAGCGTGTCAGTGGGCGGATTTTGAAAATTTTATATCCCGAGCAGTTTTAGGAGTCATAGATCATATAAAAAAAAATTCAGCTTTCTAGCTCAAAATTCAATTTTTTTTAAAAATTTTGTTTTTTTTAGTTAGCCGGATTTCAAAAATTCGTAAACTTGATTATTTCGGGACCCTAGAGAGTATATGATTAAAATTTCAGCTCTCTAGGCCTAGTTTAAAGGCCTAATTTTTGCCGACGGACGGACGGACGGATATAGTAACTTTTAGGGGTCTACGTGCAATATTAAGGTATGTTACAAACTATGCGTCAAAATTAATATACCCTTAGAATAGTGTATAAAAAGGAATATGAAGAAAATGTAAAAGATCCAAACTTTAGGTATCCCCGAGGAGGACCGGAAATAAATTAAAGAAAATATATAAAAAAAAACTATGTCAGGAACACGTTGATTGAGCCTGGGACTCGAACCCGAACAACGACCCGCCTGTACTCTACTTCTGGGTCGTCCAACCGATCGTGACACGGACCGTCCTTATCGTCGGTTCTCCAAAACTCGTACAAGTACGACTAGTAATGGTGGTTTCCGCACCAAGATGGGGCTAAGGAAAACCTCAGACCTTGGGATAGCTGGCACTATGGGTGAAAGACGACGACTGTAACTATGGATTCCTACCGATGGATCTTAATAGGATACAATCACCTTTGGTATCAGCAATAACAATCACGTATATCCGATGGATATATTTCGTACGTATCGGGACTATCGTTCGTTCGTATCGGGACCAAATTCTATTTTAGATAGGTAATGAGACGGCACTTTTCACTCCCACTAAATGTTTATCGGCGATATAAGATCATACACCTTTTAACCTCATTTATATGTTATATCCACAATTTTTGCTCTTGGCGAAGAAAAAAATGTTCGAATTAATTTTCGACATTGAATGCATTACCGCTTTACTTTCCCGTACACACCACCGCTCGTCACCGACTCGTTTTACAACCAGCCCATTCTCGACGCCATTCAGTTGGTCGCAGACCACTGTTTCTTCCCCATTTCAGTTCCTGATGAGGTACGTCTCTCTCCTCTTACGCTAATTCCACAATGTGAAAAAGGCTGGCCAAATTGGGAAGTTCGTTTTTGCACGGAGGGTGTGAAAACTTCAACCGAAACGCCAATTCGTAACAGTTGGCGTGGCCAGTGTCCTGTGCTCTCCATCGGTGGGAGTCTCTCCGTCATTTGTTTTCCTATGATGTCTATGGGAAAGAGGTATAGCATGGTTTGAAGGGCCGCTGTTGCAGAGGTTCTGAGTACCCCCGTGATACTGAGACATGCTGCTCGTTGAGCCTTTTCCACTTTTAAGAGAATAGTTTTCTTCTCCAGGGCGTTCGCCCAGATCATTGCACCGTATAAGAGAATCGGTCTTATTACCGACGTGTACAGCTAATGCATTATATGCGGTTGTAGGCCCCATTATGAGCCTATACGGCCCTCTTGCATGTGTATAGGGCAGCCATGGCCTTTTTGGTACGTTCGTTGACGTTTCGTGAGATAACACGGTTTCCAAACTTGGTTTCGAATAAATTGATTGTGGCATTCGCTCTGTAGCTTGTGGCGCCTTCCTGTTGGAACCACATGTCCTCCAAGTCCATATCATACAATTGGGGCTACAACGACGTCACAGAGATGCCCAACGACGTCAAAGAGATGCCCAACGCTTAAGAACGACGTGTGAGACACACTTTTGGGCGTTCTTCAACTGAAGCCTCAGCGGCAGCAATATTCTCGACACTACGGGCACTTCTATGTCTCACTGGCAAGGGAACATTTTGCACTGTGCTTGTGGATTCAAATTTTTCCACTAGACGCTCAATTGTTGATCTGCTAGGACGATTATGACGACCATAAATTGGACGTAGCGCTCTTAACGTTGAGGCCACTGACTCCGAATTTCGGTAGTAAATTTTAATAATTTCGACTCGTTGTTGGCTCGTATATCTTTCTATCATGAAATGGCAAACCTTACTGAAGAGAAATGTCAAAAGAGCTGCAAAAAATTCGGCGTCGTTTTGCTGTCCCTGTCGCTCTATTTTTGTAGCGTCCCTGTTGAAAAACCCTTTATAAGAGCTCAACAAAAACAGATGGCAAATGTGGAGTACTACTCCACTATACCCGTTTGTGCGTACTCCACATTAGCCGACAGCTGTATATCATAAGAGATTCTACATTGTTTATATTAAATTCATGCGAAACAGTAAAACTCACCTAATATAGGTATATATATAACACAAAATATCAAACGCAAAATGGAAACACTTATATCAGTTGAGCCTTTAGTTTTAAAAATATAAACTTTTTAATCGGAGCAAACATTTATATGAAGATATCACTTTGTGGTATGGTATTTACCCACAACCAGTCAGCGGCTTGTCGATTTGCTGTGACTTCAGCCTGGAAGACGCTGCAATAGTTTGGTAGATTGAAGGAGAGGTGGATGTCCAGGTCTTCCCTACTTCACACGCTTTAGCCAGCACGGCTACGGTTCCCATTTCTAAATAGTTACATATAATTAAAAAAGGAAATATAAAAGTGGATGACATTAACAATATTAATAATAAAAAAAAAATAATCAAAAAGGATATGTATATAAAAGAATAAGAAATAATAATAAAAAAATATCTATATAAAATAAATATAGAATAAGAAATTAAGTACTAATAAAAAACATAGGGACGGGCTACAGTTCGCTTGGGCGAAGTGTTGGATACCCTATTCGTATTCATATCCCTCATAAGTGGGCGTGACAAAAGTCTAAGTATGGTTGAATTGTTAAGAACGCTCTACATATTTTGTTATAACATTTAAAGGATTTTATCGAAAAAAACGCTCCCTTGCTTGGGTGTTTCAATAAAATTGTTTTATTTAATTGTGGGCGTGTCAGTAGGCGGATTTAAAAAAAATTAACACATGAGCATAAAGGGCCCCTAGAGAGTATATATTATAAATTTCCGCTCCCTAGCTCAAACTTTGAATTTTCAAAAAAAGTTGTTTTTTTAAATTGTGGGCGCGTCAGTGGGCGGATTTTGAAAATATTTACACATGAGCATAAAGGCCACCTAGAGAGTATATATTATAAATTTCAGCTCCCTATCTCAAATTTTGGTTTTTCAACAAAATTGTTTTATTTATTTGTGAGCGTGTCAGTGGGCGGATTTTGAAAATTTTATATCCCGAGCAGTTTTAGGAGTCATAGATCATATAAAAAAAAATTCAGCTTTCTAGCTCAAAATTCAATTTTTTTTAAAAATTTTGTTTTTTTTAGTTAGCCGGATTTCAAAAATTCGTAAACTTGATTATTTCGGGACCCTAGAGAGTATATGATTAAAATTTCAGCTCTCTAGGCCTAGTTTAAAGGCCTAATTTTTGCCGACGGACGGACGGACGGATATAGTAACTTTTAGGGGTCTACGTGCAATATTAAGGTATGTTACAAACTATGCGTCAAAATTAATATACCCTTAGAATAGTGTATAAAAAGGAATATGAAGAAAATGTAAAAGATCCAAACTTTAGGTATCCCCGAGGAGGACCGGAAATAAATTAAAGAAAATATATAAAAAAAAACTATGTCAGGAACACGTTGATTGAGCCTGGGACTCGAACCCGAACAACGACCCGCCTGTACTCTACTTCTGGGTCGTCCAACCGATCGTGACACGGACCGTCCTTATCGTCGGTTCTCCAAAACTCGTACAAGTACGACTAGTAATGGTGGTTTCCGCACCAAGATGGGGCTAAGGAAAACCTCAGACCTTGGGATAGCTGGCACTATGGGTGAAAGACGACGACTGTAACTATGGATTCCTACCGATGGATCTTAATAGGATACAATCACCTTTGGTATCAGCAATAACAATCACGTATATCCGATGGATATATTTCGTACGTATCGGGACTATCGTTCGTTCGTATCGGGACCAAATTCTATTTTAGATAGGTAATGAGACGGCACTTTTCACTCCCACTAAATGTTTATCGGCGATATAAGATCATACACCTTTTAACCTCATTTATATGTTATATCCACAATTTTTGCTCTTGGCGAAGAAAAAAATGTTCGAATTAATTTTCGACATTGAATGCATTACCGCTTTACTTTCCCGTACACACCACCGCTCGTCACCGACTCGTTTTACAACCAGCCCATTCTCGACGCCATTCAGTTGGTCGCAGACCACTGTTTCTTCCCCATTTCAGTTCCTGATGAGGTACGTCTCTCTCCTCTTACGCTAATTCCACAATGTGAAAAAGGCTGGCCAAATTGGGAAGTTCGTTTTTGCACGGAGGGTGTGAAAACTTCAACCGAAACGCCAATTCGTAACAGTTGGCGTGGCCAGTGTCCTGTGCTCTCCATCGGTGGGAGTCTCTCCGTCATTTGTTTTCCTATGATGTCTATGGGAAAGAGGTATAGCATGGTTTGAAGGGCCGCTGTTGCAGAGGTTCTGAGTACCCCCGTGATACTGAGACATGCTGCTCGTTGAGCCTTTTCCACTTTTAAGAGAATAGTTTTCTTCTCCAGGGCGTTCGCCCAGATCATTGCACCGTATAAGAGAATCGGTCTTATTACCGACGTGTACAGCTAATGCATTATATGCGGTTGTAGGCCCCATTATGAGCCTATACGGCCCTCTTGCATGTGTATAGGGCAGCCATGGCCTTTTTGGTACGTTCGTTGACGTTTCGTGAGATAACACGGTTTCCAAACTTGGTTTCGAATAAATTGATTGTGGCATTCGCTCTGTAGCTTGTGGCGCCTTCCTGTTGGAACCACATGTCCTCCAAGTCCATATCATACAATTGGGGCTACAACGACGTCACAGAGATGCCCAACGACGTCAAAGAGATGCCCAACGCTTAAGAACGACGTGTGAGACACACTTTTGGGCGTTCTTCAACTGAAGCCTCAGCGGCAGCAATATTCTCGACACTACGGGCACTTCTATGTCTCACTGGCAAGGGAACATTTTGCACTGTGCTTGTGGATTCAAATTTTTCCACTAGACGCTCAATTGTTGATCTGCTAGGACGATTATGACGACCATAAATTGGACGTAGCGCTCTTAACGTTGAGGCCACTGACTCCGAATTTCGGTAGTAAATTTTAATAATTTCGACTCGTTGTTGGCTCGTATATCTTTCTATCATGAAATGGCAAACCTTACTGAAGAGAAATGTCAAAAGAGCTGCAAAAAATTCGGCGTCGTTTTGCTGTCCCTGTCGCTCTATTTTTGTAGCGTCCCTGTTGAAAAACCCTTTATAAGAGCTCAACAAAAACAGATGGCAAATGTGGAGTACTACTCCACTATACCCGTTTGTGCGTACTCCACATTAGCCGACAGCTGTATATCATAAGAGATTCTACATTGTTTATATTAAATTCATGCGAAACAGTAAAACTCACCTAATATAGGTATATATATAACACAAAATATCAAACGCAAAATGGAAACACTTATATCAGTTGAGCCTTTAGTTTTAAAAATATAAACTTTTTAATCGGAGCAAACATTTATATGAAGATATCACTTTGTGGTATGGTATTTACCCACAACCAGTCAGCGGCTTGTCGATTTGCTGTGACTTCAGCCTGGAAGACGCTGCAATAGTTTGGTAGATTGAAGGAGAGGTGGATGTCCAGGTCTTCCCTACTTCACACGCTTTAGCCAGCACGGCTACGGTTCCCATTTCTAAATAGTTACATATAATTAAAAAAGGAAATATAAAAGTGGATGACATTAACAATATTAATAATAAAAAAAAAATAATCAAAAAGGATATGTATATAAAAGAATAAGAAATAATAATAAAAAAATATCTATATAAAATAAATATAGAATAAGAAATTAAGTACTAATAAAAAACATAGGGACGGGCTACAGTTCGCTTGGGCGAAGTGTTGGATACCCTATTCGTATTCATATCCCTCATAAGTGGGCGTGACAAAAGTCTAAGTATGGTTGAATTGTTAAGAACGCTCTACATATTTTGTTATAACATTTAAAGGATTTTATCGAAAAAAACGCTCCCTTGCTTGGGTGTTTCAATAAAATTGTTTTATTTAATTGTGGGCGTGTCAGTAGGCGGATTTAAAAAAAATTAACACATGAGCATAAAGGGCCCCTAGAGAGTATATATTATAAATTTCCGCTCCCTAGCTCAAACTTTGAATTTTCAAAAAAAGTTGTTTTTTTAAATTGTGGGCGCGTCAGTGGGCGGATTTTGAAAATATTTACACATGAGCATAAAGGCCACCTAGAGAGTATATATTATAAATTTCAGCTCCCTATCTCAAATTTTGGTTTTTCAACAAAATTGTTTTATTTATTTGTGAGCGTGTCAGTGGGCGGATTTTGAAAATTTTATATCCCGAGCAGTTTTAGGAGTCATAGATCATATAAAAAAAAATTCAGCTTTCTAGCTCAAAATTCAATTTTTTTTAAAAATTTTGTTTTTTTTAGTTAGCCGGATTTCAAAAATTCGTAAACTTGATTATTTCGGGACCCTAGAGAGTATATGATTAAAATTTCAGCTCTCTAGGCCTAGTTTAAAGGCCTAATTTTTGCCGACGGACGGACGGACGGATATAGTAACTTTTAGGGGTCTACGTGCAATATTAAGGTATGTTACAAACTATGCGTCAAAATTAATATACCCTTAGAATAGTGTATAAAAAGGAATATGAAGAAAATGTAAAAGATCCAAACTTTAGGTATCCCCGAGGAGGACCGGAAATAAATTAAAGAAAATATATAAAAAAAAACTATGTCAGGAACACGTTGATTGAGCCTGGGACTCGAACCCGAACAACGACCCGCCTGTACTCTACTTCTGGGTCGTCCAACCGATCGTGACACGGACCGTCCTTATCGTCGGTTCTCCAAAACTCGTACAAGTACGACTAGTAATGGTGGTTTCCGCACCAAGATGGGGCTAAGGAAAACCTCAGACCTTGGGATAGCTGGCACTATGGGTGAAAGACGACGACTGTAACTATGGATTCCTACCGATGGATCTTAATAGGATACAATCACCTTTGGTATCAGCAATAACAATCACGTATATCCGATGGATATATTTCGTACGTATCGGGACTATCGTTCGTTCGTATCGGGACCAAATTCTATTTTAGATAGGTAATGAGACGGCACTTTTCACTCCCACTAAATGTTTATCGGCGATATAAGATCATACACCTTTTAACCTCATTTATATGTTATATCCACAATTTTTGCTCTTGGCGAAGAAAAAAATGTTCGAATTAATTTTCGACATTGAATGCATTACCGCTTTACTTTCCCGTACACACCACCGCTCGTCACCGACTCGTTTTACAACCAGCCCATTCTCGACGCCATTCAGTTGGTCGCAGACCACTGTTTCTTCCCCATTTCAGTTCCTGATGAGGTACGTCTCTCTCCTCTTACGCTAATTCCACAATGTGAAAAAGGCTGGCCAAATTGGGAAGTTCGTTTTTGCACGGAGGGTGTGAAAACTTCAACCGAAACGCCAATTCGTAACAGTTGGCGTGGCCAGTGTCCTGTGCTCTCCATCGGTGGGAGTCTCTCCGTCATTTGTTTTCCTATGATGTCTATGGGAAAGAGGTATAGCATGGTTTGAAGGGCCGCTGTTGCAGAGGTTCTGAGTACCCCCGTGATACTGAGACATGCTGCTCGTTGAGCCTTTTCCACTTTTAAGAGAATAGTTTTCTTCTCCAGGGCGTTCGCCCAGATCATTGCACCGTATAAGAGAATCGGTCTTATTACCGACGTGTACAGCTAATGCATTATATGCGGTTGTAGGCCCCATTATGAGCCTATACGGCCCTCTTGCATGTGTATAGGGCAGCCATGGCCTTTTTGGTACGTTCGTTGACGTTTTCTTTCCAGTTTAGCTGACGGTCCAACTGTTCATGTTTACTCCGAGGTAGATAAACTCCTTAAATATCTCGAAATTGTTGCTAGATATCAATAGTGACGTTTTGTCCTAGGCGGTGGACAGATATTTGTTTGTTTGTTGATAGAATGTGTTTAGTCTTGTCCGCATTTACTACAAGGTGGCGCAAAAATAACCTTCCGATGTTTTTTGGCTGTAATTTAAAAAAAAAATGAAAAACTTTGATTCTTCTTGTGGATTATTTTTCTTTGGTCTTTTAATTTTTTTTACATCAAGTCGAGAATATGATGTCATATAAATGGCCGCCGCCACAGTTGATTGTCATTTGAGCCCTTTTTATGGCATTTTCCATCACTTTGGCCAAAACTTTCGGCGATAGGTCCTCACATTGTTGACGGATATTGTCTTTAAGAGCTGCAAGAGTCTGAGGCTTGTTGACATAAACCCGCGACGAAATGGGCCTCATCACTCATGATTATTTTTGATGAAAAATCATCTTCCTCTTGGTGGTGATTAAGGATGGCTTGAGCGTATGTTAGACGCGATTGGCGGTCAGCAGCTAACAGCTGATGCACCGTCTGGACTTTGTACGGAAACATCTTCAAATCTTGTACCAAAATTCGCTGTAAAGACCGTCGACTGATACCCATTCACCAATATTCCGCGTTCTGGAGCAGTGTAGCGTAACATTGTTTATTAACGTGTATTTCGCATGTGTTTACTACACAAATGTCAAAACAGAACTGACATTAGGGGCCAATCGCAAAATTTATAGCATTTTCTGATAGGAGGATTACTTTTGCGCCACCTTGTACAAGGCCCACAGATTTCACCTGTTCTTCAATCGACGTGAAAGCTTCTATCACGGAGCGCTGTGATCGACCGATGATGTCAATATCGTCCGCATAACCCAGCAGCTGAACGGACCTGTTGAAGATAGTGCCTTCCGTGTTGACACCTGCCCTGCGCACTATCTGCTCCACTACGAGATTGAAGAATTCTCATGATAGCTCGTCCCCTGACCGAAATCCGGTGCATGTTTGAAATAGTTCGGAGGAGTTACTTCCAAACTGCACATTGCACGGTCCAAGGTATAAGACGTGAATGTACCTTGGTTCACGGAGTATTGTACCTTGGACCGAAAATATTATTAAAAGTTTTCCTACAGTTTAAAGGTGAAAACTTTAATTTATTTCAATGAAAAGTAAAAATGGTACCATTCTTTATTTATTTCAAAAAAAAAACAGCAAAAAAACAAACCATTATCTTAAAGTTTTTGTGCTTGATAAAAAAAAAATTTATTATATATAAAAAAAATTGTTTTACTAAAAAAACTTAACAAAGGACTTCAATATTTTATTTAAAAACTTACTTTAAGGAAACAACATAAAAGAAAAACAAATTTATTACTTCAATATTATTTAAAAATTTTCATTAATGGACAAACCAATGGTCCAAGGTACACGCGCTATGATAGGTCCAAGGTACACTGACTCCACTTTAGCCAAACAAATTAAATTTTAACATAGTATTCAAACCACATACGAACGACAATGTGTTGCTACCAAAACATTATTAGTACACTTACAGAAATCGATTAAAGTAGCGGAAAAGAGACAGAAAACTAAGCACTACATAACTTCACAAAAGAGATAAAAAAATACCTTTTCATTGAAAACTATGTTTTTTTTTTCTGCCGACTCGTGCAGTTGTGCCTTCAAAAAGAAACTGAGAAGACAAATGAACAGAAGATCAACATTTCACAGAAGGATCGGTTTTAGCGTGCTTTGTATTTTTCAGAAAATTGGCACTCGGACCAACTTACAATCGGACCAAGGTACACTACCTTCCCCTATACTATCATACGCGGCTTTGAAGTCGATGAATAGGTGGTGTGTCTCGACTTGACATTCGTTGGTCTTTTCCTGAATTTGCCTTAGTGTGAAAATTTCGATCTACCACACTGGTACGTGCCGATAAGTGTGTTGCAAAATGGGTTAAGACGTTCACACACTACCTTTGGATAGGATCTTATATGCGAAATAAATAAATTGTTATAAAGTATGCATTTATGCATTACCGACAACTCCAAGATCATGTAAATCCTCAAAAACAGTACACGATGGAAGAAAACAATAATTCCATTTGGGGCTTAAAAGATGTAGATACACCGTATGACTTATTCTCTTAACGAAAATAAATATGTATAAAAAAAATATATAATATATAATATAAAACTTCCTCCCAGTTGTAACAATAGCAGGTGTTTTCTGGTTGGGGATTTTTCCCATAGTATGCATGTCTGTCTAACCCCGGAAGACGTAATGCCCTAGTAGCATCGTCGGGAAATGGGTTTGGAAGCAGATGTGGTTTTAGTTAGGGTTAATAGTCCCACACTCTGTCATTCTATGCTTTCCTTATTAAAATTATCCTCATGATGTGGTAAACAAATTAAGTACCTAATAATTAGTACCTATACCTATGTAGATGCTAATTATAAAATGCATGTCTAGAGTGCTGGAGAACTTAATTATTATATATTAGTGTGTATACTATGCCCGACGCAATTAAAGCAAAGAGAATAAAGTTTATATTGTCCTTTTTAAAATGCTCTTCAGCTGTTAAAATGGGTAGGTAGCATTCAACCAAATTAGCGCTCTTTGTAGCCATAAGCAGTCGCTTAGTCCTTTTGAATTGCCCAATAACAATGTGTCATTCTTTCAAAAACAAAACAAACAACGAAAGAGGATGTGCATAGATAGCTAAGCTATAGAATTTGTAAGAAGAGAAGTATTAGAAAATAAAGGAGAAATGAATTTGAAATAAACTTATCAACATCGTTACCTGCTTGAGCAAAATATTGTTGCAGCCCGAAGCGTGATCGTACATACTATATCTATTCGAGGTCGACGAAAACCAACGAAACGTTAGTGGATTGTGGTGAAAAATCATCTTGAACTTTGAAAAAACGTCAACAATTCCGAAGAATACCATATACTGTACATATATGTACGTGGAAGGCAATGTGAGAATATTGTATTAAGAGCACACCACCTACCACACAAACTACCCAACCCATGTTGTTCAATATTGTAGCCTTCAATTCGACTGTAGCTATATATCTTCATGATAGTCGAACAAAACGTATTGGAAAATTGGAAACCACGTAATAGTGATCGCTTGTCGGATGATAGCAACCACTTTTCTTGTTTCCGGCATGAGTTTCTTGGATGTAGTGAAGGAGTGTACAGGGTTTAGGTAAAAGAGGCACAATAAACCAATTGTACAGATTGTACATTTAGCTTGAGGAATGAAAAATGCAGGTGTGCTCTTTGCGTTATAAATTGTATAGTGGAATTGAATTTAAGGTATTGCATCAAAACGGAATAGCGAATGATGATGTCTCGGAATTTATAGTTTAAATAGACACAAACGTTTATCCATTTATAGCTAGCATTGCGTTTACACAACACCAACCAGCACGTACCAACAGAATTTTTCCTGTTTTAGGTTTTCTGAAATCCTTTTTTGACATTTCTACTTGTGTATCAGAAACCTTAAATAATCGCTATCTTCTCTTAGCATAAATTGAGTGCAATTAAGTTTTAGAGAGGACGTGACAAGACGTGACAAATTTTTTTTGCGCAAATCAAATTTTCCATCAATTGAAGACACCGGTAAAAGAAATTGGTTGCTTTAATTTATTTCAACAATTTCGATTTAGGTTGTTAATTTTTATCCTGGTGGAACATTTTGCCAGTGCAGGGACGGGCGAAGAATATCACTGCAGTATCCCAAAAACAGCGCTTTTCGCAAAAGGCGCTTAAGGGGAGAAATGGCATCCAGGTAATTTTGTCAATAATGTTTTTTTTCTTTTTTTATAATTTGCTTACGCTAAAGAGGCTTTGTTGTTTCTGTAATATGTACAGTACGCTTGTAGTGTTACACACAGCGCATGAATTTTTTGTTGAACAGTAAGCTGCACCTAGCAATGTAGTATTGTATTGCATGATTTTAGGTGCTACTTACTATTCGAAAGAATAGGATGATAGGAAAAACGTTTTTGGTGCTTAGTATTTTTTTTTTCCACGGGTGGCGACTAAATTGCTTAGGGAGATCTCTATTTATGTGAATTCAATTAAAAATCATGGCCCTGGCCGGGATTCGAACGCACGACCTGCCAATCAGTTAGTGAATACACTACCATCGCACCAATGCCACCCGCATTAATGTGTGCTTATAGCGACATATTTTACATCTTGAAACTGTCCAACAAGTGTGCATGCTAATCCGTGGGTTGATATAACTGGAGATCACCGGTGTCGTAATACGACGATCAATCAAAAATCAAGAATGGACGCATACATCAAAATAGTAAAAAAAAACACACTCCAGGATCACACATATGCAACACCACCAACCACCAGCATTTGATTGGCCTTATGGAGTGATCCGAAACTGGGAGGCCTATCAATATACATTAAGGCCGAAACGGTGAACCCCACAAGCGGACCAATAGGAATGCAGGAAAGAGGAAGGGTTATAATCAATTTAGTGCTGATCATGAAGGAAGAAAAAGAAGCTGGCTTAACATTTGTTGATTTTTTTGAAGGCTGTCTTACGAGTTCGCACTTAATAACCGAAGCTGACACAATTTGAATGCGGTGCCACTTGACCTCGAAAAGAAAACCGATTGAAGGACACCACTTTGGAAAACTAAAAGAAATTCGACAATAATTAACTTTTGCTCACCCGTTGGATCCATAGCCAAAGAGTCTATGCTTTCCAATATGTATGGGATCCATGCTTTCAACTATTTGTTCAAAACTATTAGTACCTTCAGTTCTTTTTACTGGCCTTGTTTCTGTTAGTTTTTAAAGTGAAATAAAAAAAAAATATTTTTTTTTTTAAATTAAATTCTATGCCAGCGTTACCTATGCAAAACTCCATGACTCCGATTTCACAGGAAAAAAAAAAAATATGTTGGTTCCACAGATAAATTTAAAACACAAGTATTACCATTATGTCCTAAATCAACTAAGAACGGAAGAAAACAAGTATTCGGATAAAAATGGGCTAAATTTAAATTTGTTCAAGATAGGATTAACAGCATCACCATCAAATTTCTTTGAAATATAGCCGTTATTCTAATATGCTGTTAGTCCTTTGTGGAAATCTGAGTATAGGTACTATATTCGTACATATTTACTCCAAGTATTGAAAACCCACAAAAAACACAATTTTTACACCCGTTTTTAAGAAAAGTGATGTTTTTCAAAATGTTAGCAACTGTTACAAAAAAAAATGTAAAAAATTATTTCCGAAATCTGAGTATGCAGATTTCTTCCAAATGTAAATATCAGATAACTTGATAATTTTTTTCTAAATCACTTTGCCTACCCGTTTTTTTAGATATTGTTGGTTATCTAAAGTAGGTACCATTAGTCGAGTCTTATAAAAACTGAGTACGCCATCTTCTGACACTCATCCCAAACATTCAAAACCCCGAAATTGATCGTGTTTGGGAAAAATTAAATCTTCGAAAATTCAAAAAACGTTTCAATAAATATATAACAATTATAAAAAAATATTTTCAACATTTTAATACGCGAATTTGTCAAAAATCACATCAGTTGGGGTGTATATTTTTGTGGAAGTACCTTAACTTGCTTTTAAGATATTATAACATTTTTGCGAAAACTGAGATCATCCATTCACTTTACTCACCTAAATTATTTAACACAAGTTCAAAATCGCTAAAGCCATTTTTCAATAAATCGGTGTTGTAAAAACCATTTGTAAAGTAAGTGTTATTTATGGTCGCAATATCATACCTCATACACAGTTTGAGTTCAAAATTGTACACGATTGCAATATCTTTATCTTTAGTATACAACACTCTTCGAGAAAGTTAATAAAATACAGACTTAATCTCACTTTTAAGAATTTGACTATGCTTGAACAATATCGGCTAATTGCCGTTAATTCCTTTCAACACGCTCTTGCAATCGGACTCCTTAGTCTGTAAGCATGCGGGAGCAAAGCATTTATTCAATAACGACAAAATCGCGGCGGATATTTTCTTGTAGTTCCCTAATTGTTCGGGGATTGTTGGTGTTAACTTTCGTCTGAGGTATCCCCATGAAAATAAGTCGCATAGTGTAAGGACGGGTAACCCAGCTGCCCAAGGTATGTATCCGTACTTGCTAATGCTGATAAATTTATTGGGACAAATTATAGTCAGCTTCCATTGAAACTCTATCTGTGTTTGGGCTAAAATTGTGTTCTGGTATTGAACTTGAGAAAGAACTGCACTTGCGGTACCAAAAACTCGTCGATCATTCAGCAATACAAGTCAGCACTTGTTGTCTCTCGCTTGCTTAGCTTTTTATCAAAGCCAAAAGCACCGCCGCATGCAACGCTAACAATAAACAACCAAGAATTGCAAAGATCAAGAAGATCTTCCTGGTTTGAAAACTGTGAGAAGCTTGAAAAACTTTCTGCAGTGGCGCGTTTATAAATTCATAAGTAAAAAAACAATTCACAAACAAATAAATAATAACAGCTCAAGAATTATATCACTTGGAAACTAAATTTGCTAAGATATTATAGCACCATTCCACAATTTGAGCATATTTAATAACTAGGTTTAATAATTAAAAGAATAGTGACGTTTTTGTAAGTTATGTCCTGACACATTGACAATACTAATGTCATGCCTAAATGATTTTATTTACATTTTTTTGTACACTAGTTTAAAAACAGTAAATATTTGTGCATTGAACAAAATTTTGCAAGTAAGAATTGCTTTGTATATTGTTTGGCATTATCATAACAAAATGTAATTTTTATATGTTATAAACTATATGCCATATAGTTGGCGTCACAAAGTGGTGTGCTCAATACCATCTAAAGAAAGATAAGAACCACTCTCACAAAATATAAGGTACATCGACCGAAATCCTGTGTAGAAAGAATAACTCTCCCGAGGAAACTGTGAGGAAGACAAATGACGTACCTTCGTGAGTGCCAGTTCACATGCGAAATTGAACGACTCAAGTCAAATAAGAGTTTGAAATAGAAACAAGCGTCAAAACTAGCATCCAAAATCTTCAAGACTGGGCTGCAAAGCCTCTGCATTAAAATTTTTTCCACGCGTTATTCAATCAATACGTTGACCAAAAAATCTCAAACAAACGGCTAACGAATAGAAGCATTTACCAATCCAAGATGAGGTCCTTCCAGCGAGGAATTATTTGATATGTATAATCAAGAAACCGAATGCACCTAAAGAAACCTGTTGAAGATGTGGCATGCGTAGTGAGACCATTGACCACATAATGTCAGCATGTCCAAAATTGGCCCAAAGTTACTATCTCAAACGCCATAACAACGTTGCTATAAATAAAACCAGTCGTCGCAACAGACAACCTTAAGATATACTTCGATAGAACTTTATACACAATGCACAGACGAGAACACAACAGACCAGATATCACCATACTTAATAAGGCAGCAAGAGAAGGATACCTAGTGGAAATAGCAGTGCCGTTCAGGAGAAACTTGAAGAAAACCTACGTGGAAAATATAAACAAATACGCTGAACTTGCAACGAAAATCAAAGCTCAGTGGAAGCTAAAATCGATGCAGATCGTACCAAACATCATATCTATTGTGGGAGTTATCCATAAAAACCTTACTTAAAGCGTGGACACCTTAAGATTAAAACACACAATTTTAGAAAATATTCGGAAAGCTGTGATAATTGATACCTGCCATGTAACAAGAGTTTTTATACCCTATTCTAGGGGTATATTAATTTTGACGCATAGTTTGTAACATACCTTAATATTGCCCGTAGACCCCTAAAAGTTACTATATTTATGATCAGCATCGATAGTAATGTCGATCTAGCCATGTCCGTCCGTCCGTCCGTCCGTCCGTCCGTCCGTCCGTCGGCAAAAATTAGGCCTTTAAACTGGACCTAGAGAGCTGAAATTTTAACCATATACTCTCTAGGGTCCCGAAATAATCAAGTTTACGAATTTTTGAAATCCGCCCACAGCGCCCACAAACTCAAAAAAAACAAAATTTTGGAAAAAATCGAATTTTGAGCTAGGAAGCTGAATTTTTTTATATATGATCTATGACTCCTAAAACTGCTCGGGATATAAAATTTTCAAAATCCGCCCACTGCCACGCCCACAAAAAAATAAAACAATTTTATTGAAAAACCAAATTTGAGCTAGGGAGCTGAAATTTTTAATATATACTATCTAGGGGCCCTTTAAGCTCATGTATAAATATTTTAAAAATCCGCCCACTGACACGCCCACAAATAAATAAAACAATTTTTTTGAAAATCCAAAGTTTGAGCTAGGGAGCTGAAATTTATAATATATACTCTCTAGGGGCCCTTTAAGCTCATGTATATATATTTTCAAAATCTGCCCACTGACACGCCCACAAATAAATAAAACAATTTTTTTGAAAATCCAAAGTTTGAGCTAGGGAGCTGAAATTTATAATATATACTCTCTAGGGGCCCTTTAAGCTCATGTATAAATATTTTCAAAATCCGCCCACTGACACGCCCACAAATAAATAAAACATTTTTTTTGAAAATCCAAAGTTTGAGCTAGGGAGCTGAAATTTATAATATATACTCTCTAGGGGCCCTTTATGCTCATGTGTTAATTTTTTTTTTTAAATCCGCCTACTGACACGCCCACAATTAAATAAAACAATTTTATTGAAGCACCCAAGTTTGAGCTAGGGAGCGTTTTTTTTGATAAAATCCTTTAAATGTTATATAACAAAATATGTAGAGCGTTCTTAACAATTTAACCATACTTAGACTTTTGTCACGCCCACTTATGAGGGATAGGAATAAGAATAGGGTATCCAACAGTTCGCCCAAGCGGACTGTAGCCCGTCCCTATGTTTTTACAATGAATTTGTAAAATAACTCTAATATATTACAAAGTCCAGCGATGCTCCCCTCTGCAGCCCTTCCAGGAAGCAGGCGGCCCTCAGGAAAAAGCTGAAGAAGCTCTCTCTTGAGGAATGCGAGAAGGCTCCTTCCGGCTGCTCCTCGGAGGATTCCGCGACTGATGAGCTCTGCGAATCGGTTAGCGTTGAAACCACCAAGGAATCAGGCTGTAGGAAGCGAAAGAAACGGAAGAGTGGTAAGAGGAAGAAGCGAGGAGGAATGGTGGACTCGGAGAGTAGGGTTGTAGTAAATGCCGACCCCAAACCTGTTGGCCCCGTACCTACTGCTTCTGATCTGTCCGCTCCCAATGTTTCAGAGATGGTCACTGAAACAGAGAAGTCTGTGAAGGTGACGGACACAAGAGTGGCTAAGGGGTCACCTAAGGTAGCTGGTGCAGCATCCAAAGGCACAAAGAGGTCTTGCACTAGCAATGATGCAGGACCCCCCCTACCAAAGAAGAGCTACACGGACTCGGCCCTGTCTGGTTTGCGATTGGCGGTTGTTTTCCCGGGTGATCACCTGAGGAAGTATACTGCGGAAAACATCTGCATTCTGGACAAGGCCTTGAAGGACGCTGTAAGGAGGCGAGTCAAGGAAGGCAATAGCCCGGCGTTTGAGCGCATCATCAAGACTAATGGAGGCTTTGTCCTCTGCTGTAGTGATGAAGCCACGAATGCGTGGGTCAGAGCTGATCTTGCTCGCATTTTCCCTAAGCTTGACGGGAGTGACCTTGTCTGTCTTCACCCGTCAGAGCTAGTGGGATATACCAAGATGAAGGTCTTTGTCCCAGAAACTGATCTGGAGACTAAGGAAATCATCGATCTTCTCAAGGGTCAAAACCCGGGTCTATCCACCGATAAGTGGAGGGTCTATCACTTCAACAAAATTAAGGATGGCCGTATGTATACTTTTGGTGTTGATGACGATTCGGCGAAGATGCTTGGGAAGTGCTCTTACCGGCCTTTTTTCCTCACTGGTCGCCTGTTCTTCAGGCCAGAAAAGAGGGGAGAGAAGGCTGGAATTTCCAGTGGTAATTAGCTCTATGGCTAGCTCATCACTGGAGGTCCTTCAAATCCACTTGCAACATTCCAAGGCGGCTTCACCTATATTGTGTCGTCGTCTTGGAAAACTGCATACAGAGGTGTGCCTCATACAGGAACCTTATCTGTATAAGGGGGCGGTAAGTGGCATCTCGGGTGTACCAGGAGCAATTTTTGTAAAGCCTGGGATTGTTAATACTCGCAGGTTTTTTTTTTTTTTTTTTTTATAATTTGCTTACGCTAAAGGGATTTTTTCTGTTGTTACAGTACCCTTATAATGCTAAGAACACAGTGTAAGCGTGTAAGCTACTTGGTATTAGAAAGAATAGAGAGATAGGAAAGAAGTATTTGGGTGCAGTTGTAGGGTTGCACGTGCATCTTTGTAGCAAAGGGCTTAGATGCTAGTCTTATGCCTGAGGTCAGTGCTCGAGACTGTACAGCTATTAAAATGTGTCTTAAGCGAGGAGGGTTGGTTACTGAGATTATTTTAGCCTCAGTGTACCTCCCATTTGACTCACTGGCCCGACCTCCAACGGTGGAACTGGTAAGTCTTGTCGAGCATGCCCGACGAGGTAACAAGCATTTGATCGTTGGTATGGACGCGAACGCGCATCATCGCGTTTGGGGTAGTACTGACTCAAATAGCAGGGGTGAATCCCTACTAAACTTCTTTGCTGCCAGCCAGCTCGATATACTGAACACTGGTAATGAGCCAACCTTTGTCACTCGGCTGAGGCGGCAAGTTATTGATGTGACAGTAGCAACCGCTGCTGCATCTGGCATCGTTTCGAGCTGGTGGGTTTCAAGGGAAGAAACTGCATCTGATCATCGGTATGTTATTTTTAAGCTAAGTGCAGATCGACCGATCAGAAGCAAAATCAGGAATGTGCGACGCACTGACTGGGACGTTGCGGGGTCAGATAGGTTCCCTGCCTATCAGGATCCTTAGTAGCGATGACTTGGATAAGGCGACCGACACGCTACACAGCGGTATTATTAAGGCCTTTCATACTGCTTGCCCGGAGAAGGAGGTTGGCGGTGCGAAACCAACCCGATGGTGGAACGCTAAGCTATCCCTTCTCAGGAAAAGAGTGGGGAGGCTGTTTAACAGGGCCAATAAGTCTAACCTGGCAGCCGATTGGTCTTCTCATGCGGATGCGTAGAAGGAGTACAAGAGGCAAATTAAGAGCGCTAAGAAGGTATCTTGGCAGAGGTTCTGCGGAGAACTGAAGGATGTTAGCGCGGTTTCGAGATTGCAGAGAGTCCTCTAAGCTGATCCGGGAGCCAGGCTTGACGTCCTTCGGAAGCCTGATGGCACCTCGACCAACTCCAATGAGGAGGCACTTCAACTGCTAATGGACACCCACTTTCCAGGCTGCAAAGCCGTGGATAGTTGCGTGTGGCCAAACAAAGGCAGAACTACCACTGAGCAGTGGCGGGTCGCGGCGAGCATTGTTACGAGAGAGAGGGCGAGAGCTATTATCCTGTCCTTTTCTCCTTTCAAAGCTCCTGGACCTGATGGCATATACCCCATACTCTTGCAAAAGGGTATCGAGATTTTGCTCACACTGCTAACTAGAATCTACAGAGCTAGCGTTGCTCTGCGACATATTCCTTTAGCCTGGAGAAGAGCTAGGGCGGTTTTCATTCCCAAACCGGGAAAGGCCGCCTATGATCTTCCCAAAAGCTTCAGGACTATTAGCCTTTCATCATTTCTGTAAAGGGCCTGTTGGTCGACTCCTTGTTGAGAAGACTTGATGGGGAAGGTCACCCTGTTATTGGGTACGCTGATGATGTGTGCATTATTGTCAGCGGCAGGTTTTTACCAACTCTTTGTTAGCTGATGGAAACAGCGCTCAATAGTGTTGGGAGTTGGTGCCGCGAGCAAGCTCTGTCAGTCAACCCCGCGAAGACTGAGATGATGCTGTTCACGAGTAGAAGGGCAATACCTCAAGTGAGGTGGCCTTACTTCCAGGGCACTCAACTAAAGCTATCAAGCAAGGTTAAGTATCTGGGTATTGTGTTAGATCCAAAGCTTAACTTTTCTGAACATTTCGTTGCTAGGATTTCGAAGGCAACTAACATTCTCTGGCAGTGCCGTAGGATGTTCAGCAGAACCTGGGGACTTAGTCCCAGGCTGGTTCACTGGATTTACACGTGCATTGTTAGGCCATACCTTATGTATGGTGCGATTGTATGGTGGGCTAGAGCTCACATCCTCAAACGTCAACTGTCGAAGCTACAGCACCTTGCGTGCTTATGCATTACAGGTGCGATGAGAGGAACTCCCACTGCTGCTATGGAAGTGTTGCTCTGTTTACCTCCCTTGCAGTTCCTTGCTGAGAGTGAGGCCAGAAAATCACTATACCGTATGTGTGTAGTGCTTGGACGGCAGATCAATCTCGGCGTGGGGCCAGAGGTGCTAGGTACAGAGCTCTCTATGACAGCTTACCTGGCCATCGGGGAGGAGCACTTGACACCGTGTGCATGAAGCAAGTCTTTGAGCGCCGCTTTCAGGTCATCCTTCCTGTACGGCAGGAATGGAACTGTGAGGGGTGGAATGGCTTTAAGCCGGGTGATGTCATCGTCTATACCGATGGCTCACTCATTGACGGTATCTCCGGAGCCGGGGTCTACTCTAGAGACTGTCGGATAAATCTATCTGCAGCCTTGGGTAGACAAACAACTGTTTTTCAGGCAGAAATCTTTGCGATTGCTACTGCCGCAAATATCCTGTTAAGGAGAAGGATTAAGGGTAAAACCTTATACATCTGCTCAGATAGCCAAGCCGCTATCAAAGCCTGTTCGGCTGGTTCTCTCACGTCAAAAATAGTTGAGGAAACCATGGTTAAGCTTAACCGTCTGGGTAGATGTAACTCGGTATCACTTGCCTGGGTTCCTGGGCACACAGGTATCGAGGGAAATGAAAGAGCGGATGCTCTGGCCAGGAAGGGCTCTTCAACAGCCTTCATTGGCCCACAACCATCTATAGGATGCTGCTCATCCGTCCACAAACGTGAAATGGATTCGGCTCTACGCCAACAACATTCCGAATACTGGCATGACCTGGTCTCATGCAGGTATTCGAAGAAGCTAGTGGACGGTCCGAAAATCAGCAGAGCTAAGTTTTTGCTTGAACTAAACAGGAAAGACTTGAGACCCTTGATTGGTCTCGTCACCGGTTTCAGTCCTCTTAACGAGCACCTCAAAACCATCCACATTAGGAGCTCGGGCCTATGTGAGTGCTGCCTGGAGGCGGATGAAACGGTATCTCACTTCATCTGTGAATGTCCGGCTTTCGCCAGAACCAGGCTCACAACTATAGGCAAACAATTCGTCAACGAAGATGAGATGGGGGACATTGAACTTGCTAACATTCTTCGCTATGCCAAGGCTACTGGTAGGTTCTCCCTCACTATATCTTACTAATCGCCAATAACCAGCGAGCGGGCAGCTATGCTGAAGTACAATGGACCAATAGGTCTAAGTGCTTGTCATCTACTGATGACCCCACTGCACATACAATACATACAATACAATATTACAATTTTAAATATACGATAAATGTCTCCAAAATTGTATCTTCGTAAACACTCAATGAGAAAAAAAGATATAATAATAATAACAATTAGCAGGTTGCCCCCAACCGTGCGTGCTTCTTCCAAAAAAAAAATTATTCGTCTTACAATGATTCGTCGGCATTGTGGATTCCAGAGTCACAGGCGAGTAGTCAAATTCGCGTCACGGAAGACTCTTAAGTAAATAAAATGTCTTTCATTAAGGACTTGACAACTTCTTTTTTAAATAAAATTCAAACTTCTTTTTTTTAATAAAATGCAAACTACTTGCTATATCTTATTGGCTTGAATTACTATCAAAACGTTTATGAATGGAATTTGACTTCGTTCATATTTCCACCACGGGAACATATGCAGCGGTCGATACGTTGACTTAAATTTTCGATGAATCGGCCGCACATTTCGACCGATACGGCCGCTACTTTTCGTTCAATATTGGCTCTAAGCTCCTTTAACATCGCCGGCTTATTGGCATAGACCAATGATTTAATGTAGGCCCATAAAAAAAGTCTAGTGGCGTTAAATCACACGATCTCGGCGGCTAATAGACGGGTCCGTTTCTCGAGATTGCACATTCACCGAACTGAGACTTCAATAACTCGAATGTTGCACCCGCTGTGTGGTTTGTGGCACCGTATTGCTGGAACCACATATCACTGATGTCCAGTTCATGCAATTGCTTAAAGAAATAACATTCCGACATGTCTCTGTAGCGAATACCATTTACCGTAACGTGATGGTCATTTTCATTGAAGAAAAAACACCCAATGACGCCACAGGCATGAAAACCGCACCAAACAGTGATGATGAAGTGCTGTTTCACAAAGCGCATGATGGTTCTCAGCTGTCCAGTTTGGCATATTTTGCTTATTGACGAAGCCGTTTAACCAAAAATGCGCTTCATCGCTGAAGATGATTTTGCGATGAAATTCTTCATTTCACTTCCATCATGTCCAGAGCCCGATTCGATAACGTATGTCGCTTCAAGTGGCTGTAGTTCTTGAGTCAGCTTGATCTTTTAAGGGTGTAGGCCAAGATCCTTACGCAAAATTTGCCATAACGTGGTCTGGGAGAGGCCCAATTCTTGAGAACGTGGTGAAATTGACTGATTTGGCTGATTTGCGACGGACTCCTCTACGGCAGCAATATTCACAACACTTCGGACAAAGCGTAGTCTCAATGGCACGGCAGCATCAAGCAGCAAATATTCTGACTCAAATTTTTTAATAGACTAAGAATTGCTTGTCTACTGGGACGAGAATTACGGCCGAAAATTGGCGTTAACGCACTTGAAGTTGCGACCATCAACTCGGAACTTCGGTAGTTAATTTTAATTATTTATAAACGTTGTTCCTTCGTGTACTTCAGCATAATGAAAATTGATTTTACTGTATATTTTGACATTGAGAGTTCGGTAATCGGTTTAAGGTTGCGGTCACACTGAAAGTTTGAAGTCGCTAATGAAATACCCTTTATAACAATCAGTGTGGTAACCATACTCGTATCATCTCATGTTATAAGCACGCCCTCCCCAAGAGCATTTTGATATAAATACATACCTTTCTCTTCTGCCGAACAAACAGAATAACTTGTTGAATTTTTTTTCCAGAATCAGATTTGCCCCTCTCCGCTATTATTGTAGAAACCCGGATGAGCTCAGGTGCTTCGACGACGTAACCGCTGTAACTAAGCCGCTACGTATTTCATATGAATTCCAGACGTCAGAGCTATATTGTGTTCCCAGTAAAGGTAAGTCGCAATTGGCACAGTTTTCTCGAAAAGTACAACAAGTTTTCCACGAACCAGGCATTTTAATCCAAACAAAGCCATGCATCTTCTTGTTATCACTGTGAATTCGAGTGTAATTTTACATAGACTGCTTCCTGTTTCCTTTTAACAGTGGAAAAAAGCCTTTTTTTCATCCCGAAGAAGCTCTTTCTACATTATAAGGAACAAGGTAAATATGGGATTGTGTATTTCTCCCACAAGTGAAGTTTGGATTTGAAAAATTCTCTTGAGATACTCGACAGTACAGTCCCTGGCCAAATTATTAGACGCACTGTAGTTTTTTAATATTTTTATGTGTTGCACGAGTTTATATGCAACATTTTTATAATTAAACATACGTATAATGTGTTTTATTAAGGAGATTTTATAAATGATTCCATTTTGTATTTACATTTGACGTGTTGCATTACAGTGTTAACCAATTGATATGCGAACGTAAACAAGTACAAACAAAGTACATAGAACCTTACAGTGCGTCTAATAATTTGGCCAGGGACTGTAATCAGCGATGGACAGTCCAATTTCCAAACTATGGTTCATAGAACATTCTTTTAGCTAACCTTGGTCTACTCTATATATAATACCATAGAAATGCATTACTTGTTGTATAAGCAGGCAGTTAGTGCTCACTGTCACCATCTGCCACTTGTCAATGATAATTGCATGGTCACTTGCCAGACTGTACTGAACATTAATTCAGAAAAACCTCAAATTAAAGCAAATTAAAGTTGTGCATAGCAGTCGCTTACATTTAGAGACCCTACCTAGTACCTACTTAGAACATTAAATTAACCACATACCTACGGCTATATGCCTTTAAATTAATAACATGCACAAACTTTTTATATTTAGCTACTAAAGTTTATTCTCATATCTGAATAAAATTAATACAAAAACCAGTCTCAAAAAAGAATATTTGATTGCAGTTTCAGTCCAGACCAAATGAACTCTAAACTCATCTGCCTTGGCTTCCATGCATGTCTAGTGACTGTTAACCAACACAAAATACAAGGGTTGCACTGACTTAGAATGGTAAGAGTAAACTTTCAAATTTAAATTTACATTTTATTGTTTCAAATTACAGCCAAAAATCTGTATGCATGCAAACTATTCACATTGCATAAATAGTAGTTGGTCACGTTTACCAAATATTTGTGTTAATCAAATTCCTACGGCGAATTGCTTTTGTCTCTCGTAGGTTATTTGCAGCTTTTTATTGGACTGTACATATCATCCTGGCTTAGCAGGACATTTACTTTAGGGAATAATGTATCTAGTTGGAATATATTTTTTTATTTGGATTAATGGATTAAATTTCCGATGACTCGGTATACGTGGCTTAATTAAATTTGCATTCAATTTTAAACAACTGACTAAAAATGATTTAATTTTGACATCCTTAAAGTGCATAGATATAAATATTAATTCCGCCAGAACTGCTGTTTGGTACTAAGTTGAAAGAGAAAGGCGTGTTGAAAAAACGCAATGGTGAACAAATGGATATCGGGCGCGTCTCATGAACGTTAGGACAAAAGCTTTCAAGATGTTCTACTATCTATACGGAACGTGGTTGGAACGGAATCTTGACCTTTTTTTGAGAGGGTTACAAAAAATAAATTATAATAGATCTAATAAAACATATTCAAAAATAAAAATAGTTAGGAAGCCATTCTATAGTCTTGTAAATGACTAATGGCGAAAGTCCCTTCCACATATTTAAAATCAAAAATAATGTGTGGGGTATACGTTCATTATTTGAAGGAAGAAAAGAAATAAAATATAAGAAAAATATAAGCATTGAGATCTAAGTACATGATTTTATGAAAAGTAATACAAAAAGATTGATATATTAAATTAATGTTGCAAACAATTGATTGACCTCCAAGCTATCCATTGAAAAAACGCCATTTCTTTACTTTATTGAGAAAGAGGTTACGCATTGTTAAAATTCGAATATGGTATGGCAATTGATTAAAAAGTTTTGGTGCTGACACACTGAAACAAATCGTATAGTGAGTTTTATTTGAGGGTGGCACTTCAACAAGATTTCTGGTATTACCCCTTAGACTATATGGAACTGAGCTTCTGATTTTATAACCGCTTCGTAAAAAGAATACTTTCAAAACTTTGAAAACATATAGATGTCTTAAAGGCAAAACACGAAGGCAATGAAATAGTGGCCAACTATTGGTTAGTCTATTTTTTTTACAAATAATCCTTATAATATGCTTTTGCGATATAATAAGAGGTTCAAGAGTACTGCAGTATGTTCCACCCCAACTTGATAAACCATATTGCAGCTTGAAATTCACAAGTCCATAATAAAATTGCAACAAAAGCTTTGTCGAACAGTATGGTTTAAGCATAAACATACTTCGGCTATATGTGCTTTCCCAGATAGATTTTTGTCTATTAAGACACCTAGATACTTATAACTTTCATTTTAGTGCATTTCAGTTTTCAGTGCATCTAGATTTTTTTGTATAGTTAACTTTCCCACATGTGTGAGAAGATAAAAATAACTGCTCACATGATGTAGAATGAAAATATACATTACAGTCGACTAGGTCTGAATGATTTAAACTAAAAATCAAAGGGCTTAGTTTTTTCACTTATTAAGAGCTGATGTTTTGCAAACCACTACCTAATAATTTGTAAGTCTTTTTGCAGTTTTATTACTTTTTCAAACAATGAATTGTTGGCGCGTGTGAAAGACAGATCATCAGCAAAAGCTGTGACTCTACTGCTAAAGTGCTGTTGAAATATGGAGTTCACATAAAATAAAAACAAAATGGGACCTAAGACGGAGCCTTGAGGAACGCCAATATTAATTTCTAGCTGTTTACTAAAAACACCTTCAAGTTTTACTCGTTGATATCTCCCTTTTAGAAAAGTTGTAAACCAATCATGCACAGAGCCCCTAAAACCAGCTTTATATAATTTAACCAACAGAATGTTATGATTAACCATATCGAACGCCTTGGTCATATCAATAAATAAACTCATTGTGTTTTTGTTGTTGTTGATGCCTTCGAATAGCTCACTACACAATTTAAGTATAGCATCTTCAGTATTTCGTTTTGTTAAGAAAAGACACTATTCGACTCTTCATTAACTTTTCAAACAACTTTGAAAACGTTGAAAGTAAGGATATGGGTCTATATTGACTCTGTTTATGAATGATAAAACAAAAATCTAATTAATGTACCAAACAACAGTAGCCTTACCCTTTCTTTATCATGTTCTATTAATATCTTGTTTACAAATACATTAGCTAAATAACGTAATTTTAATAACTAACACACTACGGTTGTAAAATGCTCTCAATTCATTCAGAAATGCTTAGCTTACAAATATGATTACTGTTTGCTCTCTTACCAAATTAAAATTTACTAGTTAATTGTTAATATACTGTTACCAATACAAACAATTCGGGAATGCACGGCACTCGCTGGCTGGACGGGCTGGCACTTTAATTCATTCGTGTGTACATTGTCAATGAGATCGGTTGACCTTTGCTTAATTGGCATTTTCTGGAAGCAGCTTTTTCATACATACATACGAGTATTTACACAAAAAAGGAGTCGTTACATTTATAATAAATTTAAGAATTAAATTGAACACGTAGTTTACTTTACACAATACACATCACAAATAGAAGCACATTACACGTAGATTGGGAATACACAAAACACAAAGGAGAATACAAAAAGGGGTAGTATTTATTACACATTTTAAAATAACATTTACTACTTCAAATAAACATCACATAAACATTTTCTAACAAACACAAAACCTATTCAAAACACACTCATTTGCTTTCGGTTGCCCTTGTTAAATAATGGAATAACTTCAGCTATTTTCAGTGAGTTTGGGAAAGTACCACAGGTGACACTTATATTAAATATATGAGCCAATACATCCACAATATAAAGACCAACGCGCTTCAGAAGACAATTTGTGACACCATCGGAAGTACTGGAATTTTTGTTGTCAAGATGCAAAATGTTTTTATATATTTCGCGAGAGGTAATCGGCTCGAATACAAAACTATTGCATTGAAAATCATCTTCAATTTCCGAGAACAAGTTAGTTGTGCGGCAACGGAAGTGAAGTATTTGTTGCAATATCTGCCGGGTTCGAAAAACAAAAATTATTAATCTCTATCTCTAGGACTCTTTTTTGCGTTTCTCGCGTATTAAGAATACAATTTACAACTTCCCACTCTTTATTTATATTGCCCCAACAGTTTTCTAATTTATTGATGTAAAACCTATCTCGACTTGCCTCCACTTCTTTTTTCACAACTTGGCACATTTTAGCAAAGGATTGCCGAAGGTTAAAGTTATGAGGTTGTTCCTTACATTTTTTTTCGCAATTTTTATTTTTTTTGTTTATCAATTTAAGAAGACTAACTCCAATCCAAGGCCGAAATATTTTTAACCGTAGCACCTCCGACCGGCTAGTTGTGGCATATTCTATATGTCCTTTAAAAGTTTTATGAAGTATCAGATTCCTCAAAAACTGAAGTCCAAAAGTCAAGAGATCTTCTTTCAACTTCTCAAAGTCAATCGTTTTTTCTCAAAGGAAAAGGAATGTGATCTTTGCTTCTAGTTTTCTTATGAACCAAGTGCTCAATGTTTAAGTTGGTACCGGGAAATAACTTCACGGGCAATATCTTCACCTCGAGTGGGAAATAACTTCACTTTTTTTGTGAGGTTATTGCCCACAATTGGTGAGCAATATCATCACTTTTTTGTGGGAAATAATTTCTCGTAACATTCTATGATAATTCAAGAACCGTACCTCGCACCTACTCCAAATCAAACAGTGACCCCAAGCAGGGGGGTAGCATGCCCTCCCATAGGCATTGCACTATTTATGGAATCTACTTGCGATTTCGCAACTAATCCCATAAACAGTGCAATGCATATGGACGGAGGGACATGCTGCCCCCCTGCAACCCCCCTGCTAGGGGTCACTGTTTCATTTGGAGTAGGTGCAAGGGCAAATTGTTGAAAACACAAATTCTCAAATTATACACTCGACAGCAAATAAATTTGATTCGATTTTCTTTTAAAGTATAAAACATACAACTAAAAAAGAAGTAACAACAGAAAGAGCGTTTTTTGTTGAATATAATGAATGGAAACTCATTGGGATTATTCAATTAATTCAGTGTTTACTTAAGGTTATACAAAAAAGAGTCGTTTACCAGTTGTGTTAATTAATGCAATCATAAAATGAAAAAAAAATGTAATCCAATAACAAAAAAAAATGTTGGTCAATATCTAGTATTGGCTCCTCTTGCTTGGATAACTGCCAGCATCCTTGCATTCATCGACCTCACGAGCCTGACGATGAAATCTTGAAGAATAGCATTCCACTCCTCTTCAAGTGCGATTCGCAGCTCTGGAAGCCTTGTTGGAGCAGGTATCCGGGCTCGAACCCGACGTTTCAGTTCATCCCATAAATTTTCTATCGGATTCAAGTTCGGGCGTCGAGCTGTCCATCGTACGAATGCCGACGTCCCGTAGATACTGGGTCACCACATATGCAGCATGAGGCCGTGCGTTATTTTGTATTAATAGCATATCCTTGCGCGATATATCCTGCTAAAGGTAACACTTGGTCGGCGAGGATTTCAGAAATGTAGCGATAGAAGTCAATCCACGTGTACGACCCATTGGTTCGATGAAAACTAAAGCTGTAGATGCGGTTATGGAGATGACGCCCCAGACCATTACAGATCCTCCTCCATAAGCAAACAGTTTCCTCAATGCAGCATTGAGAATATCGTTCACCAACGCGACGATATACTCTCTGACGTCGATCACTTATATGTAGACTCACCCTGGACTCATTAGTAAAGAGTACATTAACCCACTGCTCCAACGTCCAATCCCTATGCTCTCGAGCAAATTCAAGGCGTGCTCGATGGTGGGCTAAGGTTAATGCTGAGCCTGTTGCAGCTCTCTTTGAAGTCAGGTTCTGTTCAAAAAAATTCCTTCTGACGGTATCTGAACTTATAAACACTTGGTGTTCGTCCCGCAGATTTTGTTGGACTTGAACTGCATTTATTGTCGTATCCATTATTAACAACGTAAAAAAAAGCAAAAATACTCGCGGCTGAGCAAACACTGGACTAAATCTAAAAAAATTATAAAGACACTGATTAAGCTCAATGTAGAAAAAAGAACCGTAATCCCGAGACAAAACAAAGCAAATCGTTAGCATTGTGTTTCTTGCTTGATTACAATGTGACTTAACGGTACTTAAGAATAAATTTGAAACATTTTAATTGGCATTAAAAGTACTTTCTGTAGGCACCACTTTTTTAGTTGTATGTGTTATACTTTTAAAGAAAATCGAATCAGAGCTTGAACGTAGCGGGTGGCCCGGTTTATTTGCTGTTGAGTGTAGATGGGAAATAACTTCACAAAATTTACGGTGAAGTAATTGCTCACCTGCAGTGGACAATAACTTCGCAAAAAAAGTGAAGTTATTTTCCACTCCAGGTGAAGTTATTGTCCATGTGAAGTTATTGCCCGTGAGGTTATTTCCCTGCACCATTTAAGTTTACCATGAGGTGGTCTGTGATTTTAAGATCAAGCACCTCACCAGTTTCCCTATGCATATTTTCTTTTTGAAACCTAACGAACATATGGTCTATGCATGTTTTAGATTCAGGTCGAGTGGGTTCATTAACAATTGACTCCAAGCCATAAGGTGATATAAGAAGTAAATACTTATCCGAATCCGGACTGCTTTTTAAAATACATCTATATAAAATTCATGCCACCTATAACTACTAGATTTTTTGTTTTTATACCTTTAAGAAGCCATCCATACCTATGTTCTAAAAATATTCTTTTACTCAAGTTTTTTTCATGTAAGGCGGTATACACTTAAAATTACAAATTTTTTGCCACCTAAGGTACAACTAATGTGCGTTATGTCTGCACTACTCAAATTATAGTGCCTGACTTTATCACAATGATACGAATCTTTTACAAAAACTGCGATATCACCTGCACTATAAGAGTTATTGCAATTCCTATACGGCTCATACCCCGGAATATTGTAATTGGATAGCTCATAGCCGTACAGCCAAATTTCCGAGACAATAATAAAACCAGGTTGAAAATTTAAAGTACTAACATGGGCTTGAAATGAATTAAAGTTTTTTCTCATGCTTCATACATTTTGATGAACTAAAAGTGTGGATTTGTTAATTTGTTTTTCAGATGATATTTTTGCATAACAAGAGTTAACAGAGTAGGAATTATTCATAATTTAAGTTCAATGCAATAATCTGCTCTAACAATTTGCTGAGATCAGCTAAACCTAAACACCTTACTCCGACTGGGTCATCTCCCTCATTCTTACGCAAAAATATTGTGCTGTTTCTCATCCACATGAAATTGTAATTCTTCTCCACCTTCACCCTTTTAGTTGCATTAAAAAGCTCTCTCATGAGAGGAGTCATGCTGTCATTGATGTAAATGGCTGAGCCATCATGATGATCACCGAAGATGTTTGTGTTAATTTTTCTTTTTTTTTGCTTTTGATTTTCATGATATTGTATTTTACTTGGCGACGTACAAAGTTAACTACCAAATATTGGTGGCAGGACTCGATTTATTATTATTCATATTCGTTTTACTGGTGAATTTTTTTACTGATTGAATAAAGCAAGAGTCTATATCAGTTTCATTTATTTGCACACTCACATCACGCACAACCTGCAGAGATGATTGCATTGCTCTGACATTTGGCACATTTATAATTTCAATTGTTTTCGATAAATTATTTTGCTCTAGAAACTGAACTTTATCTTGCAGTGCACATAATTTGGCTTTTAACTCAGAATTCTCTCTTTGGACCCCGGTAACTTGAGCAATAAAGCTTTGATTAATTCTTTTTATTTCTATTAGTTCATTGTATAAAGATTCCATTGTTATTAAACTTGAGTTTTGATTTTCTTTTGCAGATTTAGGGGGGATAGAGTATAGGTATACTGTCTGTGGACATTTAGCGCCTGCGATGAATAGTACCTACACTCTGAACACCGCCAAGATTTTTTGTTTTTTTTTTTTATATATTCATGGCATAACATTCACACAGTTTCCATGGAAGATAATATTATTGCAATCGCAACACTCGATTTTAGAATAACTTCTTTCAACCTTTTTGCCACATGAACAATTCATCTTAGTTTTTTTTTTCTTTTTAAATAGCTGGGTAGCTACGAGTACTATCACTAGGGATTTTGAGTTTATGCTTGGAACTTTTGGTTGTCACTTGAGTAAGGCTTTATTGTTTCTTAGTTTCTCGATACGTGTGTACCCCACAACACGCAAAAATAAAAACAAAGTCCAGTGCTCGTTTGATCTCTCTCAAAATGGTGAAGTAAGGTGAGGCTTTATGTTCTCCACAAGTAAGATGCGAGCAGAGAGGATAAGATGCATTCTGGCTAGATTTTAACAACCTCATCAAGAACATCCCAAAGGAAGAACTTTTATTTGTTGGCTGATATTTGAACGGGCATGTCGGGAAGTCAAAAGATGACTTTGGCACCAGGAACGCTCCGTGGGAAGATATCATAAGAATGTGAAAGTCATACGGTCTTATCATCCGAAATAACATGCTCGTCAAACAAAGCCGGCACCTGGTCATTTATAGCAGTGGCGGAAATGAAACTCAGATTGATTATCATTTGGTAACAAGTTTCATGAAGCTTTGGGTTAAATATTGCAAAGTGATTCTCGGAGAGGCATTCACCCAGCTACACCGCCTCCGACGAACAAAAATAAAGTGCACGACTGGTCATTTTCGCTTTTATAAGAATTGGTTTCGAATCACATTTTTACATTTGCCATTTTCTATACTCGTAAAATCTAAAAAAAAGGATCGAATGCCGGAAATGGGTAATAACAGAATAGTCGCATTTTATAGGGTGTGAGTATGAAGTACACTCTGTTCCACGTGTTTACGAACAGATAGTTTCTTGATTTAATTTTACCAAATTTTTTAAATCCTTCGATAATATGGCAAAAACCAAATGCAATGTGAAAGAAGGCTATATTCCTTCCTTCTTAATGTTGTAAAACAAAATGGGTATTGGTCGATACCAATAAGTTCATAAAATTACTCCTTTTTTCGTTCCACCTTACTATTCGTAAGTAAATAAATCAATAAGAGCCAAACTTAAAAATTAGATAGATAGATACGAGTAGATATGTATTTATTTCGTATAACTTTTAACATTGGTGTTGTTACCGCACATTTTACATTACAGGGATTTGATAATTTCATCTTGCCACTGAAATATTATTTACAAGGTTGCAAATTACTTTAACAATTATTTCTAAAATCTGATTATGCATTTTCTTCATATTTGTATCTACTAATGTATTAAATTTCCTTGAAATTACGTTGCCCATTGTTGAGATATTGTTGGTTTCCTAAAGTACCACGTGGGCATGTCAGAAAACTTTATAAATATAAGGAATTTTTCAAAACGACTTTATCTTCATACTTTGCGAAGAATACGACTTTTATTTACAATGATATCTTCAATAAAACGGTTTTTTTTCAATAGTGGGCGTGCCAGTTGTTTGCTTTCTAGCTCAAGTTCTTAGGCCTCATTTTTGCCGACGGACGGACGGATGGACATGGCTAGATCGAAATTACTATCGATGCTTCATACGAATATAGTAACTTTTAGGGCCTGCTGGCAGTATTAAGGTGTGTAATAAACTATGAGTCAACCCTATATATACACAAGAAAATAAATTTAGATAGATCTACATAATGGCTACAGTTACAAATTCTTTTAAAACTCACTGCATTACTGTGTTAAATAATGAAGTAAGATTTTCTCTGGCTTTATTAGATTTTCCACAAGACCTTATCTTAATTTCTGAAAAGTTTCGCTCAACAAAAGATTTCTTAAAATAAAAAATGCTTGGATGTAATAACTCGTAGATCAGTGGCATGACTCATATTAGTGAACATACCTTAATATTGCTAATACACCCCTTAAAGTTACTTTATTTGGGATCACCATCAATAGTAATGACGATCTAGCCATGTCCGTCCGTCGGAAAAAATTAGACCTTTATACTGGAGCAGGAAATTTCAAATTTTAACCATATACGTTACCAGTGAACGTCCAATATAACGAATTATATAATGCACAGCCTTTCGTTAAATCGAAAAATTCGTTAAATCGGTCGTTCTTTTTTATATCTAATAATACAAGAAAATGAAGTAATGAAAGACTTATAATGAAATATATGTACATATGTGTATGTAGAAAATAAAAAATCCATCAGAAAAAGAAAGTAATTAAAAATTAAAATTTCGAAAAAGTCTTTGATTTTGGTTTGCTTTTTTTCCCCCTCTAAGCTCTTCTGAACAACCTCCTGCAGCAATTCTCTTAAACATAGGGTCTTTGAATAGTCAGTATGGTTCTGTACTGACCACTTGATGCATTTATTGAAGCAGTCTAATGCTTCCGAATGTTTAACTTGTGTGCTTTCAGGTAGGTTACTTTCGTCCTCGCTTGCACTAGCAATGACATGCTCTTCCTGTCCAAAATCATCATCGACATCAACACTATCCCACTCGATGAGATCGGCAATATTAAATGAAGACTGAAGAAGATTGTCAAACCTTAGTATCATTACAAAAACACAATTAATACTTGTAAATCTACCTCTGGAAAAACGTTGTTAATGAGATTGAGTGTTCCTCTCATGCATGAAATTTCGTCTTGCTGCATTAAAACTGCCAACGAAATTTCGTCCTCTTTATCAAATTATGGGCAATCTTCCGTCAAAATATTTTTCCAGCCATTTTGCAATGTTTCTGCTGAAATTTTTTGCCAGGCCAGACCAATTAAAGAAACAGCATCATAGGCATAGGTCGAATTTTTTCAAAGAATCCATTATGTTTGCTCATCCAGTAGCTATAACCCTAGTCAGTAAACTGTTTTTGTAGTGCATTTTAACCAGCCGAATGGCATTCCGATCCATCGGTTGGATCAGAGGAATAACATTCGGTGGCATAAACATGACCCATATGATTCCGTCCTGAGTTTTTTTTTATAAGTTCACTGGCAGGTGGATGACTCGGTGCATTATCCAGGATAAACAATGCTTTCTCAGTTTCTCACCTGATTCCTTAAGAAGCCGAATACCAAATCTCTTTTTTAATTTTGTTAGCCAACCGTCACTGGCAACAAACGATTCTTTATAAAATTTCTTATGAAATTCTTTTGCCTTAGATTTAAAAATTAACGCGCTCATTGGGATGTTGTTTCGGCGTTTTATGAGGAACCAGTTAAAAACGCTTTTTCCATTTTGGAAAATTCACCCTTCTTCATAGAAAGTCTGGATTTTTAACTATTTTTAGAAGTTTCCAATGTCTTTAAAATACTTTTTTTATGTTTTTTATAGTACAAATCGAAGACTTCGATAGTTTATTGTATTTCAAAGAAATTTCACTCAGTGACACTTCTTTTTTACACTCCTCTAAAATATTTACTTTTTCCTCCAAAGAAAGAGGTTTTCTGTTAACAGACATTTTAAATTATTTTCTAAGCAAAACACAACCGATCACTAGAAAAACATCACGAAATAAAATCCAAGAAACCCTCAAGGACTCTGCAAGACTCAGCAAAATATTGACCAAAGAACACTCCAACTCATCTCTTCTGAGAAAGAAGGACGGAGAATGGGCTGAGTCAACTGCAGAATCCCTAGAACTATTAATAAATACCCATTTTCCCGGATGCAACGATTACGGTGCAGAGCCATCCAGCTCACAACGCACACTACCAGACGCCTAGGAAAATATAACATCCATTATTACCGAGTAAAAACTTTCCTGGGCAATAAACAGCTTCGCTCCCTTTAAATGGCCCGGCCTGGACGGCATTCTGCCCATCATGCTCCAGAAATCTCTGGATCTGGCAATTCCACGGCTCACACCGATTTACAGGAACTGTATACTCTACAATCATGTACCCTATTCATGGAGACGAGTGCGAGTTGTTTTCATTCCAAAAGCGGGTAGACGCGGTCATGAAAGATTTCAGACGAATTAGTTTGACCTCCTTCGTACTGAAGACGCTCGAACGTCTCCTAGACAACCACCTGAGAAGGGCAATAGAAGCTTCACTTCTCTCCAAATCTCAACACGCATACCTCAAGGGAAGATCTACAGAAACAGCTCTTCACGAGGTATTGCGTACGATAGAAAAATCCTTACATTACAAAGAATACGCCTTGGCTACCTTCCTATATATAGAAGGTGCCTTCAACAATGTACACAGTGACGCAATTCTAGAGTCCCTGAGGGAGCTGGAAATAGAAAACCATCTAAGTCAATGGATTGTTTCCATGCTCAGCACCAGAATCATTCAAGCAGCTTTAGGAAATAGCAATATAACCAAATATGACAGGAGGGGAACACCGCAAGGAGGAGTCATCTCACCCCTAATCTGGCTCCTAGTAATGAACAAAATCCTCATAAGTTTAGACAGAGAAGGAATCAAGATAGTCGCGTATGCGGACGATATGGTGATATTGGTGTTAGGAATATTTCCCCCCGTGATTAGCGAAATCATGGAGAGTGCTCTAAGCTGAGTTAGCACTTGGGCAAAAAAGTGCGGTCTGGGAGTCAACCCGGAGAAAACTGTGCTGATGCTCTTCACCACCAAAACCAAATTACCTGACTTTACGCTTCCTCGCCTAAACGGCACACCCCTACCCCTTTCAACCAGTGCCAGGTATTTAGGAGTCATCCTAGATCCTAAACTCAACTGGAAAATAAACATAGAACAACGGGTAGAGAAAGCATGTATAGTATAGCCTTCTATGCCTGCAGCAGAACCTTCGGCAAAAAGTGGGGCCTGCAACCAAAATTGACCCTGTGGATGTACACAGCCGTGGTACGACCAATCCTCACGTATGGGTCAATAGTATGGTGGCCGGCTCTAAAGAAAAACTACAATATAACCAAACTTAATAAGGTACAAAGAACGGCATGCATAGGAACAACGGGAACTCTACGGTCAACACCGTCAGACGGAATCACAGTCTTACTGCATCTTTTACCTCTTGATCTACATATAACAAACATCACAGCACACAGCGCGATCAGACTCAGAGAGTCTGGATGCTGGACTGTGTAACAATCAGGAGTGTCTTCTAGCCAATAAGCACTTCCCTAAACGGGAGGGTAAAGGTGAGGAATGGGGCGCAGGGACATAAGTCCCGAAGACATAAGTCAATTCGGGACTTGTGACCCACTTAAGTGGGACATAAGTCCCGAATTTTAATCGTTTAATCATTTAAACAAACACTTGGAAATATTTTATATTTTATTAACGTTCAGAAATTGATAGGTAAAATATAATTTTGTCACTTTCACTGTCACTGTATTATGTCACTTTCACAAAGCGTCATAAGGCCAAATCCGGAAATTGAAATAAAGCCAAATTTTCGAAACCGTACCTCGCACCTACTCCAAATCAAACAGTGACCCCAAGCAGGGGGGTTGCAGGGGGCAGCTTGCCCCCCAATAGACATTGTACTGTTTACGCAATCTACTTTCGATTTCGCAACTAATCCCATAAACAGTGCAATGTATATGGGGGGACATGCTGCCCCCCTCCAACCCCCCTGCTTGGGGTCACTGTTTGATTTGGGGTAGGTGCGAGGGCAAATTGTTGAAAGCAGCACCCAGCGAAAGTGTCATAATGCCAAATTGGCCTTGTGACGCTTTTCCAATGTGTCATAATACCAAATGCTAAAATTTAGCCTTATGTCACTTTCACAATGCGACATAAGGCCAAATTTCAAAATATGGGCTTATAACGTTTTACCGTTAAGTCTCATAACATAATTGTAAGCAAACAAATCGATAATAGTTGCACATTTGCGCACAACAAAGTGGTTTGGTCTTATTTCCATTAGTTTTTTGGTATTATTTCGTTTTGCATGACGAAATAAAGCCAAATTGGCTCTATTTCGCTTTCGAAAGCGAAAGGATGCCAAATTTGGAATTTGGCCTTATTTCGTTTGGCTTTATTTCACGTCACCGATAACGAAACCGATTTGACTATTTGCTGTAGCAAGTCTTCTTAGTTTCTCTCAGGCGTATATTTAGGAAATGTATAGTGGGACATAAGTCCCGAATTAATTTTTCGGGACTAATGTCCCACTTAAGTGGGTCATAAGGCCCTAATTGATTGATTGATTTCGGGACTTATGACCCATTTAAGTGGGACATAAGTTCCGAAAAATGAATTCGGGACTTATGTCCCTGCGCCGAGGAATGGTGGGATCCTCGACACTACAAGCAGCAGCTGGCACGCTTGCGATTGCACGGCATTCACTCGACGGTCAGGTGGGTCTTTGCTGCTTGATGGCTACCTGACTCAACAAAAAATGTTCGTGCCAAAAAAAAGGTAAACAGAAGGCAAAAGGAAATGAACTGTGACCTCGCACACCTTAGGTCGTGCACGTTCAGTGGGGCTATTGACGAAGTGACTTAGATGACTGAGGGAATGAGAAAAGAAACTGAAAAATGGTATATATGGATTCGTAACAGCAATGGTGTTGTGGATGTATTAACACTTGGAGCCCCCCCCCCCCCCCCCCCCCCCCATTTAACTGACAAACGCCGTTAAACCATAACTACTCTCTCTCTCCTCAATGTTTATGAGAGTTGTCCCGAATTGTAATCACTTTAAAGGAAATACTAACACATCTCAACTCATTTAATTAAACTAACACATCTTTATTTGTCTGGTTTATTCCTAGATTCAGATTGATAATCCAAGTTATTAAGGTAGCTGCGGGTGAATATGTATGTGTTTAAAGAGGCAAAATGTAGAATAAAAACTATATCTAGAATATGTAAGTAATTTATGCTGAAAATTAACTGTCTAGGTAGGTACTTTTAATTTCCAAAAAATTATTCATGTGAATTATTGTACATAGATATATCATGTTAGCATTAATAAAGAATAAGAATATGAATAAGTTTTAAGACAATATAAAAATAAAGTACGAGTACCTATTTATGTAAAAAAAATGAAAGCCAGAAAAAAAATTTAGGGGTGTCGAAGAAGCTTGTGTACAAATTCCTTGATGACGTCGATCGAAGTTTACTTTTGTTTCTCTACAGCGCACTATTTAAACGTATTCATATAGGTATAAAAAAAAACAATTTTTTTTTTTTTTTTTTTTTTTGGCTTCACTTACAGGAAAAGCGAATGAATTTAAGAATAATTAGCTCTATAATTTGGTTATGAATTAACGCGCAATTGATGGTATGACAAGCTATTACGGTTAGCACTGTATACCTGTATGTGAAATGTCTATGTACACGTATTTTCACGCCGGTGCATATATATATAGCTCGATTATATCGCACCATCAGACTTTTAGAAAAAATCTACTTTTGCCCCTAATCAACACTGAATATGGTTTGTCCTGCCAGGTGCACTGGGTGATGAATAAATGATAGGAAGCTGGTGGATGTAGCTGCTCTCTCTTGGGGCCGCCAAACTAATGCTGGCTCGCACGTGATTTTTGCTAAATGTCATATGCTGGGTACTCGCAGGATAATCATGCGCTGAACTTTTGGGTCCGGAGTGCTTTTGATGCTCCGCAGATCATTTATTGAGATCCCAGGTGATTTTTTTTTTATTACGGCCGCTTTTTCCCCTTTCGCCCTCTATTCTTTTTCCTTTTTATTGTCGTTGTTCTGTGTATGCCGAGTTGCGTTCTGTTACGGTGCCCTGATGTGCTTACGGTGGAACACTTTTGTATTGGGGTCACCGTAACACTCGAGGAACAAACAAAAAAAATAAGCTATCCGCGTTGCTGTACAAAAAAAAAATATATAGATTTATTTTCTGGCTGCACAAAACACTGCGATTTTTTGCTTACCTAGTGGACGCTTTCGCTGACAATAATGACCCACGTGGGTGTTGTACCACTAATTCGGGAATTTGGTCTGAAGTTTTTCCTTATAAGTTTATCTGACGACCGAAATCTGTTTCCAAAATTGTAACAGAGAAATTTGTTTTAAACAATACCGGCGAAAGCAAGAGGTTAAATTGTAAGAACGCGCAGAATTTGACAACTTACCGGAGAGTATACGAGCGGTCAAGCCTGGTGTAAGTAACTGCAGCCAAGAAATGAGTGCGCGGCCGAATAGTCGCCACTATAAATATACACCGCTTCAATGTATGTACTGTACATATTTGAGTAAGGTAGAATTACTAGCGCCAAAAAAAAATACTGGTTTCTTTTTCTTTCCTGTTTCTCATGCTAGGTACTCAGCTGAATTAAATAGTTGAAACGGAATGTTCGTCAAGAAGATCCGGTTGGTGTACAGGGACGTTAAGTCAGCAGTTACTTTCGAATAAAACAAAGTCTATTCTGCTTGTGATGGTGGAATACGCCACAAGTGCGAAACCCTACGGCCACAGTAGTATTCTAGATTGTCTACCTAGAAAACTAGTTCCGCCTTCAACAGACTACATCATTGCCAGAATGTCTTTCACAAAACATTTCGTCGTTCAAATCCCTACTAGATCAGAATGGCAAAATGGACAAGTGACAAGGGATTTCAATCAAACAATCTACACCGACGGTTCCAAAATGGACTGCGGCGTGGGTGCGGGAGTTTTTTTTGGAATCTTTAAACATCGCAAAATCGTACGGACTTCCGGATACTGCAAGCGTCTTCCAGGCGGAGCTACTGGCTATCCGTGAAGCTTGTCGCCAGATCAAACTTCACTCAAACATAATACCGAGGCAAAGGATCGCCATACTTACTGACAGCCAGGCTGTCATTAAAGCGATCGCTTCGGTCACTATATCCTCTAAGTCAGTACTAGAATGCCGTAATGAGCTGGCCCTGCTTGATAAGTTCAAGGTTACCCTGATCTGTGTTTCAGGGCACAGTAACGTTTATGGAAACGAACATGCCGACGAACTGGCCAGGCAAGGCTCAGCTCTCCACTGCTCTCTGGCGGAACTAGTCCACATTCCGCTTGGAGCAGTTAAGGCAAATATCACCGCAGAATATCTCAAGAAAGCCAACCTCAGATGGAGCAAGCTGACTGCATGCGTCATATCCAGAAAAACGTGGCCAAACTACAACAAGGCAAAAACAACCGACCTTCTAGGTAGAACCCGAAAAGACATCGCAAGAATAACAGCGATCATCACGGGACACTGGCCTATAGGTGACCATGCGGCCAAGCTGAGCATCATATACAATACACACTGACGCAGTTGCCTGAACTTAGGAAAAAACCACCACATAATAACGCAAGAAAGAGGCAGCGCTTGTGTTTTCGAAGATTTTTAAAATCTGCAAACTACACGCTCACAATTCAAAATCAGGCTGAGACTCGTAACGGGTCGGGAGCCGGTTAAGTGAAGTAAAGTAAGTATATGGTATGTACCATTAATTAAAGCTATCGACTATAAGGAATAAAAAACATAGGGACGGGCTACAGTCCGCTTGGGTGAACTGTTGGATACCCTATTCTTATTCCTATCCCTCATAAGTTAAGAACTCTCTACATATTTTGTTATACAACATTTAAAGGATTTTATCGGAAAAAAACGAAGCTTTTATAAGAAAAAACGCTCCCTAGCTCAAACTTGGGTTTTTCAATAAAATTGTTTTATTTAATTGTGGGCGTTTCAGTAGCCGGATTTTGAAAATAATTACACATGAGCTTAAACGGCCCCTAGAGAGTATATATTATAAATTTCAGCTCCCTAGCTAAAACTTTGGATTTTCAAAAAAAAAAATTTTTTTTTTAAATTGTGGGCGTGTCAGTAGGAGGATTTTGAAAATTTTATCTCCCGAGCAGTTTTAGGAGTCATAGATCAAATATAAAAAATTTCAGCTTTCTAGCTTGTTGTGGTGGAGGGTAGGAGGCAAAATATGTGAACGCAACGACTGTACTAAGCCGACAGACTCTTTATTCAGTTATACCATAGTCAAATAGTTACGTTAAAATTAAGTATATAATAAACAGTAATAATATTATAGTTCAAGTAGTATAGAAATGAGTAATATAAGATAGAGTAAGATAGAATGCAAAGGTTGCAATTAGGTTTATGTACTATGTGTGAAAATTTTGTTTTTTTTGAGTTTGTGGGCGGATTTCAAAAATTCGTAAACTTGATTATTTCGGGACCCTAGAGAGTATATGGTTAAAATTTCAGCTCTCTAGGCCCAGTTTAAAGGCCTAATTTTTGCCGACGGACATGGCTAGATCAACATTACTATCGATGCTGATCATAAATATAGTAACTTTTCGGGGTCTACGGGCTATATTAAGGTATAGAATAGCGTACAAAATTCATCGAGCTATAAGCCTTAAATTCCCAAATATACGAAGATTGAAGAAAATCCGCCTCGAAAATGAAGCCTCGGTCGCAGACGAATAGATGAACCGACGGAATTCGCGGCACAATTTTTTGGCCTTCCCTATAGTAGTAAAATGATACCGCATATCTTTTCAGTATGAGTTCAAGATTTCAGCACGACTGCAACATGCTTCTGTTTAATAAACTTTAGTATACGTGAAAGTTAAAAATCAAACAACATTCTGATCTGCCGAAGGTAATGCCGAAGATTTATTTTGCAATTTTCATTCGTCGAAATTTCACCTAAATCACAACTGGCTTTATTTAAATAGCTTTCCATCACCAAGTTCTCCCCCATTAAAAAGCAATCGCGAAGCAAATCCGAATTGACAATCACTTCCTCAAACAAAACATTTACAAATTTATAAATCCTTAGTAGCGTCGACACCGTCGCGTCGGTACAATAGCCAACAATTCAATAAATTACATGTGATCGCCACGGAGGCTGAGCCGCAAAGTCCGTACCTATCTTGTTGTCCTTTCTGCCATTTCAGTTGGCTCTAGTTGCACTACCCAAAAACTAGTCATGGATATCCATTCGCGAATAAACTAATAGCAGGGCATTAAAGTCGGGTAGAATAGTAAATGCAAGGTATTATAGATTTGGTCAGGATGCCAATTAAAATTTATATAAGTTGCCGATACGTGCAGTCCTTTCGACATCCGTCCGCCTTGCTGTTTAACTGAACATGGAATTGAGTGTGAGGACGTCATCCATACACTATTGTGTAGTTCTAAGCGAAATAATGACCAATACACGAAGAACTTTGTTTGCATTCTATAGCCTCATGATAAATTGTTTATTTTGAAACTAGAGAGACAAAAACTAATGGCTCGAACAACCAAATGTGAGTGACTATTGGGCATAGTTTTGCTAATGCACTTAGAAGCAGCAATGTGGAGTTCAGACCCATTTGCAAAATTGGCGGTTGAAACACTGTAGTCCGCAAGTGTTGGACGATGTAGCATCAGCATCAGAGTATTTGCCAATATGCCGATATGGTGAAATATTTCTCAAACCAAAGGCAAGGAATTAGCTAGATCCATTTTGTTGAGCTATTTATTTTTGTATACCCTGTCATATGGGTATTATGAAACTTAGTTTGTAATATTAAATTTGTTAAAAAAGCAAAATTAGGCAAGATTTTATTTTCCGGGCGCCAATAAAAAAAACATTGTACATATACGAGTATGTTTCGTTAAAAAGTCATAAAACAAGCATATCGGTGGTGCTCTCATAAAAGTTAAGCCTAAAAAATCCCAAATATCAACGATAAAATTGGTTGACAGATGCAATATTTGTTTTTTTTTAGTGTACATGGTAGGGTCTTTCATTAACCCTAGAAAGATAATCTACGTCTGTGAGACGTATGGCGCGCGAAAAAATTGATATATCCTTTTAACTGTAAGCCGCATCGGTTCGGTTGTTAAACTAACTCAGCCGCTGATCGGAGCTTCCCCGTGAAGGTCATGGTGCGACGGTAAGTCCCTGCGGTAATAATTTATAGCTAAACCGTCCATCTGGGAAACGTGTGTGACGTTTGTCATTCTTACATTTAATTTATTCGTATGTGATTAAAAATGACTAAGACTTATTAGTAGACTTATTTTAAATCAAAAAATGCGAATTTGGCAACTATTAGAACTTAAAGTCAATTTTAAGGTTCGTTTAAAAAAATAAGTTATGTTTTTCGTTGATTTGTAATGGAGTTTAGGTTTTTTGTTGTTATTTTTTTATTTATATTTATTTTTACTGAGTTTTTGATTTATCTCTCTTAATATTAACTATATTAATAAATAAAACATTAATATTTTTTAAAATGCTCATAGGTTTCATTAAATAAACTAACAAAGTGCTATACGTCTCTGAGACGTATGATTATCTTCTACGCCATAAAAAATATGATTATTTTTCTAGGGTTAAGGACTTAACAACTTCTTTTTTAAATAAAATGCAAACTACTTGAGATATCTCAAAATAAATATCATTGGGCTGAATTATGTACTATCAGAACGTTTATGATTGGAATTTGACTCCGTTCATATGTCCACCACGGGAGCGTTCGATACGTTGAATTCAATTTTCGATGACTCGGCCGCACATTTTGACCGATAGGTCCGTCGTTCAATATTGGCTCTGATCTCCTCAATGTCGCCGGCTTGTTGGCATAGACCAATGTTTTAGCGTAGTCCAATATAACATCTAGAGGCGTTAAATCACACGATATCGGCAGCCAATAGACGGGTCCGTTTCTCGAGATAACACGTTCACGGAACTGAGACTTCAATTAATCGATTGTTGCACCCGCGGTGTAGCTTGTGGCACCGTCTTGTTGGAACCACATATCACTGATGTCCAATTCATGCAATTGCTGAAAGAAATATCGTTCCGATATGTCTGTGTAGCGAATTCCATTTACCGTAACGTGACGGCCATTTTCATCGACGGAAAAAACGACATAATGAGACGCTATCGGCATGAAACCCGCACCAAATAGTCACTTTATGTTAATCAAGTGCTGTTTCCTAAAGCGCATGATGGTTCTGAGCTGTCCAGTTTGGCATATTTTGCTTATTGACGAAGCCGTTTAACCAAAAATGCACTTCATCACTGAAGATAATTTTGCGATGAAATTCTTCATTTTCTTCCATCATGTCCAGAGCCCAATTAGATAACGCACGTCGCTTCATATAATCAAGTGGCTTTAGGGCTTGAGGCACCTTGATCTTGTAAGGGTGATGGCCAAAATTCTTACACAAAATTCGGCGTAATGTGGTCTGGGGAGGCCCAATTCTTGAAAACGCCCTGAAATTGACTCATTTGGCGGGTTTGCGACGGTCGCCTCTACGGCAGCAATATTCTCCACACTTCGGGCAAAACGTAGTCTCACTAGCACGGCAGCATCAAGCAGCGAATATTCTGACTTAAATTCGGTTATTAGACTATGAACTGCTTGTTTTCATTATTTTCATTATTCGATTTTAATGAATATTTTGACCATTGGCAGTTGGGGGATCAGTTTAAGGGTGCGTTCACACTAAAAGTTTGAAGTTGTGAAGTCGCTAATGAAAGGTGGATGGTGAGGAGGGGGGGGGGGGGGGGGGGGGGCATGCTGCTACTTGGGCTCACTTTTGCATTTGGAGTAAGAGCTAGGTTGGATATATGCAAAGTTGGAGAGCACCAATATTTTTTATTTTTTGTTTTCGTATATTTTTGGCCCTAAGCAACTTCCAATTAGAAATGTTTTTTTAGTTGGTGCCGTTAAAGTAGTAGCTCAATATTGTGCCGGGCATCGAAAAGGAATGTGTTCGCAGCATTCATCCTTCTCCAGCACAATTTTAATTCTGCCTTTGTGTACACATTTAAATTCTTTCTTTGAGGATCGTTGATCAAAGATTACTCCAGTTTACTCTACTGGGTCAAGAGTCGGATAAAAAATTGTGATACACAGATGGTGGACGGTCGGACAATGACTTTAAGCTCACACCCGAACACACCGACCTACCAAAGGAAGCTCATCCCAAGGCAAGAGCAACCAAATCTGAAGCTACAAAAAAGTCGGGAAAGTAGTCGAAAAAACTTGGTATTGAAAATTGCATTATATAGTCGCCTGAAAAGTATTAAATCAAGTTTGAAAGGCCTTAATAAGGCTTACACAAGGGCCTACACATTCTTTAATTAACCAATAATTATTGTTAAATAATCTTTACTTGAGTATTCAAATTGAAATTGTAAAATGGTCATTCATTTGAAAGTTATTAACAATTAACGTGGACCGCTTTAAAATCTGTTTATACTAAAATGGGCAGATATTTTCCATTAAATTATACAAGCACCATGGCAATATGATGGCGGCAATTTGTGGTATGTGTGTCCATAAAGCATTTTGACTTCATAATAAAAGCAACAACATGAAAAAATCTCTCAAACTGGATGACACAATAAATTATCATTGAGCATTTTGCGATGGGCGCAATGAGCCCAATTTTAAAAAAAAATTGCCAGCGATCACAGCGCTTCTATGCTTTTGTGCTACTATTATATGCTAATATGTCCCAAAACCGTGTCAAATTCAATCATTCAAATAATAGTTAAGTAAATAAGTCAAAATGCAACTTTTCTCAAAAAAATACGTTCGAGATTAAGAGATGTAAGACTAACGGTATCATTTAACTGAGTTAATGCACATTATTTTTCATTTTAATTTCCCTACCAATTTATTACTAAACAACAAATTTGAAAGCCGTGGAATTTGGTGAAATAAAATAGAAAAAATATGCTCTAATGCAAAATTGTATCAACGTGCCGTGGGATTTATTTGATAAACTTAAAAAAAACCATAAAAAAAGTTTTTACAAACCAATTTCACCACTTTTATTAACCTTAAAGGATTTTATTTCCTTCAATGCGGGTGTGATAATTTTAACAATAACTATGAGAAAGCTTAAGAAGTTAAGCTGAAAAAGCAAACCGAAGAATGACTCCTCTCCGGCCGCCTCTTAATTTCCGACTTTTATGTTGATTTGTCAATTGGAGCCAATAAGTATCCCCGAGATACACATTTTACGAAACTACAATTTTGGGGAAGTTGTTTGTTTAGTTATGTACTATAAAGTGAGTCAAATCTACCTATTACATCAACTGCCTAATTTGAAAAGTTTTTGGATTCGTTTGTGTGATGTGCGTAAAAACAAAATACTTGCTGACAACTTTGAACAACGAAACAGCCCAATAGATAGATAGGAGGAAACATTTAAATCTGTACCTTGAAAACTGATGTCCAATTTAAGAATGCCGCTTAAATTTGACATTGGGTTATTTTACCAGGAGCTCCTAGGAACCCAAACAAATTACATTTTTGCTAAATGTCCTTAGAAACCACACAGTATTAAAGGTTAATTTCACTAAATTGAAGATTTATCAGTAATGTTTCTTATCTCTCTACTCCGGGTTTTAACACGTAATTGCATAAACATTACGCCGAAGAAGTATTACTTCTAACAAGTGAAAGTGGTTTTCATAACTAAAGCTGACAAATACTCCCACGTAGGTCCAAAAGACCTCAGACCCATTAGTCCATCATCATTCCTCCTTAAAACGCTGAAGCGACTCATTGATATCCATCTTCGAAGGTTTTAAATTTTATTTCTATTGAATTATTCTCGTCGTTATGTGGAAAAGATCTGCAAAAAAAAACACTATAAATTTGTTAAAACAAGTTTCGTCGTTTTTGTTTCAATGCTTTTCTTACTTTCAAGGATCTTTCAACACGACGTTTCAAAGTGTGATTGCAAAATTCAGCTTAAGTTGTTTCGAAGTTATGTTAAATTGAATATTATTGTTAATGTTGTGATGATCAAAGCTCCAAATATATTCACTATTTATTTGTTAAATCATCTTGTCACTTAAGATATAGCGTTAACTTTTACACATCTTTAGCTAAACTTATTTTGTCGTTCCGAAAACTTGAATTTATTGTTACAGAATCATAAACTAATTTATTATAGAACGCCTAGAATAGTAAAATGCGCAATTTTCTTTTCATAAATGCATTTAAAGTGACTTGACTCTCATTTGGCTTTTATTCGTTCGAAGTCAATAAATTGTACGAAAAAAAATATTTTCAAACAAAATAAGAATAAGACAAAGAAATGATAATAGCATAAGTCAAATGAATCAGTAAAACAGATTACCACACATTTGCAATAATTTTTATTTGTTCCATTGGTTATTTGTTTTCCCAAAGTTACCACAGGTACTGCAAACACACCCCTCAATCTCACCACTATACTCTATCCAACAAAAATTGTCAGTACTGGCCTTATGGAGGAGCTTTTTTTTACCAGTGGTGCCTGTAGGGACTCTCACGGCACTCAAACGCAAGAATTGCCACTGAAATAAAAACCAAACCACTGTCATACCAAGGAATTGTTGTTGTAATTTTACTAAAATTCGCATACAACCCAGCACAACTTGTCTCCCACACAGCCGAATGGGAATGAGCATGATCGTCTTGTGTTCGCTTGCTATTATCATCCACCAAAATAAGCAGTGTGTGTGACTGAAGCACATCAGAAGAGTACTATCACCTCTACAATGAAGCATATCATTAACGGGTTTTCTATGGATTTTGTCAAAGAACTTTCGGTTTTGGTGCTTTTGAGAACGAATTATTATGTGGGGTGCTGAAATTCGGTTTTACTTTGATTATATTTGTATTGTACAGCTGCACAAGTGCAGTTTTTTTTACCATCTGTTTAGGTATATGACATTGCGTCGTGGTTATATAATTCTGTATTCTAATCGCCTGATTGTGTATATAAAGCGGAAACAATGGTTGTTATCTAAATCGCTGATAGTGCATCTAAGCAATTGGTTTACTTTATTATTTATATGAATAAAGAGAAACATGGCTGCAAAGTCTTCAAAGGATCTAAGTATAGAAAAGAAACAACAAATTGTTGATGCAACTGCAAAATTCTATGGCCTTTTTAAAAGTAAATCGGAAGCCGTAGGAAATGCAGCTAATATTTTTTCTGTTACGGAACGAGCTTTGTACAGGCTTTTAAGGGAAAAAGCATTGAAAGGCCACTATTCACCACCAAAGAAGAAAGATAAATCCGGTATCAAGAGCAAGGTCGATGATTTTGACACATGTGCCATTAGGCAGATAGTCCATCACTTTTTTTATGGATAATGACCTTCCAACGCTAGACAAGATTTTATTGGAAGTACAAAAAAATGCAAATACATTATGTTGATAACAAAAATAAGCAGATCAACTTTGCATACAATAGCCGTGTTTCTTTGCACGCCGATATAGGGATAATTCGAAATTTGCATGTAAAATACAACAACAACTTATCCTATATACGCTAACTTTAGCGGGGATAGCTATCGCCGCTAAGTCAGTTAGCGGGGATAAACAGCGCTTCCAAAACCCATTTTCTTCGTTTCTGATGAACTGATGCGATGAATTTTTCAGGAAATGTCAAAGTTTGACATCCCTCCGACCACTAACACATCCCGCCGAATATTTTGTTCGGGATTTTATTATTTTTTTTTTTTTCAAACTTCATTATAAAGCTAATTGAATTTAGCAAATCTGTTAATGTGAAATTGTTTTTCATAATTTTAGAATATGCTTGGCATCAATTTCAATTGGCGGAAGTAAATATATTTCAATTTCAGGATTTTCAATACCAATTTCTTAACTACAACTTATTGCTTTGTCACGGTGCATTTCATAGGTGCACGTGTGCTGCCAAGTTTTTTTTTGATGAATTCTTAAGCGGCGATAGTCGTTTTCTGATGCCATCCCTATATCCGCGTGCAAAGAAACACGGCTAATATTACAAAAAGATCTCGGACTTAAATTCGTCAAACGTCAGCGAAAGAATCTGTTGTTGGAAAGAAGTGACATTAGCTGTGTTTTATTATCCATGCGGATCTAGATCTGGATCAATTTAATACGTAAAACAAAAACAACACAGGATCTTGCTATTTATCGGGATCATTAATCGTGATCCAAAATGTAATTACAAAACTCACTACCTGTTTTTTCGTGGCGTTGCTTATTTAAATTATAGGAAATTATAGGAACACAATAATATTGCCAGACCAAAATATGAAACACTATTAATAACACAAAAAATCAATTAGCATATTTTCCTATTCGAATAATTTACCACTGCGACTTTTGAGACGTTTTGCTTCGTAATATAATACACAAAAATTAATGGAAATATTAGCAGTACAATACTGTTAATATGTTGCATATATGAACATAACATTTGAACATAGTTTCTGAAAAAAAAATATTGAGTGCAAAATGTATGTTGATTTGTATTCAAATGGCAACACCCCGACACAACAAGCGATCATATTGTGACGTCACATTGTACCCTATATTTGCAATATGGCTGAGTGCCAATCGAAACTTGAAATACCTGGTATCGTCTGTTATGTGTTAAAAACAACTGTTGCCACAACTTGCCACTGATGATCCAGATCGTTTTATTATCAGATCGGATCCGTATCAAGATCATTGGGATAATAAAACGCGGCTATTATTTCTTGGAGACGAAGATATTTACGCGAAGTAAACAAAATTAGAGAAAAGAAAAGAAAAATTTTCTTTTACTGATGAGACCTGGCTCAACGAGGAAGTTCTACAGTTTTCGTCGATGGAGGACTTTTATGCTTCATTTCTGGAAAAACCGGAGACTACCACAAGGACATGAACGCTGATGTGTACGAGAAATGGTTTAAAGATATTTTAATACGCCTGGAACCCAACTCCGTCATAGTTTTTGACAATGCTTCCTATCATTCCAGAAAACAAAATAAATCACTTCCACGAGAAAAGATGAAATAAAAAAGTGGTTGAGGTCTAATGCGATAAGTTTCGAGGATGATATGGTTAAAGCAGAGTTTCTTGAAATCGTTAAACGTTACAAAGCCAAGTATTAAACATACGTCGTGGATGAAATGGCTCAAAATGCGGGACATAAAGTGCTTCGCTTGCCGCCTTATCACTGTGACCTTAATCCAATAGAATTGGTTTGGGCTCAAGTGAAAGGGGTTCTAGCAAGCCAAAACAAGTCATTTAAAATGGTTGACTAAAGACTTAATTACTCATCGGATTAGTTGAGTTAGTGATATTAGAAATTAGTATTTTATGTTTTACAATATTTATAATGAATAAATTGGATTACAGTGATATATTTTTCGTTGGGATTTTTTTTTTTGTGTTACGAAATTTATATATTTTGTTGGTCTACTCGAGACCCTTAAAAAAACGCGCCTATTATTATCTTACCAGAAAAGGAAAAAGATAAACGGAATTTATTTCGTTCCGCAATATTTTTATTTTAAATTGGAAGATGGTAACCCTAATAGAAGAGGGACCGATTTATGTAGCTCATTGCAACCAGACTGAGAGACAAACATCCTATCTTCCTTGTACTGAAAATTTTTCTTAGACAAAGTATAACTTTGGCAAACGTCAAACAACAATTTTTAAATAGTTTCATTTTAGTGAGAAATATTCCCCTTACTTTCTTCTTTAATTTCAACTTTTCTTCTTTTCTTCTTCTTCTTTTCTTCTTTTATCTTTTCCTCCTTTTACTTGCATTGTTAATATTTGCCTTTTAATTAAAATTTATTATTATTATTTTCTTTTTGTTTTCTTTTTCTTTTTTGTAGTTTATTATCTATATTTGTAGTTATTATAATCATTTTGTTTTATATAATTATTAATTCTCATTTTAACTATCCTTTAACTTTATGTAGGTACTGTAAAAGACTTAAGTCTTATTTGTACTATGTTTCTTCACTTAAATAAAAATTGAATTGAATTGAATTGAAATATAAAAATATTAAAAATTAAAGAATAATATGGAGAGTTTTAATAATATTCAACATTAAGAGAGGCTCCCTTGCAATCTCAGCTAAGTTTAAGTCCTTTTCATGTTTCACAAATAAGATAAATTGTACCACAAAATTAAATTCACCACACAGTCTTGTCATATTTGACAATCTGATAGAATTAATATATTTCAACGGGAGCTAAATTCACTTTTATTGGTTCATATATATTCACCGATAGTAAATTTTGAGGGAGGATTATTATCCGCCCTTTAAGTGCGCGCAGAGGACGGAGGTAGTGAGAGTTGACAGTCTAGTATAGGTAGTATGTGCTGAACTACATGAAACAACCGCCTCATGGAAGCTCTTGGCGACAAAAAAGAATTCTGAGACATACATCAAGATCTGTGCATTGGTTTTAGCACACAACGTATAATTTCGAGAATACTCATCAAATTGACATAGATTATAGGTCCGTTCGCGTTCTTTATGTGTAGAAAAATGAGAACTGTCAAATCTGAAAGAAACGCAAACGCTTTCCTGTAAAAAGATGAAAAACGTCTAAGTTTGGCTTGAAAAGAAGCAACCGCTGTTTTTTTTTGCTGGCAAACTCATACAGTTTCATCATTTGACAGTTTTCATTTTTTTACCAGCTGAATTTTTTTGTGCAGAAAAATGAACGAAAGTACATTTTTCTTTCGTTCATCTTTTTACCATTTTCTCAGTACGCGAACGCGTTTGTGTAGTTTTGCACGAAAGTTTATATAAATTTACGTTTGCATATTAGTTCGCGAACAGACCTTATGTTTCAAGGATCTATTGGGGAGCGGTACGATTAATCAAATTGTCTTATAACAAAATGTTATTTTTTTGAATAAATTTCGAATGCGATCAATCATTCCCGATGCGATTAAGTAGTGTTGCTCCCATTGATGACTACAAAATAAAACGAAGGTAATTTATGGGTATGAAGAACTCAAAAGAAAGCAAGTAACATTCAAATAAACTCGTTCTATTGCCGTGGCTTATTAAATCGTTAAATTAATTAAGCTAATTGGGCCTTACCAATAACAGATTGAATGCGGAATTTAAATTCGAAGTCTCGTTCTTTTAAACTTCGTTTTCGATCGAAGACGAATGAACTTTGAATTGAAGCTTTGTACGAAAATTTGTTATTGGCACGGGCAATCGCGTCCCATCACTTACATTATGCGAAACGGTGGCATTCAACCAAAGGCTAATTGCTTGTTAGTTACACTGTAAAATAAACAATAACATGGAATGTGTCCACTATAATGTTGGGACAATAACATCACAGGCAACGGATCAATGCATTAGCGTTTCACAAACCGCCCGATTCTCATTTGGCATTTGCCTGTTTGCCGCAATAACTTTGAAAATTTATTTACCCGCAGTTTGAAATATAAGTGTTTTGTTTTCTGTTGTAGAGCTCAAGTGTATAGAGAATCAATACGTGTATAGGACACCCACATCAGGGCGTTCCGTGCGGAGGGTTTGGCCGAGAAATGTATCAATCTTCAAACAGAATGACAGGAAATTGATTTACCATGCACAACAACTGCTAAACTTATTGTTTATTTGCTGCAGCTTGCAGAGAATATTTTATTTGTTCAAGGATAATTAATTACAAGGAAACGTAATGATGGCTTGGGCTAGTACGATGCTACTGTTTCCATCATGAGTTTGGTTTTAACACACAAATTAAATTCAATGAAGATGTCTTGTCAATGAAGTAATTAGTGGTTTTAAAAAAATCCCAACAAGTCAGCTTCCACATATTTTTGTTCATTCTAAGAAGATACATCATGGATAGGGGGTGTATCCCCTGCGACGTTATTCGCATATGGAATCATATCCAATCATAAATGTGCCGAGATGATCATAAATTTGCTGCCAACGCAACTGGAAAAATGTCGGTAAAGTTTAATGGATAAAAAACTGTAGAGATATCATTTGGCCGCATAAAGGATACTAAGTAAGCAGCATCGAAAAATCTACAGGAGCGACAGAGAACAAAGCTAAATGACTCTGTGTGAAACGTTCTTATTTTGCGACAAGAAAAAAAGCGTATATATGAAATTGTGAACTCAAGTGCAAAGCTGTTTTCAGTTGCCAAAGTTAAAGAGTATTTCCATATGCACGCAGTCTTCCACATTTATAGCGCCCTAATGAACGATTGCCGGGTACGGGAGTTTTATCCTTTGGTTGGTTTCGCGCAGACAGTGGCGACATGGAAATAATATGATCATTTATATGAATTGATATTCAAACGAATGTGTTGGCATTTGCTTTGAATTTTCATGCATCCTTCCTGGCAATGAATGGTAGAGTTGGTTATTTATTTATGTATGTTTTCTCCTTACTTTCTTATGGTGTGTGTCATTTGCGTTAAAATCCTGGGTAAATTGTATCCTCGGGCTAATTCTTGACGTTTCTGCATAGGTGAATAGCGGTTAAGTTTTTTTCTGCGTCAGTTGGATTAATTTGCATTTTTACACATTTCGCAATAAAATTTACATTTTGCCCTCTCCTTACATTAACCTTCGACTGAAATACAGGGTGCGGTATCGCGCATTTCAAAAAAGGGCGTTATCTTGACTGTTTCAAGGTAGGGTTTATCTAGGATGCGCAGACGCTTTTTTTGTTAGGCACTCATAGTGGCATAGATTGAGCTACGTTTTATTATACGAGAAGATCCATATGGATTATCCGTATACCCGCAGTCTATGAGGTCCTGTGATCTATGGGATTCAATTTTCGTGAGTCAAAAATGAAATTCTAAAAACTCACAGCTACAGGAATACTTAAAGAATTTCAACTTTTCAAATTTATCAGTAGATGCCCGCTCGCAAATTACTAGCGATTTGCAATAGAGTCAGTATCGGAGAACCTGACAGTGGCCTTAGCAAATCGAAGGATACCAGCGAGCTCTATATCACGAAACTCATCTTTCTGGACGAAATGTTTACCTAAAGTATTGAGCCGGGTTTTGTCGAAAGCACGGCATTCACAGATGAAATAAGAAGCCGTTTCATCCGCCTCAATGCAACACTCACATAGGCCCAGCTATCCTTACGTGGATAGTTTTTAGGTGCTCGTTAACTTCTCAAGTCGTTCCTTTTCAATCCAAGCAAATGCTTAGCTCTGCTGATTTTTGGACCTTCGACAAGATCCTTCGAATGCCTGCATGAGGCAAGGTCATGTCAATATTCGAAATGCTTTTGACGTAGAGCCTCAGTCATTTCATGTTTGTGAACAGAAGAGCAGCATCCTATGGATGCTTGCGGGCCAATGAGGGCTGTCGATGAGCCTTTCCTGGCCAGAGCATCCGCTATTTCATTACCATGGATAACTGTATGCCCTGGAACCCAGGTATTTGTTTTAGAATTACACCTTCCTAACCGGTTCAGATTAGACACGGTTTCCTCAGCAATTTTTAAGGTGACACTGCCAGCCGAGCAGGCTTTGATAGAGGCTTGGCTATCTGAGCAAATATATAAACATTTTACCTTTTCCTTAACAGAATATTAGAAACATCGGCATTCGCAAAGATTTCTGCCTGAAAAACAGTTGTTTGTCTAGCCAAGGCTGCAGATAGACTTATCCGACAGTCTCATAAGTAGACCCCGGCTCCGAAGAGACCTTAAATGAGTGATCCATCCATATAGACGATCAGAAGTGCTAAAGCCATTCCACCCCTTACTGTTCCATTCCTGTAGTTCAGGAAGGAGGATCCGAGAATGGCGCTTAGAGATTTGTTTTAAGCAGACAGAGTCAATTGATCCCCCCCGATAGCCAGATAGGCTGCCATAGAGAACTCTGTACTAAGCACCTCTTATTCCGTCGCCGAGGTTAACCACCCGTCCAAGTACTACACACATACGGTATAGAGATTTTCTGGCCTCACTTTCAGCAAGGAACTGCAAAGGATATAAACATAGCAGCACTTTCGTAGTAGCAGTGGGCGTTCCTCATCGCACCTGTAATCCATAAGCACTCAATGTGCTGTAGCTTCGTCAGTTGACGTTTGAGGACTAAGTCCTCAGGTTCTTCTGAACATCCTAGTGGGGTTGTGAAAAGCACCCTCAATATCCACAAAGGCAGCAAGAGCATAGATCTTGTGGTCGAGCGCACTACGTACTTTGGCCGTTTCATGAAAACCCAGCGAAGCTGAAATACTCTTAACCCGTAAATCAATCAATATTTCAAAGCCTTTTAGCAGAAGTGAAGAAAACATAGTAGTCCTGAAGCTTTTGGGGAGATCATAGGTAACCTTCTCCGGTTTGGAGATGCAAACCGACCAAGCTCTTCTCCCGGCGAAAGGAATATGTCGCAGAGCCACGCTAGTTCTATAGATCCTAGATAGCAATGTGCTCATCATCTCTATACCCTTTTGTACGGGATAGATTTCATCAGGTCCAAGAGCTTTTGAAGGAAAAAAGTACAGGATAAAAGCACTCGTTGCCACTGATCCCTGCTAGCTCCCTGCTAGCTCTACCTCTGTTCGGCCACGCACCATCATCAACGGCCTTGCAGCTATGAAAGTGAGTTTCCATTCAAAGTGGTCGAGCTGCCATCAGGCTTCCGAATGATGTCAAGGCTAGCTCCCGGATCAGCCTAGAGGACACTCTGCAAGTTGACGCCGTTGTTCTCCGCAGAAACTCTGCCAGGTTATGCCAAGAAAACATACAGTTTAATATGTTGAAAATAGGAAACGTAACCTGCTTTATAACTTGTTGATATCTAGAAAAAAAACTTTAAATCCTGAATGAAAAAACCATCATAAACTACGGTGCAGGGAAATAACTTCACGGGCAATAATTTCACATTGGAAATAACTTCACTTCGAGTGGGAAATAACTTTACTTAGAAGAAGTGAAGTTACTGCCCACCATAGGTGAGCAACTAATCCCATAAACAGTGCAATGCATACGCGGGGGGGGGGACATGCTGCCCACCTGGAACCCCCCTGCTTGGGGTCAATGTTTGATTTGAAGTAGGTGCAAGGGCAAATTGTTGAAAACACTTTTCAAAGCGAAATAGGGCCATATGTTTAAATATGACCTTATTGCGTAAGGCCTTATTTCACTGCACAGATATAAATTGCTAAAAATAAATTGTTGTATTTGGTTATAACTGAAATTGTACAAAAACCTCATAAATAACTACATTTCATATTATTGCTCTTCAGTTATAATAGACAAAATTATAGATGTGAAATAACTTCACAAAATTTACGGTGGAGTAATTGAAAATAATGTTTCCAGGGCATGATTTATTCTTATTTATTTATTTATTTATTTACTTGTGAATGCTTAAAAACAGTAAGATACAATATCTTATAAGTTTGTCTTAAGCTAATTTTACAATTTTACAGTTTAGAGCTGAGAAAGAAAGCTCAAATATACAAATAGTATCTTAGTTATGAATTCAAAATGTTAAATATACGAATTTACATATTTGCTGAAAAATGATCCTTCAATACCTTTTTCATTCTTGCTGTATTCTGAGTTTCTTTAATATAACGCGGTAGAGAATTCCACAGACGGGTAGCATATACAAAAAATTGACGTTCTGATGTTAAACATGCAAAACGAGGTTGAATCAATTGACGAGACCTCCGCGAGGATGCCATCCTAATTCTTTCTGAACAGTATTGGGGTTGTTGTGTTAACAAAATATTGGATAATAATGTCACAGTGCGAAGTTGAAGATAATTTTCAAAAGGTATACCGAGCAGACGATTAGCATAACCAGAAACTCTATCATATCTTCGTAGCCCAAAGACATATCGTACAGTGCTGTTAAACGCGACAGTGCTGTTAAACGAATTAAAGCGTAACATTAAGTCCTGTTCCTTGTTTGTTGCCCAGAAAAGGTCTATGATAAGACTAAAGCCGTGGATAAGTCGCTCTACTGAATAAAATTAGAACTAAACATAAACTGAACAAAAATTGCAATAAACATCCGCAAAATTCATACCTACAAAATCGCTTTCGCAAGATATGTAAATATATTTACAACGTCAACGAGATAAGAACAACTCGCATTCATTTGGTAACGATGGTATTTCAAAATATGTGTTGAAAAAAATTTCTTATAATATTGCTGGTATTCTGGCTCACATCTATAATTTTATTTTCTGGAATTTTGCCTAAAGAATTAAAACGCGCTGTAGTAATCCCCCTTTTCAAGAAGGGTGATAAAAAAGATAAAAATAATTATAGGCCAATTTCCTTGTTGCCATCAATTTCCAAAGTTCTTGAAAAGCTAGTAAAGAACACGATCTTGCCATATCTGACGAAAATAATTTTTTTTCTTAGTCCAATGCAATTTGGGTTTAGGGTGGGCTCGTCTACTGATCCCTTATCCATAAAGGCTTAGATTCCAAAAAAATATTGTGCTGGTCTTTTCGTTGATATAACGAAAGCGTTCAAGGGTTCGGTATGGTTAACCACAGGATTCTTTTGGATAAAATGTAGAGAATGGGCTTTTGGAGCTTTATCTTTACATGGTTTAAATCTTACTTAGAAAATAGCAGGTCAAAGTGCATTCATATAGGTGTGCCCCAAGGATCTGTCCTCGGCCCTGTTTTATTTTTAATATTTATTAATAGTCTATTGGAGCAACTATTTGTGGGAAAGGTTAAGGCGTTTGCAGATGATCTTGGGATTGCTTATAATTCAGATAGCCCCTTGAATCTAATTGCAGAAATTAATCATGATGCTTTTCCCGTGGTTCTCAGAACATAAGCTCCTTGTTAGCAATAAGACCAAGCTAATGTTCTTTAACTTGAGACAGCAGGAAATACCAGAACTTGATATAATATTTTATACACCAAATTGTGTTACGCATATTTTGCTTGATGACACTTGCCCAAGGCCTGATTCGCTGCCTACCTTTAATTCAGATATTGATTGTAAATCAAGTTGCTTTGCAATAGGAAAGGTAAAATCTTTTAAATACATAGGTGTTACAATAGACCAACACTTAAACTGAACCATTAATTCTAAAACAGTACTTGGTTTTATCAATCCGTTGTCTCTATCGTCTCAGTAACATCCTTTCTAATAACACCTTAAAAACAATCCATCATGCTATATTTCGCTCAAAATTGGAGTATGGAAAAACCTGTTGGGGGTGTGATTAACGAAATAACATACAGCAACTTACTATAATGCAGAAATGTGCAATAAGAAAGATTTTTAATTGTATGCGTCTGGCACACTCTATGGAGTTGTTAAGACATGCACAAATCCTACCGGTACGACACTTGTTTTACTCGATGCTTATAGCCTACGAAGGAACTTAAGAAATGTTGTTTTTTTCGCACTACAAGCTTTAAAAATTCATACACAGTTATATCTTGCAAACTTTTTAACAGACTTCCTGAACGAAAACGAATCATTAGAACCTTATAGGCATTTCTTAACAGGATTAAGTTTTGACTCCTTGGCTTTGATATCAGTCAAGTTAAAAGTTTGCCGACCTACATTATTTAAACTTTTCGTAAAGGCTTACCTGATATTTGCCTCATTCAATCTGTTTTACATGTATTTTTTGTTCTTGCTTAATTTACAAGAAATTAAGCAAGAACAAAATATTTTGGTTTTCTTGATTATATACTTTTGATTACCCCAAAATAAATAATTAATTTGTAATGACATTTGCTACTATTTTTTGTAAATACAAAATGTCACTACCTATTCTCCTTAAATTTACCATTTAATAGTTTACCATTGCTTTATGTTTAAAAAATGAGAATAATAAATAATAAATAATAATAATGAAATAATAACAATAATAATAATTGCTCACATTCAGTGGGCAATATCTTTACAAAAAAAGGTGTGAGCCACACTGCACTCACGGTATAGTTGATGTGTAAACATGTAGGCACAGTTGCGCGTTAGCTACCTAATAGCTATTAGCTATTAGTTGCACGTTGTGTAACTAAGCTCGTTAGGTTGCCAAAGTTAGTTGGGGATGACAACTAAAAGTTGGTTAGTTTTTAGCTGTAGCTTTTTAGCTGCCTAGGTAATAACTAATAACTAAATTAAAAAAATTTATTTTGCTATAATGGTGATAATTTATTGGGATTTATTATGCATAATTGCGTTTAAAATAAAAATTGATTGAATGTTCCTTTTATTTTACATCAGGTTATTTTACAAAGAGGTCCTTGGAGCCACAATAATTAAACCCGAAAAAGGATATTTTCCCAAAATGTCTTTAGAAACGGCACGGTATATATGAGTTCAATGTTATTTGAATGAAGGGTGCTAGGAAAGACAAACATTTTGGTAAAATATCCTTTTTCGACTTTTAAGGACCTTTTTGTTGTTCCAAAGAACTCTTAGTCAAATAACATTGAACGCAGATATACCGTGCGGATTCTAATGACATTTTGGAAAAATATTTTGTTTTCGACTATTAAGGACCTTTTTTGTTGTTGCAAGGACCTCTTAGTCAAATAACATTGAACACAGACATACCCAATTAATTCTAACGGCATTTTGGAAAAATATCCTTTCTTCGACTTGGACCTTTTTTATTGTTGCAAGGACCTCTTAGTCAAATAACATTGAACACAGATATACCGTGTGGATTCTAATGGCATTTTGGAAAAATATCCTTTTTTCTACTTTTAAAGACCTTTTTGGTGTTCCAAGGATCTGTTAGTCAAATAACATTGAACACAGATATACCGTGTGGATTCTAATGGCATTTTGGAAATATGTATATCCTGATTTCTACTTTTAAGGACCTTTTTGTTGTTCCAAGAATCTGTTAGTCCAATAACTTTCAACACACTATACTGCGCGGTTTCTTAGGAGTTTTTGAAAAAAAATGTTTTTTTCGGGCTTAAGGACCTTATTTGGTTCTCCAGGACCACTTGGTAAATAACCTTATTACAACTAAAAGTGACATTCTTAAATCGGCCATCGGTTACCGAAGTACAAATCGATATTTTTCCTCTTACCTTCAATTGATGTACAACAAACTTCAAGCTATACAACCTCAATTATTGAAAACAAATCTACTTCCACACAACTTCTCGGTGTTTCGTAAGGACATAATAGTCTCTAAAATTGAACATAATTAAAACTGAAAAATATATAACGTTAAATTGTTGGAAAAAATATTTACACATGAGCATCAAGGGCCCCTGGAGAGTCTATATTTTAAATTTCAGCTCCCTAGCTCAAACTTTGGGTTTTTGCCGTCCGACCTGAAAATCTGACGATGAACCTACCTAAAGAGAAAAAAGATGTTTACACATCAACGAGAGCAAAGATGTTAACACATCAAAAAAAAGTGAATTTATTTCCCACTCGAGGTGAAGTTATATCCCGTGTGAAGTTGTTGCTTGTTTAGTTATTTCCCTGCACCAAAAATTACACCTTAAAAAACATTAATTCGAGATTTTTTTTTTACTCATTATTTTGTATGTGCGACTGGTGTTTGCACGTGAGTAGGTAGCTGTAATCTCCACTACACTATGTTTATTATTGTTCTTGGTAGGTCATAACAAATTTAGTGTGCAGCTTAAATATATAGTTCCTTTCGTCCCTATACAAAAGGAAATTCAAATGAACGAGACCACTAATTAAAACTCCACATTAAATTTGTTATTGGTAAGGCCCCTTTACAATGGTTACAATATGCGGAGACGTTAATAAGAATTTCACTGCAGCGCCGCCAAAGCAGCACTTGCCGTTGAATGTTACTAAGGAAAGAAATCACATTATGAGTTATGATCATTATAATTCTTATTATAGGCCTGCCGTTAAAAACAACAAGAAGAAGACAATTAGCCTTATTGCGAAGATCAATCGACAGTTGATAATTGACTATTTTCAATGTGTGCTATTGTGAACGAACGATTCTAAAGGATTTTGTCAATCGCAGTCAATTAAAAAAATGCGATTGACAAAAATACCAAATGAATCCTTCGTTCACAATAGCACACATTGAAAATAGTCAATTATCAATATGTCGATTGATCTTCGCAATAAAGCTGAATAAAACTGGCCAGGTTATACCAGCATATCACGACAATGATGTGATTCATTGAACACTATAGGCGTTTAGTTCCGATCATATCCTCGTCATTAAGGTTTTTTTGTTGTTGAGATTCTGGAATTTGAAATATTGTTCTTTCTAGATTTTTGATTTTCAACTTTTTTGTTTGCCAAGTTTTGATAGAAAAGATGGGTCTTATATCTTTTCTATCAAAACTTGGCAAACAAAACTGTGGCGATATAATTTTACCCTACTGTTATAGAATCGTATTAGTCGTATTAAGAAATTAAATACGAACTGCGGAAAATCCATTGCGGAGATATTTGTAGGGGATTTAGCAATTCTTGGCAAGTAGTTTCAATCAACCCGTATCAATCGGAATCGGAACAATAATATGCATGTATCTATCAACTTTTTGATCCCACGCTGCGAAATTCCGCATATGAAGGCTTCTGTGATAAGTTTCGAAATATTGAATATTGGTTAATGGGCATACCTAATTAATGTCATTACAAATAATATGAAATAAATAAACCTTCCTTACCATCATGGTAGTTGTGACACTATTACCTGTTGGCAAACAATTTTAAGAACAAATAATGTATGCATTACACTCGTATTACCTTTGTGGGCAAATTAAAGCATATTATCTATCAGAAAAGGAATATTTACTTTGAGTCAAACATATCATTCTATAACTAGAACAAATAGCAATATAAAAGACGGGTATTTTGTTTAATATGTTTTTTTTTGGTAAGTTCTCCTTTTTAATATAGGTGTGTTTGGTTTGCGATACGGTGGAAGCTTATGAACCACCATCGTTGAACGTTGTTGGCAATGAATAAAAGGGTTGATTTTCTGAGTATTCATGGATGAAAAACCCAATTTGTATTTAAAAACAAGTTCTTTTATCTTCCGCATATAGAGATACGCATATTCTTGTGAGTATATTTTGGAATGAGCTTAAAGCTAGTATTCTCTGTGCAACAAACGTGTCCTTTATACGTGCATATTCTTTAATTTTACATTACTTTGCCTTTTTAAATGTATATACGGAGCTACGAATATTTTATTTATGTAGGTACATATTTATTTTTTCATTAAAAATAAATATACTCCATGCGATAACGGCAAAGTCACTCTTTGGCGTTCGGCGATCCTGTCAGAAAAGGATATCGGTTCTTCGTGGGTATTTTTTATGGTGGTCTCTTCCATTATAATATTACTGCAAAATAGGAAGCAACTTGGAATTTATTTTGATTTTCACATCAAAGGGTTAAAACAGCAACTGCATATTTTATTGGAAATGGAAATTTTATTCGCAACGGACGTGGTAATAACTTTCATGCTGTTATCACAGCGGGTTGTTAGTCGTTTTCAGATACCAGATATAAAATTATAGAATTCTGTTTGTTTTCGATATTAAATTTAACCTTAATTATCTTGCTATTTGAGGCAGCTACGGATAAGTTGCTTTTGTAGAATATGGGTATGCGACGTAACATTTTTAACAAAATACAAATGCCCATATGGTAACGATTGATGTTAAGGTTGCGACTTTGGTATTTTGCTCCATTTGAAGACTTATTTCAAGCACTTTACTGAGAACGTAGCCTCGTTTGATATGCCATACATGAAAAAGTACTTATCCTCTTGAGACACGATTTTTTCCAGCTTCTAAACAAATTATTTCTACTACATAATTCAGTGATTGGCAAAAGTTGTAGATTTCTTCGACAACATTTCTATATAGCTAATGCTTTTTGTCATACAAGTTACGTGTGAGAGAGAAACAATCTATTTTTTCAATACAGGGTTGTTAATCCATTTTTTGCATTGGTGAAATCGGAAACTATTTAAAGGTCAGATAAAATTTAAAGGACTTTAAGGACTTTAGTAATAAACCCTTCAATGCATAATGTAGCATATCTGCATCATACTTTTAAAAAAGCTGTCATAAGAGAGTGGCAGGAATATCTCTTCGATTTGTTCGGTTTTCCATTTTCATTTAGTTCCCAAGTGTATGAATGCACTGAAATAGAGCTAAAATAGAACTGAAATATAACTTGAAGTCACAGGACCACGTGCTCTCATAGTCGATAGAAGAGGTGAAAAGTCTACGAAAAGGAGCTGTCCAAAGCACCACGGGGAAAGTTGTTTGAATTGTTTGCCAATGTGGACAATATAGACATTTGTACTCTTTGTTGGAAACATAACAAGGCTGTTAACTTGTTGTCATCATTTGTCAGCGCCCTGCCTATTGGGACTGTTAAAAGATATGATGAAACAAAAGCACAGCATGTTGATATCAGTTGTCCCAATATAGTCAAGCAGTATAATAAACATATGGGTGGCGTAGACCTTACAGACAGCCTGATTGGACGACATGGAATTGAAATGAGCTCCCGCAAATGGTATATGCGGATTTTTAGGTGCAGGGAAATAAGTCCACGGGAACCAGGTCCACTGAGGGACTTAGTTCCCACTCAGTGAGAAATAAAATTTTCTTATATTTTTTGAAGTAAAACTTCTTTACGCACGCTTGACTTGGGGAGTAAGCTGGTGAATGCGACACGGAATTGTAGACCAATGTAGACTTCTGGTGCAACGAAAGTGTAGACCAATATAGACTTACGGTGTAATGGAAGTGTAGACAAACGTAGACTTTCGGCAATACCGAAGTGTAGACAAACGTACTCTCTTTTGTTACAACCCATACAATTTAGTCGGCGAAAGGTTCGTGGAATGAGTAAACACCCTTGAATCTCCTCAATAGAGGGCAATACTAAGCTCATCATCTATCTAAACCAACAGTTGCCGACAGATGGAATATACCGGAAGTGAGTAAAGTCATTGTGTCCATGAATCGCAGTTCATTAGTTGGAAATATAGAGCGTCACCGTCATCGTCAGATTTTCAGGTCGGACGGCAAAAAACGAAAGTTTGAGCTAGGGAGCTGAAATTTATAATATAGACTCTCCAGTGCTTAAGACCACACGACTGAAGTAAAACTTCTTTCGCTCAATCTAATTTAAATTGTGGGCGTGTCAGTCGGCGAATTTGGAAAATATTTACATATTGCGGGCCGACCTGAAAATCTGACGATGACGGTGACGCTCTATTGTTCCAACTAATGAACTGCGATTCATGGACACAAGGACTTTACTCACTGCCGGTAAAATCCATCTGTCGGCATCTGTTCTCCTTTGGATCGGTTTGGATAGACGATGAGCTTAGTATTGCCCTCTATTGAGGAGATTCAAGGGTGTTTACCCGTTCCACGAACCTTTCCGCCGAAAGGCTGTAACAAAAGAGTGTACGTTTGTCTACACTTCGGTATTGCCGGAAGTCTACGTTTGTCTACACTTCCGTTGCGCCGTAAGTCTACAATGGTCTACACTTCCGTTGCGCCGTAAGTCTACAATGGTCTACACTTCCGTTGCGCCGGAAGTCTACATTGGTCTACACTTCCGTGCCGCATTCATCAGTTTACTCCCCAAGTCAAGCGTGCGTAAAGAAGTTTTACTTCAAAAAAAGAACAACAATAAACTGGATAACAAAATAGCTAATTACTCATCTAGGATTTTGCAGTCGGATATTTCTTTTGGGATATATTTGCTATTGCATCCAATTCAATGAGGGATGGACACAACTGATCTTCGATGAATGTAACTGGTTCCTCAAAGGCTCGATTTTTTGTCTGAATCCGATGTCCGTTGCTGAAGATACTGCTAGTGCGAGAGCCACTGTTGGTGTTGCGTAAGGTCCATTTGGGTTTACTGACTTCGCCTGGGTCTCATGCAGGCAATGGGTGGCAGCGTATATGCACCTCGGAGTATGCAACACTTTGAGCATTGTCATCGTATGCATAAACACTGGCAGTATGCAGTATTACTGGGAAGCAACATTCTCCCATTTTGCTGGAACATAAATGATATTGTTTCACTGTTAAGGTTGTCGTTGAAGGAGTTGGCTTCTCTTAGATCGTGCTGAAGTTCAGGAGAGAATTTTCTATGCATTGACCTTTTAGATCGCTCTATCCTTTCTTGTCTTATTTTAAAATGGAACTTTTGAAACAGATCTTGAAGGAATGGCATCCATTCTGCCAAATTATCCAAACTAAAAATGAAAGACAGTTCACAAAAGTCTGCTAAATTGTTCCAAAATCCTCAAAAGTTTGGCGCCTTGGTAATGTAACTAAAGTGAAGTTTTAGAGATTAACGTGCGCTAAAGGGATTTCTTTTATTTTTCTGTAATTGATTCAGTAATCTTATAATGTAAACACAGCACAGGAATTCTTTTGTTGCTGCAAGCAGCACCCAGCAAATGATTCATTGCCTGTTTTTAGTTGCTGCTTACTACTTGAAAGAATAGGAAAGAAGTTTTTGGTGAGATAGGTTTTTTTCTCCACAAATGATAGGTCTTAATTTCCATAAACATTTTTCCACGCGGTCCCGATCGCATTTTAGGAAGAACAAAATTGTTGGACTAGGTAACCCAAGTATTGGTATTCCTTCACAGTTCCGATAGACTCTACTCCATAATACCTTTTTTCGTTTGCAGCTAATCGTCCTGTCCCTCTCTGAAAGACCATTGTTATGATTTGTTAAGGTAATTGTCATGAGAAGCTTCTCAAATTTGCTGTTCGGATTCGGCTTATAATTGAAGGTCCCACCCACTTCGCGAAAGCAAATGGTTGGAGAAGCTATGTTTTCTGTATGGGCCGTTAATGCTTAATATTTTTTTATTTTATTTTAACCAACGTGCATTCGTTTCTCCTCTGTGACTATAAATATAATTATATAAATAAAAAAAAATTAAGGGACCTTTTCATCACATCCTATACCTAAACAAAGAGTTTGTATAAACATTTTTGCTTTTATTGTAAAAGGGGCGTTCCAATACAATGGGTAATTTTTACGAACAATCAGTGTAATTATCAATCAATTATAAAATCGTTCATTTAGTTAGAACCCTTCCTATATCCGTACCTTTAATTTTAAACCATAATACATCTGGCCCCATATGCCATGAAATTTCTAATGTTACTATGAAATTGCTTGATTCGGACTCAAATTCTAGTTCTGGTATTTGATAATGGGTTAGGATTGTTACCAACATGTGCACATTGTGGGCAGTTAATTTTTTTAGTTCGAATCTTCTCTTTTTTAATAGGGATAAAATTTTGTCTTGCGACCTTTAACATTCTTCGATAGAGTTGGCCCCCTCAGTACTTCGTCGACGTATGTACAGTTGAGAACGGGCGACTGAAAAAATCGTATAAGTGCAACGACTTTGGATGTCCCTAGCAATTTCAATCGATATCTAAGCAAATTTGTTCCAATGAGTGCAAAACGTATCTCATAAATGAATAACTTTTCAAAATCCCGAATGAAGTTTCCCCTGTTTTTCAAACGGATAAGCGCAAATGTAGTTTTTTTTTTATTGGTTAAAAATTAAATAGCAACACGCTTTTGGACGCACTGAAAATGGTGAAATGAGCTTGGTGGTTAGTTACTCCAACATACACAAGAAATTGCTTTAAACGGAGTTCCTTAACTCCGCTAACGCACGTATTTCTCTATCACAAATACGTCTTCTTAACCAATGTAGTGCCGGACATTCCAAGAGAATTTGTTCAGAGGATTTATCCTACTCTAGACAGAACCTACATTCTGTCTCCGAAGAAAAATTTAATTTGTTAAGGTCGTACTCATGTTGCAATGTTGATTTGATGATCCAGGCCACTGGGAAGAGTTCCTCATTATATGCAATCAGATCAGCATAGTCTTTAAATCTTAACATGTGAGGTAGAAATTGTGCACCGTACTACTCACGTACGTGCAAATAGGGGTTCGGACGTTGTGCACTTATCCGTGCACGACTCTATTTTCGAGAATGTTTCTTAACTCCAACAGAAGATATCTACCTTCGTTAGTCACTAGTTTTAGCTTGTGTAGCGTTCTCAAAGCTACGAATGGAGCACACGGCTGTACTGAAGGGCACCGTAAGCAGCTCGTACAGTTGTTCTTGTTAGTGCTCTAACTCTGTGTCTTCAAACAAATCCGGATGGATTCTTATTTGGAGGTACATTTTCTCTATATCCGCGAAAAATACATAGCGCAGGAGAAACCTTCGATTAATGACCATAGTAATATCGAGCTTAAGTGGTTGCCCATAACAAATACTTCTTCGTTCATTGATTGCCCATTTGATGATTTGGCTAAGACGTCGAACATAATGCGCAGCATAGTAGACAGGATACTCTCTTTTATGACGGCACGATTAGGAACCCCGACTTATCAGTATTGGTTATACCTCTATTTAACCGTTTTGCATGTGCTGACTCTGTGTGTTCCGAAATAACCCATCCAAATATAGCCTTAAGAGCCGATGTCTTTCACACTACTCCTTTTTCAGCCCTTCTTGTATTATTTGAGAATAAACATCCGATCCTTAAAGTAAATCTACTTCAGTGGCTTTGAAAACGAAAGGTTCGCCATTATAGGCGAAAAAAACATTCCAAATTCTACATTTGATAGTGGAGTGATCGGAATTGGGTTCCTTAGACTAGATAAAACTACGGCTTTAGCTTCCACTGTTTCCTCATCCATTCTTGATTTTATCTTTATATAAGTCATGGTACACGATCTGTCCGTTTAAACCTTTCCTAGGCCTGTAATGAGTGCTCGAGTAGAGCATCTGAGAAAACTTGCCTGTTGAACTAATTGTTAGGAAATAGAACTTCCCTCCGAACAGAGATCAAGTAGTAGATCAAGGCTTTGATAAATGCCCCAGAATCGGAGATTTTATAGTCAACAGCTATGGCTAATAGGACTTTGGAGGTTTTGTTATTTAAATAGCTATTTAAATGTACGTATTATTGACTTTGACTATTGCCGATTTGCTCACTGATAGTACTCGGGATTTGGTCCTTGGGCCAATTATTTTCGCTGTATTGGTGCAACAAAGTATTTTGCGTGGGTTTACAAATGGTTCGCCGACTTCAACTGCCTTGAATGAGGGGCATGATCTTAACGTATGGTCGCTGTTACAACACAAATAAATATAAGACAAGACATTTGGGGATTAATAATGCAACTGTTGAACAATTCCAACCCCTTGTTGCTTCAAGTATGGCTTGCTCTAATTTTGTTTACATGAATAATTTCAAGGATAAATAACTGGGATTCAAGAGATTTCCTCGAGTTGTGTACCCTGGCAAATGGGCTTCAGATGACAGTGATTGTTCCCACATCTGCTAATTAAGTAATGCTATAAAAGTACAAACTATAAGTCAAAAACATAGGGACAGGCTACAGTCCGCCTGGGCGAACTGTTGGATACCCTATTCTTATTCCTATCCCTCATAAGTGGGCGTGACAAAAGTTTAAGTATGGTTGAATTGTTAAGAACGCCCTACATATTTTGTTATATAACATTTAAAGGATTTTATCAAAAAAAAGCTCCCTAGCTCAAACTTGGGTGTTTCAATAAAATTGTTTATTTAATTGTGAGCGTGTCAGTAGGCGGATTTAAAAAAAAATTAACACATGAGCATATAAATTTCAATTTCAAAAAAAAATAAATAATAATTGTGGGCGGATTTTGAAAATATTTACACGTGAGCATAAATGGCCCATAGAGAGTATATATTATAAATTTAAGCTCCCTAGCTCAAACTTTGGATTTTCAAAAAAATTGTTTTATTTATTTGTGGGCGTGTCAGTGGGCGGATTTTGAAAACTTTTTATCCTGAGCAGTTTTAGGAGTCATAGATCATATATAAAAAATTTCAGCTTTCTAGCTCAAAATTCGATTTTTTCCAAAATTTTGTTTTTTTGATTTTGTGGGCGTGTCTGTGGGCGGATTTCAAAAATTCGTAAACTTGATTATTTCGGGGTCCGAGAGAGTATATGGTTAAAATTTCAGCTCTCTAGGTCCAGTTTAAAGGCCTAATTTTTGCCGACAGACGGACGGACATTGCTAGATCGACATTACTATCGATGCTGATCATAAATATAGTAACTTTTAGAGGTCTACGGGCAATATTAAGGTATATTACAAACTATGCGTCAAAATTAATATACCCCTAGAATAAGGTATAATTAATATACCCTTAGAATAGGGTGTAAAAAATGATTGTTTCATGGTTGACATTCCACTATGGGTCCTTTAATTATACATATATATACACTTCGCTTCAACTGAATAAGCACAAAAATTTGTTAACATTCGTTGTCCATTTTTTCAAAACCTTGTGCAATATACGAGTATCATTTGATGATGATAACTCTTTGCTTATGATGTTGAGAAAATAAATCGGAAAAAATAATTCAAAACGTACCGCTATTTTTTTTCCCTAGTTCCCTTGCATATTGAATAAATGCAGTTTTATTTTGCGTCAACTGAATAGACACAAGGTCATTATTTTCACTGCTTATGAGTATTCTGTGGAGATTGACACATTAGATCAACAGTTAAAGTGCTTTAAGTGAATTTTTTCAAAGAAAAACAGATAGATCAAAATCTCTAAATAGTGTTGAAAGAGCTCAAATCGATTTACTAAAAGAACAAGGACTAACCGGGCGTTCTATAGCTGACAAAATTGGACGAAGTTTTAGTGTGGTCTATTTTTATTTAGGAAGCAAAGATTCGTAACGAAAAAACATGAAGGGAATTTAAAAAACGGCAACAACAGCGGTTGATCGAAGAGCAATTTTAAGATTTGCAGAAAGCTTGTGTTACTGCAAGCGTTTCAACAGTGCGAAGGGTTATCAATAGTGCCAAACATTTAAAACGGATGAAAATTCAAAAAAAAATACCACTTAACGAGAAACGGAAGTGTATGCGCTTAGAATTCTCTAGACTCCATATGAGTTCGAAAAATGAATGGCGTCACGTAGTTTTTTTCGGATGAGAAGAAGTTTAATTTTGATGGCCCTGATGGGTTTAATTATTACTTCCACGATGTGAGGAAAGAAGAACGATTTTTAGCGCGGCATAATGGTCGAGAAGGTGGTGTTATGGTATGGGGAGCAGTTAGCTACTATGGCTCTGTTGAGCTTGAGTTCCAAACCTTAAAAATGACTGCATTAAGTTATAAAGGAAATTCGAAAAGAAATTCCCCTAAATTTTCAGGCATTTTTGAACCCATAAACTGAACTTTTCAGCAGGATAGGGCGACGCTATCCGGCGCGCATAGTAAACAATTGGATGGAGGAGCAGAATGTGGAATTGCTTCAATGGCCGCCGTACTCACCGGTCCTGAACCTTATAGAAAACGTTTGGGGATGGTTAGTCGTCAGTTTGTGGACAGAGAATCCCTTATTGCAGCCATTAAATTGGCCTAGACAGAAATTTCGCTGGGCTACATAAAGAGGCTGTACGATTCCATGCCGGATCGAATTTACGAAACTATTACGAATAAAGGCGGCAGTACCCACTACTAAAATTAACCAATAAAAAACACTTTCAAGAAAAACTTGTTTCTTTTAATCCCAATAACTTTTATTTCCAATTTCAATATTTGTGTCTATTTAGTTGACGCAAAATAAAACTGCATTTTTCCAGATTGAATGCTTTGCAAGGGAACCAGGGAAAAAATAGCGGTACTTTTTGCAAACAGTTAGTATCATCAAATGATATACCTATTACAGCACAAGGTTTCAAAAAAATGGACAACGTAGCTTAGAAAATGTTTCTGCTTCTTCACTTGAAGCAAAGTGTACTAAGTGTCGCCAAGAGGACAAATCAACGATGATGTGATTCGAAGCCTGGAGTCCTTTATATTCTCAGCTATACCTTACAGCTTGAATAGAAACAACGGGAGTATACATGTTGCTTCCCAAAAACTCCGTTGACAAGCTGCTTAGAGAAAATCTGTGAAGATGATAGAAATCGTATCACACATGAGTGCACGCTGGCTCTACAGAGCGTGGCTCTGCGACATATTCCTTTGGCCTGGAGAAGAGCTAGGGCGGTTTTCATTCCCAAACCGGGAAAGGCCGCCTATGATCTTCCCAAAAGCTTCAGGACTATTAGCCTTTCATCATTTCTGTTAAAGGGCCTTGAAAAATTGATTGACGTACGGCTTAAGAGCATTCCAGCTTCGCTGGGTATTCATGATAGCCAACACGCCTATCAAAAAGGCAAGTCCACTGAGACGGCATTAACGGATCTGACGGCCAGAGTGCGTAGGGCGCTCGACTGCAAGAACTATGCTCTTGCTGTCTTCATGGATATTGAGGGTGCCTTCGACAATCCCACCTTTTGCAGAATTGAGTCTGCCTTAACACTGAAAGGCGTCGATTCTACAACTGTGGAATGGATCCTGGAAATGCTTAGGAGCAGAGAAGTTACAGCTGCTGTTGGCGGCTGCGTCAGAACTGTGCGCGCTGTTAAAGGCTTTGCGCAGGGCGGTGTACTTTCCACTACATTGTGGAACCTGTTGGTCGACTCCTTGTTGAGAAGACTTGATGGGGAAGGTCACCCTGTTATTGGGTACGCTGATGATGTGTGCATTATTGTCAGCGGCAGGTTTTTACCAACTCTTTGTTAGCGGATGGAAACAGCGCTCAATAGTGTTGGGAGTTGGTGCCGCGAGCAAGCTCTGTCAGTCAACCCCGCGAAGACTGAGATGATGCTGTTCACGAGTAGAAGGGCAATACCTCAAGTGAGGTGGCCTTACTTCCAGGGCACTCAACTAAAGCTATCAAGCAAGGTTAAGTATCTGGGTATTGTGTTAGATCCTAAGCTTAACTTTTCTGAACATTTGATTGCTAGGATTTCGAAGGCAACTAACATTCTCTGGCAGTGCCGTAGGATGTTCAGCAGAACCTGGGGACTTAGTCCCAGGCTGGTTCACTGGATTTACACGTGCATTGTTAGGCCATACCTTATGTATGGTGCGATTGTATGGTGGGCTAGAGCTCACATCCTCAAACGTCAACTGTCGAAGCTACAGCACCTTGCGTGCCTATGCATTACAGGTGCGATGAGAGGAACTCCCACTGCTGCTATGGAAGTGTTGCTCTGTTTACCTCCCTTGCAGTTCCTTGCTGAGAGTGAGGCCAGAAAATCACTATACCGTATGTGTGTAGTACTTGGACGGCAGGTCAATCTCGGCGTGGGGCCAGAGGTGCTAGGTACAGAGCTCTCTATGACAGCCTACCTGGCCATCGGGGAGGAGCACTTGACACTGTGTGCATGAAGCAAGTCTTTGAACGCCGCTTTCAGGTCATCCTTCCTGAACGGCAGGAATGGAACTGTGAGGGGTGGAATGGCTTTAAGCCGGGTGATGTCATCGTCTATACCGATGGCTCACTCATTGACGGTATCTCCGGAGCCGGGGTCTACTCTAGAGACTGTCGGATAAATCTATCTGCAGCCTTGGGTAGACAAACAACTGTTTTTCAGGCAGGAGAAGGATTAATGGTAAAAACTTATACATCTGCTCAGATAGCCAAGCCGCTATCAAAGCCTGTTCGGCTGGTTCTCTCACGTCAAAAATAGTTGAGGAAACCATGGTTAAGCTTAACCGTCTGGGTAGATGTAACTCGGTATCACTTGCCTGGGTTCCTGGGCACACAATTATAGAGGGAAATGAAAGAGCGGATGCTCTGGCCAGGAAGGGCTCTTCAACAGCCTTCATTATCCCACAACCATCTAAAGGATGCTGCTCATCCGTCCACAAACGTGAAATGGATTCGGCTCTACGCCAACAACATTCCGAATACTGGCATGACCTGGTCTCATGCAGGTATTCGAAGAAGCTAGTGGACGGTCCGAAAATCAGCAGAGCTAAGTTTTTGCTTGGACTAAACAGGAAAGACTTGAGACCCTTGATTGGTCTCGTCACCGGTTTCAGTCCTCTTAACGAGCACCTCAAAACCATCCACATTAGGAGCTCGGGCCTATGTGAGTGCTGCCTGGAGGCGGATGAAACGGTATCTCACTTCATCTGTGAATGTCCGGCTTTCGCCAGAACCAGGCTCACCACTATAGGCAAACAATTCGTCAACGAAGATGAGATGGGGGACATTGAACTTGCTAACATTCTTCGCTATGCCAAGGCTACTGGTAGGTTCTCCCTCACTATATCTTACTAATCGCCAATAGCCAGCGAGCGGGCAGCTATGCTGAAGTACAATGGACCAATAGGTCTAAGTGCTTGTCATCTACTGATGACCCCACTGCACATACAATACAATACAATGAGTGCATGAGCATATTATTGTTGGCAACTGCTTCTTGAAAACAGTCCATTTCGTGCTAGAAATTTTGTTGTGAAAAATGGGAAAATATTGTATTTTAGGTACATTGGCTAGCATTAATAAATAAAAAAAAACATGTGTGGCTATTACAACAGATATTATATTGGCCTACAACCAAAATAAAGGAGGTGCCCACTTGTATCTATGATCAATTGGTACTCGTATTTACCTATTCAAGTTCCCGTATGATGAGAAGGTGGGCAAAGGTTATATTTTATAATTTTGTTGATGTCGCGAGTCTTGCGGCAATTATTTGCTCATGCCGTTGCTTACGCGAACCCGAAACGTTTCTGAAATTCTAAACTGATCCAGCTTGATTGTATGGTTTGGTCTATAAAAAGCTCACGCTAAATTTTATGTGAACAAATTTGCCCTATCTGGGATTCATTTACCGTTAACCTGCATTTTTTAATTACCCCAGGCTTTAAAACTAGTACATGGACCTTGCCCCTGTACTAGGGTTAAGGGAAAACTATATCATTTACTCAATTTGTTTTTTATTAAAAATCCCTCGAGCCTCGAGCGAATCGGAATGGGTCCGCTAGTACTGGTTATAGGTACTCGTATATGTGCTTTATATCATTGTTTCCCTTTGAATAAAATAAATCGATCTCTTTTCCGCAAGCTATTGTGTAGTGCCAGTGATGAAATTATTAATAGTTCCGACCTCAATGCAAACTGAATCCGTGGTAAAATTGTAAGTGTAATAAATGACTACCGCTCGCTATCTCGTTGTTCAAATAATTATAAATATTCTCACGGGGGCTATAATAAAAAAAAACCAATAACAGATACAATGAAACGACCAAAATTCCACTCATCTCAACGTCCGGGGTTAATGAGTTGTGGCATCGATTGGATATGGATATCGCCAAAGATTCCTATCATTGAGCGTATACCACCAGAATCCCAGCTCAGTGACCATACCAATAAGGCTACCCGCTGCTGAATTTAATGCAACAGTATCTACGTTTGGCAGGTAGCACCTGCAGTTGACCAGCAGTACTGTAGATATGTAAGAGTATACAATATGCATTTATAAAGGTATGAACAATAATGCTGTTGCAAGTTCCTCCTACGAGTATTCACAACACGAATTAAATGGATTCCGCAATTTAATTAAAAAAATTCTGCTGACAGTAGAAATGCAGACTGGACCTAACGAGCGTCATGGTAACACTTCTCTTTCAACTTTTTATTTTTTGAATAAATTTTCGGAATATAATTTTATGCGCTTATGGTTTTGTAGCTACCTACCTACTGATTAAAAAAATATAAATAAAAACATACGGAAAGGCTACAGTCCGCTGCTATAGTCCGCTTGGGCGACTGTTGTGTACCCTTTTCCTATTATTATCCCTCATAGAGTGGGCGTTTATTTATTTATTTATTTCTTTTAAGTTATTCTAAGCTACATATTGATAGTTACAATTAAAAAAAAAGAAAAACAAATTTCAATAATAATACGAGTAATACAATTTAGAATAAAATGCAAGTGATATTAAAAAGTTTGTATATGGTGTTTCAGATTATCTGGATAAATATCTTTTTAGTTCCCTTTTAAACTGTGCTGCGTTATCTATTCTTCTGAGCTGTCGTGGTAGATTATTCCACAACCGGACAGAGTTGACAAAAAATTGAGGTTCGGAGTTTAATGTTGAGTGACGATTGTTAATTAAATGTCCAGACCTATTTGGCCTATTTGACAAGACGGTCCTTATTCGGTCATGAATAATGTGACCATTTCACCCGCTTTTGGCGGGTTTTACACTCTTTTTTACATAAAATCCCTCCACCCGCCACCACAACCATTTTCCCGCTTTTTGATAAAAAATCGGAATTTATTTCTTTTAAGAATTTTCTTTAGTCCTTTTTTAAAAGATTTCTGCGAATCGGTGAATGAAGAGTACATGAAACTTCTTGGATACACAAAAACTCGCTTTCTGTCTCTAGGTCAAGCAAACAGAGCGAATTTTGACAATGTATATTGCAATCCAAGCATATTTTTTTCAGCTCGAAAAATGCCCGGGCAAAATTAAGACATGCTTCGAAGATCCATTGGCAAAAGCGTTACTTATGTTCGTAAGCGATCAAGTAAAAATGTTTCAGGAAATCGTTTTGAAAATCGAAAGCGACAACGTATCAGCGGTCGATGTAAGCGCCGCACTTAACGATTTTAGTGAACAAATGGTAAATCCGAAGGAACAATCATTTCTGCCAGCAAGAATTCGTTCTGAAATCACAATAAAACTAAATTGAGCGAGTGCGGTGAGAGCGCAGAAGACCGGAACGAAGGAGTTGGAAAGATTGCCGAAAACTTTTATGGTAAAATTGCATTTTTTTAAAAACAAAAATTGGTTTCTCTTGAAATTATTTTTTTAATCTACATGTTATCAGCGAACGCAATCGAGTATTATGTCCAAATGGAAGAAGTATTTTGATGTCGTAAAATCATTCGCTTGGACATTGCTATATAATTGCCCTTAATGGAGAGATGTCGAAGGAGTGAATTAGTGAATTACCTGAAAAGGGATATTTCAATATTGACAAAAGTAATGAGCTTTTTGATCAAAGTAATTACATTCGAACGTATGTCTCCGTGAAAAAGAAGAATGGACACAGAAGCAGACCAATTGTGATTGAGGTATTTCACTACTTCAAAACAAGGAATGTCCCATACAACGAGATTGAGACACTCATTTCATACACTTGAGAAAACTCAACTGGATGTTAGAACTATCGAATCTGTTCTCTACGTTAAATATAATATCGACAGTAGATGTAGCGATTTTTAGAAAACACTAAAATCACATCCAGACATTCTCCGCCAAATATCTTCTGTGCAGAAGTATGAACATTTGCCGATTCCGCAGTTGCCAGCCGATGATGTCCGATTCATCGAATATGGCTGCAATGGACTCCGGTTCCGAATCCGAGGAACAATAAAAGAATCAAAACCAGATAGATCTGACGAATATTGAATTCCATTTATGTTATATAAATACATGTAATTAGAATTAATTTTTGCATGAATCATTGGTAAACATATTTTTTAAAAAATTATATCGGATTTTAAGTGACAATAAGGGAAATAAGCTGTTTTCTATTATCTTGCACTCAATATTTCAGGTCAGAATCTACTTTTGGGAAACCCGCTAAACCCCCCAAAACACACCCGATTTCAGCTTCAAAAAACCCGCCGCTTTTTGCCAACAAAATAAATGGTCACGTTAGTCATGAAGGTAGGTTGGTTTTTTGGTTGACAGAACATCAGAGAACAGACATAAAGTCCGAAACTGAAGAAGACTATAAAATGACTTATTATACAATCGAGGTGAAAAGTCAGAAACCTTGTCATACCTTCACAAAACTAAAAAACAGAGCGATTTATACAATTACAAACGAAATTAAGCTTCCGTTTACTAGCTAAGTTACATTTTAAATATATTTCACAACCATAAGTTAAGACAGGTATAATGAGAGTTTTCGCGAGAATAATTCTGGTAGCCAACGGCGTGAGAAATTCTGTGGTCCACAATGTACGAAGAATACCATAGGATTTTCCAATAACGGTTATTATGTGATTTTCCCATGTTAATTTCTGGTTAAAAGTAACTAGAAGGTTACGAGCTGTTTGAACTATTGGAGAGTTGTTTAATAAGATAGTGGGGAAATAAGATAAGTCCAACGGTTTTCTGGAAATCGCAAAACATTTAGACTTAGAAGGGTTTAGCAAGAGAACATTTTTTAGAGACCAATGTGCTATTTCTTGTACATCGTCTGCATACAAATGTATAGAGCAATGCCTAACAATCGAGGGCAGCTCCGTTATATACAACGAAAACAATAGTGGTCCCAAGATAGATCCCTGCGGCACACAACTGACAGTAGGTAAAAAAATCAGAAAGAGTCTTATTAGATTCAACAGCTTGGATTCTATTGGTTAAATATGACGATATCAGACTTATTGCGCACGGAGAAAAGTTATACAAATGCAGAAGCTTAGAGCATAAGGTGGAGTGGTCAGCGGTGTCAAACGCCTTTGAAAAATCGAGCAAGACTAAGAATGTTACCTCATCTCTATCAATATCATGCCGTATACCTAATAGGAGAGATTGATTCAACAGACATTCTAAGCCTTCTCAACATAAATGTTCCATCATTTAACCTGCGCTGCACTCGATTTTTTAGAGTAGACCACTCTCGTACAAACTACGGTCGTTCGTCTTCGGTCAACGGTTTAATGATATCGTATAACGCTTATGTCAATTTAATCGATTTTAGCTTATCAATTTCCGCCATAAAAAGAAAATTACTTGATAGTGTTCAGTCATAATCTGTTTGCTCTATGTTTTTTTTTTTCTTTTTTTTTTTTTTGGATTTTCCTATTTCATCTTTTTAATTTGTAATGTATGACCTTACGTCTATGAAAGATTTTGTTCTTTGGTGACAAGAAATAAATAAATAAATATATCTTCGGTTACATTAGGCAACGCAGTGATGCAGTGATGAAGGAATTGTTCAAAACGACTTTATCTATATACTTTGCGAAGAATAGGGCTTTCCTTGGATTGATTTCTTTAGTAAAACGGTTTTTTTTTTCAATACAGTGCTTGTTAGTGGGTGGATTTAAAAAAATCTTTAAACATGGGCATTAAGGGATCCTAAAGAGTATATATTATAAAATTCAGCTTCCTAGCTCAAACTTTGGTTTTTTGATAAAACAGTTTTTTTCAACTGTGGGCGTGTCAGTGGGAGGATTTGAAAAATCATAACACAAGAGCATCATAAGCATCTAAAGACAACATATAAAAAATGTTTGAGATTGCAGGCGGATTTAAAAAAAAATCGATTAATTTGGGCCCCTAGAGAGCTTTACTATCAATTCTGATCACAAATATACTAACGTTTACCGGTCTACGGGCAATATTAAGGTATGTTACAAACTATGAGTCAAAATTACTATACCCTTAGCATAGGGTATAAAAAGGGGCTATATAAATAAGGACAACAAAATAAGAAATAAGTCCATGTGGAAGAGGACAAGGTGTATTCCATATGTGAAGGCGACGGCAGTGAACTCGTAGTACTGAAAAATAATGTGGAAAACCACAGAGGCTGCCACCAGTGCTAAGGCACCAGTTGAAGGGTGAAACGTGGGTGTTTCTAAATTTATATAAGGCAAGCAGTGGTCGATGTCCTCATGTTGACATTGCTTGTAACAAATTATTTTCTTTCCTGTCTCACTCATTTTGTATGCATCCACTTTGTTTACATTGCTGATTTGGTTTGTGCTAGAAAAAAAGATACAAAGTAAAGTTTAATGTCGTTAAGGAGGAGTATTCAGTCGGCCGGTAGTGATTTTGCTGAAAATTGTACCAAAATTCTATATAAATTATTCGGTTGTACTAGCTTAAAAGCTTTAAACGATTGTTGACAGATTAAATTTTCACAAGATATTCCAGCAAATAATGTTATTTTTTGTATTTTCAGTTAAACAAGTGCACATTGAGGCTATTAGTTAAATCTCAAAATACTACTCAGATTAAACATCTAATATTACCACCGAGTAAGGCGAGAAAATTGCAACTTAAAAATAAGAAGTTGACTCGATAGAACAAGTGGGTTGGAAATAGCTCGGGCTTCATATATACGATTTCTGGTATCCGGACAACCAGTTTGGTTTCAGGACGGGGCATGACACTATTCATGCCGCGACGAAACTGGTTTCCGACATTCAGTGGAATGAATGCAAGAACTAATGCGCGGGTGCTTGTCTAGTTAATTTTGAGAAAGCTTTCGACACCGTATGGCTAGAGGGACTTTTCTACAAGTTGGGGGATGCACAAACCTTTGTTATATGTGATTTATAATATGCTTGTGGAAAAGAAGTTCGTTGTCAAATGTGGCAACGTGACTTCGAGCAGAGTCTTTGAAACGACCCTGTTTAACATAACGTAGAATGGAGAACGAATCTGCCCAATCCAACGTACCTAAAGGACCACATGTTGCAGTCGGAGGACAATTGGATGGCCATTTGTAACCTGTCAACGCAGCAAAAGCGTCAGAAGCAACTGACACAAGGCAAGACGTATGGCAAGGCAAGCAGCATGAATTGCTAACCTGCCTCGCTAAGTTATACCTAATCGTAGTCCCTTGTAGCGGTTGAAGTCTGCTGGGGGTAAATAAGTACGTAGGTGCATTCCCGGCATCGATTATTCGGGTTTGCGAATTGTGCATGCGGATCTTTTGAAGATTAATTTTATGGCACAATTTGGTTCAAAATCACAAAATAAATTTCTTAAATAAAATCTACCTACATTTTGCTGATAAAATTTGGACCCGTTAAGTAGTGTCGAGATATTTTCAAAAAAAAATATTTTTGGATATTATGTACAATGTATATACACTGCTGGTCATAAGATTAGAAGCAGGCATTTTTGAAAAACAAAATAGGAACTGTGTGTATAGTGAGATTTAGCTAACGGAACTTTGAAGATAAATTGTAAAGTGAGTAAAAAATATGCGGAAATAAATCGAGTCATTAGATTAGAAGCAATGAACAAATCAACGTTTTTTATGAAGTGAACATGTTTTTTTTTTGGTTTAAACGGTAGAGTATTATAAAGTAACTGTTCTTGATTGAGATTAAAAAAAATGGGAAAGAAAAAATGTTTAACAGTGGAGGAAGGGACACGAATAGAAGGTTATTGCTCTGAAGGTCTTTCATGCCGTGCTATAGCCCAAAAAATAAAGCGAAGTGATCATTGTGTCAGCAAATATTTAACCCTGGATGGTTACCCTTATTTTACACACACTCAGTGTAAGTCCACCTTAAAACCTGCATACTCCGAGCTTTACTACGAACTTTGCCTTACCTTTAACTAAAAATTGTTCAATAAGACTCTTAGGCATATTTAAACTAGATTTATTTTAAGTACCTATCCACATTTTTTCTCATTTTAAATGTAAATTAAATATATCACTTCATTTTGTTACATTAACAGCCATTGATTTAAAAAAAAAAAAAATAATGACAATAAAATAATAGCACCTCTAAAATAAATATATAAATAAAAAGTTTAAATTCATATCAACTAAAAACAGTAAGAAAAAAATGAAAAAAACAGTTTTATAAACAAGAGGCACAGGCTTCAACTTTATGCTGACCACAGATGCTTTTTTTTGCATTTATAGCACAACGACTTTGTCATTCGCTTTTTTGAATAGGGACAAAATGCGCAAATTTTTCTTTTCTTCTGAATTGTTTGTTCTTCAATAGTCTCTTGCCCTTTTTTCTGACTTTCATCCAAAACGTTTTTAATTTGCGTTCTTATGTTAGATGTATTACTGACGTAATCGAGAAAGCATTTGAAGAAAAAAAGATATGCTCAAGCGTATTCCTTGACGTCTCACAAGCCTTTGATAAGGTGTGGCACGACGGCTTAAAATTTAAATTACGACAAGTTCTTCCCGTATGCCTATATGATATTCTAGAATCATATCTCGGGAATAGACTCTTCCGTGTTAGAAATGGGAACGAATACTCGGAGCTCAAAGAAATTTCGGCCGGCGTACCGCAAGGTAGCGTCCTCGGGCCGCTTCTCTATCTCTTATATACACGCGATATACCAAGAGAAGATGAAACTACCCTTGCTACGTTCGCCGACGAAACCGCTATCCTTGCAGTAGGTAATACAATTGAAGAAACGACTGCAAAACTACAAATCGCACTGAATAAGGTAAATGAATGGACGAGGGACTGGCGGATCGCCCTCAACGAAACTAAATCTGTTCACGTGAATTTCACGTATAAGAAAACTAATGACTCGCCAGTTTTCCTAAACATGTCCCGAATACCCTTTGCAAACGAGGCCAAATACCTGAGAATGACTCTCGACGCAAAGCTAAAATGGAGTTCGCACGTGAAAATGAAACGTAAAGAACTCGATATCAAATATAGAGAAATGTACTGGTTACTCGGAAAACATTCCCAGCTCAGTACCGAGAACAAACTGCTTTTATACAAGCAAGTGCTAAAGCCGGTGTGGACCTACGGTATACAACTTTGGGGTTGTACCAAGAAAACAAATGCCAATATTTTACAAACTTTTCAAAATAAAGTGCTTAGAGAAATTGTACAAGCACCATGGTATATTAGAAACGACGATATCCACAGGGATCTCGGAATTCCAACAATCGAAGCTGAAACTAGAAGCTTCGCGAGAAAGCATAGAAACCGACTATTCGGACATACCAACAATACAGTCCGACAAATCTTGGATGAGAGCAATTTATTGCGCCGACTACAAAGAACGAAACCGTTCGACTTGGCAAGATAAGATTAACCGCGCCTAAATTGCGGAACATGCAGGATCTTTCATTGGAAAGTAACCTGTCAAAAGTTATTATTTCGTGATAGAAAAATTGCTTGATAAGTTATATCTTAGTTGCAGTATCCATCAATCTATCGAAGGGAGGTGTTTTTAGTCAGTAAAAATCTGACACTACTATGAGCACGCGCTTGCTATTCTCATAGTGTCTTTGGAAGATCTTCACCTACCCTCTTACAAAAAAAAAAAAAAAAAAAAATGTTAGATGTGGTGCAGGGAAATAAGTCCACGGGAACTAAGTCCACTGAGGGACTTAGTTCCCACACAGTGGGAAATAAAACCACTTTCGCGAAGTGGACTTAGTTCCCATGTAAGGTGGGAAATAAATTCCCAAAACTCTGAGTGGTTTTAGTTTCCTTTTAATGTGAAGTAAATTCTCACTATCGACTAAGAACAAAATAAAATTAAAGAGTCAAGTAAGTACTTTGCAATTTTTATTAACAAAATAGAAATTAACTTCTAACTGAGACAGAGTAATATTAGGTACCGTGACCTCGCACCTACTCCAAATCAAATAGCGATCCCAAGCAGGGGGGTTGCATATGCATTGTAGTGTTTATGAGATTAGTTACGAAATCGCAAGTAGATTCCATAAATAGTGTAATGCATATGGGGGGGGGGGGGGGCAGCGTCAACTCATTGTCGTAACAAAACATGGAAGTTTTACATTTGCGCCCTTCCTTATCCCTCATTTCATTAGGAATTTCACGTTTGTTACTCCGTATGGTTCCAACTATTTCAATTTATATGGCTCTAATAAAAGGGATTTTGTCAAGTTCACAGAGGTAAACCAATTATCCATTGTTATATTTCTGTTAGAGCCATGAACTTGTTTAGTTAGTTCCTTGACATAAAACTCTCCAAGAGACAGATTGCTAGAGTTCGAACCCTCTCCGAAGTAAGGCATTGCATCCACCATATATTTTGTGCCACTGTCACACATCATTATCGTTTTCAAGCCGTATTTCGCAGGCTTTTTAGGAATATACATCCTGAAGGCACATTTCCCACGAAAAGCTAAAATTTGCTCATCAATCGTCAAATACAAGCCAGGAGTGTAATTTTGTCGACACTTCACAATAAACATATCCCATATTTTCCTGATAGGGGCAAATTTATCGTTGCAAATTCGAAGACGGACAGCTTTGTCATCGAAACGTAAGCAGGCCAAAAGGAACTTGAATCTGGCTTTAGTCATTGTCGAAATGTAGCGGGATCCACTATAGCTGGAGTCAAATAGTTCGACGGAAGTTAGGTGGCTACTCTTAGAAACTGCTGTCAAGCATAAAATACCAACTAGGGCTTTTATCTCATCTAAATCGGTTTCGCGTGTTTGTGATGTGCTACTGACCAAATCCTTTTTTCGTACATTAATTTCAGCATTTGTCCATTGCACTACTTCACTAAAAATTTCTTCCGTCATAAATAATTGAAAACTTTTCAGAGGTTCAGTAATGTTTTTACATTCACGTGTTGGGCCGCGAGCCTAGTGTACTACCATATACCATATCTATGACTTTTACCTTTTTTTGAAGACAACTTGTAATTATTTTTCCCACGAAGAATAGTTTTTGTACATTCTATTTTACCAGTTTGTGCCCTTATTAAAATTAGGGGAATATTGTCTTCATCATCGGAATCTTCCGAGGAGTCTTCGCAGTCATCTTCTTCGGCATCCGCAACCTCCATGTCAATATTTTCCTCATTTAGGTTACTTCCACAATCATCGTCATCTTCTGATTCAACATCAGTTGGCTGTGGTTTCTACCAGTGAGCGGACGTAAGCTCTCCTGCTATCATCGGAAATATTTTTTTTTGCAGGTATGTTCGTCGAAACGACGAAGGATAACTTTTATGTCAGTACACACTTTGTATTATTTTTAATGAAATTTTTAGAAGTTGGATGCACTAATGTGCTTTTTAGTATTTTTGTATGCGTAAAAATGAGAAAGAATATGACACTAAAGTGTTTCTTAGATACCTTTCAGTGTTTATTTTTTGTGTAATTTTTTATGTTAGGTACCGTAAGAATGCGAATGGCTGGAGGAATTTGGTGCAATTGTGTTTATTAGCTGAATGTGTTCTACAAAATCAAGAGAAATTATGGCTTCGAGCGGGAGAAAAATGCTTGAGCTTGCAAGAGATACAAATTAAATAAGTATGTAATGAATTTAAATGTTAAAAATTTTTGTTTTAAAAATCAAAAATTATTCAGATTAAGCTGGAAAGTTTTCTAGGGATGAAACTAAAGCTCTTGACTCCATTGCTGCCAAGGATGGGTGTTCCTTATAGCCAATCCATCAAAACCCTCCGCATCTCTTCCCAAACCTTTCAGGATTCCGATTTGTGGGTAAAGCCCACCCTATTCTTGAGACATTATTTTTCCTATTTATTTATTTACTTCCTTTAATGAATTTTTACATGAGCGCCACTTGCGTAAAGGAACGAATAGAAAAAATTAGGAGAAGACTACTTTTAATACATTTATAAAGAGAAAATCGTAGTTATAACTATTCCAAGAGCGGGATAGGGTTCCACCTTTATAAACTTTTTGCAGCGAACAACAACACCCTTTCCGCGATTTGTATAAGTTAAGTTGCAATGAATGGTCCTTTACAGATTCATTTCCAGATAGTGGTATTGAGCACGAGAAGGATAATGAATATTTATCTGTATCGTATCGTATTCCCAAACATTATCAATATTTCCATAGAACACTAAATCGCACATCCCATATTTCAGTTCCATCAAAGTCTGAGCACGATCAATGATCTTGTTGCTTGATGTAATTTATTGTTTTTGTTATATTTAAATATTTTGTTTGTTTATTTTTAATATCTTACTTTTAAGAAGTAGATTAGTAACGAAACGAACAAAGCAAACTTACACCTGTGTCCCTCTTTTCCTATTCGTTTCCAAAAACGTTCATACTGGGTGTAGTTTTGGATATGTTTTGCTTCGTGTTATATAATATTTTAATCATTTAGTATATTAAATACAATTTCACAGATATAATATATTGAATCAACATTAATTTGTTTGGAGCAGTGTGCTTCCTATAATTTATTATGCAGCACAATGTCAGTATGCAGTTAGTGGGTAGGGTTTTTTTTTAAAATTCGACTCTCAAGCTTCTAGGCTTAATTGGGTACGTATCTATTAATTCACAATCGCCAAACAATCAGTCGGTACAATCTACTCCATAAATACCTATATTCTTAATTAAGTGCCACGTTTCTTGTTCTTCCATGGGTGTATTAAATCACAAATGAGAGTTAGCTTCCTGATTTTTGCGAGCTTGGCCCATCAGTTAACTTTTTGACTAAACATGAAGCCAAACAATAAAATAACAACAAGAACTATTTCGGTCAGGATGTGCTCAAGCATCAGCAATTACTATTGGAATGCCTGCACATACACATTTTCAGAGGAAACTTTAATTAACCCAAAAATGGTTGTTAGCCCCTACAACCCCTCGTTGTCATCACTTAGCTTTGTTTGATACTCATGTGTTCGGTGTATAATACCACCAGGCATACGAAAACGGATATAATTACGTTCACAATGGTACGGGAGAAAATTCTTTGTTCTCTTGGGTTGCTTTGCTCTTGAAGCAAGAGTATACTCGTATATCTCAATTTGAGTCAACAAAACGTCTGTGTGGAGTTTTTGCTGCCGAGCGTTGTTTCCCCGTTGATTTTATTGCTGTTCTTGTGCTTTTCTATTGTCTTTCGTCCTAATTAAAAACTTTCTAGGTGAGTATTTGCACTTCTTGTTTCTATACGAGCCTAAGAAAGGATTTTGGCTAAGAATCATTGTTCTGTCATTTCACCTTGCGGGCTATTTGTTATGAACGCTGCTGATGGTTTGCAAGGTGAATATTAAGTGGGAAAACTTGTCTACCAATAAGAAGACAGTGTATAAATACGATTTGGGATGCTTCCTCCTTTTTTTTGGGATGTGAACTCTTGTTTGTGTGTCATGAATAAAGTATTAAGAGTAAGTATCGCAGTGAAAAATTATGTTCACTGCAAACCCGTTTTTTATACCCTATTCTAAGGGTATATTAATTTTGACGCATAGTTTGTAACATACCTGAATATTGCCCGTGGACCCCTAAAAGTTACTATATTTATGATCAGCATCGATAGTAATGTCGATCTAGCCATGTCCGTCCGTCCGTCCGTCGGCAAAAATTAGGCCTTTAAACTGGACCTAGAAAGCTGAAATTTTAACCATATACTCTCTAGGGTCCCGAAATAATCAAGCTTACGAATTTTTGAAATCCGCCCACAGACAACCCCCACAAACTCAAAAAAAAAAAAATTGGGAAAAAATCGAATTTTGAGCTAGAAAGCTGAAATTTTTTATATATGATCTATGGCTCCTAAAACAGCTCGGGATAAAAAAATTTCAAAATCCGCCGACTGACACGCCCACATATAAATAAAACAATTTTTTTGAAAATCCAAAGTTTGAGCTAGGGAGTTGAAATTTATAATATATAATCTCTAGGGGCCCTTTATGCTCATGTGTTAATTTTTTTTAAATCCGCCTACTGACACGCCCACAATTCAATAAAACAATTTTATTGAAACAACCAAGTTTGAGCTAGGGAGCGTTTTTTTTGATAAAATCCTTTAAATATTATATTAGAAAATATGTTCGCGTTCTTAACAATTCAACCATACTTAGACTTTTGTCACGCCCACTTATGAGGGATAGGAATAAGAATAGGGTATCCAACAGTTCGCCCAAGCGGACTGTAGCCCGTCCCTATGTTTTTTAAGTGGGTTTCATTCATATAGCTGAGTTTAATTAATTAATCAAAGAGAAATTATATATAGCCCGTAATTGTTCGAGTGCAACCGATATTTCTCAAAAAATAGCATCACTGTTTTGCTTTTGATAATAAATTGTTGATACTCAGGCATTATGTTCATGTACCACCAATATAATGTATACGAAATACCTAATCAATTGGCGATATTTATACTTTAGGTTTAAGATCATCTGGAAACTGTCTCACGCATATAAACTAAACAGGAAATCGCTCAAGATGTAATATACCCACATTTATATCGTCTGTAAAAAAAAACACTTTCTATATGTGAGTGTTTCTTGATAATGGAGATGATATTGATGTCGAATAACGAAAGTGATTCCTGAGGGATATTTTATTAAAAAAAATAAAAAGTTAGCTGGAACATGATGGAAATAGTACATTTGAAGTATGTAGTTTTAGAATTGAAAGTGTCGTCGTTATTCAACGACTCATCAGAAATTGATTTGGAGACTCCAATCCTCTACTTGTCGTCATTTTTTTGGCGTTTTGCGATTGATTAATAGCCCAAGTAATAGTCTGGTCTATCAAGCGTGCACTAATGGAGCATATTTTTCTCTTTTTGGACATACACTCCGTTCCAAGTGTTTACGAACAGAAACTACCTGTTTTAATTTTACCATGATTTAATTTTACTAAATTTTTTAAATCCTTCGATAATATGGTAAAAACCAAATGCAATATGAAAGAAGGCTATAATTATGTTTATGTTTTAGAGAAAAATGGGATTCGGTAGATAAATTAAATTTTTATGATGCTTTCCCAATAAGTTCATAAAATTAGTCCATTTTTCGTTCCAGATGCTTACGAACAGTAACTAAAGCTACCTGATAGATGCTTAAAAGGTAAAACAACACAGCTTTTTTTTGGAATAAATTAATTTGGGTTTTATTAAGATTACAACAATCGTTTTTAATAATGTGTACTACCTCCCGATCGCTGTGTCACTTCAAGAAGTCTGTTAGGAAGAGATTTATGCAAGTGATTTAGTGAAATTTCGGACCAGGCTTGATTGATGGCTTCAATTATTTCTTCCGGGTTGGAGTATTGCTTTCCTCCTTCGCAGACATTTTTTGAACACGTTTTCCATGATGTTCAGTTCAGGTGAATATGGCGGCCATGCCAGTAGGTCTACATTTTGACTCTGACTAAAAGTTTTGATTCTTCTTGTGCTGTTTGACGGTGCATTGTACTATTGGTAAATCCATCGTTGTCCACCAAACCATTCGGAAAATTAAGGGAAAGCTCTTTCCAGCACAGATTTGTAGGTGATTGCGGTCATTCTAGAGCTTTGAAATTCCAGTTCAACTGTGGCGTCAAAGCCAATTGCTACCGATATCATCACACCGGCTCCATTGCTGTATCTTCTATCCAAGGTTATTTCATCCTTGCTCAAATCATGGAAATAATAACTATATCCATCAGGTCCGTCCAAATTAAACTTTTCTTCATCTGAAAAGACAACGGTATGACACTCTCGACTCCACATGATGTGACTTATCGCAAAATCAAGTCGCTGACTTTTGCGTTCTGCGTTCAATGGTGGCTTCTTTTTAATTTGTTTCTGTCTAATATGGTTGGACTGCTGTATCACGCAATATACAGTTGATCTACTAGCTTCAACTCCAGTTTTTGCCTTGATTTTACTTAGGGAAAGTCTTGAATTTGAAACAGCTCTCTTTATCGTCCGTCAAACCTGCTTGTTGTTGCTTTGATTATTCCTTCTTTCCGGTTTTCCATAGTTCTCATGGTCCTTAAGATAGCTGTGAACAACAGTTGGTCCTCTTCCAATCTTACCGGCTATAAAACGGATAGATTTGCCCTGATTTTTATCGAATTTGGCCTCCTTGGTTAATGAATTTCTTTTATCCGCAGATGTTGTTCTGTGAAACTATGTATGTTTTGAACTAAGGTCCCTGGTACTCTTAATGCTTATTTCATAAAAATTGAATTTATCTGCCTAATCCGCATTTTTTTGACAACATAAACATAATATAACCCTTTTCAAATTGCATTTGGTTTTTCCCATATTATCCCAGATTCTCCTGGAACTTTTTTTTTTGTTTAAATTGATGAAGTCGGTATATGCATCAAATATTGGTTTAAATTACAAATAAAAAATAAGAAATAAAAAATTGGACCTTTGGTTTTCGAACCATGGAGTGTCCCTTATAAGGGACACTAGGAGTTGAAAGTCAAAAAACATTTTTTTCTTAATTTTCTTTAATGTGATATGTTTTAAAGCATCGTACATGAAGTCCAACATTGCATTTCTCGCATCGAGTTGGTGACTTTAGATGGCATAACCTGCAGCGTGTTCGGTTTGCTTGCTCTACCACGTAATGATCTTTTTGGTGAAATCTTGAGTCCACATTTTCGAACACAGATGGGCGTGAAGGACCTCTTTTCTTGGGCTTGCGATTAGACTGTAGTAACGATAAAGCAATTCTTCGTCGAAAGAGAAGGAGACGCATATTACCGAAACTTTGCTTTTGTAACTGCCAACAATTGTTGAAGTTTACATCGAGAAGATACGATATGAGCGGATTATACATACTACTTTTTTGGTATAACGATATGTTTTGATCAGCGCGGTCCACCCCGCCCATACTTTTGTTGTAATGGCTTATAAGGCTGGGTTGCTCCACCACTTTCAATTTCTTTTCGACTCTCGAAAAACGCTTCACGAATTTTATTGGGTGAACGCTTTCTGAGTTTGAGGTCATGGTAACCAAATTGTTGGCGTTCCATTTACAAATAAAAATTCCTTTTTCTTCGCAGACCGAATAATCATATGATCCCCTTTGTTTTTTCTTCAGCACTTTGCCATCTTCAAGGGGATAGTTTTTTTATGCGGTTGCTCCGTATTAATCCTGGAAAAAATGAGGATAACAACTGAGTATGTGTTACAGCAATCTCTTTTTACCTGTTGCATTGATGCCTCTTTCTTTCAACTCCTGACAGCAGGTCCAGCGATGTAAAAAAAATTGTCGAAGTAAAGATGGTAAGACATTTGCAAACCACGGCTCCGCAACGCATCGCAAAAATTCAGCACCACTCGCGCACCAAGACCCATGTCTTTGTAATTTTGGCTTGTATCTGCTCCTTGGTACGGTTCAAGAAATAAGGCATACCCATAACTTCAGGACCAGCAAGTTGACTGCGAGGTAAGATGGATATGCCCACTTCATTTTCTTCTCCTGAATCTTCATTCGTCAATTCTCCACATGCATTATTTGGCGGTAGCAAGGTTATTGTGGCCGTATTTATGCAAATTTATGTATCTACAAAACAAAGCAAACATGAACTCTAATCTCCTACTGTCCCATATATGGGACACCAATAAGAAAACCTTCAATTAAGAACATAACATTCTAACAGTGAATTGTACAAATAATATTTATAAATTTTTTTGCTGAAATTTGTCAAAATTACCTTCTTGATGACATTATTTGATTAGTTCACTTCACTTCACTCAAAACCACTAAATGTGAAAAAAATGCGCGAAATATATATAGTTTTTTTGTTGTAACTAGGCAACATATTTAAAGGAACATATGGGACAGTACGAGAATCTGGGTTATAGAAGGATTTACTAAATTTCTTAAAATTAGAAAAAGAAACTACCTATTTGTATACACTTGGAACATATGACTTCTAATGGAAGATAACACTTTAAAATTTGTGTTATCATTCAACGAAATTGATTATATCCTTATCCTTGCTAATATGAGCTGCATTACTTCTGGCCTTGGAGCTCAACGATTTGTTTTTTTTTTTTGTGTTGTAGATTAGATTAGATTAGATAGATTCTTTATTTTTTCCATCATAAAGTTTACAAATTGGTATACTTAAGAATGAGGACATGGCAATACTGCCGTCTGCCTGAGATGACATTTCATAATATGATTTAAAAAAAAAGAAATAAAAGAAATAATAAAAAGCAAAAATTTTAAAATATAAAGAAAAGGAAAAAAAAAATGTTTAACAAAAGATATGAAGAAATATTATTATATAAAACAATGATATAAATTTTAACGTGATTTGAAACACAAAATATTATACAATTTGGTTAATTTGATTAGCTGTTTATACACAATTTTATCAATTTTAACATAATTTGTAACACAAAATAATACACAATTTGGTTAGAAATAGCTGTTTATACAATATTATCAATTTTAACGTGATTTGAAACACAAAAGAGATATTATCAAATTTAGTATGATCAGCAACAAAACAATAAATAGTTAGGTATAAAATTTGGTCAAAACTGCAATAAGCGGGTAATCGACTAAGTTTAATATGTGAAACTGTTACGGTAAGAAAGAGCATGTTAGCAATATTTAAAGAGGCTGAGCCAGCCCATTGCTCCATTTAAAATTTCAAAAAGTTTGTCCAAAGATATAAAACTTTCCGGAAAATGGAACCGGCGAATTTCTTGTAGAATAGGACAAGCAGCAACGAAATGGTATATATCTTCATTCGCTCTTCCGTTACATAGATCACATAGCTGGGGCAAGTCTGATCGATGAGGTATAAAGTTCAAATTTAAAATTTCAACTCTTGCTCTAAAAATAATACTTATAACCGAGGCTGAAAATTCATTACTAAAGTAAGAGACTTCCGAGGGCAGTTAATGGTTTAAATGACTATAAATAGCTCTTGAAGTAGACGAAGATGCTCTGGAAAGGTTATCCAGAAACATTTTGTGATCCACCTTAGCAATCACATCAGAAAACTGATCCTGCCAATCGGTCACATTAGTTTCTGTTAAGTTTAAACTTGTTTCGTTAGATAAAGCTAGTTCGTTCCAGTTTTTAAACGGGGAAGCATTCACTCGAAGTAATTTTCTTAAGATGATTTTGTGAAGACAAGTTTCACTTCTTTTCATCACTCTAGTAATGAAGTTCGCACTTGCCTTCAAATATTGTATATATATAGGGACTATTCCTGACTCTACATATATGGCGTAGTTGGGTGTTGAGTTAGGCAAACGAAATATCCTCTTAAAAAAGTTCCTTTGTAAAATTTCAAAAGCTTCGAAGTGTGTGTATCCGAAGACTTGGACGCCATATGCCATGCATGCATTTACTGTCGCGTTGAAAACTTTGTACTTGGACGTTAAATCAACATTTTGGTTCGAAAAAAACGTTGGCCACATTATATTAAGAGCCAATTTAGCTTCGTTGCTTTTTTCTTTGGAGTTCTTTAGATAGCTTAAATTGTAGGGCAAGAGGACACCCAAATATTTAAACTCCTGTACAACCTCAATGAGTGTATTGTTTAGAGACCATTTTTCTTCCGCTCGCCTTCTTGATTGTCTCTTTTCAAATATAACAATCTTAGTTTTTTGGGTATTAATTTGCAAGCCCCAAGACTCGCAAAATGAACTTAGACGGTTTATTTGCAATTGAAGCGTGAAACGATTATTAGCAAGCATAACTAGATCGTCCGCGTACAACAGGACTTTGATTATAATGTTAGCAAAATTAACTCCACCCGGAAGAAGCTCGCAGACATCATCTATGAACAGGGCAAATAATAATGGGCTGAGGATACAACCCTGAGGAACACCTGTAATTGTATCAAATCGATTTGAAAATGTGAAACCGTCCCATACCCTTGCATTTGTTGACGAAATAAGACTTGCATAAACTTCGAGAAACTTTCTTGACAAACAAATGCAAGAAATTTTGTATATTAAAGCTTGTCTATTGACTTTATCGAATGCAGCTTTAAAATCAACAAAGCAAGTGTATAGTTTCTTTTTTCTATCTATAAATTGTTGGGCAATGCTTGAAATGGCCAAGATATGATCCATGGTTGAAAAACCTGGCCGGAAACCGGCTTGAAAGATGCTCAAAAGACTGTTATCCTCAATCCATTTTGATAGCCTTTCATATAGGATTGCAGTGAAAGTTTTTCTTATTGAATTTAAAATTGAAATACCTCTATAATTTTCCGCAGCGTTGGCATCACCTTTTTTAAAAATGGCAAAAATTACAGATTCGTTGAAACTGTTAGGGACACATCCATCATTGTACAATTTGTTATAGAAAGACACGAGGTAGTTTTTAAAATCAATATTGCTGTTTTTATAAAACTCGACTGGAATGCCGTCTAGGCCAGGAGCCTTGCTGTTTTTCAATTTTTGGAGCGTTACTTCCAATTCGGGCAATGAGAATTCTAAATCCAACTCGTTGACTCTAGTATCAGGAAGCGCGTAATCAAAGGTATGAAGGTCTTCATCAGCTGAGAGTAGAGTTTTAAAATGAGCAGCTAACGTCTCAGCTTCTAAAGAGAACTTCATACCCTGATTGCGCCCACCAAGATTGCACACTGTCTCCCAAAATATCTTTGAGTTTGTGCAGTTTTCCAATTTCTTAGCCACGTTTTTTAAATAAGTGATTTTCTTAACTGAGCACATTTTCTTAAAATCATTATTAACGCGAAGATAGATGTTTTTGAAAAATTGAGAATTGGTCGTTCTAAACAGTTTTAAGTAAACGAACGAAAGTTTACGGAGATTTCTGCAATCCTTATCAAACCATACATTTTTAGCTACAAAAGTGTGTGTACTCTTCAACGCAAAAGGGGCTGCGGTCTTTATAACCCGCTCTATACTTTCGCATACCACTTCAGACGCGACTGCGGATTGTTGGGGAGAGATAGTAAGTGCCGAGAAAGGAGGCTTCTATAGAGGGTTGCATTGTTCTCCGACCACTTCAGCTTATTAAAACTGGAAGGTGTAGCTTGCTGGTTTAACTCCTTTAGCTGAATTTTAATTACAATTGGAAAATGAGCCGAGTAGTTGACTAGTGCAACTTCAAAGTCATCGATAATGTTCAGCCAGTCCCCTGAAATCGCAGCAAAGTTAATCACGGATTGTCCCTGCCCGCTAACAAAAGTGAATTCGCCACATGCATCACTAATAGAAGACCCATTCAAAACAAATAGACCGAAAACTTCAAAAAATTCTGTTAAACTCCCCCCGTTGCGGTTATAAATTTTATCCCTAGAACATCTACTCTCGGCTAGTGCAACTCGTGCTCGTAAAATATTGACAAATAGACCGAAAACTTCAAAAAATTCTGTTAAACTCCCCCCGTTGCGGTTATAAATTTTATCCCTAGAACATCTACTCTCGGCTAGTGCAACTCGTGCTCGTAAAATATTGGCGGAAGAATTTTGATATTCACCAATCCTAGCATTTAAATCACCGACGATTAACACATGGTCAAGAGAAGTGTTATTCATAAATTCCACTAGTTCATCGAAGTCGCTTAGCCAATCATTGCAATTTAAATAAATAGGAATAATAAAATAGTTTAGGTTGTTGCTAACCATATGAAAAATAATTTTAGACTCAATAATTTTAAAATTAATAAGATTACCCCATAAGGATTTTTTAATCCCATATAAAATACCCCCACTGGCTCTTCCATGCAAATTAGATCTTATCGCGGGTGTAAACATTACTTTAAAGTCTTTGAAATATTTTAGAAATTCATTTTGATTCTTTTCTTCAATAAAAGTTTCTATAAGAATTATAACATCAAATTGGTGTAAATATTTAAAAAAGTCGGAGTGTAAAAGCTTACTTTTGAGACCAGTTATATTATACGAGCATATATTTAATTTTTGAAAAATAATTGTGTTATGGCAGACGACAGAATTTACCTATTGTGTTTTATCCCTAACACGGTGTGAACTCTGATTTCCAGATGGCGCTCGCTGCGGTTGGTGGCCAAAAGCGGAAGAAGAGTTTGGAACCACATCTAACTTCGCTCCCTCGCTGCAGTCAAAGTAATCGTAACAACTGTCACCAAATAGTTCACTAATGAGTGACAAGTCCGCTGCTGATTTGACAACTAAACCTCGTGAAAGTTGGTAAACAAAAAGTTGATTGTTGATTTGCAATTTGTTGTCTCCTTTTGTGTTGTATAGAAACTATGATTACGTAATACCGTTTACAGAATGCTATCCGAATTTTGACAGCTGAATTTAGCACGACTGGAGTTGCCAGAATCTAAATTAGAGCGCCTGAGCGAGAGATTTTCCGCTGTGCACTCACCACCCGCAGATGCCAACAGTATGAAGAGCCGGTATCGCGACATTTTTAAAGACGTAGCCGAGAGCACCGTACGTACCAGCCACCCAAGAGAAAGAGCCCGTGTTATAATGATTAGTGCGCTCGCTGAAAAAAGGTGACATAATGTTCACATCTACATACGCGTGTTGCAGCATAAAACTAGGGCAACAGGGAAGTTTATTGAGCCAGGAAAAGGGAGGAGAAAAAAATCCTGCGTGGAAAGCAAAAGGCATACGCAATCACCCAACTCAAGAAGATCCAGGAGCCTCGCGATCGAAACAATATCCGGTGATTTTATAAAAAAGCAAAGCAACTATCTACTTGCCTTAAGACCGGAACTCAAGCTCTTCGATACAGAGAACAAAACCTAGTCACCGAAGCACATGGAATAGTAGATGTCTTTAAGCAGCATTAAATGGGCATCATATAGAGAGAGTGATAGGGCAAGAAGAGAACCCATGTGCAGTTCTTCGACTCCCAGCTCCCAGGTTTTAGACGATGAGGAAGACCGAACCTTCGTTTTTAAAACCAAGCCATCACGGTTGGCAGAGTGCTTGGTCTGGACAACTAGAAGCAGCGTGCTCGGGATCGCGGGTGATGGAATGCTGCAGTGTCTCAGGCAGACACTTTCCACAGGTCGGGAGCCTGTTATGTTGGTATAGACACCATTGATTGATTTCACTTGAAATGGAGTTCGTATTAAAAAAAAACCTATTAATCCGTAGTGTAGAAGTTGCCGTGTCTATTAATGGTCGCAGCTCTAGACTGTGCGTTAAGTAATAAAGGGTAAGAGCGACTCATTCTAAAAATATTAACTTCATAAGTGGATTGTTAAGGACTTGCACATAACTTTACTCATTATGAGTGGAATCCTCGGTTTCACTGTCGCTTAAGGCTTCTTCGGAAAGTTCGTGCAAATGATTAAGTCTCTATACTTTTTGCTGCGGCGATTGTACGAAGCAAACAAAGCTACGCGTGCGTTTTGCGGCCCCTTTGAAGTTTTGCTTCTGAACTCGATAATTTTGAAGATAATGGCCCATTGTTAGATTAGAATTCTGCGGCCCATCATAAATTCGCAAAATATAGTTTTCTAGCTACAGGATCTATGCACATAAGAACCTGTTTTTTTAATATGTCACTTGAAGGACGAAGATGTTAGTTATTTTACTATGGAAGTTAGGTTTGCGACAATTTATTTCGCTTATAGGTCTGTTTGAACTACCAGCCGCAAATGTGCTACTACCAGTTCTTGTGCGACTGCCAGAGCAGTAGGTACCTATATCACATAAAGGACGGCAAAAACCCGAAAATAAAAATTATAATATAGTTTTTCCAAGAAAAAATGTCAGTACAGAGAAGATAGGATGTTTGTCTCTCAGTCTGGTTGCAATGACTTACATAAATCGGTTCCCCTTTAAAGCTCTCACAGGGTTCCCGTAGTGTGTATGATACGAGTAATTCGCCATAACTCAGAGAGCAATTCTATTAGGGTTAACATCTTTCAATTTAAAATAAAAATATTGCGGAACGAAATAAATTCCGTTTATCTTTTTCCTTTTCTGGTAAGATAATAATAGGCGCGTTTTTTTAAGGGTATCTCCAGTAGACCAACAAAATATATAAATTTCGTAACACAAAAAAAATCAAAACGAAAAATATATCACTAATCCAATTTATTCATTATAAATATTGTAAAACATAAAATACTAATTTCTAATATCACTACTCAACTAATCCAATGAGTAATTAAGTCTTTAGTAAGTCTCTTATTTCAGCCATTTTAAATGACTTGTTTTGGCTTGCTACAACTCCTTTCACTTGAACCCAAACCAATTCTATTGGATTAGGTTAGGTTTAGGTTTAGGTGACTGTCGGCAGGATCCGACACACTTAGACCAATTTAGGTCCATTGTGATACCACGTATGTATTATCTACCTCAACTCTGTAGATGGGACTGGCCAACGACACGCGGTTGTTCTCAAACGGTCCCCCATCTACGTACTAACCGCGCCCAACGTCGTTTAATTATGGTGATCTGACGAGAACCGATTAACTCGACGTGGTATGGGTGTTGGTTTTCTATTGGATTAAGGTCACAGTGATAAGGCGGCAAGCGAAGCACTTTATGTCCCGCATTTTGAGCCATTTCATCCACGACCTATGTTTCATACTTGGCTTTGTAACGTTTAACGATTTCAAGCAACTCTGCTTTAACCATATCATCCTCGAAACTTATCGCATTAGACCTCAACCACTTTTTTATTTCATCTTTTCTCGTGGAAGTGGATGGTGCTTTCTGGAATGATAGGAAGCATTGTCCAAAACTATGACGGAGTTGGGTTCCAGTCGTATTAAAATATCTTTAAACCATTTATCGTACACATCAGCGTTCATGTCCTCGTGGTAGTCTCCGGTTTTTTCCGAAATGTAGCATAAAAGTCCTCCATCGACGAAACCTGTAGAACTTCCTCGTTGAGCCAGGTCTCATCAGTAAAAGCAAATTTTCTTTCCTTTTCTCAAATTTTTTTTACTTCGCGTAAATATCTTCGTCTCCAAGAAATAATGTCACTTCTTTCCAACAACAGATTCTTTCGTTGACGTTTGACGAATTATTATTGTTTTATTTTTATTATATTTGCATTTTTTTGTACTTCCAATAAAATCTTGTATAGCGTAGAAAGGTCATTATCCATAAAAAACTGATGGACTATCTGCCTAATGGCACATTTGGCAAAATCATCGACCTTGCTCTTGATACCGGATTTATCTTTCTTCTTTGGTGGTGAATTGTGGCCTTTGATTGTTTTTTCCCTTAAAAGCCTGTACACAGTTCGTTCCGTAACAGAAAAAATATTTACTTTTAAAAAGGCCATAGAATTTTGCAGTTGCATCAACAATTTATTGTTTCTTTTCTACACTTAGATCTTTTGAAGACTTTGTAGCCATGTTTCTCTTTATTCATATAAACAATAAAGTAAACCAATTGCTTAGATGCACTATCAGCGATTTAGATAACAACCATTGTTTCCGCCTTATAAACACAATAATGCGATTAGAATACAAAATTATATAACCACGACGCAATGTCATATAGATACCTAAACAGATGGTAAAAACACTGCACTTGTGCAGCTGTACAATACGAATAAAATCAAATTAACCCAAATATGCCTGACGTCCTATATGTAGGTCGGTCAGAACAAGTACCAACTGTAAAAAACCGTTTGACACGTGCCGGTTGTTCATGAGCTGATTGCATTGCGAAAGAGTCATTCTTCACGAAAAGACGTGTTTTTAGTGCGTTCAATAAAAAAACGTGTGATTTTACAGTGTTCTGTTATAAAGAAATTGCAACATGTCGGAATACGGTATTCGGTTCGCAAGGTAGGTATCGTTTTTTTTCTAAATTTAGATTTACAAATTATACTAATTGCGGTATGTTCTACTAAATTATTACTCTTTCGATAGTAATAATCAAATCAGTTCTTAGAATAACGTTTCACCGTGTTTTTTGTGTATAAAATTTGGTGTACTATATGTAGGACGTCAGGAATATATACATCTTATTTTTCAGGGGATTTTCTTTGAATGAAGCACTTGCTTATCTTGAAGATGATGAGGATCTTACGGCAAAGGTGGATAAAATAACAATATTTCCACCGAAAAATGATTGTGCGGAATTAACAGATGAAGATTCTGGTGGCGAAGAATTTGTTTCTGTCAGTAATTTACCAGGTTCTCAGTTACAAGCTCCAGCTGAAATAACATGCAGCCGTGGTATTCATAACGAATATTCGTCCGATGATGACATTCCCTTGTCCGAATTTTTAAAGCCGACGACGCCAGGTACTTCAGCACAATCTTCTAAAAGCAACAAAAAAAAGAAGAAAAAGATTTACCATTGGGTAAAAGAGGATTTACCGGCACTGGCTTCCAACAATACCGAGTTTGAAAATCCAGAAGAGTTCAACCCGTTACAAACTCCTTTGGAGTTATTTTATAGATTTTTTGATGGAGAGCTATTTGAACTTATCCTAACTGAAAGCAACAGATATATTTCCCAAAACAACAGGCAACGAATCATCGAATTGAATGAACTCAAAGCTTTTGTTGGAGTTTTAGTTTTGAGCGGGTACATTCAGTTGCCACGAAGAAGAATTTACTGGGAACGAGAGAAGGATGGCCATAATGATTTGGTTGCAGAGGCAATTACAAGGGATAAGTTTGAATACATCTTTTCAAATCTTCATCTGGCAGACAACGAAAACCTGGACCAAGCCGACAAATTTTCCAAAGTAAGGCCATTATTCAGACACCTGAACAAAAAGTTTTTGGATAATGCCCCAATTGAGGAAAACCATTCTGTTGACGAAGCAATGGTACCTTATTTCGGACGTCATGGCTGTAAGCAATTTATCCATGGCAAGCCCATTAGGTATGGCTACAAATTGTGGGTTGGTACAACAAGGTTAGGATATGTCAACTGGTTTGAACCTTACCAAGGCGGGTCCACCAATATTAGCACCACATATGCGGAGTACGGAGTTGGTGCTGGGGTGGTCCTTGAATATGCAGACGCTTTGAGACGAAAATGGCACACAAACAAGTTTCATCTGTTTTTTGATAATTTCTTCACATCAGTGCAACTTATAGACCTCCTCGCTCAAAAAAACTTCTTCGCTACTGGTACCATCCGCGAAAACCGAATAGCGCAGAACCCATTGGTCGACTCAAATTTGTTCAAGAAAGAGAAAAGAGGTTCTTACGACTTTAGAAAAATTCAAGGGCAACATACAATCGCCGTGAAATAGAACGATAATAATATTGTATCGCTCTACTCAAGCTTTGCGGGTACAGCACCAATCCATTCAGTGAAGCGCTATTCCCAAAAAGAAAAAAAAACCATACAGGTACTGGTACTGTTATATTGACATTTTTTAGTAAAATAAACTAATTTTGTATACTTTGACTTTAGGTAGAGCAGCCGCACCTGGTACATTTATACATTGCAAACATGGGAGGTGTAGATAGGTGCGATCAGAATGTAAGCCTCTATAGAACTTCAATTCGAGGAAAGAAATGGTACTGTTCGCTTGTCACTCACTGCATCGACCTTGCAATTTATAACGCTTGGCAAATTCACCGAATCAATGGAGGCGACTGAGACCAACTAAGTTTTAGAAGACGAATCGCCGTAGAATTGCTGACACAGAACAAAAAACCGCTTTCTTCCAACCGAGGACGTCCATCAGCTTCTGAGGGACGAAACATACGCTACGATCGCATTGATCATATGGTAATTCCACAAGAAAAACAGACGAGATGTGCTTTTTGTCATACAAAAACGACGACAAGATGCCTTAAGTGCGATGTTGGAGTTCACGTGAAGTGCTTTGTGGATTTCCATAAACAATAAAATAATTGTGTCATGGTACCATACACGCCTAACGTCCTATATATAGGACGCTCGCCATTTTGGAAATATATGTATGAAATTTGTCCAAAGTTCGAAAAATTGTTTTATTATCAACATATTATTAATTATATGTAAAAAAAAATATTTTTTTCCGTTTCAGAAAGTTTTAGATATATTATCTGGGTTAAAACCGAACGGAACCACCCCACGTAATAATTCGTTTTCAAAAGCACCAAAACCGAAAGTTCTTTAAAAAAATCCATAGAAAAACCCTTAATGATATGCTGCATTGTAGAGATGGTAATACTCTTCTGATGTGCTTCAGTCACACACACTGCTTATTTTGGTGGATGATAATAGCAAGTGAACACAAGACGATCATGCTCATTCCCCATTCGGCTGGGTGGGAGACTGGTTGTGGTGGGTTTTATCCGAATTTTAGGAAAATTACAACAACAATTCTTGGTATGACAGTGATTTGGTTTTTATTTCAGTGGCAATTCTTGCATTTGAGTGCCGTGAGAGTATCTGCAGGCACCACTTGAAGAAACAAATCTCCTCCATAAGGCCTGTACTGACAATTTTTGTTGGATATAGTATAGCATTTTCTCTTGCCCATCGATGAGATCATCATTTGAGCAAATGTGTCTTCGTTTACTTAAAATTTATTAGTGTAAGCTGTTATGCCTTAACATACTCAATTCATTTCCTAGCACATGAACAGATCTCTTATCAGAATAAGTTTGATCTAGTCTGGACTGGATATAATTGCTTTGAACTTAAGCACTGCGTTGAACGCTGACAGAGTGGAATTGGCGCTGCCAATATTTGTATGTCTGAAGATACCCGTAGTTATGTAATATTTTTCTGATCCCTCTACATAAAAGTTCATTTCGAAATAGGCGGGTGATGGCCATGCTGGATAAGCAGTGTGTTTTAATCAAACCAATGGTGGTAGTCTCTGAACCATTAAGAATGTTGACTGGTGCGTAGATTTCAGCGCAAGGTGATTGTAGTCGACTTACGGCCGCATTTCATTCCTCTAATTGTATCACAAACTCCTCTCTTGTCCTTACAACAAATGCAGTAATGACTTCCTCATTTGGTTGTGGACTCATTTTGACAAGGAGAAATTAAGTAATGAAAACCCTAAGCAATAAACAAAATAAACATTTGAAAATTGCCCAAGGAGATAATAGGGTGAAATTCACATAATGTTATTTGTTTCACTTTATAGAAACTTACGCAGTAGGTTTTTTCATCTTATCGAAAGAACAAAAGGATGACTTGAACTTGTTTAATTTGTCACTCAATATTTTTTTTTTTATAGAAAGAACAAAAGGGTGATTCAAAATTATTTAATTTTTGTACTTGTACAAGTTTGGTACCAGATAATAAGAATAAAAATGTGTCTTCCACTCGGTAAAAATTTATATTAATTTGTTTCAGTTTAACATAATTTAATGAACATAGTTTGCTCAATTATTGTATACTTATTGCTATTATCACTAATTTTTTGTATGTGAAGCTATGCTGAACACCTGCTTGTGAGTGGTTGGTGTAAGAGTCGTAGAGGTGTCCAGAGTTTAAAATCCCTTAAGCCGCAAAGCGGGCCACCCAGGTATTGTTATCTGTTGAACTATTTCATACCTTTTGAGCATTGAGGTGTAATAAACCTCTCTAAAAATGGATGGGGAGCATCATGCCCTTGTTTGGGGTCACGATTGGATTTGGACTTGGTGCAAAGTTGGGGTAGGTGCGAAGTTATGTATGTATATTGTCAAAATAAGTTTTGGTGTAGACTTGCGTTGCAAGATTTGCCCAACAACTTGCGGGTGACTGTTCATTATAAATTTATGTCCAAATGGATATACCCATTCATTATAATTCACAAATTATAGGTGGGAAATTACTTCACAAATCGTTGGTGAAGTAATTGCCCACCTTCAGTGGGTAAATACATACATAGAAACATAGCTATACATTATCAACACAAGCACAAGGAATACAAATAATTTAAGCCACTAAGGTTGAAAACACACCGGATCAGTCAAAACGTTTTTTGTTTCGTAGGCAGTAAACCAATCTTTACGTCAACACACACCAACCGAAACACAATACATAATAAAACATTTGACTTTCCAGCTTCGTTCAGTGTGCGTTGAAGAAAAACAAAACTGAGCTACTTCCATCTACAGATTTTTAGTTTTATATTTTATTTGGGTGACCCTTGTCTTTATAATAATTATATAATATATAATCCTATATTAAAGGAATTCTTGCCTCAATCAGAAATAATAGTTTCTCTGGGTCAACGTCAATTTCTTACAAAAAATTAAAACTTACTTATTATTTGTATTTATTGGTAGCAAAAGTTTTTAGAAATATTGTCTTAAACATTAATGAACACAGACATGGTTTTTATTGACCTTTCCTATGAAAAATATATAAAGTGAATGCAAGCTTAATAAGTAAGTAAGTGAATAGTTGAAGGAATAAGCTATTTAAAAAACCCTTATTTGAAATATCACAAGCTTCGCATACAACGTTAACAGAGTTTTTAAACTACAAAAGTTGGTATATATGATACATTCATGTAACAGTAAAAAGGAAAAATATATTTAATAAATTATCAAAATTATATAGATAACAAGATTTGTATAGCAAAAGAACAAAAGTTTAATAATAAAAAAATAAATATATATATATGCATATATCAATAAAAAAGAGAAAAGGGAATAAAAAAATGCACGACATAAATAAAAAAAATAGATAAATAAGTATTTAATATAATAATTAAGTATTTATTACCATGCATTTTCGACAACTGGTCATGAAGTCAATGTTGTTTTTTTCGCCTTTGTTGTTTTGATTGTCTTTGTTGGCTCATAAAAATTAATGTATTATCGTTTAATTAGTCAAGAAAAAACGATTGGTCAGATTTTACTTTTCGGAAACTAATTAAATAGAAAAACATAGGGAAAGGTCCGCTTGGGCGAACTGTTAGATACCCTATTCCTATCCCTCACGATGTAGGCATGGCAAAAGTCTAAGTTTATGTGAATTGTTAAGAACGATCCACATATTTTGTTATAAAAACATTTTAAGGATTCTATTAAAAAAAAGTACGATTTTGTAAAAAAAAACGCTTCTTAAAAGTGGGCATGACAAAAATATAAAGGAATTGTCCAAAACGACTTTATCTATGTACATACTGTGCGAAGAATAGGACTTTTATTTACAATGACTTCTTCAATAACGCGTTTTTTTAAATAGTGGGCGGATTTTAAAAATATTTACACATGATCCTGTTTAATGTGATAGTTTTTACACTTCAACTTATTCTTAAATAAAAAAGAGGTTGGATATTCATATTTGCTGCTAAGTCGTGTCTTCACTGTGGTTCGTGATCAACTAGCTATAACAATTTATACTCGATACGATTTAATTTGGCAAAAGAATGCGTAAAGGTTTGCAAGACTACTATTTAGATTCTTTTATATAATTTAATTCATTATGGTTCTATTATTTTAATACAATAATCAATTTACCAAAATTCATATTTGGTATTTGAAAACTGGTCAGCAGTTTATACCGATTCTGATCCCTCAATTGCTTTTGACAATTTTGTTTTATTTTTATATGGCTTTGCTGATGCAAGCTCAAAAGTAGTTGAGAGCGGAAAAGGCAAATTAAAAAAGCTCAAGCCATGGATGTCTAACTATTTATTAAACAAAATTCATATTAAAAATCAAGTGAGGCTTAAGTGTAAGAAACACCCAAATAATGTATTACTCCGTAAAAACTATGAAGTTTTATAAGAGATTAGTCTTGAAATTCCCGTTTGCAAAGAAAATTTTTATATGGACAAGTTCCAAAAAGCAAAAGGGGATTTGAAAAAAGAATGGGGCAAAGTCAATGAAATATTCAACAAGAAAACAACTTTTGATATTCCTTTAAATCTTATTTTAGGAGCTTTGAATATTGTTGATCATGCTGAAATGGCTACATTGTTTAATGTACACTTTACTCAAATAGCCGTTAATACCATTTCTGATGCAGGCATAAATAATTCTTCTGTTAATTGAATATTGTTTTAATGAAGTCTTCCAATCAAATAGGTTTTTCTTTGAGACTATATCTTCTTTTGAAGTCTATAAAGTTATTCAAGCTTTGGATAATTCATATTCTTCTACGTCAAATAGTTATTCCAATAACTTTGTCAAAAAAGTTTGTCTAAATGTGGTTGATATTTTAACACATTTATTTATCAAAAGCATTATTCACGGTGTATTCCAGCAAAGTTTGAAAGAAGCGGAAGTAATTCCTATTTTTAAGAAAGGTGACAGGAAATGTGTAAACAATTATAGGCCTATTTCTTTATTACCAGTCTTCTCAAAAATTTTCGAAAAAACCATAAAACGTAGATTAGTAAGTTATCTTGAGACAATCTCTTTTTTCAGCTCAAAGTAGTACTGTTTTAGAGCTGGTAAATCAACGGAAGATGCAATTTTAGCACATTGTTCTCACATCTACGAAAGTATAGACCAGAAAAAGTACACTGCTGCTCTTTATATTGACATAAAAAAGGCATTCGATGCAGTAGATCATGCAATACTATTGAGAAAATTAGAAAAAGCTGGATTCAGAGGGTTTATGCTAGATTGGTTTTCTTCTTACCTTAAAAGCAGGAAGCAAATGGTGAAATTAAGTGGTCATTTCAGTGAAACCAGATATATTAATATAGGAGTTCCTCAAGGTTCAGTTTTAGGTCCAATTTTGTTCCTTATTTATATCAATAGTGTATTTTATCTTAACTTAAAAGGAAAAGTTTGTGGGTTTGCTGATGACATAGCTTGTGTATATTCTAGTCCCACATTGTTAGATTTGGTTTCGGATATCAATTATGATTTGGAGTTATTCAGGCATTGGTTTGGCATTCATAAGCTGGTTATCAGTGAAAAAACAAGAGTTATGTTTTTCAACTTAACCGCTTTAGATTTGGATCCTCCAATTCTTATTCAGCATAGCATTGACTGTAGAAAATGTTCGCTAAGTAGCTTATCTTCTTGCGTCTCTAATAGTGTCTCAACAAATGATGTGAACGTTGTTTGTTCTCCTAAGTGTTTCCGTATCGAACCAGTTATTGAATATAAATATATTGGTTTAACAATTGATAACAAAATTAACTGGAAAGTGCACACCTTTGCCTTAAAAAAATACTTATTGTCATCCACTTATGTAATGTTTCACTTGAGAAACCTTTGTTGCAAGGAACTTAAGCAGACCATTTATTACGGATGAGTTCAATCGAAATTACAATATGGAATAACATGTTGGGGTGGTACTTACAAAAACTATCTACAACCTTTGTTAGTTACCCAAAAGCATATTTTAAGAACCATCTGGAAGAAGAAAAGGCTTGAACACAGCTTTTCGTTGTTTGTCAGATCGGGTATTCTCCCGCTTAAACACCTCTATTTTTATAAAGTTATAAAAATATTTTTCTGTAGAAGTGGGTATCTTCCAAGCCACAATACGCCAGCTTACACATTACGCAGTAGTGACAGAAATCTTGCTATCATTCCTGGGCACAATACCCATAGATTTCTTAACTTCTATACATCAGTAGCACCTAGATTGTTCAACACTTTACCTTCTGAAATACGGAACATTCGTTCTACTCATTCATTCAATAATCAAATTAAAAAATGGCTTTTTAACTTCGATTTTGATGCAATCGGTAACATTGTTAAAATATTAGTTTAAACTTGTATTAAATTATTTCCACAAAAAAAAAAATTATAAGTTAGTATTTTCTCGACATCGTACCCTACAAACCCCTGTTTATTAAATATATATCTACCTAAGTATTAATGATTTACATATTTTTCTTTTGGTACTTTCGTCACTTTGTCGATAGACAACAGATCGTGCCTTTTCTTTTCTTTATTTTTCTCTCTTTTGTAATACACTTAAAAACAAAAAGTTTATTTTATAAATAACATTATTATTAAATGTATCTAATATGTAATTAAAAAATACTTTTTAAGTTATTATTATATTATATTTGTAACCTTTAATCTGTAAAAGAAGAAGAAAATAAAAATTTAAAAAAAAATAAAAATATTTTTGATATAATAATAAAGATCATAATAAATAATTTCAGTATTTCAATAAAATATTTATTCTGGCATTAACAGGGCCCCTAGAGATTATATACACATTATAAATTTCAGCTACATAGCTCAAACTTCGACTTTTCGATAAAACTGCTTTATTAAATTATGGGCGTGTCAGTGGGCGAATTTTAAAAATTCTAAAATTTAATTAGGGCCCCAAGAGATTTTATGGTTAGAAATTTCAGATTTCTAGCTCGAGCTTAAAAACCTAATTTTTGGACATTGCTGGATGGACTTTACTTTAGATGCTCATCACATATATACTAACTTTAAGGGGTCCACGGGCGTTATTAAAGTATGTTACAAACTATGAGTCAAAATTAATATAGGTACTCTTAGAACCCACCTATAATCATATTTTTAAATTTTTTTGTTTTTTTTTTTTCTTAAAAGGGTCTAAGCAACAGCAAAGTGATCAAAATTCTTAGCGCTCTAAGATGGTTTGGGAGTTATAAGCTTTTGAAAATTCCATTTTTCAAGCATACAATTTATGGATTGATGCAAAAATTATTGCAACAGTTTGGAGTAGGTGCGACGGATGGATGAAGAGTCTACCATTTTTTCATATCATTTATTGTAGTGCCATATACCTTATACCAATAACAACACACAAACAAAACGGAAAATATAACGCACAATTCCAATTTCCAGTCGCTACTTGCGAAACAGTTCAAAGTCCACACAGGGCTTTCCCCAAAACCAGACAACAGAAATTCAATACCCATCAAAAGCAATTTGTCATTAAGGCGCAAGCGATGCACTTGAATTTCTTCTGAATTCTGTGCAAACCATTTTCAATAAATAAAATAGATATTTGATAACTGTTCTAATATGCACTTTCCGTTTTTTAGTAGATATATGTTTACATGTAAGAAATTATGATTAAGAATTAGTACAAATAGATTAAGAATTTTAATCATTTATCAACTAAAATCACTACAATATCAGACTACAAGCTGCCTTAGAGTATTTTCTGAATCTTTTCAGCTCAGCTTTTTAGCTATACTAACTTCAGCTCGGACTAGCCTTAATAATAAGTCGCACGTTACAATAGGGTGGTAAAGGTATTATGATCGGTAGACAGTAAGGTCTAAATATTATATCTCTATCCTGCCATTTTAAATTATTACATGCCATTTAAACATCACATGCCATGTTAAATGTTACTTGGCGATCATGTCATGTCAACAAAATCATGGTCCTTAACAACTTCCCAAACATATTTTTTTTTGAATTGGTGTGCTGCGCATAAATTAAAATCTAGCCAAACACTATGACTGATCCACCGTGCTTTCAGTTTAAGACATAATTGCGCAAAATCTTTTTGAGCTCAAATCGTTACCTCCCCGTAAACGAAAAGAAGAACGATTTAAAATGTACCTAGGCTGCAAGAAAAGGGTTTGAATTCGTGGCATAACATAAATTGAGGTTTAAAGTCTGATTGGTAAAGTGACGTATACACATTTTAAGATGATTTCACTGGGGTAACTTTGTTCATGGTGTGCGCAGTGACTCTGCGGTTAGTGTGTTGGACTATCATGCACTCCCCCATCAAAGATTAAAAATTGCCAACTGCATCATCAATGTCAGCTAGATTATTAAAATGTAAGCTGAAACTACTGTTAATTTCTTCAGAAAGCATTTGAAACTTTGCTTTCCCAATGTCAAATGTCAGAACACATATTCAACTATTTTATATAGCTGCTACCTTTATTCAGGTTTTTAGAAAGCAGCACTTTAAAGCGGAATAAGATGAACATTATTATCACTCAAGTTTATTTAAAAAGTAATTTTAACTCGGAAAAGTTTAGTTAAGTGCAGACAAGAGAGCAAAATATTAATGGCGTTGAAAAGTTAAGGAGATATTACGAAACGCATTTTACTTCCTTAGCCTTGCTGCTAAACGAATAAAACTGCACTTGATGGCAATTATCCTTGTTATGCATATGTGTATGTATGTAGTTCGTGTAGTCATGAGTTCATGACCCAGGACCGGGAGCATGTCGAAAGAATTTATTTTCTCCTTTCGTCAGATTTCATAGTGCTTTAATTACTTATTAAATACTATATTTTTTAATTTAGAATTGCTTGGAAAATCATAGAGAGAGTCTTTAAAACATCTGGAATAACCTGAATGTAAAGTTTTTCCAGCTCTAAATGCAGTTTGCCAAATTGGGGGATGGTTTCATTATGGTACAGACAAATTTTGGGATAAAACCAAATCGTGTTTAAGAGTTGATGCGACCAAATTTATTTTATTTGTAGATGAAGTAGATATATAATGTTTTATTATCATATCAAGTGGCACGATACGATAAGCAAGAAACTTCAAATCATCAAGTTTTCTCGATTGGACACGCTAATACACGGCCCGTAGACAACTTGAATTGCATCCATAACTAGTTCCTGGGATACAGGGCTTTGAAAATAGCAAAAACAACACTCAGATCGTTGAAACTATGGAGCTCTTTCAATCATCACGAAATCTTGAAGTTAGGCACAGTAGTAGGATTTTTGCTGCATACATAGAAAAGTCGAAGATTTGGGATGTACCTATATTCCTTCTTTTTCTTTTTTTATAATTAGTAAGCGTGCGCTAAAGAGATTTATATTTTCCGTAATTGATACAGTACCTTATAATGCAACCACAGCGCAGGCATTTTTGTATGCTTGTCAGCAAATGATTCATTGCCTGTTTTTATACCCTATTCTAAGGGTATATTAATTTTCACGCATAGTTTGTAACATACCTTAATATTGCCCGTAGACCCCTAAAAGTTACTATATTTATGATCAGCATCGATAGTAATGTCGATCTAGCCATGTCCGTCCGTCCGTCCGTCGGCAAAAATTAGGCCTTTAAATTGGGCCTAGAGAGCTGAAATTTTAACCATATACTCTCTAGGGTCCCGAAATAGTCAAAGTTTACGAATTTTTTAAATCCGCCCACAGACACGCCCACAAACTCAAAAAAAACTAAATTTTGGAAAAAATCGAATTTTGAGCTAGAAAGCTGAAATTTTTTATATATGATCTATGACTCCTAAAACTGCTCGGGATATAAAATTTTCAAAATCTGCCCACTGACACGCCCACAAAAAAATAAAACAATTTTATTGAAAAACCAAAGTTTGGGCTAGGGAGCTGAAATTTATAATATATACTCTCTAGGGGGCCCTTTATGCTCATGTGTAAATATTTTCAAAATCCGCCTACTGACACGCCTACAATTTAATTTTTTTTTTTTTTTTTGAAAATTCAAAGTTTGAGCTAGGGAGCTGAAATTTATAATATATACTCTCTAGGGGTCCTCTATGCTCATGTGTTAATTTTGTTTCAATCCGCTTACTGACACGCCCACAATTAAATAAAATAATTTTATTGAAAAACCAAAGTTTGAGCTAGCGAACGTTTTTTTTACAAAAGCTTCGTTTTTGTTTGATAAAATCTTTGAAATGTTATATAACAGAATGTAGAGCGTTCTTAACAATTCAACCATACTTAGACTTTTGTCACGCCCACTTATGAGGGATAGGAATAAGAATAGGGTATCCAACAGTTCGCCCAAGCGGACTGCCCATCCCTATGTTTTTTTTTATTTATTTATTTTTTGTTTTCATCAAACGGAGGTACACTTGGTCCTCTAATGGATTACATACTTAATTCGACAAATTTTTAACATATCTACTTAATTAAGCTCAGCAAAGTTTGTTGAAAGCATAAGCAATTGATTTTTGAACGTATTTCTACTTATATTTGAGTGAAGATCAATGAGATTCCCAACTGAATTAGCTTCTCTTAAGCATCTAGTTATTGTTTCATTATATCCATATTGTATTCTATGAATAAGCTCAACAAACATATTTTGATTTCTCAATGGTATCACGGGTCTTCGATATCTGATCTGTGTAAGCAGGTAAGGACAATTTATATGGTTAGTTATTAAGTCTCTCACAAACATGATCGAAAAATACTTCCGCCGAATACATAAAGGCAAGATTCCAATCAGTTAGCATCTAATATTATATGGTGGCAAGTCGATATTCCAATTAAGCTTTTTTATCGCAGCTCTAGTAAACCATTTTTGAATCTTCTCTATCCTTGTAGAGTAAACCATATAATATGGATTCCAGATAACAGTGCAGTAATCTAAGGAAGACCTCACATATGCAAAATAGAAGCATTTAAGGGTATCCGGGTCAGAAAAATCTTGAAAGTTTCGTAAGATAAATCCCATCATCTACCTACATTTTGTGATGAGATAGTCTATGTGACTATTGAAATTGAGCTTATAGTCGAATAATACGCCTAAGTCTTTTCTGGATGAGATGCTTTCCAAGGGTAAATTTGTTACACTATAGGTAAACTGAATTTGTGCCCGTTTAAGGCAGAATGTGAGGCTATTGCACTTTAAAACATTAAGATTTAAACAGTTAATTAATCTGATAATCTATTGAGAACTTCCTGCAGCAATAAACAGTCCTGAAGTGATTTAATAGAATAAATATAATAAAATAAGAATAATAAAAGAATAATAAAAGAAATAACAAAGGCCCAAGATGGCTGCCTTGGGGGACTCCCGAAGTAGCGTCAATGCGATCTAAGACAATACCATTAATCCTAACAAACTGCAAGAAGTGTCCTCTTAAGTAATTATTATTATTATTATTATTTTTTCTTATCAGTAACATATTAAAATACACTATTAATAACTAATTGATAGGAGCACTAGCAGCGAAATACTATCGGCTCTAAGGTAAAATTATTATAGATTATAGCTTAATTTTAAGTAAATGTAATATTTTGTTAATAGTTAACATATTGGATGGAGTAGGTTCTTTTAATAATTCTATAATATTTGGTTTTATATTGATTTTTTTAAATATTGCATTAGAGGAGAGGATACAAGGACCGAGCAGGTGGCTGATGGTAAGGTTGCTTTGGCAGGTAGGACAAGTAGGTGGTGATTCTTTTTTGAGAAGATGTTGGTGTGTAAGACATGTGTGGCCTAGCCGAAGCCGGATAAAGTTAGTTATCAATCCTTTTGGGCTTTGTGTCGGGTATATTGTATGAGTTTTGTTTGGATTGATCGTTGTGTAATGGTGGTGGTATTCTTTCCATTCGTCGATTTCCATTGCAAGTACTTTGTTGTGTATTGACCTTTGCAAATCACGTTGGGAGTATTGGTCGAAGGTAAAGGCCGGGGTAACATGAGTTTCCCTGGCAGCTTTATCAGCCAGTTCATTACCCTGAATTCCAACATGTCCAGGAGTCCATATAAGCTTTAGTTTAGATGGTTTTGTAATTATGATGTCTCTTATTCTGGATATAATTACGGAATTGTGAGACGGGTTCATAATGGATTTCAGGACTGAGAGGGAATCGGAACAGATCGCCCATTTGCCTGATGTGTTGGAGCATTTTTTTATGGCTTCGAATATTGCGACAGCTTCTGCAGTAAAGATAGATGTAATGTTTGTCAGAATACCTTGTATCAGTGTTTTGCCTTGTTTTGAGACGACTGCAAATGTGGTGTTATGGTCATTTTTCGAACCATCTGTGAATACGAAATTCCAACCGCTATTGGAGAGTTTCGATGATGTTTCAATAAACATTTGTTTATAAATAACTGCGTTGGTATTTTGTTTTTTTAGGTCACACGAGCTGAGAAGTATGGAGCTGCTATCTAGAAGCCAGGGTGGCTGAGACGACGAATGTTTGGGGTGGCGCTTCAAAGGGATTTCCATTTTTTTACCCAGGTCCAAAATGGTGCTTATTGCGGAAGGAATGCGTCTTTTTCGTCTGTGAGATAGGGCTTGCATAGTATCTTTGTCGATCACTGATCCGGTTTGAAAAGTTAACTTAGGCAGAAGTGAGGCACTGACTTTAAGATAACGCTCTTCAACTGTTGGAAGTCCAGCTTCGGCCAGAATGTTTTTTATTGGTGTTGTTGGGAAAGCGAAAATACTCCTCCTTGCTGCTTGGTGGTACGTTGGCTTAAAGACGTTTTTAGTTGTTTTAGGACAGGATCCGTATAGCGAGAGGCCATAATCTATTTTACTTAGAACTAACATTTTTGTAACATAGCAAAGAGAGTTAATATGAACCTTACTCTTTTTGGATGAAAGATACTTTACAATACTAAGTCTAGCTGCTAGTGACTTTTTCAAATTGTTACAATGATTTTTCCAGTTGTATTTATTGTTAAAAAGTAATCCAAGTATGTTTAAATTCGCAACATTTTCTATATTTATATTATTGATTTCTAGATTGATATTAGGACAATGTTTCTTTCTACATACATGAAGAATTTTGCATTTGCTTAGTGAAAGTTTTGGTCCAGAAGTAGTAGACCAGTCGTTAATTTCTCTGAGGAGATTTGAGAGCAAAATTTTAGACTTTTCTAGGTCATTGTGTTTACAAAGAATATATGCATCATCTGCATAGACACAATGGTCTAGATCTTTGTATTTAGATATAATTATGTTTAATTCTTCGAAAGCAATTGAAAATAAGATCACAGAAAGCGGTGATCCCTGAGGAATGCCGTTGTCGGATGGGACTGTTTTTGAGAAAGATGTTTTAATTTTTACCGAGAATTTTCTGTTTGTTAAAAAGGCTTTTATATATTCATAGATTTTGGGTCCGATTCCCCATAGTTTCAATTTGCTCAAAACGAGATGAATACCTATTCGGTCGAATGCCTTTTCGAAGTCAAGTGCAAGGATGGAGACGTGGTTTCGAGCAGATAGAGTATTGGAAATAACGTAGTCCAGATGAAGAAGGACATCCATGCATCCTTTTTTTGGTTTGAATGCAACTTGATTGATACTAAGAAGCTTTTTAGATTCAGTGAACCACAAAATTCGATTGGCAATAATTTTCTCTAAGACTTTAGAGATACATGGTAGCAGGGATATGGGGCGGTAACTGTCAATGGAATCAATATCTTTTTTAGGCTTTAGAATGGGTACAACAGATGCTGTTTTCCAGCTTTGTGGAATGGTCCCAGTGTTTAATATATCGTTATAAAGATCAAGGAGTTTTAGTTTAGCACTACCTGGGAGGTTTTTGAGCATGGGATATGGGATTCTATCGCGGCCAGGGGTTTTGTCTTTGGCCTTGCTTAAGCTGCTTTCTAGCTCTAGCAGGGTTATGCTGGTTTCAATACGTTTAGCGGCTGTATTTTGTGCAGGCTGTGTGGGTGCGATTAGAGATTCACTCTTGTCTATGTTAAACACAGATGAAAAGTTTGAGCCTTTTGACTGCAGAGACCATGTTTCAGCAAAAGCATTGCACATATCTTCAGAGGAGGTAACTGACCCAGTCGTTGTTTTGATCGTTTTAGTGAAGGTATTTCTTGGACAACCAGTTAAGGTTTTAATATTTTGCCAGACATTACTGATCGGGGGGTTGGGGTTTATTGTTGAAGTGAACTCTTCGAAGCATTTTAGTTTACTCATTTTCATCAGTCTTCTAAACCGAGCATTTGCTTTCTTATAGGCTAATAAGTTGACCTGGTTGGGTCTTTTTTTAAAAGACCGCCAAGTGGTGATCTTTTCGGCTCTAAGCTCAGCAAGCTCTTTATTCCACCATGGCACAGCTCTTTTAAGAGATGTGGGTGAAGTTTGGGGAATAGAATTGTTAGCAGCATTACGAATCCATTTAAGGATCCTTGCTGCTTTTTTATTTACACACAGGGTGTTTTCCGGTAACCCTTGTTCAATATTGTTTTTAAATTTATCCCAGTCTGCGCTTTCGATTTTATACCTTGGAATGTGTGACTGTGGTTTTTGTTGACTGCTCAGTTCGATAGAAGTGAAAATTGGGAAGTGGTCGCTGTTGTACAAATCTTTAAGGGCACACCATGATGTTTTTAATAAAAGTTCTGGCGTACAGCATGTTATATCAACATGTGTAAGTGTGCTATGTGTTGAGAAGTGTGTAGGAGATCCATCATTCAGTATTGAAAGATTGGATTTAATAATAAAGTCCTCTATTATTGAACCTCGTTTATTGGTTGAGGGTGAACCCCAAAGCGTACTCCACGAATTAACATCCCCCGTTAATATAAAGGGGGTATCTACTTGGTCAATGATACTGACTAGTTCCCTAAATGTAAAAGCCTGATCAGGTAAAATATAAATACCGATAACTGCTATTTTAATATTTGATTGGATTTCAACTGCTATGGAGAGTATGTTTGAATTTATTTGTAACAGCTTGTGAGGGATATTCTTTTTTATAAGAATACCAACTCCTTGTTTGGATGTGTTGTTGTGTGTAAAGTTATTGAAGTATCCAGCATATGCTTTAGGCACTACTGGGTCTGTTTGAAAGGCGCAGTGGGTCTCTTGGAGAGAGATCACATCGGAATTAAATTCTTTGATAAGTAGGTTCAGTTCGTCGTAGTTGTTTAGGAAACCTTGAATGTTCCATTGCATAATTTTAAGATAGGATGATTCATGTGTTTTAGAGTGGTTGTTATAGAAGTCGTTAGGGCGATTAAGCCGGTGCTTGCTTCTGCGGAGGAGAGTGCAATCCCAACCTTGAGTGGATGGATTTGATCTCCCCTCAGCAGACGAAAGCACCGGCTGAGTTTTGGAGGTTGATGGAGTATTTTTATAATTGTTCATCTTGATTGAGGAAGGAATTTGTATTAACTGCGTTCTGATTAACAGAATCAGCAGTCTTAGAAATGAGTGTTGTGTAACTCGAAAGAGTATTGGTTTGGAGTGGGTTATTTAGAGTGGTTTTTGAGTCTAGTTGTGTGTTGTGTTCTTTTGTCATATTGTTCTGTTTTTCGTGCTTGTAGGCGGAGGTGGAAGGGGTGAATGAAGTAGAAGAAAGAGTGTTTTTTTGTGAGAGAGATGGTGTGATAGATTGTGAAAGGGATGTTAATGGAGAGATTGAATGAGAAGAAGAATGGGCTGTCTTTTTAGAGGGAGATGGCATGCTGGAGAGAGATGCTGTAGTTGGTTCAATGCTTATAGATGATTGAATAGAAGAGGGAGCTGGTTTTGCCAGTTGGTTTCTAGCTGCAAGAGTACGATTTAGGTTTTCGATGACAGGTGACGATTTGCTAGGGAGGGGGGTGGTGGCGGTTGTAGAAGTTTCAGTGTTAGTTATTGCTTGTCTTGCTCTTACTGCATAAGGTATATTATTTGAGTTATTTTGTTCGGGGTTTTGTTGGTTGTATGTTCGCCTGGCTTCTGCCATGCTACATTTATTTTTAGTTTTAATTGCAAGAATATTTTTGCTTTGAATATATTTAGGACAGGTTTTTGATGATGACGAATGACTATCGAGGCAGTTCGCGCACATCAAACGGGTACACTCAGATGGAACGTGGGGTGGAAGATTGCAGTGCTCGCATGTTTTTTCTTTTGTGCAACGTTTAGTCGTGTGGCCCAATAACTGGCAATTTCGACATCTCATCGGAGATGGAATGTACTCCTTCACCTTTGCCTTGTACCATCCAATCTCGACGGTTTGGGGAACTTGGTACAGGTCAAAAGTGAAGAGCATTAGACCTGTAGGCTGATATTTATCATCAATTTTTTTGGAGAATTTGAACACATCACACACAGCTTGACTTTTCATTTCTGTTACGATCTCGGATTCGGCCACATTAATCAGCCAGGGTGCATAAACTATGCCCTTGGACGAGTTAAGTTGCTTGTGAAGAGTAACAATAACAGGGACTTGGTTGGCGAGATTTGTTATTTTAAGGAATTTATCGGCAATTTGTTGAGATTTTACCAGGATAAGTATACTACCATCTCTCAATAGAGAAATGCTTTCGTAATAGGTACTTATTGAATCGATAGATTTTCTTAGCATAAAAATACTCACAGATGAGAGTGGAGTTTCAGCGTTCTTTGGAGCGATGACAATGAACTTTGGGTTTTTTATGTTTTGGTTTGATGGTAGCTCAGGAAAGTCCTCGAAACCATGTTTATTTTTTTTTGCCCTAGGCTCAAGCGACATGTTTTCTGATAAACTGTCGTAATAGCCTGGGGGTTTTTTCCTCGAGCCCGTCCCCGGGCCCATTCCTTATTCAAGATTGAACAATAGATGTGGTATATTTGTTTTTTACACACGAGTTTGGATTATACTATGGTGCGCGGAAAAGAGAAAAAGAGTGAGAAAAAGATAACGTGTTGTTGTCAGAAAAAGGCACGTGTCAACAATACGACTAGGTCTTATTCGATGTTCTCGCTTTGAAAGCTAGACGACGACTGCCCTCTTAAGTAAGAATTGAACCATTCTAAGAGACTTGAGTGAAAACCAATGTTACGCAATTTGTTAAGAAGAACATCGTAGTTTACCCGATCCAATGCTTTTGCAAAATCTTGTGGGAAACGCATTATAGGTATGTCGTTATAATTCAAATATTCAAAAGTTTGAGGGCGATAGCATCGACCGTTTTTATCCGGTTCAGACATCAGATGCCTATTTTATTTTTGATGGAGATGAACATGTAATGAATTGTGGACGATGGTGAAGTTTAGGAAGCTGGAAAGTGTCTCGTATAAAATGGTTGGGAGATTGAATGCAATGCAATGTAAGATAACGATCAAATGCGACTCGGAGTAAAATACGAGCTTCGACTAAAGAAGTAAGTACACGTAACACGATAATTGACAAAAGAAGAGAAAAAAAAAGAAAGACTTCAACCAGGCTCGAACCAGCATTTATGTTTGTTAGTGAGATAATAAAAGATCGACGAATTTGACCATTGAGCCAAACTGTGTGTTGATGAAGAATGGCTTAAGTTGGGTCTGTTGGCGGCTCATATAGAAAGACAAAAAAAAAGAAATTGTAAACAATAATCATGCTAGTATTTATTTCACACACGCTGACATATTTTTCAAATATGAACGATTTCCTGCGAGCTGGATGTCATAAAGTTTAATCACGAAAATTCTACCTTGATTACACCTATTTTCAAAAAATTCCAATTTGAATATTAAGCCAAAACAATAATTTTTCTGATTAATAATAAAAGATTTCGCAAGAACGCGGAAGTAAACGATCGACCGTCATGCCATTCATATGAGCTTGTATTGGTGTGGTGGCGTTTGCAACTGCTGCCTATAAAAGGACGTGTCGCGCCAGAAGCGGGGATTTTTATTTGGTTAATTGTGATTTGTAAAAGAAGTTGGTCGGTTGTAGTGAGCGCTGAAAAGAGTTTTTTTTCTACTCGTGTGAACGTATGGCGAAGTGCCAAGTGTCGCGTTTGTAATACAAAAAAAAGGCGAGAAAAAAAGCAGGTTTTAGTGACTGATTCTCGCGATCTCCAAAATTAAATAATATAACGCACGTGAACATAACTTACGAAGTGATGCGATAAAACCTCACGTGAAGTCATGATTTTTGTTCATCGCAAATAATAAGTGCAATGAAATCTACGCCTCAGCCCATGAACCACAAGGCCACAATATAAAACAACGAGAAAAAAAATTCACTAAAGCGATACTGCACATACGCATAACCCCTCTAGAACACCAGTTCAGTACCTACTCAAAGGAGCACCTTTACAGCCCACGCAAAACACCAGCAAATCCAATATCAATCCACGTGCATGGTGATATTACCAAAGAGCCACCACCAACGGCAACCAAACGCATGCCGAGCCGTACAATGCAACAGAATCCCGAACCGAATAAATGAAGGAAAAAAAAATCATCAGCAGATTCAACAAACACCCTGTACCAGACACCGATGGAAAATCGCGGCATGCACCTGTAGAATTCATCAAAATCCTCAGCCGCAATCAACACCCACGATATAATTCACCTTCGCAACAACAACTTTACGAACTCATCATCCACGATCGTCCGCAATTCATCGCTATCACCTGTACACCATTCTCTACACATCGATATCATCAGCCTAATAGTAAATCCATTCAAAAAGCTAAGTAGATTTGTTCTTTTTATATTTCATTAAATAGAGTATGTATTGTGAAAGTTCGTTCAAATTTCGTTTTTTCCTCCCTGATAGCAATTTTAATTAGGTAATCACACAAATAAATATACAGAAAGTACAAACGTACATATTAATATCGAAAGGATGCTGTGCACACCATCTGGACGACGATAGCGATAACAACATCTAAAAATCGACAAAGATCGAAACCGGGGTAAGTGAGTTTTTATATTACCATTTTGAACGAACTCTATTAAAGTAACTTGATTGTTTTGTAATGTTAGCGTAATTCATTATTAATTATTTGAGTAAATAAGTAAAAGTTATTGAGAGAGCCTAAGTTTCGGGAATTAATATTAAAGTAAATAATGATAAATGGATTTCCATATTGGAATTAAAAAAAAATTAACGTAACCATAGTTTTGGTGAGAACCTTTTTGTTGATTAAGATTTTGCCTAAAACTCTACTTTAAATAATAGATAATATTAAAATATATAATTTATGGCCTATTGTGATCTATCGTGTTACCGCTTATAAATATAATATAGATACCTACATAAAAAACAAAAGAAAACTCGATCGCAAATATATAAACTTTTAAATGACCTTTTTGCCAACAATTAAAATTAGGGCAATAGTGATGATTGATTTAGATACATAAGTTGATACTGTATGCATTTTTGCTACTAATATTTACATCCTAACTTTACGAGCATCAACATTTTTAGTATATTCAGCTTGCATACTTTTGGGTGTTATAACATTTTTTTTTGAAAGTAGCTTTAAGTAAAGATTTATTTCGGTACATACTCGTACATACTTAGATTACATACCTATTCATTAAGAGAGATTTAATAAACGTTTGGATTTATTGGAATTCGTGTTAAAGAAACACTTTCGTATTTTGATTTTAAGGTTCATTTTCGCTCAAGATGTTTTGTTGTGGGTTGTTCCAAAGCGGACTTAATTAATTTTGTTATGGGTTGTTAAGTTTTTAGAAGGAGGATGTGTGAGACCAGCGGACAGATATACCAAGAAAAAGCTGACGATAAGGGCGGAATGACGTCATCGACTACTGAAATTAGAACTACAGTGTGATCGACAAGGTTGATGGCAGTATGGTCAGTTAAGCTCTAGGTTCAGTTTCTGGATTCGAGTGATATCATTTTAGGGGCTGTCGCAATAGAGCGGCGTGGCAGCCATGGTTGCTAAGTTTACATTTAGCTAGGGGTGGGCAAGCTCATGGAGAGAGACTCCACCTAACTCTCCTCCTCATTACCGCTATGGATACAATTACTGGATTGTTAATCAGGCAAAACTCGGGCCTCGCAACTATTTCGGATGAGTTTATTGGTTACGGTTGCGGTTGTAGCATATCTTTCATTTCGCAAATTTCAGGCATATAAAACTAATGTGACCCCAGTCCAGGACTTGCGACAAGATCCCATACCCAACGATGAGCTACCGGGTGGTAGATTATGCATGAGTCGCAAGAGGCTTGGACACCCCTCCCTCTAGTCTGCCCGGACTGGCCCAAAGGTCCTGTGAGTTAAGGTCATATGGGTGGAGGAAGTGTTAGTGGGAGGGTCGCGCTCGGACACGCGCTTAATTGGGAAATTCTTGACCATCAGCGGTCTAGGTCTTTGCCAGCATGAGTGATAGTGCCGGGAGAGATCTAGTCGCTTCCCAGTGGACTATTAGTTAGCCATCAATTCTCTCCTGATGGCAGTGTTCGGGGCTAGTTCGTTACAATCTGTGTAGATGACATCGCACTGCATCCCATCTTCCATGTTGTTTGCGATAAAATTTGTAAAAATTGTAAGATTAGTCTCTGTGGATCTTCCAGCAATACAACTATGCTGATACGAAGAAATTGTAGACTTAAGAAGAGCTGTAAGTTTGCCACAAACAAGTTTTTCGAACAGTTTCGGGATAGTGGGAATTTTCGATATTTTACAATAGTGAGTAACATCTTGTTTGGGACCAGATTTATAAATCGGTGTTATGAATGAGCTCTTCCAAGCATCTAGAAAAATTTCTTGCTCCAAGGAACTATTGAAAAGCATATGAAGGGGCATGGAAAGTTCATCTGCGCATCTTTTTAAGATAATGGGGGGAATACCATCAACGTCTCGCCTCATGTCGGATACTAAATCGGACAGCGCAACTATTTACTACTTCAGACATCGATGAATATAAGCTACCAACGTTAATCGAATTCGATAAGTAGTCAGACATTGTACCTGCTCGTAAGATAGGCGCTTTATTTGAATAGACAGAATTGAAATGGCTAGCAAACATGTTGCAAATAACTGAGAGGTCTGATCACAACGCGCCATTATACTGCATACCATTAGGAATTCCAGTCGATTGTTTTTTGCATTTGATGAAACTCCAAAATCGTTTACTATTGACTTTAAGGTCTGATTCCACTGAAAGGACATATTGCTTATATAAAAATTTGTTAAGAACTTTAAAATCTTTTTGAAGCCTCCTATATTTCAGAAGTAATTCTCGATCAGTAGATGATTTGCGCAACTGTTTATAAGTCTTGTTTTTCAGGTTATTTAGATGGATTAATCTTTTATTAAACCATTTGGGCTTTGAGTTTGTCCTAACTTTAACCTTAGGAGTGTTTACGTCGATTATGTCATTGACTATCATGATCAGGGTATTATATGAGTGTTTCAAGTCTATGCCATCAAACATTGAAGACCACGCAATACCATTTAGACAATTTTTAATATTACAAAATTGGTTCTATGAAAATTATACTTAAAATTTGAAACAGAAATTGGTTTAACAAATTTGTAAAATTTTAAGTTTAAGGCAACATGGCGGATTGAATTTGGCACAAATGGAAGGATACATTTACTAATGTTGACGCTAAAATCAGTATTGACAAAAACTAAGTCAAGAGTACGGTCTAAAGAATTTTTAATATTATTAATTTGCCGAAGTTCAAATTGCGCAAAAGTATCAACTACTTCACTCTCAAAGTCAAAATTTACATTAAAATGAACGATTTTTAGGTCATCGGAATCAAGTAACCAATATAAGTTCGGCAAATTAAAGGCCCCCATAATGAGGATATGCTGATTATCATTCAAATTATTTAATACAGAACAACAATTATCTACATGAAGTTTATATAATTCAAAAGAACTCTTTGGTGGGATATAACTTATGATACAATAAATGTTTTTGGTGTTGCCAATTCTTATCTTGACTATTATTTGGTCAACATCTAAATGAGCGCATAATTGGGGTAAATCAGGTGCTACTTACTACATGAAAGAATAGAAGGATAAGAAAGAAGTTTGGTGCGATAAGATTTTTTCTCCACAGAGGGAGATCTGTTGTCTTGTGTGTATTCAATTTAAAAATCATGGCCCTGGTCGGAATTCGAACGCACGGCTTGCCAATCATGTAGTGAATACACTACTATCGCACCATTGCCACCCGCCACGTCTTTATACCCTATTCTAAGGGTATATTAATTTTGACGCTTAGTTTGTAACATACCTTAATATTGCCTGTAGACCCCTAAAAGTTACTATATTTATGATCAGCATCGATAGTAATGTCGATCTAGCCATGTCCGTTCGTCCGTCCGTCTGTCGCCAAAAATTAGGCCTTTAAACTGGACCTAGAGAGCTGAAATTTTAACCATATACTCTCTAGGATCCCGAAATAATCAAGTTTACGAATTTTTGAAATCCGCCCACAGACACGCCCACAAACTCAAAAAAACAAAATTTTGGAAAAAATCGAATTTTGAGCTAGAAAGCTGAAATTTTGAATATATGATCTATGACTCCTAAAACTGCTCGGGATAAAAAATTTTCAAAATCCGTCCACTGACACGCCCACAAATAAATAAAACAATTTTTGTATACCCTATTCTAGGGGTATATTAATTTTTGAAAATCCAAAGTTTGAGCTAGGGAGCTGAAATTTATAATATATACTCTCTATGGGCCCTTTATGCTCATGTGTAAATATTTTTAAAATCCGCCCATCCGTGGGCGTGTGGCGTGTCCACAATTTTTTTTGAAAATTCAAAGTTTGAGCTAGGGAGCTGAAATTTATAATATATACTCTCTAGGGGCCCTTTATTCTCATGTGTTATTATTAAATCCGCCTACTGACACGCCCACAATTAAATAAAACAATTTTATTGAAACACTTAAGTTTGAGCTAGGGAGCGTTTTTTTTTATAAAATCCTTTAAATGTTATATAACAAAATATGTAGAGCGTTCTTAACAATTCAACCATACTTAGACTTTTGTCACGCCCACTTATGAGGGATAGGAATAAGAATAGGGTATCCAACAGTTCGCCCAAGCGGACTGTAGCCCGTCCCTATGTTTTTTATTAAGAAACATAGGGAAACGCTAAGAGAGTTGTCAAAAAAAAGTTTGTGTTTCTTTTTTTAGACACATAAGGGCGTTTAAACTTTATTTCTTTTTCCGTTCAGAGCTTGATCAGGGAGCGCTCTTTAAGCTCTGAACGAATTGATAATGTGAGCACAATCGGTTACAACACTGAGCATACGTACAACCACCGCTAACCAGGTTTGCTGCTCATTAATTGTCTTTGGTTCCCTCCCGTTCGACCGTTCCATGATGGTAATATCTGCGTCACTTTGCAACATGCAAACAGTTGGTATAATATGCAATAAAATAAACATTTAGTTAACGCAGTCGAGTTGATGCATTCGAAACGCACAATTTACATCAATGGAATATCATTAAGTTTTCATTCAAATTCTAAAATGCATTATCTTTATTTACTAAACGAAATAATATTCGAGCAATTTCCTCTTATTCTGTTAGAAATTAATTGAAATAGAATTTTTTTCTACGCGTTTATGTATTTTATACATTCACCTGTATTTGTCGATGGAAAATAAATGGATGTAATTCTGTCGAACCAAACATATTTTTTCTATGCGTTTTGTATAATTTTTTGAAATCGTTGTGGTTGCAAATGGTGTTGGTGTTCGATAATGCAGTTCTATTTATTGGATTAGCATACAAAGCGAACCAGTGAATTGGATTTATTTGATTAGCAATTTATGGCAACATGGGGTTAATTGAATACTTCATTATATTATCGCATGTGGGAATCTATAGGTGTGGAACATTGTGGTGACAAAAGGGAACTTTTGCAATGGTTTTGCATTGTTTCAGCATTTTATTATATTGGTTAGGCTATACCTACTGCACATATTGATTGTTTGTGTAATTTGTATTATACAATTAATATTAAAGTTTCCTTTTTTGTTTTATTGAGTGTAAAGATATACAGGTACATATTAATTAATCCAACGCTGATATTTCAATTGCCATTATTATTATAATTTATTTCGCCTATAATGTTATTCTGATAGAGCTTTATTTTTTATTTTTGTTTATTTTTTATTTATTTATTTTATTTTGTATAATTCCTATACACCGTAAGATAAATAATCTTATTAATAAGTAATAAGCTAAGACTGCAAATAAAAGTTACAATATAAGGTAAGACTTACATGATTTAACAATATAATATACGTTTTTGTTTAACTAAGTTTGGGCAAAATAAAAAATTAATTCGTTTTTATACCTTGCTGCGTTTTCGATCCGTCTAATAGAACGCGGCAAAGAATTCCATAAGCGGGTAGCATTAATAAAAAACTGACGCTCGGAAGTGAGGAAAGGGTATCGTGGATGAATTAAGTGGACAGATCTGTTTGAGGAAGCCATTATTAGCTTCTCATGGAGATACGGGGGCTGTCGTGTTCGTGTGAGAGCAAAGTCACGGTGCGAAACTGTAACAGGCTATCAAATGTAAAGTCGAAAATGCGTATAGAACAGGTTGACACATGGTCATACCTTCGTAGTTCAAAAACTTACCTAATTGTATTGTTAAAAGTGACACGGAGTCTTCTTTTACTGATAAAGCTACACTTACCTAAAATTTCACACCCATAGATGAGTCTTGGTATGACCAAGGCTTTTGTCAACATGATACGGATCTCAACGGGAGTAAAGGATTGAGTTGCCCACAAAGTTCTAAGTACACCATGAGTCTTTCCGATCGCGGCGTTTATATGGTTATCCCAGGTCAGGCTGCGGCTAAAAATCATTCCAAGGTTTTTAGCCCTTTCAACATATTTAATAGGAGCATTGCCTAAGACTACAGGAGGAAAATAACACAGGTCTAAGGATACCTTGAGGCAACTTAGCACTTGGATTTTGTAGGGTGCAACAAAAGACGATTAGATTTAGACCAACGCACAATATCCTCGAGGTCCTCATTGACGCAGGCCACGCAATGTTCGATAAGGCCAAGTGGGTAGCTCATGTACATTTGCACATCGTCAGCATACATATGTAATGCGCAGTGTTTAGCAATGGATGAAAGGTCATTAATGTACAGAGAGAAAAAAAGTCGGCCTAAAATAGACCCCTGTGGAACACCATTTACAGTTTCTAGGAAATCCGACTGGATGCTGTCACATTGGACAGCTTGCATTCTACCTGATAGGTAGGAATGAATCAGTTTGATTGCACTGGTGAAAAAATGAAACAGCTTAAACAACATGATGGTGGACCTGAACTAAGTGCAATTACATTTAGTTAAAAAAAAACTGAAATAAAGTATAACAAATTAAAGTAGCAATCCCAGTCCTGTTAAATTTTCTCTTTTGAGTAACATTTTAGATGCCAAATAAAAAAACAAAAGTACAATAAGTTTCCCATTTTTAAAAGAATTGGTTTAGAATTAGTTACGCATTTTATATACTCTCAAATTCAGGAAAAAACATAGGGACGGGCTAGAGTTCGCTTGGGCGAACTGTTGGATACCCTATTCTTATTCCTATCCCTCATAAGTTCGCGTGACAAAAGTCTAAGTATGGTTGAATTGTTAGGAAAACGCTCTACATATTTTGTTACATAACATTTAAAGGATTTAATCGAAAAAAAACGAAGCTTTTGTAAAAAAAACGCTCCTAGCTCAAACTTTAGTTTTCCAATAAAATTGTTTTATTTAATTGTGGGTGTGTCAGTAGGCGGATTTAAAAAATATTTAAACATATGTATAAAGGGCACCTAGAGAGTCTATATGTATTATAAATTTCAGATCCCTAGCTCAAACTTTGGTTTTTCAAAAAATGTTTGTTTTTAAATTGTGGGCGTGTCAGTTGACGGATTTTGAAAATATTTACATAAAGGGTCCCTAGAGAGTATATATTATAAATTTCAGCTCCCTAGCCTTTCAAGTATTTTTTTTTATTATTTTATTATTTATTTTTCTCTATGTAATCACATTTGTTGACACAACAACCCAAACGTGTTGCTACGATATCGATCACCCCTTGACTGCCTCACCAAGTGTGTTCATGTCAAGTGCCTGCAGCTAGCTGGTTATCTTCCAGAGTTACAGATCACCACATCCCTCCCATGTTTTTAAGTCTCTGCTTCAACTGTGGACCGCTTGCTTCGCCTTCTGATATTCCCTGCAGTTGTGGGAGATTTATATCTGTGTCGTCGACGACCGCTGGGAGAGCTGTACCTTCGTCTGGAAAGCTAGAGGAATTCAGAATAGGTTTAGGAGTTAAAGTTTGATCTGATCCCGAAGAAGCCGATATTCTTTTAAGATGAGGAATGTGGGTGGATATCAAAAATTCTTAAACTTGATTATTTCGGACCCCTAGAGAGTATATGGTTAAAATTTCAGCTCTCCAGGTCCAGTTTAAAGTCCTAATTTTTGCTGACAGACGGACGGACATGGCTAGATCGACATTACTATGGATGCTGATCATAAATATATTAACTTTTAGGGTTCTACGGGCAATATTAAGGTATGGTACTAACTTATTAGTAAAAATTCATACACCCTTAGAATAGGGTATACAAAATCGAAACAATGTCCATTAAATGTTGATAGCTATATTTGATTTGTCTTACTTGCACTTGTGAATGGGTAAGTTAAAAAACATCCCAAAATTTAATTTCATACCTTTCAGCAGAGGCCGGAAATGGGTATTAAAAGTTTAGTCGCATAAGGATGTTTAAAAAATAAAATAAATATTAGACATGTACCTAGCTTCTCAAACCATTTGCTTGTGCGAATTGAAAGGGACCTATAATTTAAGGCTGAATCCCAACGGCAATTTGATACGCTTCTTATGACAATTGATACTCTTGGTTAGACATTTGCAAGATATTTGCAAGTGCAAACAATTTTTAGATGTTACTTGGCTCCTGTGGGATTTCAAACTGCGACTTTTGCATAAGTAGTCCATTACACTAACCTCTGCGCCACTGCGCCCATAATAAATGTGATTAATATACAGTAACCGAAGTCACACTCAATTTCATTGCTCGGTTGGATTTAAGTAAAAAGTAATAGAAATGAAAATGTTTATTTCATCGTAGATAGTAAGATTATTTTATTTAGTAAATAATGAAATGAAAAAAAGAAAATATTTATCACCACAAAGACTAGTTTTTGAGGTTCACCGATAGGGAATTCCAAAAACGTTAAATTTTTTTGCGAAATAAGTATAAATACAGTCAATATTTAAAGCATTTAAGCACCGAATTTGTTGGTTCTACCTACGAACCTGAAAGTTAGTACTCTGTACAACCTCCTTGATTTTCAATAACTTGAAAAAAAAATGTAGGCATAGAATTTATCAAGTTTTGTAGGACTTCTTCGGTGATCTCAGACCATATCTGTGTTATTGCTCTTTTAACTCTTCCAGATTTCTGTATTGCTTTGAATAAAGCTTTTTTGCCATAATACCCCACAAATTTTCGATTGGGTTAAGGTCAGGACTACACGAAGGCCTGAATTTGAATGATTTCAAACCATTCGCGGACCGTACTGGCATTATGAATAGAGGCGTTGTCTTGTTGAAAAATAAAATGTTTATCCGGTAGAATGTCTCCTAATTCATTCAAGGCATATTCCAACATCTCTCTATATTTTTCGCCATTCATTCTAGGTTGAACGAACATCAAGGGGGTTTTACCATGAAAACCAAAACCTCCAGAGTGCCAACTCATTTGTATTGCTTTTTCGTCCCTCAAATCACGCCAATTAAAGCTAAAACCGCCCGAACCATCCAAATTTAATTTTTTTTCCTCACTCAAAATAACGGATTCCCACTCCCTGGTCAAAGCCATGTGACTTCTGGCATATTTTAACCTTGCTTCTTTATGATGCTGTTGCAGGTTGGGTTTTCTCATAATTTTCGTGTTACGAAGGTTATGCTTTGCCTTCAACACTTGCTCCACTCTTCTAACCGTCACTGGGACATCCAACTTCCGTTTAATCTGGCCAGCATCCAGCTTATTACGCCTTGCTTCGTGGTAAATCGTATTTTTGTTGCGTAAGGTCAAGAGGCTTGGTCGACCAAATCTTCTTGCAGTGCTATAATTTTGGCCCAAATTAAAAAAAAGTACATACGACGGAAAGAGATCGTCCAATTTTCCTCCCAATGGATCGGTTGGATAAGACGTGCTCCTTGAGTAGTAATAATTGAATTTTCTTCTGTCGTCAAATGAGTTCCGCGGGGAATGGCTTAATAATTGAATGATAACAATTTATTGATAACAATTTTTGTGCTAACAAGCGAAACAATTTACCTTTTATTGTTTTTCACTCTTTTTATATAAAAAAAAATGGAATACTTGAAGTACTTTTGAATACCGAAGTCGCAACTTTTTCACAATTTTTTTTATTAGAAAAGCCAAATCAGTGTCTTTCTAACACGATATGACTTTTTTTCATATGTAACACTTTGTTTCTAAAAAAAATTATGAAATCGTGATAAATAAGTTTCTTGAAAAGTGACACTTTTTTTTTGTCATTTTACTGCCAAATTTCAGTAAATTTATTTTTGCAGTAAAACGTTTCAATTTGCGCTAAGTCATTTAACCTTGGAACGAAACTAATTGATGAACTTCAAAGTTCTTTTGATTACTTTAAGAAGTGTGTAACAACCCCAACAAATTATTTTGTTAATTTGAATTTTCTCGGTATTTAGCACCCTTCTGGCAATACCATTTATAGTCACGCATTTTATAAGTTTGTAAAAGCTCTTCCAGCTAAGTTTCGATAAAGCTCTTCTAGCTTAAGTTATGTTAAAGCTCTTCTAGCTAAGTTCCGATAAAGCTATTTTAGCTAAAGTAATGTTAAAACTCTTCTAGCTAAGTTCCGCTAAAGCTCTTCTAGCTAGAGATCTATAAAGCTCTTCAAGCTAAATTTCACTAAAGCTCTTCTAACAAAATGTATAAAAGAAAAGCCAATGGCTATCACAAATCACAAGACACTAGACCATGAAATTCAGCCTCTGAATTTCATTACAAGTTTTGTTCAAGTACCCACCGATTGATTCTTTTTAAATAAACGGCGAAAGTGCCTTTACAATTGGAAAAGTCGTTGCGTATTATTTGTTTTCAGCTAGACAAAAAAACTCTTCATGTTACCTGTACTACACCCTCACTCCTCTCATTCTCTACAGTGTAAAATGACACTTGTAGAGAATAAGCTAGGTATTATTTTACAGTTAGTTAGTTTAGTTTAATTGACTATTTATTTTATAAAAGATAGCTTGTTAACAATTTGGCATTCTTAGTCTATTATGGTTTGGCTTAAGGGCGTCTACCAGATTGGCAATATAAAAAATGTTCTGTACCGTTAACTTTGCATATAAAATAAACAGATTTCAAGTTTTTTGTGTAACTAAAAGTTCTCGTCTATGATACGTTGTCTGTATTGTAGTTCGCTGGTTAAGTAGTTGTATAAGGGTTTCCAGCCTCGGTTACCATTTAAAATGCTCAACATTTCTTCAACCGTAAGTACAATAGCTCCAAAGGAATTGTACCGGAATTCTTTGAGGATGGGGCATATAGCGATGAAATGGAACACGTCCTCTCGCTCATTACTGTTACAAAGATTACACAAAAGTGGGAGTTCTGGGCGATGCGGCATATAGTTTAAACTTAACAGTTCGCCTCTTGTCTTAAAGATAGTCCTCATCATGTCAGTAGAGTAACTCGTCAGGAAATACGTTGAATACTGCAAACTACCTATGTATATACTTTAATTTACTGTAGAGTAAGTTCCGGTAATATGGAATACACCTTTTTATTTTTGAAATTGCGCTTATATTTTTGGTCCAAAATTCCCGTCAAATGTTTCAATAGACTAATAATGTTTTCTGGTACCTTCGCTAAACTTGCCAGAATATGAAAATTTACCTTTTTTCTGTTACGGTTTTTTACGTGAAAAAGGTCAAATATCTTAGCTCAACAAAATGTGGGTGTTATATGGAATATTCCATATTACCAAAAATCGAGTACAATATGGAATATTCCATATTACCAATCATCGAATTTTTCTTTTTTGTAAGATTTATTTTGTTAGATACGTTCAGAGTTTGAATTATATAAATGCATTATCACAACATTTACATAGATATAATGTTTTGAAACACTTCTTTTGTGACCACATGTTGCACTGAATGCATCTGTCTCATAATAGACAATCATGATAGGATGCGTCACAGATATAGCAGTTTACGCCTTCACGAGGTGCAGATTCGAACTCTGACCCTAATTCTTCTGAACGTTTGTCATCAGCCACAAAACTTACAGAGAGTCACTAGATGAAGCGTTTGGCGAATCCCTTTCGCTTTCCGGCCCGATTTCGAAGTGGATGGAAACACATCAGGTTCTTTTTCCTTTTCAACTAGTAACCTGACATCTGCTTGTGTTAAACAAAAGTAACGCGATTCCATCTCTTTAATATATTTAACGAGATCAGACTCCATTTCATTTGTGAAGATGGGTATTCTTCCAAGTGAAATGCATGATAATTCAGTCGCAGTTTTCGCAGAAGTGGCCAATCTAAACGGAGTTCAGCGGGGAACATTGAATGCTTTTGAAGCTTTAAGGTTACCCATTTGATTCGGACGCACGCATTTAATGGCCTGTTCCATGTCCTCTGGTTTATATTGTTTGCGCTTTGCACCAGTTTGGGTCTTTGGGGCCATCTATTGCATACAAATTCTGGGCTTTAGTCTTAAGCGTCATAAACGAAAAATGCTGATAATATGGAATACTATTCCATTTAACCGACAACTTGGTATTCCATATTGCCAACATTTTACACTTTTCAGAAATAAAGTCAAAAGTAACTTACCGTTTATTTATTTTATCAACAACCAGCAACAGACGTTAGTACAATTTCAATGCTTGGGATCTGAACCGTTTTACTTCTGTCAAAAGTAACTTTACTATATTTTTTTCAAGTAAAAGCTCCACACGTTAAAAGTTATGGTTGCAAAAAATTTTACTTTTGAATTTTTCCTGTTGCCAGTTTGACAGCTACTTGAAATTGAATAGAAGATTGCTTAAACATTTTCAGTAACCTAAGTTGTGAACATGAAGGAAGAGATGATTCCATATTATCCACATATTCCATATTACCCTAACTTACTCTAGTATGCCCTGTATTGCAATGACTGGGCTTCATTCACAAATTGTTGGTATATCCTATGACCTATTTTCTCCCGTAGCTCGTAAGACTTGCGTTTCAGGGCGATCAACTGTTCCTCTGGGGTAACTCGAAGATTTAAGTTACATTACATTGCTAAGTTCTCCTAGCTTTGTACACATTTTCCTCCATTAAGCAGCATATGATTGAGAACTATCTTAGGTATTCCGTCTTGCCTCATCCCCATAATTTTTACAACATAGTCAAGATGGCGAGTTTAAGGGTATCCAGAAAAAGGGGCGCTACTCCAGTCTTCAGTATTATTTTATATAATATTATTATAATCGATTTTTTCATTAAAGTTTCTATAAAATATACTATTTAAGGTGGGTTGTTTCTACAAAATACGCAAAAAAATACTGACGAACAGTATTATTTTTGTTAACCCGCCAATGGTGACGCAAAATTGACTTTGATCAATGGTGACGCCGGTCTCACGCACCGGGGTTTTCAACTGAAGATTTTTCGGAACGTGTTACTAATAGTTCATGTTTTTTTTTTTAATTATGCTCCTTGACAATAAAACAAAGACATTAAATCAATTTAAGCTCTTTTATTTCAATAATTAAATTCACAAATTTTTTTTATTAGACATTAAAAATAACAAAGTTTTTAATAATATATTTTTCAAAATTAAGAAAAAAAAATAAAAGATCACATCATGTTCATTAAGGAAAATAACTTTTTTTAGTCTTTCGACATTCGGAACTTTTACAAAATAAACTAAAATTGGTATCCTTCCAAACAAAAAATAACAAAAAATTACATCTCAAAAACTAAATTTCTACAGGTAAACAGCTGCTGCAATACGGCACTATGTGTTCAAGACACAAATATTTTTGACATTTGGGGCAAGAGTACTTGGTTTTTCTGTTTTTTCCATCCACACTCACAGCACCGACCAATTCTTGAAGGACCCGATGTCCCGCTTCATAATCTATATGTAAAATACGCGAATAATAAAAAAATATTTTACTTACAAACACGGTGACACAAGGTCTCACACCGGTTAGTAAAACAAAATACACAACGTGTGCTCACTAAGCAGGTTCGACGTGAACTGATGGTGGGCGACGTGCAATGCGGCAGCTACTCGAAATTGCAACAAAAACCATAACGGAGAATAAAGTTATTCGATTTTTTTAACACACCCGGTCTCACAGACCAATTGGCGGGTTAAACAATATAATTTTTTTTAGTTGTTTTAATTACTTTTATTTATTAAACTTAAATTCTTTGTTGTAGTAAATAAAATTTTATATTGTTTGTAAAACACCTAATATATTTAAAAAAAGAAGAACAATAGTTTAAGTTTTATGTATCCTTTATGTTTGTCCATGTTATTTCTTTAGTAAAATTTAACTTATTTTAAGTTATTAATAAAACAATATATTTTTTGACGATTAACATTGCTGGTTTTATTTTAAAACAAAACACTTTTTCACATTATTTTTGGAATGAGTAGTTATTTTGATGAAAAATGACATGTCAAACTTTTTTTAAAAATCGGCTTTTTTTAGTAACTTTAATACACCACTTAAAAGAAGAAAAAAATGAAACTTTTTTACTTTACCACTTTTTGGTATTTATTGAAATTCAAAACTAAATGAATTTTTTAATTTATGAAAAACTTCAAACGCTTTTCTCAAATTGTATGAATTTTGACATATTAGGTCCGTTCGCGAACTTTATGTGTAGGAAAATGAAAAGTGTCAAATCTCCAAAATCGAGAGAGAATCCTCTCATATCTAAGAAAAGTACGCGAACGCTTTTGTGTAAAAACTTCTTAGTTTGGCTTGAAAAGAAGCAACAGCTGTTTTTTTTTGCTGGCAAACTTATACGATTTCTTCATTTGACAGTTTTCATTTTCTTACCAGCTGAAATTCTGTGTGAAGAAAAATGAACGAAAGTACATTTTTCTTTCGTTCATCTTTTTACCATTTTCTCAGTACGCGAACGCGTTTGGGTAGTTTTGCACGAAAGTTTATATAAATTTACGATTGCATATTAGTTCGCGAACGGACCTAATGTCAGTTTGCTTTTCAAGCGACGAATTATTGATCATATTTTATTGCATATATTTAGGCGCTAGCCTAGAAGTCATATTGAAGAAATTGAGAATTACTGTGTTTATACTTATTTCGGCCACTGTATGTAAATAATATATGAGAGATATGTGACCTTATTTTCGATTGAAGTATACATAACGGTAATTTTCTGATTGATTGTGATCTTATGAACGTTTTCTGATTTTTCATACAAGCTTTCGACATTAATGTGTCGAATTGTACCAAATAATTCACTTTACCGATTGTTGAGATATTGTCGTGTTTCGAAAGTATCGTTGTTTTATTATTTTGGTAAAAACTGAGTATGCCATTGTCTTACCTTTGCTTCAAGTATTTAAAATACCAACATTTTACAGTTTATGTACACCTTAAAGAATATTGTAGTTGTACGTGTTTCGTGTTTGTGAGTAAATTATTTTTTTTTTGTTTTATGTACATACTTTGATTATTAATCATTTTCTTAAGTGCTTAGTGAGGTGTAGTTCAAAAACAAATTATTTATTAAGTAATTCATTTAAATAGATAAAGCTATATTTTTCCAAAAAGCAGTGCAACTGTGTTGAGTATTGCTTGGTAAGCGGTGGTTCTTTTTTCTGTAGTAAAGGGTTTTTCAACAGGGACGCTACAAAAGTAGAGCGACAGTGACAGCAAACGACGCCGAATTTCTTGCAGTTCTTTTGACATTTCTCTTCAGTAAGGTTTGCCATTTCATGTTGGAAAGACATACGAGCCAATAACGAGTCAAAATTATTAAAATGCGAATATCACAATCAATTTATTGGAAACCAAGTTTGGAAACCGTGCTATATCGGACGTGAAATTGCAGCAGTGTCGGCCGATTTATGCTTGAAAACCGTCGAAAATTGGGTTCAGCGTCTGGACTTCTGCAAGCGTGCCCGTGGTGGCCATGCAAAAAAATCGATTTCCATACTTTTGTAGCGCTCTTATTGAAAAACCCTTTATTTGGTTTTGGTTTCGTAATCCGTCTGATTTAAGAGATTTCCCTTTCTTTCTCTCTTTATTGTGTTTGTTCATAAAGCATTACATCGCAGATGATATTAATAATGTGTTCACCAATTTTTTGTGAGTTGATTGGCGTACTCGTTTAATGCCCCCGGCATTCGATACGAAAAAGCAATTCGCGGAATTTCGGTGGCTTGTTGAGGGAAGTGGGGTCAACATGCCCTACGAGGACGGTGGGTGACTTTAGGCAACATCCTCTTTGTTTATAAGAGAGATTAAGCTAGATAGGGCTTTTCTGGGAAAGGCCGGGCTCGCCAGCTTGTGGTAGTGATTCCGGGATGTAAGGTTTCAGTCGGCTCACGATGGCGCGTGTGAACGGTGACGACTGCCAAGCGCTCGGAAAGCAATTGGGATTTTGACCACTTATTGCGTAAGGCAACAATCGCCGATTTTTATATTTTTAAATTCGCCCATGATGTTGTCGGCATTAATGCTCGACAGTTTGTCTATGACTGGATGAATGTTTTGTGGACTGATTATTTCAGTCCTATTTCTTTTGCTCGTTTGCATTTCAGGTGCTTGTGGGCGAGTTACAGGACTAATAGGGTGTGAAGAGGAGTCAAATCTAGCGTGGCATGGATTTTCGTTAGCATTCCTGCAAAGCTGACACCTCCAAACTTGACTGCCAAGAACGCTCTATCACCGTGGTGCATTTGTAGTGCAGCTTACGAGAGCACAACTGACAAGTGACAAAATCTCCCACTGGAGCCAATACCTCTTTACAGTTATCACACATAAGTTACTTTTCTTTTTGTTACAAGCAAAATTCAATTTGTAATTAGATTGTAAAGACACTGGTTGTAATTTTACAATAAAAAATCAAAAGTCACTGTATTAAATGGGCTTTGTTCTGATTTTTTCTCGGAATGCTATCTTTTTAACCCTAGAAAGATAATCACATTTTTTTATGACGTAAAAGATAATCATACGTCTTAGAGACGTATGGAACTTTGGTAGTGTATTTAATGAAACCCATGACTTGATGAACCCATGACGAGTTGGGAATTGTAAGCGTTTATATGCAAACGGAGAATCTGTTTTAATCATCGGGATTCTTGGCAGTAGAACATGCTCTCCCTTAAACTTGCCATTGATAGTTGTCGATACAATAATGTTACCCAATATTTTCTTGACAACCAAGAGCGTTCCGTTACATAAGTTTGGTGCATTTAGGTTTCGTAGCATTACGATTATTGATCTAACTTTCAAAATTAATTTATGTGGTGGAATCCCTGGCAAATGAAGTTAATTTAAAAATTCAGTTGGAAAATTCACTCTTTCATCTTCTTCTACCACGGTATCAATTGACCTGAATGAAAACCACGGACATTCCAACATGCCTTGAATGTAGATATTTATAGTATCGACACATTTTTTTTGCTGCTAAAAATTTTCCTTTCGCTCAGCCATTGACGATTGTTGATATTATCTCGACATAATAGGGTACGCCGATGACTTGGTCATCATTATTAGGGGCAAAGAATCAAACGTAGTTACCTCACGTATGCAAAACGCCCTTAAGATAGCTATAGACTCGTGCGCCAAGGAAAATCTCTCCATAAACCCCAGTAAAGCTATCATATAGTTCCCTTTACAAAAAGAAGAAAGCTGAGCTTAGCCCAGATTTCACTGAATGGTACGACCATTGAGTATTCCGATGAAGTCAATTATCTTGGAGTAATCCTAGACGAAAGACTAAACTGGAACTCCCATTTTACGATTTAATGGTTTTTTTATGTGATCCCACACAATTTTTCCTGATTTTAATTTTTGTTTTCCGTCAATTTCCTTTTTTATGTTGTTTTGAATGAATAGCCACCTTACAATCGCTACCACGTGAAGTGGACGGCTGGAGTTACAGCGCTGTTTCACGGTTAGCCATAACCGATCATCAGACTCCTTCTGTGCTGCTGGTCTGTCTTTTTCCTTCATTTTTTCCCGAAAATCCGTTTCTTCCACTGGGATTCGAACCTAGACCAGCGTCTTCTCAGGCAAGCACTCATGCACTGTGCCATTTGAAGCCACGAGTTCATTGAACTCCCACATTGAGAGCAAAATAACTAAAGCAAACAAATCTTTATGGGCCTGCCCTCGCATGTATGGTAAAACCTGGGGGATTTCTCCAAAAATCACTTATTGGACTTACACAGTGATGGTCAGGCCCATCATTACTTACGCTTCTATAATATGGTGGACCAAAATAAACCAAAAAACCGCCATATCTAAGCTCATAAGGGTATAACGTGTCGCATGTCTTGGTTTATCCGGAGCCATGCGGACCTGCCCCACTGCTGCCATAGAAGCCATAATAGGACTAACACCCTTGCATATATACATAAGTAAAGTTGCAATACGCAGCTCAGCAAGTATGGTACAAAAGAATGAGATATGTCTTAGTGACCATCCGGAGCTTATGACGCTACTCTCAGAAATTCCAGAACTTGATATGATCTGCACGGTCACAGACCGCCTTCAAAAAGCATTATGTTTCAACAAGTGGTTCTCTACGGAGATACCAAACAGAGAAGCATGGGCCAGCAATAACCCACCGAACCGCCAAAGCGGACCAAAGTAGTATACGGATGGTTCTAAAATGGAATCGGGTACAGGAGCTGGTTTTCACGGACCAAACCTTGGCGTCTCAATACCAATGGGTAAAAGCCCAAGTGTATTCCAGACAGAGCTCCTCGCCATTCAAGAATGCGCAAACCACATTACCAACACTGGTATCAAAGGCGCTCACATCCATATATACGGGGATAATAAAGCAGCTATAAAGCTATTAAAGGAAATTAAAAAAAACTGACGAGCTAGCCAGATGCGGTTCAGAAATCCCTTTCACATGACCTGAACCCTTCTGCTTCACACCTAAATCAGCCACCATTAGCTATAAACAGCTGGGAACACTCTAAGTGTATCTCATACTGCGAAAACACTCCAGGCCTCAGGCAGGCCAAACGCGCCATCCAGCCCTTCAAAAACAATGCCAACAGGATCCTAGACCTAGGTAGGCATGATATCAAAAACCTAATAGGGTACCTCACAGGTAACCACAGTTTACGATACCACCTCAACAAAATGAAACTAGCCGACTCTCCAGAGTGCAGGCTGTGCCTCGAGGACGACGCAACCACGGAGCACATTTTGTGCGAATGCTCAGCTCTCTGTGCAATCAGAAAAAGGATCTTCTTCAAAGAACTCTTGAGTAACGAAGATTTGAAGAGGTCCCCTGCTAGAAGCATTATCAGCTTTTCTAGAAAAGTGGAAAATGCACTAGCCTAAAATTTTCTTGACCATTGGTACAATAGATCTATCCAGGGCGACGTACCGCATTATTTCGCCTAGGCGGGTCAAGAGTTGTCCAAAAAACAAATCTCGATGTATAAACTGCATTTTCATTTGTCTATTTATTTAATGGCAATCTAAGCACAGAATTCCGCCATTGAATAAAGTAGCAGCATGATGAAGAGATGACCAAAGCAATCTCACCTTGAGAACATATTTCAGCCAAGATGAGCGAAATCAAATATGTCTTGTCCGTTCTTGGAGCATCGAAAAAGAAGAATTTGCCTTCTTTTGCAGTGACTAAAAAATTAGTGAATTAAAAAATAATTTTTGCTCTGTCAATAATTGTGGTTCATTTACATTCAAATCATCAATAATGAATGATTGTTCTCGTTGTAAATCTCGATTTAATAAATCACTTGCCGGACGATTGGGGAAATGGTTATCAAAATGAAATGAGTGATTCATTTGAAATAATCAGGCATGAGTCTTTTAATTTTATAAATGCCTTATTATACATTGCTGGTGTATAATCTAAAATTGAATTTCCATGAGTTGTACGTTGTGCATTTAAAATGTCCTCACTCCTGGCATGCTTAAATTTCTCCCATAATTCGTTTCGGTTATATGGAAAGCATATTGTCAATATCCTCTCTCGATGGTCAGTCACCTTGACGTGTGTACCATCATTGCATTCGATGGTACCGGTGCGGAGGCTTACGGTGCAAAGATTCAAAGGGCTATGCTGTCTAAGGGCCACCCATGGCAGACAGGCCGATTGATGAGCGCCAACCAAGAACTGACTAGGACTTAACGTCCACCCAGCCCTAATCCAGAGTGTCATGCGACCCGTGCTTATTGGATGGTTTGCAGTCAGGGGTATCCGGCTGTATTTCTGCGGAGCCTCTCTGATACCGGGCCACCTCAGCGAGTAACCATGGCCTTACCACGCTAATGCGGGGCTCTGGCGTGGTCGACCGTCTTTCCCGCGCTACTCGTGGGATATGAACCAAAACAGACAAAAAAACAAAAACAAAAACAAACTCAACAGAGTGCGGGGACAGACCGCAGACGAAGCCATTGGTCGGATGGAGCAGGACATCCATGACGACCGCCTGGCACAAGATAGACCCGGAACGAGTAGAAAGGGAGGCTCTAAACTGGTGCAACCCAGCACCAGTCAAAGAACCATCGTCACCTAACGACAAGCCGCGGGGGTGCCAAAAGGGCCGGGAAGAAGCCCGGTAGCACAGACAGGTGCTTGCAGTGGGGATAGGACCCAAATCCTAATCCCCTCCCTGTCCGGGGAGGTAATGGTGGAGGGAACTAGGGCAGCGGGAACGAGCATAGCTCAAGTACCAGCCCCTGTACCCCCCGACAACAACACCGGAAGGAAGATGAATAAGCCAGCCTTACCTCCACCTGGGAAACCAGGCGCGAGTGACGACCAACAACGAAGGGGACTTAGTGGTGCTGGCACTAAATGGTACCTCCGCTACCTCAATAAAGGCTTCGGGCCTGAGGAAGCCAAAAGGAGGGCTGAGGAACATCGGGCCAAGCCTGGAAGTACAGAAGTGGCGACGGGAAAAAGGGGGAACAACAACATCACCCCCCCCCCCCCCCCCCACCACAACAAATAAAGCCAAAAAACATAGAGACGGCCTACAGTCCGCTTAGGCGAACTGTTGGATACCCTATTCTTATTCCTATCCTTCATAAGTGGGCGTGACAAAAGTCTAAGTATGGTTGAATTGTTAAGAACGCTCTACATATTTTGTTATATAACATTTAAAGGATTTTATCAAAAAAAACGCTCCCTAGCTCAAACTTGGGTGTTTCAACAAAATTGTTTTATTTAATTGCGGGCGTGTCAGTAGGCGGATTTAAAAAAAATTAACTCATGAGAATAAAGGGCCCCTAGGGAGTATATATTATAAATATCAGCTCCCTAGCTCCAACTTTGAATTTTCAAAAAAAAAATAAAAAATTGTGGGCGTGTCAGTGGGCGGATTTTGAAAAGATTTACACATGAGCATAAAGGGCCCATAGAGAGTATATATTATAAATTTCAGCTCCCTAGCTCAAACTTTGTAATTTCAAAAAATAATATACCCTTAGAATAGGGTATAAAAATATTATTTTATTTATTTGTGGGCGTGTCAGTGGGCGGATTTTGAAATTTTTTTATCCCGAGCAGTTTTAGGAGTCATAAATCATACATAAAAAATTTCAGCTTTCTAGCTCAAAATTCGATTTTTTCCAAAATTTTGTTTTTTTGAGTTTGTGGGCGTGTCTGTGGGCGGTTTTCAAAAATTCGTAAACTTGATTATTTCGGGACCCTAGAGAGTATATGGTTAAAATTTCAGCTCTCTAGGTCCAGTTTAAAGGCCTAATTTTTGCCGACAGACGGACGGACGGACGGACGGACGGACGGACGGACATGGCTAGATCGATATTACTATCGATGCTGATCATAAATATAGTAACTTTTAGGGGTCTACGGCCAATATTAAGGTATGTTACAAACTATGTGTCAAAATTAATATACCCTTAGAATATGGTAGATGGTGGATGAAGGTACCGAGAGGGCCACTGGAAAGCCTGCAAAAGCGAGCGCCACCGTGGTCGGTCGAAGCTATGCTACGGCGGTGAAAACCATCCCGGATAGCGGTAGACACGAGACAGGTGCGATTGCTGAGCAGGTTGCTGTTCTCCCGGTGAAATATCCGCAGGAGATCCTCAGCAACCCAGACCTCACGGCACTTGAAGACGCCAATGTGTTGGAAATGGCCTTGGGATGGGAGCATAAGCTCAAATTCCAGGGCATACATTTCAAACATGGAATGCTCTTAGTTGACTGCGAGACTCCGCAGACAGCTGAGTGGCTAAAGGCAGTAGCCCCAAAGCTGGGGAAATGGAAGGGGACACGCCTCATGGCATGCAGTGGGACAGATATACCACGGTCCTACTCCATAACAATCTTCCTTCCACGCAGTGCAGAGCAAGAAGCTAAAACCTCCTTGGCACTGCTGGAAGCACAGAATGTGGGACTTAACGTCCAGGCGTGGAGGATTCTCAATTGTCGAAAAGAGGGAACCGGGCAGGTACTGGCTCTTGGCATCAACCGAGAATCTTTCGACGCCATAAAAACCCAAAAAGGATCCCTGAGCTACCGATTCGGTAGGGTTGCGGTGTGCGGGCTCAAGAGGTCGGACGAGATCTCTGGGCAGACAGCCCAGCCAGCATCGAATCTGAACTCGCAGAGCGCGCAGTCAGAGGTAGAGCATACTGCTCCTCCGAAGACTAAAGCACCTTCTTCCGTTGTCCAATCGGCGGAGCAGGCTCCTGAGGAGACCGAGGAGTCTCTGTCCGTCTCGGAGAGCACGATCTCTGAGGGGGAAATGGACAACACGGTCATCGACCTCTTCCAGAAAATCACCCAGGAGAAGGAAGATTCGTTGCTGAAGGAGGACGGGGCAATTGCCCCGCGCGAGCAATAGCTCGATGAACCCCGCCAACAGAAAAATTAAACTAGCACAGGTAAACATCCACCATGCTATAGCCACCTCGGCGACTATATCTAGGATGTTTACCTGCCAAAGCCTAGGGCTAGTACTGATCCAGGAGCCATGGATCCTGAAAGGACAAGTCAAAGGATTGGCGAGCAAGGATGCAAAGGTAATATGGGACACTCGGGCCGAGAAACCGAGAGCTTGCATTCTAATAAACAATAAATATAAATTTATTTTACTTTCAGAATACGCGACACGAGATCTGGTGCCAATTCAGGTACATCTGAATGTTGAAGGATGTCACCGCACCATTGTCATCGTATCGGCGTACTGTGCAGGGGATGAGCCGGTTGTATCATCCCAAATGCAGCGACTGGTGGAGCATTGCAACAAGCTCTGCATGTCGCTCCTTATAGGGTGTGATGCAAATGCCCACAACATCATATGGGGGAGCACAGACACCAACAGGGGTAGGTGAGTACCTACTAGAATTTATTATGAGTTCGTCACTTGATATTATAAACGTGGGAAATACCCCCACTTTTCTAACTAGTGTCAGGGAGGAAGTACTCGACCTCACGCTTGGTAGCCCAAGCGTAAGTAAATTAATTAGTAACTGGCGAGTATCTAGTGAGCCGTCATTGTCTGACCATCGAATAATAGTATTCGACCTGGACAGCACAAGTATCACGAAAAATCCAGTAAGAAACCCAAGGAAAACCAATTGGGAAACTAATAGAACTGCTCTAGAGATCAATCTGGGGCGCATTAGTCTGAGGAAGGCTCCGGGACACCCCCTAGAGCTAGAGAGCGCAGTGGAAGGCATAACAAACGCCATCATCACTGCGTTCGAAGAAAACTGTCCTATAAGTAGAGAACGGGACAGGAAACAGACGCCATGGTGGACCAATAACTTGTCAAAATTAAGATCCGAGGTGCGGAAGCTTTTCAATAAAGCAAAGCGCAGCGGAGAATGGCAAAGTTACCAAATGGCCCTTACTACATATAATAAGGAAATAAGAAAAGCTAACAGAAATAGCTTCAGAAAATTCTGTGAGACAATCACCAGCACTCCTACTGCGGCAAGGCTACACAAAGCTCTTGCGAAGTCAGGAGGGGTGCCGATGTCTCTGAGGAAACCAGATGGCGAGTTCACGGAAGATGAGGATCAAAGGGCACTATTGCTACTAGAAACTCCCTTTCCTGGCAGCTCGCCTAGTACTGAGCCGGGAATCAATACCACTTCAATCAGACCTCGGAGGGAAGACTGGGAAACAACATCAAACATCTGTTCTGAGGGACGGCTGAAATGGGCAATAAATTCCTTTCAGCCTTTCAAATCTGCCGGAGTGGACGGCATTATACCCGCCCTTCTTCAAGAAGGGCAAAGGGTACTAATACCACACCTGCTAAAGATAACAAGGAGCAGTATTGCCTTGGGCCACATACCAATGCAATGGAGACGAGCAAGGGTTGTGTTTATACCAAAAGCGGGGAAAAAAGACCCCACACAGCCAAAATCGTACAGACCAATCAGCCTTACGTCATTTCTTCTGAAGATGACAGAAAAGTCTGTAGACAATTATTTAAGGGAAGATGTTCTGAACACATCCCCCTTACATCATCGTCAGCATGCATACAGAGCGGGCAGATCAACAGAGACCGCCCTATATCAGCTGACGGAGATAATTCGAAGTGCCCTGGAGGCAAACGAAATAGTACTGTGCGCTTTCCTAGACATAGAGGGAGCATTTGACAACACCTCACATGATGCGATCAAACGATCCCTGGATAGGAAAGGAGTTAACAGTACAGTATCCAACTGGATGTGTGAGGTGCTGAGCACTAGATCAGCAGAGACTCAAACACCATCTGGAACCATCAGAGTAAACACAACGAGAGGATGTCCACAAGGAGGGGAACTATCACCCTTAATGTGGAGCCTAGTTGTAGACGAACTGCTGGAAAAATTAACCAACCATGGCATCAACTGTCAGGCGTACGCCGATGACATTGTATTGATTGCCAGGGGCAAGTTCGAAGAAACCCTTGGAGACATCATACAAAAGGGGCTTAAAGTTACCAAGGAATGGTGCCATAATGTCGGACTTAACATCAATCCGGCGAAAACAACGATAGTACCATTCACAAGGAAAAGACAACTTTAAAGACTTAAGGACATACACCTATCAGGCACGACACTGATACCAGTCAAAGAAGTAAAATATCTAGGACTCCATCTAGATAGTAAACTCCTCTGGCGAAAACATACAGAGGAGATATCCAAGAAGGCCACCCGCGCTTTCATGATATGTAGGAGCCTAGCGGGGAAGGCATGGGGTTGCAGCCCAAGCATCCTGGGATGGATGTACACTGCAATCGTGAGACCAATAATCACATACGGAGCGGTAGCTTGGGCGAAACGAACCAGTCTAGTCACAACGCGAGAGACACTCGGCAAAGTGCAAAGACTGGCGTGCCTGTGCATTACCGGGGCAATGCGTAGCTGCCTAACCGCCGCCATGGAGGTGTTATTGGAACTGACCCTTCTACACATCATGGTGATGAACGAGGCAGACAAAACAATCCTTAGGATGGCATAGGAGGGAATTAGGAGAGGGAAATGCATCGGTTCGAAAGAACACGGTGACTTGCTCAAAAAGCTCCCACTTCTTTCAATGCTATTTGACTAAGAGGTCCTTGCAACAACAAAAAAGGTCCTTAAAAGTCGAAGAAAGGATATTTTTCCAAAATGCCGTTAGAATCCACACGGTATATCTGTGTTCAATGTTATTTGACTAAGAGGTCCTTGCAACAACAAAAAAGGTCCTTAAAAGTCGAAGAAAGGATATTTTTACAAAATGCCATTAGAATCCACACGATATATCTGTGTTCAATGTTATTTGACTAAAAGGTCCTTGCAACAACAAAAAAGGTATTTAAAAGTTGAAAACACAATATTTTTCCAAAATGTCATTAGAATCCGCACGGTATATCCCTGCTCAATGTTATTTGACTAACAGGTCCTTGCAACAACAAAAAGGTCCTTAAAAGTCGAAAAAAGGATATTTTCCCAAAATGTTTGTTGTTCCTAGCACCATTCAAATAACATTGAACTCATATATACCGTGCCGTTTCTAAAGACATTTTGGGAAAATATCCTTTTTCGGGTTTAATTATTGTGGCTCCAAGGACCTCTTTGTAAAATAACCTGATGTAAAATAAAAGGGACATTCAATCAATTTTTATTTTAAACGCAATTATGCATAATAAATCCCAATAAATTATCACCATTATAGCAAAATAATTTTTTTAATTTAGTTATTAGTTATTACCTAGGCAGCTAAAAAGCTACAGCTAAGAACTAACCAACTTTTACTTGTCATCCGCAATTAACTTTGGCAACCTAACGAGCTTAGTTACACAACGTGCAACTAATAGCTAATAGCTAAAATTAGTTGTCATTATGATAGCTAACCACCAAATCGATTGCATTTTTAGCGCAGTTAATTTAACTACGTTAGTTACTTAGTTATGGCGTTAGCTAGATAACAAATTAGGTAGCTAATGCGCAACTGTGCCTACATGTTTACATATGAACTGCACCGTGAGTACAGCGTGGCTCACACCTTTTTTTCTAATTTCTAATAATTCCTTGTTTTGATTTTTACAGCAAAAGTAAACAAATTCATTGTATAATATTATAAATTTTCATTTCAACATTATTACAAAAAATATTCAATTTGGGAAAAACGAGAAATTATTGAAGTAAAACTTCTTTACGCACGCTTGACTTGGGGAGTAAGCTGGTGAATGCGACACGGAAGTGTAGACCAATGTGGACTTCCGGCGCAAACGTAGACTTCCGGCAATACCGAAGTTTAGACAAACGTACACTCTTTTGTTACAACCTTTCGGCGGAAAGGTTCGTGGAATGGGTAAACTCCCTTGAATCTCCTCAATAGAGGGCAATACTAAGCTCATCATCTATCCAAACCGATTCAAATGAGAACAGTTGCCGACAGATGGAAATCACCAAGGTTTGAGTTAGGGAGCTGAAATTTTTAATATAGACTCCCAGTGGGCCTTAATGCTCATGTGTAAATATTTTCAAAATTCGCCCACTGACACGCCCACAATTTAAATTAGATGGAGCCAAAGAAGTTTTACTTCAGTCGTGTGGTCTTAAGCACACTCATTTTTTTTTTACTTTTTTTCGGTTTTCTTTTACATTGCTCAAACTTCGAAAATTAATTGCGGTGCAAGTAAATGTGTGGAATTCCACAAATTCTTCCAATACGTTTTTTGTCTGCAATGGTCCTTGCGGCATAATATTTCATGCTAAATGCGTTGGTTCAAACAATGCATTCATGGAAAAAATTAAGGTTTCGGAGTTCGCTTTAAAGTATTGTTCGCCGTGTCCAAAATATCGTCTTTCACACTTGCTTTTAAAATGTTAGCCTTTAAGTCTGATATACAAAAATTATCTAACGGGTTTAAGGACGTACTAGACAATTTCAATACTATAGTCTTCAATATCTCCTCGCTTTCGCAACGAACTAGAAAACAAATATAGAAAAATGCATTGGTAACTCGCAAAGTATTCCGAGCTTAACATAGAGAACAAAACAAACTGCTTTTATCTAAGCAAGTGCTAAGACCAGTGTGGAAATATGCTATAAAACTCTGGGGTTGTACCAAATTAAGTAATACTAATATTTTACAAACTTTTGAAAACAAAGTGCTTGGTATATCAAAAATAGCGATATCCACAGAGATCTCGGCATTAAAACAATCGAAGACGAAATCAAAAACTACGCGAGAAAGCATAAAAGTCGACTAGAAAGCCACGTAAATATTACAGTCCTTCAAGTTTTGGATGAAAAAAATTTACTTCACCGACTACAAAGAAGTAAACCTGTAGACTTAGCGCAATAAGTAACCGCGTCTAGACTGCGCCAGGAACTTCTTATGGAAACGTACGTCGTACCTGCGAAACATTCTAATTTCGTGAAATCTACTTACAGTTAATAATACAAAATATATAAGGTATGACAAACACAAACTGCTGATTGGTCTAACGACTAAGTGTAATAATTAGAAGGCTGGTTCCTCCGCGATGAAATGCCAATACGGCCGCACCGCAGAGAAATCGGAAAGAAGGGAGAAAGGTTTAGTGGGTAAAAATCCCACACTATTACTAAGTATGGCTCAGTTTCGCCTTTTGATTTGAGAAAACTGAATATTTATTGATCAATGTTTGTAATGTGAAGTAAGATGCACAATATTTATACTCAACAAATAAACAAGCAAGCCCTAAGCTGTAATGATACTAAGCGAGAGAATTAAATATATAAAAAGGATGTCTTATATAAACTTCAATTTCATATTTTTATTATAAATGCATAATTATTTGTTTTGAGCATATTTTCAAAAAGTTAAACTGAAAAGTGAAAAACATTGGTTTCACGGAATTGCACCTTTTAACTTTAAACTAGTTTTTTTTTTTTTTTTTTTTTTTTTTAATTTCTGGCTCGCCAAGGCGATTTATAAGGGGGGGTACTTCGACCTAAAAGATCTTTTGTACCGTATGGGCCAGAAAAGTTTAAACTAGTAGAATTTCCACTTTCCATGTAAAGCGGACAATTTTACCAGTAGAAGAATTCTTTATGTCCTCGGGGCTCATTTGCTCCCTGAAAAGATCTTCTTTCTAATTCCATTAAGGGCTGGACATTCACATAAAATGTGTTCAGCTGACTCGTCCTCTTTAAGACAGAGTCGGCACTCAGGAGAGTCTGATATTCTCATTTTGTGTAGATGATATCTTAAACCATGGTGACCAGTAAGGTAACCTACTAGGTTTTTGATATCGTGCCTGCTTAGGTTTAGACATTTGCTGGCATTTTTATTGAAGGGCCGAATGGCTCGTTTGGCCTGTCTTAGACCTGGGATGCTTTCCCAAAGATAAATACATTTTCTATGTTCCCAGCTTTTAATTGCTGCCGTCGCTGCTGATCTAGGAGTGCAGCAGAAAGGTTCGGGACCTATGAAAGGTATTTCTGAACCTTTTCTGGCCAGTTCGTCGGCCTTTTCGTTACCTTCTACCCCGACATGACCCGGAACCCACCATAATTTGGTCTTGTTTCTTATTCCGAGTGTTTGTAGGGTATTGAAGCAGTACATGACTGATTTGGAGTCAATGGTATACGAGCTAAGGGCGTTTATAGCTGCTTGACTATCCGTGAAAATATGGATGGTTGCACCTTTTATGCCAGACAAAATAATATGGCTGGCGCATTCTTGAATGGCGTGGAGCTCTGCTTGAAATACGCTGGGACTTTTTCCCATGGGTATCGTAAAGCGTTTGTGTGGTCCGTATATTCCCGCTCCTACCCCCGTTTCCATTTTAGAACCATCCGTATACCACTTTATGCCGTTGTGGCTGTTTGGTGGGTTATTGCTAACCCATGCTTCTCTCTTGGGGATCTCCGTGGAGAACCGTTTGTTGAAGCATAGTATTTTTTGAATGCGGTCTGTGACCGCGCAGTTTATGTTAAGTTCTGGTAGTTCATCGAGAAGGGTCTTTAGATCCGGGTGATCATTAAGACTTATCTCGTTTAACTGTATTAGACTTATTGCACTGCGGATCGCCACTGTTTGAATGTATATGTGGAGAGGTGTGATTCCTGTTATTGCCTCTATGGCAGCTGTTGGACAGGTTCGCATGGCTCCGGAGATACCAAGGCACGCAAGCCGTTGTACCTTTTTGAGCTTCTCTATTACGACCTTTTGTGTGGATTTTGTCCACCATACTATGGAGGCGTATGTTATAATGGGTCTTATCATCACTGTCTAGATCCAGTGAACGATCTTTGGAGATATTCCCCAGGTTCTGCCATATGTGCGACGACAGGCCCATAAAGCTCTATTAGCTTCAGTGATTTTGTTATTTATGTGAGAGTTCCAGTTAAGTCTCTTGTCTAGGATTACTCCAAGATACTTGACTTCGTCGGAGTACTCTACGACCGCGTCGTTTATTGTGATTAGGCCTAGGTCTAATTTCCTCCTTTTAGTGAAAGGAACGATGACGGCTTTACTGGGATTTATGGAAAGATTTTCCTTGATGCACCAGTCTATGGCTGTCTTTAGAGCATTTTTCATTTTTGATGTGACTCCAATTGAGTCTTTGCCCCTTACTATAATGACAATATCATCGGCGTACCCAATTGTAGTGTAGCCCAAATTGCCCATCTTGTGTAGTAGGTCATCGATGACCAATGACCACAAAAGGGGTGAAAGTACTCCCCCTTGTGGGCAGCCCCTTACGGCTGTTACTGATACTGAGGTCGTTCCTGACGAGGCAGTTATTTTGCGACTTTCCAGCATCGCTTTGATCCATTTAATAGTTGGTTTGTCTATGTTTCTATGGTACAAAGCATTTGATATGGATTCATATCCAGTATTGTCAAACGCACCCTCTATGTCCAGAAAGGCACAAAGTGCGATCTCTTTGCAACGGTAGGCGTTTTTTATCTCTGTAGTTAGTCTTAACAGAGCGCCTTCCGTGGATTTACCCTTTTGGTACGCATATTGGTGAGGGTGCAGAGGCATGCTTTTTGATATGCATTCTCTAATGTGGACGTCAATAATCCTTTCCATTGTTTTCAGGAAAAACGATGTCAAGCTTATCGGGCGATATGATTTAGGTAATTCGCTCGGCTTGTTTCCCGGTTTGGGTATAAATACTACGTTTACCTCCCTCCAGGTAACTGGTATATACCCCCAGTTGAAGCTGAACCTAAATAAGGCAATCATGGATGGTAATAAAAATTCTATTCTATTATGAATGAGGGCTGGAAAAATACCGTCTGTTCCTGATGCCTTGAATGGTTTAAATGAGTTAATTGCCCATTTAACCTTATCCGGAGTAAAAAGTGTTCCGGATAAACTATTAATTCTGCTGAGGTTTCTTGGAATTGAGACCTCCGCTATATGGCCATCTCTAATGACCATCGTGTGAGACCCTGGGAAGTGAGCCTGAAGCAAAGTTTTCAGCGTTTCTTCCCGGTCGCGTGTGATTGAACCATCTGATTTGATTAACAATCCCATGCTTTTTGCTTGATCCTTTGACAGAGCCCTTTGGAGGCGTGCCACCTCTGGAAGTTTTTCGATCTTCTCACAGTTTGCACGCCATGAGGCTCTTTTGGATCTGCGCAACTCTAAGTTGTATATGGTCAGCATGGATTTATATTGTTCCCATTTGCCGGTGCGTTTGGCTTTGTTAAAAAGCTTTCTCACTCTCATTCGAATAGACTCAAGGTTATCATTCCACCATGGTACGCACCTTTTAACCACGGTTCTTTTAACCTTGCAACTGCTTTTGAATGAGGCAAGAATAATATCATTTATTTGACTTTGCGCAGCATCTGCATCATTTGTTGTTGATGGTGCTTCTGACAGCATGTCAAATCTGACCGCTAGATTTTCGCGGTAAGTTCTCCAATTAGTCAGTCTGTTGTCATAACGGACTGACGCGTGTCGGGCATTGCATCTTATCTCGGATCGGATGTGCATATGATCCGATAGAGATGCCTCGCCAGACACATGCCACCCCTCTATGATATCTTTCATAAAAGGAGATGAGATAGTAAGGTCTAGGACCTCTTCTCTTATAGAATTTCTGAAAGTGGGACTATTTCCCTTGTTTAGAAAAACGAGGTTGTTGCTATATAAAAATTCTAATAACGACTCACCTCTATTGTTAGTATCTCGGCTTCCCCAAATCGTGTTATGTGCGTTTGCATCGCAGCCGATTATGATGTGTACTTTTTGGTCCTCACAGTACCGGACAAGTTCCTGTACTGGTAGGGGAGGAACTACATCAGTGTCTCCAGCAAAGTACGCCGATGCACACACAAATTTGTGTAGCTGTCGGCCTTTGTGGCGTTCTATTAGAACTGCCACCAGGTCCCTAGTTGTGAAACCTGGAATGAGAGAAAATTTTATATCTTTCTTAATAGAAATGGCCGCCCGTGGTCTGAAAGGACCTTTGGCGAAAATGATCTCTCTATTTTTAGAGTTAAATCCAGATATCTTACCATTGTTTGCCCATGGTTCCTGGATTAAACCAATAGCGATGTTCCCTTCGGCACATCGCTGGCTAAAGGTGTCCGAGGCACCCATAGCCCTGTGCAGGTTAGCCTGCAGCACGCTTAGACGGGATGTCATTATTTCCGTGCGAATTCAGGGTTACGTACTCTGTTAGGCTTATTGTCACCTCTCCTTCGTACGACACCCTGTTGAGGGAGACCACTTTGTCTACCTCTCGGACTTTTGTTTTTGTGTCCGTCTTGGGCCCATGCCTTCTTACGATTCATACCTAGTTTAGGCCTGAACCATTGTTGGCTTTCTTTGGCGGTGCTGTGCGCACTATTGGCCTTTTCGGCTGCGCTTGGTCTTGCGCTTGTGGCTTCTCTTTCAAGCACTGGTGTTGCCGTGCTGGAAGCTGCTGGCTTCGCGGCAGTGCTGGTACTGGTCCCAATTGGATCAGTTACGGTGCTGCCGTGAGCTTTGGTGATGTGCTTTTGAGAATCTTTCAGGCCCTGTTTGGCCGTCTTATCAGCACTTTTTAATATGAGTTTGGTCTGTCCAAATCGGAACGAGACCATCCCCTTTAGCTCCACAAGTCTCCTCATGGAGCTGTCATTGATTGCAAAGACCATATGAGCGATGTCTCTCTCATCCGACCTTTGCAGAACTCTCCACGTTCTCGTGTTTAGTTCTCTGTTTGGCCATCTAATAAAGCCAGGATCCTTTCGCTAGCTAACCCGGTACTCTGCGGGAAGAACCCTCTGATGACATGTGGTTTTGGAAAATTTCCCTCTCCCACAAGCATCACCTCTAACCCACATTTCTCCTTAAGCTTCGCGAAGGTTGTCTCCATCCACTTTGCAGTAATGGCGTCCGCACATACTATCATAAGCCATCCGGCTTTGAAAGTAGTACCGCGGAATGCTGGTTTGACCTCCTCGTCACGTTTTTCAATCGTGATGTCCATAATCCTCTCTTGTATCAAACCCATTTGTTCGTTGCAGAGAGGATTACGATCGATGTCCACTGGTACAACCCCCAGTCTGACATAGCTCGATATATTGCTATACGAGATTTTGTCGACGGTTGTCTTCCCAGTGCGACTACGCTTCGCTTCAGATTGAGGCGGGGTATTATCCTCGGATCGCGTTCGCTACACCTCGGGACCCTTGTTGACCATCATTTGTTTCGCATAGATTCGGGCCTGCTCAATGGTGCTCCCCTTCTTCTGCGCGCGCCTAAATCTGCGCTGTTCCGATGGTGTGAATCTGACGTACTCAGACTCAGTCCGTGCCACATTGCCGACTGTCTTAGTTACGTCCTCTGTATCGGGATGTCTTTCATCCGATAATATGATGTTGCATATGGTGCTAGATTCTGAAATAGAGTCACTGAGTTGAGACAAGTTCTCTTCAGGTTCCCCCATTTCAGAGTCGATGATTACAGACTATCCCATTGACAGATGTCGTGTCGTCATCGACAGGGTGTTCTTAAACATCCCTAGTTGATGATGCAATCTCTATTTGGTTTTTTTGTTTTGGATCAATTTTGATTCCCACGAGTATTCGGGATATTGTGTCACCCGTGGTCTACCCGTCTAACCACAGGAAGGCTATCTTAAAATCGGAGGTCGCCTGGTATCCGAAGTTTGCAAACTAACGACTAAGCACCCTCTTAGCCATGCATCTCTCGGCGCTTGCTACCTTTAGATTAGGGGTTTGTTGCGGAAGTAGGGCTTAGGGATTTGAGGGAGGGGATAGGGGGTAATTGGGGAGAAAGAGAAAGCGGAGAAGGGGGGAAGGGGGGCGGACGTGGAGTCCTGGTCAGTTCTTAGTTGACGCTCATCAGACGGCCTGTCCCTTACCAGAATAGCCCGATGACTCTTTACGCCGTAAGCCTCCGCACCGGCACCATCGAATTTGCGTTCCATGATGGTGCACACGTCAAGGTGACTGACCCCGCAAGGGAAAATAACTAGTACTTTCATTTGAAATTATTTTTTTTTTAAATGTTTAAGACTGGATTAAAATAAACGAAGATACAATTTTAAATCCAGTCAACTCTGAACAACGCTTTACTGGAAAAAAACGCTAAACTGAAACACAAATCTTATCACAGGGCATTTTTTCCAATTTTCATACAAAGCATCGCTCTCTACTGAAACCTGTTTGACTAAAATAAAACCGGTAAAACGAGAAAATGCATTCATAAAGACTTTTCACATAATCGAAAAACATTGCGTATGGATTGGATGTGTACACAACCACATCTGGTAAAGGCCCACTTAGAAAAATAGGTCAGCCAGGTCATGAAACATTTAAACAATTCCCAAATACATATTTTTTTTTTTTTGTATAATGGACACGAACTAAAGGGATTTTTTGAAACCCTTATAAGGCTAAGGAAAGATTCTTTGTATTTCACTGTACGTCCGAATACAGGTTTAAGGGTAAACTGATGCGCATTCCTGGCATGGCGGGTATTGCGGTTGAAATGTTCTAGGGGTGGAATGCAACTGGCTATTTCGTTTGAGCACTTATGGTGGATATAACGATAAAACAACGAAATGCAGGAGACATTACGACGATGACTAAGAGAGTCAATCGATCTCGCAATGTCTCGGTCGCCAATTAGTTTTATTGCGCGTTTTTGGATCCTGTCAAGTAGCTCCAAATAAGTTATTGGTGCACTGAACCAGATATGAGCGTTGTACTCCAATTTCGGGCGAATAAACGCCTTATAAATTGTAGCCAGATCAGAAGGGGCGAAATATTTCTTACAACGCTTAAGGAAGCCTAGACATTTCGCTGCGTTCTTGGCGACATCGAATATGTGGTCATTCCAACGAAGATTGTCATTAACAGACATACCGAGAATGGAAAGTCTTTCGGTTTCAGCGATGCAAGTGCCATTCATAGATAATGGCAGTGTGTGTGGGTTTTGCTTTAATGACAGGAGACAGCATTGTGTTTTGGAAGCATTAAATTCCACTCTATTGGTTTTACCCCACTGAGTTATGCTGTTAAAATCGGAATTTAATGAGCTTAACATACGTTGCCGTTCCAGTTCCACACCCGAAGATGAGGGGCGTGACCCAAGAAATGAATATGAGAAGCTAAGGGTGCTGTCATCAGCAAAGGAATGGATTGGATTAGAAGTAACAGACAGGAGATCATTTATAAAAATGAGAAAGAGAGTCGGGGACAGAACAGAGCCTTGGGGGACATCAGCATTTATTTGGTGAGTTGCAGACTTGAAACCGTCCAAAACAACTTGAATTGAACGGTCCGAAAGGTAATTTCTAATCCAATGAAGAAGAGTATCATCGATTCCAAATGCACGCATTTTCGACAAGAGAGCTTGATGCCAAACTCTGCCAAATGCCTTTGAAATATCAATCGCAACAATCTTACTTTCACCACCTTGATGAAGAGATTGGTTCCACTTTTCGGTTAGATATGTCATCAAATCACCAGTGGACCTGTTGCTGCGAAAACCATACTGCCGGTCATTAAGAAGTTTTCGCGATTCAAGATATTTCATTAGCTGACGGTTTATCAGCGTTTCCATGACCTTAGAAAGAAGGGGCGTAAGTGCAATTGGACGGTAGGAGGAGGGAGAAGAAGATTCGCCTTTTTTTGGTACCGGCTGGACAAACGCTGTTTTCCATCTTCCCGGGAAAACTCCTGAAGAATAGGACAGATGGAAAAGCTTACGCAATGGTTTTGCCAGCGAGGAAGAACACCTCTTCAGAACGATGGGGGAAATACCATCTGGGCCAGCGGATTTGTGTATGTCAAGATCTCGAAGTACTCTAGCCACTGTACGAGTGCGGAAGTGGATTGGTCCCATGGAGTATTCTACGCGCTCGAGTACAGGGGGAGACAAAGCACAATCTGGGAGCGTTGAGCTGACTGCAAATTGATATATAGATGTTATATTCCATTGATTGGAATTGAAATGGACGATTTGTACATTCTTTTCATTCATTTTGTTGAGAATTTCATCATGTTTATGCATGAAAATAAAATAAAAAAGACGTTCAACGGTCGACCATATTATTTTCCTAATTTTCCTAAGAAAGAGTATTTTTGTATTCAAGGTTATTTTATCAAGGGCGTTGAATCCGAAAAAAGGATATTTTTGTGAAATGTGCTAAGAAGTTCGCGCAGTATTTCTGTGTTCAAGGTTAATTTCAGAAAATTTAAGTTTTATCAATTATATTTCTCATCCCCCTACTTGATATACTATTTAAACATGTATTTATATAAACATCACGCCAAAGAAGTATAACTTCTAACCCGCGTACATGAGTACGTACACATTTTTTTATTTAGTTTTGGTTTAAGTCTGGCGCAGTGGATCAATGGTTAGTGTGTCGTACTACTAATCCAAAGGTCCCCAGTTCAATTCCCAAGTAACATCTAGAGTAACAACTAGATTTTTTTTCCACTGTCCCCACACTCCACGTTTGGTAAACATCCAAGAGTATCAATTGTCATGAGAAGCTTCTCAAATTTGTCGTTCAGATTCAGCTCAAAATTGTAGGTCCCTTCACTTCGCAAAGAAAGTGGTTGGAGAAGCTAGGTTTTGGGCCCGTTATGGGCCGTAAATTTTTATTTAGTTAGACAACAAAAAACCGTTTGAAAACAAAATTATATGTCTGTTGGGACAAATATCAAAGCTTTCTTCGCGAAATAAACAGCTACATATAGCTAGATCGACATTGTATTTCAACTTTGACTTGGCTCACCTCAATGAAACAACCACCTAATAGAAGCTCTGAGCTACAAATTATTATTATTTATTATTATTATGCCCCGCCTCCTTACCCCTCCCAACCGGTGCGCGGGGAGTACCTTTAATATTTTCTATTTATTTATATTATATTTGATTATTAAGAGAAAAAATAAATTAGGCAGAAAGCGAAAAATAAATTTAAGAGGTTTAAGAATTTAGGAGCTGTTTATTTGGCTAAAAAGTCATTTTGTAAACAAAGTTTTTTTTCTTTTTTTTTATATTAATTATTATCCGATTTTAAATACTTTATAACTTCTTTTTTCAAATTTACAAAGATTGTTTAAGTTTTTAATTTCGTTAGGAAGATTACTATACAGTGCAAGACCTCTGTACATTATTGTATTTTGTGGTCTCGTCGTTGATTTATAGTCTAACCTTAAGTTTTGACAACTTCTTAAGTAATAGGGTTGAGAATCACTGATATATTTTAAGTTTTTGTGTAGATATTCTGGAAGCAGTTTATTTTTCATTTTAAAGACGAACAACAGAACGTTCAGTTTAATTTGTTGCGATATGTTTAGCCAACTAAGTATATTTAACATGTCTTTTATATGAGTTAAGCGATCACATTTTAATATAATTCACATTGCCCTATTCTGGAGCCTCTGGAGCCGAGTTATATCACCTTCTGATGATAGGAATAAAATAGTAGAGCATTATTGAAAATGAGGCTTGATAATCGCGTTATACACCTTGATAGCTACAGCAACCGATAATTTTTTCCTAATTCGTCCAAGGAAGAATATTTTTTTTGACACTTTCTTACACACAAAATCTGTATTAGCTTTTAAGCTTATTTTATTATCAATCACAACACCCAAATACCCAAATTCATTCACACGCTCATTACTCTCTCCATCAATTTGCACCACACTATCATCCATACCATTGATACACATAACTTGGTTTTCTTTATATTTAACTTTAGTTTATTAACTACCAGCCACTCACTTATTGATTGTAGGTCCACATTTATTTTCGCATTACAATCTTTAATATCCTTTCCCGATATAAAGAGGAGGGCATCATCAGCAAACATACACAGAATTAGAATTCTGAGACGAACTTGACGATCTGCGCATCTGTCAAAGTAAGACAACTTATAAACACGTCAAATTGACGTGGATTATCTTTAAACCCACTACTTAGCTTAAACCCAAATATTAACATTAGTAAAATTATAAGGAGCTTGTACCGCTGATACAGGAAGGACAATATGTGAGATTTCGTTGTTCTTTGGGAAAGGACAATTTGAGTTTTGTTCATGACTAGCCCACAAAGATATCAGTACCCAGTTTGTTCACTAAATTCGAGAAAAGAACTAAAAGAACATCATTTTATTTATTACCAGTCCGTCTTATATGTACAGCCAGATTAATTATTCCCGTTCCTCAAGATCCATTAGGCTTATTCCATACCTACCATTATAATTACCCTAATTTCCCGCATTTGGTTTACATCCTCATTGTTAGGCCTTGGAACTCCTTACCCTTGCATATCAAAAATAGCTTGTATCCCTTTTATCTGCTTTCCTTTCTTCTAAAACCTCATTTTTAGGCCTAGCATCGCCCGCCTGACTCACAACATGGATAAGTCTATTTTTTTCTTCAATTTAGTTTACAATGAAATAATGAAAATCACTCGCAAGCGCCTCTACTGACAGATCTTCTGGCAGATTTGACAGTTTGGAGTTGATTAATAGACCCACCATAGTTGAGCATTTGCAATAGCAAAATACATACCTACGTACATACCGAAATGGTTACAAAAAAACACTTTATATTCAAACTAGTATACCTACTCTTCAGAAATAAACTATCCATTATAATTTTAGTTGTTTCTAAAATTAATTTAGTTCAGCGTCCTTTACCCAATTTTCAAACATAGCCGATTAAGCATTAGCTCCATAAACAACTTCACAGAGGAGAAGCAACGTCTTCCTATTGAACTCCCAACTACTTCTTAAACGATTTGCTAGTTTCGCTTAAAGCTGGAACGGCACTAAATGTTTATAGAGAGAGCACATTCCGGGGGAAAAATGAGCGTTAAATTTCCACCATTGAATGGATCGCCAAGATGAAAACCTAATACTGAATTTTGCATCTCCAGAGATATACTTTAAAATATCGTATCATTCATCTAAAGCATACCCTACCCAAGGGGTCTCCAATTCATTCATCCATAAATTATTCATATTCTCAACAGTTAGGCTGGCGTTTTAGTTGTAAACTTTTATTAAGATGCGATAAATGCCCTCTCCTCCATACTAATACCGCCCTTCCAAGGCCGAGGCAACCCCCCTAGGAGTAAGCATATAATGTACTTATTCTATCATCTACACACGACGACAAACCGCTCACATACCAGATTTATGTCTTTCATAAGGCGAATATGAAGGGACACTCACTACTCACCCTTGTAATGTGTGTTCGCTATATCCGTACCTACTTTATAAACAATGTAAATTAGTTTTAGAAATTTTCACCGTGCATTTCTTGTCCTCCCTTGTGAACTGGGCGTTGGTTGGTAATTGGATTTTAATTATCCGTTTCGTGCAAAAACAGGACAGCGGTGTTGGAGGCTTTGCGGCAGCTAGCGGCGGTCGTAATAAAATTACCCTACGTACGCAACTAATTACGTATTCATGAAGCAGGTGGAATTATAGATTAATACGGATCGCGTAATAGGCGCTAAATTTTAAATTTTCACGTTAGGCCGAAGCATTTGAAAGTATATTACGTGTACATATATCCTATTCTGTCAAGTTATTGCTTATCAAAATCTGTCGCTAAGTTCAGCGAAAGGTTGTTATTTTAGAATAAAAACGATTTCGAAGAGGCGAATAAATTGAGAGTAAATTCAAAATGGTTCTGGAAGGCATTCAACATTTCATGGAATGCAGAGAAAGTAGGATAAAAAAACATTCAAAACATTCGGTAGACTGGTACATTCGCTAACATGTCTGTCTATTTATATGCGACGCTGTGCACTGATGCGAGTTGTCGGGGAACAAACAATAACCTTATGCAAATTGTAAGTTGATTGCAAATAAATTGAGAATGGAATGTCGAAAGAGTCCTTAGATTGTATCGATATTAGCTTATATAACAGTGATATGTGTAGGGTGTTGCTCGGTGACGGTGATATTTTGTTTGTAACGTTCTTTACATAAGCACTCGCAGACTAATTCAATTCATTTTATTTTGTAACAATATTTTCAAAAAAGCACATTTTACAATTCAGAGAATTGATCTTTCTGCTGGAACATTTTCTTGTAGGTATGGCAATTAATAATTTTTTTTTGTGTTGGTAATTCGCTGGAATTAAAAAATCATAGAAATACATTGCAGAGCTAGTACGCGAGGGATGCTTCTGCAATAGTGAGAGACTTTTACTCATCTAAAAAAATTTCTTAGCCCTAGCTAACTCTTATAGATCAAAAGGTTTTACCCGTCTCAATCTCCTAATTGCATTGTCATTATTTAATAGTTCTGTTATTTCTGTGTTTACGTGGTTGAGAAGCCTACTTCTATGCCTTTGAGCAACTTTCTTAACTTCATCTTCAACCATTTCAACATTTAGATCTTTATGCAGATCGGCTTTGCGTATGTAACAAGGCGCATTAACTATGTTCCTTAGTACTTTATTTGGAAAACCTGAATTGTTTGTAAATTTGTTTTGCATGTGCATGCCCACAACTGGAGCCCGTAGGTCCATACTGGTTTCAGAACTTGCGTGTATAGCAATAACTTGTTGTAGTTAGACAGGGATGAGAATCTGCCAATAAGCCAATACATTTTACTGTATCGCATGTTCAACTGATCTTCTTTTTTCTTTACGTGCGCTTTCCAACGCAGTTTAGCGTCTAGAGTCATGCCTAGATATTTGGCTGTGTTTGAATATTCCACTACATTAGGCGTGTTTCTTTGCACGCGGATATAGGGATGGCATCAGAAAACGACTGTCGCCGCTTAAGAATTCATCAATAAAAACTTGGTAGCACACATGCACCTATGACGTGCACCGTGACACAGCTGTAAGTTGTAGTTAAGAAATTTATATTGAAAATCCTGAAATTGAAAAATATTTACTTCCGCCAATTGAAATTGATTCCAACCATATTCTAAAATTATGAAAAACTATTTCACATTAACAGATTTGCTAAATTCAATTACCTTTATAATGAAGATTGAAAAATAATAATAATAAAATCACGATCAAAATATTCGGCGGAATGTGTTAGTGGTCGGAGGGATGTCAAACTTTGACATTTCCTGAAAAATTCATCGCATCGGTTCATCAGAAACGAAGAAAATGGGTTTTGGAAGCACTGTTTATCCCCGCTAACTGACTTAGCGGCGATAGCTATCCCCGCTAAAGTTAGCGTATATAGGATAAGTTGTTGTTGTATTTTACATGCAAATTCCAAATTATCCCTATATCCGCGTACAAAGAAACACGACAATTGTTGTTAATGTAGACTGGAATGTGTGGTACGTTTTTATACGTAAAATTAATATGGACTGACTTAAGGTCATTTAATCTAATCTGCCATTTCTAAGTCCATTCTGAAATATTGTTTATTGCTGTTTGAAGCTTTTTTGTTGCTATTTCGACAGTTGTTCCCACAGCAAGGACAGCTGTGTCATCTGCAAAAGTAGCTATGGTGGTTTCTTCACTTTCAGGCAGATCGCTAGTGAAAAGTAGGTATAGAACTGGACCTAGCACACTGCCTTGCGGTACACCAGCTTTAATCTCTGAATTTAATTTAATTCTGAAGAATCTATCTGATATATAAGACTCCAGAATGGTCGCATACTGCTTCGGCAGTTGCTTGTGTAATTTGTGTATCAGTCCTTTGTGCCAGACTTTATCGAAAGCTTGTGCTATATCAAGAAATACTGTAGAGCACACATTTTTCTCTTCAAATGCTTTTTCGATTCTATCTGTGATTCTATTGATCAATGGTAGAGTGCTTATTTCTAAATTCAAATTGGTGAATTGGGACTAGCGATTTTTCATCTATTATTTTTTGTAGACGTTTTATATCACTTTTTCGAATAACTTGGACAAAATTGGTAGAATAGATATTATAATTAATAAATAACGATAAATGATGGAAACAATTTATCGAAGGAAAATACGAAAATAAACCTTCATTTGACAAAAACAAATAGATAGACAAATAAATAAATAAATAGATAAATAAATATATGAGGAAATAAGTAAATAACTGATAAATAATTAGTAAACAGCAAACGCAATAAATATTTACACTGACATATCACAGATTAAACATTTAGTTGGTTTATGAGAGGATTCTCAGAACTATCACAGCTGTTATTGAAATTAGTTGTACGTTTTTGAATCCTATCGAAAATCAACTCAACATTCGCCCTTCTGTGGAGAGGGTTGAATTATGAAAGGGTAGATTTACCATCATTTTCAAAACTTTGTTTCGTGATACCTGAAACTTCTTTAAATGGCATCTTGCTGCAGTATCCCATATTGGACCCCCATATAAGAGGATAGCCTGGAAAATGACTTTATAAATTATTATCTTATTGTCGTTTGTGAGTTAAGATTTTTAAGATTTTCTCGTAGACTAAAGACAAATATTTTGTAATCATTTTGAAATTTTTAGCTCAAACTAACAATAAGGTATGATTGTTACTTATTGACCTATATAATAAAACTAAGTCAAGCTCAATCGCTAATTTACCCCCTCCCCCTATTTTCGGATCGCTGAAATCCACACATCTTATTTTTTTTGTCGGGGTTTGTGTGAGACTTTCTGCACTGGAGCACTCAGACCCAATAATGGTCCATTGTACTACCAGGCAGACACACCACATTTTACTGTGGGAATTTACTCGTTTTTTCTAAGAAAAACGAGAAGGCGCTTCAATGATAAGGAGCTTAGGTTTACAGCACTCACCATATCCGCACCAAATACCTGCCACCTGATACGAGCAAAAGCAGGACAATCACAGAGGAAATGTTCCGCAGTGTCGTCGCTTTCTCCACAGGCTTCGCAGTTGGTAGTATCGCTTAGGCCTAGTGCTTGACAAAAACGTAGTGTCCCGTAAGAAAGCCAGTGGTCTGTCTGCAGTCTTTTCTGTTGAGAGACAACAAGAATGCCGCGGATTTCCCACAGACGTCGGGGAGAATTCGCTTAGTCTGTCTGCACCCTGGAGAGTCATACCAACGGCGATTGTGTTCATAGGAAACCCAACCATCAATGGAAGCCCTGACCGAGGACGCAGGCAGATAGATCGCTGGAATAAATCTTTTTTTTATATATGTAGGTAACTTCCTGTAAATGGCTGCACAGCCATAATCCAACATAGCATTTGGTTCAAAGATTCACTAAAACATTTTATCAGTTATATTTCAACTTAATTACTCGTTGGTGGTCGGTGAATTGACTTCGGTAAATTAGTTAGTTGCATGTTTATCAGCGCCAATTAAATTCAAAAAATGTTTATTAAAAAAAAATGACAAACACTTGAAAATTTGTTTAAAATTTGCCACGCCAAAAAATAACTTTATTAAGACGAGTTGTAAGGAAGAAGTTTCAAGAATTTTGCTAAAACGCCCCAAAATGTGGGCGTGACAACAAACTTTGTTTGCAGTTCTGATGTTGGGAACAGAGCTATCCAGAGGAAGATATTGTAGTTATTAAGTTAGTCTTAATTCTGAGATTGTATAGTGCGGAGCTCGCTGAATAAATCCTATATTTACTTATAACTTATCGTGTTTTAAATTAGCGAACGGTTGGTGTTCGCGCGGGCTTCGGCCCGCGTTTATTTTTTAGTATACGCGTTTCGCGATAATTTAACTGGCCCATTTTGATTTAAACGGCAATGTAAATAAGCAAAATTGCTGTATATGGAGTGAATCTAATCGGGAACTACTCCATGAGACCGACTGCAACGAGTCACTGTGTCGTGAGCAGTTTCATTAAGGTGGATTGTGGGGCCATGCTTCTTTGAAAAAAACGGTGTAACAGTAACTGTCAATGAGAACATATTATTTAAATATGTTGAAGGAGTTTTTTTTAAACAAAACTGCGCCGAAGAAGTATCCGTTTCAGCGGCATTTGGTTCCAGCAAGATGTAGTAAATGCACACATAGCCAGACCTGTTATGGCGGAGATCCAACGAAAATTCCCAAACAAATTAATATCCAGAAACTTCACTTTACGCTGACCCCAAGGTCACCTGAACTGATTGCACCAGACCTTTTTATATGGGGTTATGTGAGGCAAGAGGTGTACAAAAAGAATCCAGGGAATTCGACTGAATAGAAGCAGTCCAATAATTTATTCCCGACTTCAACCTTTCAGGTCGCAATGAATAATTTTCTGATCAGGTGTCGCATATGCGTGGATGAGCATGAAGGTCATTTACGGTCTATTATCTTCAAAAACAATTAGTTATATAAAAATTAAATGAATTTGCAATGCAATAAAGAAAAACTGAAATACATTGATTTAAAAAAAAGCTATTTGAATTAATTATTATAGCACAATTGGTGCGCCACCCTGTATATTTAAGTTCTGATATAAGTTGGTTTCTCTCCACATAAGCGGTGCCCATCTGCAGCGGACTAAAACTTGCAAGGATGTGAAAATGGACCTATCGTCCATACCTCTGATTTTTTTGTTCGCCGAAACTCCAGGAGTTTCCATTACCATATTGCCACCACGAGGTTTGCAAATTAACTTAATCCATACCATACAGCAAAACACATTTCTTTCAAGGAACGTCTGCGCATAAAAACGAACAAAAAAAAAACGCTTAAAGGCAAATTATTTCACTTCAGTTGCAAAATTATAAAAAAAAGAAATCAAGAAATCAAATCAAATAATACTAAAAAAACGAATCAACCCGAATGATACAATTTCCAATATTCTGCCAATTTGCCGTCAAACTGATTTCAACTGTTTCATTTCACCAGATTTCACCCATTTCATCATCCTTCGGCATCATATGGTCGACAAACGATGCCAAATATACTCCTCCACGACCATGTCGATGTGTATTTATGTATAATTGAATAGCATTGCTTGCTCCAAAATGATTCCAAGGATATTTGAATATTCTTCTTTTCTACAGCCGCCCGGGGGAATACTACGGTGTGTGATTGTGCTTAAAAATAATCAGCCATCTACATTTATTTGTTTTTTTTTTGTTTCGCATGCACAACAAAGCCGTCCTACTCGTACTCTAATAGAATTGTATTAAAAATTAGCCTACATTTTTTTTAAAGCAAAATGTTTTTTTTTTGAATATGTATTTCAAGGAACAGACGGTTTTTCGACAAGTTTTTAAGTTTTTTTTCAGCTTTTTTTACTCTTCTGAGCATGATAAAAAATTTGCATATTGGTTATGAGTCTTCGTTATTGAAAAGTGAACAAAATGAAAAATGAATATGAGTTCGCTTGCGAGCTACAGGGTGGGCCAAATAAGACCTACCAATGACAAACACGTAAGAATAGTTTGTAAGAATAATATGTTTAAATTAATTTTTTTTATAAATTTAATACATTTTATGGAAATTAAGGCTCTATGCATGAAATATGTCATCAGGGAGCAGTTAAATCTGGTGAACGAGGTGGCCAAGGGATCAAACGTTCGCCTAAAATTTCACGCAGCAGTTCCATAGATTGCCTAGCAGTGTGCGCAGTCGCTCCATCTTGTGCGAACCACAATAGGATGCTGCTCCGCCATTAGCCACAAAAAGTTTTCAATCATTGTTCCGTAAGAAACCCCAGAAATTGTTTCTGGCGTTTCATCCTCATTCTCGAGGAAATATGGGCCTATAACTTTGTCGGCCATAACATAAAACAGTCCATCGGGATGGGCGTAACTGATACTTGTGTGTTGCCCTTTGATTTTCGGAGTCCCACAAACAACAATTTTGCTGAATATAAATAAGAAAGTTATTCGTGTGTAATATTGATTGTTCTTATTTGGAACACCCTGTATGTAGAGTATATTTGGCATTTAACAGCTCAAGGATAACATGCTCAAAAAACCATTTATATTTCTCTGATTGTGTTTCAGGATTGTTTATATAGACACGCGGAATCCTGAATATTTCGTAGGCTTGCGTTTTTTGGGAGTCGTCCTTGAAGAGTGTCACGTCCACGAATCATGAGTGGCATAGTGGAGAGAAGTTTTGATTAAAGTTTTACTCAAATTGTTGTGGCTTTGTGTTTTCCAATTTAACACATAAATGGCATGAAGTGTCCAAATCAAAGACACAGTGTGTGTTTTCACTTTGGTTTAATTAGGACAAATAATTTGAATATTGGATACACATGGGCAGAGAATTTAAAAAGTTTAAATTATATGGAGCAAACGTTTCTTGAATTGCGGCACAGGTTGTATGAAATTGTTGGTAGATGCTCGTAATGGTATATTCTAGTATCTAGCTATATACCTATATAAAAAAACACTAACCTTCTTAATCTTAGATTACTTAAGTTTCTCGAATCGACTACGGCTGCTCAAATTTTTCTTATTTTCTTTTCGCTCAGTGTTCCAATCTCACCCATTGCTTATTTAGAGTTAATTTCTCAAAGGTCACACACTCAACGCGAGTGTTTCCGTGTTAATATATAGCTACTTTCTGCAGTCGACTCAATGAAGGTTAGTAATAACGTGACTTTTGGCTCCAACTTCCTTCAAAGATGTCATTAATAATATATTGGAACCAACGGCATCAAATCAATCAGGACCTATTTCAGAATAGCCAGAAAGATTGGTTTTTTTTTGTTTATCCTCACAGTAAGTTATTATATCCACCATACACCTATGATGGAATAAGCTTTAACGTAAATACGTTACAGTTGCTTTCGCCAAACCCCAAAGGAAGGTATGCCTCGGCTGCACGGGGGGCTTCGCCAGCACGCCTGGCTGCGGCCTAGATGCATTATTGAACCTTCCGCTCCTTGATGTTTACATCATGGGTTGCACAATCAAAGCTATCTCACGTTTAAGAAGAGGTGGTTGGTATAACTCGTACTGGATTTTTGATGAACTTGCTCCACGGTTGTCCTTTCACTCCTGTCTTACTTTGGCTGAAGCACAACAACGAAATCGACTTTCCTCGTGTTCAGGACTGGCTCAGGACTGGCTCTGAGCCTATAAAGGAATACAGTCGAATCTTAACGGATGGCTCCAAAACCGATCAAGGATCTGGTGCTGTTGTTTTCATGGAGAGCAACAACATTAGACTTCTCTTCTCGTTAGGCAAACATGCGTCAGTCTTCCAAACAGAGACTTATGATATCCCAATGGCTATGGACTATGTTGCGAGGAACAGGTGGAGGGAGCGAAGTATCTGCGTCGGTAGCGACAGTCAGGGTGCGCTTAAGGCCTTGCTCAACCCCTCAACCACATCCAAAATAGTTGGTGATTGCAAGATCTCTCGGAATTCGGTCGGAAGGCTGAATTCACTTGGACTTGTCTGGGTCCGGGGTCACAACGGGATTACGGAAAAGAAGATCTCCGATGAATTTGCTAGACATGGCTCAGAGGGGGACTTCTCAGGACCTGAACCGACGATATGTCTGCCTGCATCCTTAGGTTAGGTTAGGTTTATGTGGCCGAAACACTTAGACCAATTTAGGTTCATTGTGATACCACGTATATTATCTACCTCAACTCTGTAGATGGGACTGGCCAACGACACGCGGTTGTTCTCAAACGGTCCCCCATCTACGTACTAACCGCGCCCAACGTCGTTTAATTACGGTGATCTGACGAGAACCGATTAACTCGACGTGGTATGGTCGTTGGTTGGTGCCTGCATCCTTGGTCAGGGCTTCTATTGACGCTTGGGTTTCATATGAACACAATCGCCGATGTCATGACTCTCCAGGGTGCAGACAGACTAAACAAATTCTCGCCGACGGTCGTCTGTAGAAAGACACTCTTATTGTTTCTCAACAGAAAAGACTGCAGACATTGCAGTTCCAATCCGCCCATTTACCCCTGACAACACAACTTTTAACTACGCATATTTTTCGATTGACTAAAGGCATAAAGACCAATGTTGGTATGGGTATCAAATTAAAGCCGAGATCTTACCATCTACAAATATATAGGGTTGTCTTTAATAATTTGGGCACATGTAAAGATAAGGAGCGAGATATTTTTGGGCGCCGTTTAGCGATTGCCCTTGTAAAAAAAGTTAGTTTAGAACTTTGCCTTTCTTATCCTTTAGCTCCTGTACCACCAGCTCTCTGTTAACCCACAGGAGCGATGCATTGGACTGATAAATCTCTTCTTGCTAGAACCTTGAAATCTTATATTGAACCGTCGAAGCCTGTATTGTATGTATAGATGTAGAGATCATTGATGGTTTTTATTTTTTACATCTTTTGGGACCATACGTGCCGCAAACTTTCGGAAAAATAAAAAATTGCGCTACAAGTTCTTCTGAGATACATTTGAATTTCGATAGATATAATCACCTTCAATAAAAGGCTCTGCGCGCTTCAGTAGACATGAGCAGGATGTTCACAATTCCTTTATTGGACCGCAACAAGGCAGGCCAAACAATTTCATTAAAAGTTTGAAAAATACTAGATTCAAAGAAGCAATTGTGAAGTTCTTGTCAGATTATTGGGGAAACAGTTCGATGGCATGTATACTTGGAAATAAAAAAGTATATATGACAGTTAAAGAACAATGTTATGCATACCATTCAGAAGATAATTATGTCATTAGGGTCTAGGCAAATGATTTCGAGTGTTTGTACGAGGAAGCAGATACGCGGATTATCTTTCATATAATGTAAGTAAGTGTTCTGAAAATTTACAGACATTTTAGTAATATTGTTGGGTAACATGTTTATATTTCTAAGTAAAGAAGTTTGGATGGTAAATGCTTCTTCAAAAACAAAGACCACGATTCTATTAACTTCGTTGCCTAAGCAGCAATTCTTGGCGAATTGCGAGGGAAAAGCGCGTTAGCTGCTGTCTACCAATAATGTTTAAAAAATGTACTTTAAACTTTATTTGCTTTTTTTTGTTTATTTCTAAATTACATTTTTTACTAGCTGTACCCGCCCGGCTGCGCCTAACAAAAAAAGTGTCTGTGTACTCATGTCCGCCCGAGAGAAGTGTTAAAAATCGTATACGAAGTAGGGCGATGAGAAATTTAATTCATAAGACTTTAATTTAGTAAATCTGTCCTTGGACATTTCGGAGAAATATAATTTTATTGGGTTCCAAGAAGCACCTCGTAAATTTAAATGTTACCTCTATATATATCTATTGGGCTGTTTTTTCTCATCAAAGTATGTAGTTAGCTGTTTTTTTTGTTTTTACCCACATCACACAAACAAATCCAATGTATAATGTAAAATCCACCTAGTACGCCGACGTCCTAGCTCTTGCTTAATAGCAACACAACAAATTATAACTTAAATCGGATACTCTTTTGAGAAAAATTGAGTTTTGATACCAGCTAACATCCTCTGAATTTTTAAAGAGGTTGTTTGGTTGTGTAATTGAATAATTAGAAATGTAATCGCCACTTCAGCTAACATCACTTCAGCTCTTGTTCTTGTACAAAGGAGTTGAACTTTTGCGTTTTTTACTTGCCAGTGAAAATTGTATTAACTGCGGTTTATTAATATCGGGAAACGATTATAAATGCCCTGCGGCGTTTGTGATACAAAATTCCATGTAAAATGTATTAATTTATGGGAGATACTTTAATTGCACCAGGTTTGGGGTGTGTATGAATAGGTTAGATTCTGATTGGCATCAACATGGCGGTGCTCAGTTTGTTGCAACTGTCTCATACATATTAATTGAGCTTGAGCTGCTCTCGGTCATCCGGGGTTGACTTGCTGAACTTGTAAGTGCGAGTATTGAACACGAAGAAAATAGCAGCACTATAATGGTCTGTCGGATTTTACTGTCAGGTCGAGCTCAAAAGTCTAACATGAGTCCCTCCAAAAGAGGACGTACGATACAGACGCCTTACATGAGCTACTTTGACATATTTGAAGCTGAGGTCATTTGATTTCCAAGTCAGGGTGTCGAAAAAGAGAAAGTGGTGGATGAGCCCTTAATGGGTCAACACTAGCGCTCATATTCATACAGTTGACTACTGACACTTCTTCCGGAACGTCTGCTGGAACTAGCTCTTCAGGTTGGGGGTTGTGCCGTCAGGGTATAACAAAAAAGGTTGTTATGAGGGAGACACCAGACACGGATATCGACACCCCTCATTTAAGATCACGACTCGGAACTCCAAAGGACTATGAACTAAGAGTATGCACCTGGAACGTACATATGTAGGTATAGGTACACTGTACACTCCTGGTGCTTTTCAAAAACTTGAATCTGTCCTTGCGCGGTATAAAACAGATATTACAGCGATTCAGGAGATACGATGGATATAATTATTTATGCAAAACCCACAACAGTGCCACATTTATTAAAGCTTTCACAAAAGGATGCACATGTAAGGATGCGGATTCGTAGTTGGAAATCGGATAAGATAAAAAGTCATTGATTTCAAGCCGATAAGTGATCGCCTGTAATCCGCATCCAAGACACATTTAATCATCATCTAATAAGTGCATACGACCCTACTGACGAAGCAGAAGACCCTACCAAGGAGTAGTTCTATGAGCTACGGAGCCTGTCAGGGGTATGGTGTCAAGATCGTGCTCGGGCACTTCAACTCTAAGTCGGTAAGGAAAACATCTCTGGCAGATTAGTCGGTAAGTACAGCCTCCACGACACGACAACAGACAACGGCTTCTGACTAATCGACTTTGAAGCAGCCCGGAATACGGTGACTCTGACCATTTTCTTGTTGCGGCTAAACTCAGAGCTTGACTGTCCAATAAAAAGAAGCTGCTAACCGCATCGAAAAAGAAAACCGAGAGAACCGTAGATTACCACTCCCAGAGAACCCATGTCCTTTTCCAGTCAAAGAAGAACCGGTTCCACCAACCTTTCAAAACCTGTACCGGATACCGGCAATGAGATGCGCTGTCATGTGACCTCTTCAATTTCGTTCTGGAGCAGATAGTGCACAGGGTAGATGCCAACACGGAAGACACGATACGCAAACGATATCGACATCCGGCCGATCTCAGCGTGTCGTGTTAGAGGTTTTAATGGCGATTGAAGAACAGACGAAATTGGTTGGCCTTGAAGTCAACGAGGACAAAACGAAGTACTTGCTTTCAACCAACAAACGAACGTCCACTGACTGGGACAAAACCTCACTGTAGTTGGAGGTAGTAAGGGAGTTCACCTACCTTAGAGTAAACATCAACTCCAGAAATGACACCATAGTGGAGATCCGACGAAGACTTCCCCTAGGAAACGTTGCAACTATGGCTTGTTGAATCAAATGGGTTCATATCTCCTAACTCGAAAAACAAAGTGTAAGCTCTACTAAACACTGATACAGCCAGTTCTGCTTTACGATGCCGAGTGCTTGACAATAAACAGGAAAAGTGAGCTAATTTTCGGTTCCTTCGAAAGAAAACTACTCCGTCCGATATTTGGCCCTGTGTGCGAGGATGGCGAATGGAGGAGAAGATATAACCGCGAACTGTATTAGCTGTACCAAGATGTAGATGTAGTCCAAAAAGATAAAATACGTGGATAGAAATAATGCTCCACCGAAGGCAATCTTCGCAGTGGCTCAGCGGTTTCTGCGATGGACTCCTTACCAATGGGTGCCCGGTTTAAATCTCACCGGCGCCAGCGAGAAACTTTTTTTCAGTTTTTATTAATTACAGAAAATCACAATCCATTCTTCACTATCGTCATAATTGATCGTTAATATTAAATAATTCGTAAAAATTACCAAAGTAATTGTAAAAAAAAGATAAACGTCAAGGAAATAGGTTTCGCTTGTGCTTGTGTTTCACATATGCGCAAAATACTTTCATTTTTCAAGTTCCATGAAGCAAAATAAATGAAAACACCAATAAGGTAGTGTTCGCTTTTTATTCTCGCGAAAACGAAAAATTCTTTCGTTCTTGATAGTATATGAAGCAAATCGTTCGTTCACACGAAAACGTTTGAACGTTTTCGGTTTGAAGAATACCACCACAGACTATGTTTAAAATTAATATAGTTGTTGCTTGTTGGTATAATTTCCTGTGCCAGTTACTTTTAACTAAAGTTGATCAGATATGTACAATATGTACAATTGTACATACTTGCGTTTTCTCCCTAATGACTATTTTATAAACACAAACGGGGTTAACAGCTCTTGTTGCCAACTTTCTTAAACTTCCATACAGAATACTCTATACCATTCAAACAACAAGGAAGGATTTATTAAAAACAGTCAAAACAACGATAAAACCTGCTCAGAATATATCTACGTACGTAACCACGTGGCTCTTTTCAGCACTGATAAATTTATTCACAAACTATTTCATGCCAAAAATATTTGTTCCAAAAAAAAAATTGTTATCTCTGTTTATGGACATGGAAATTATCATACCTCAAAGTGTTGGTAAGCCGCTTAGCTTGGCAGTAAATTTATGCTAAGTCCAACTGTGGTTCCAGTTTAAAAAATTTGCATCCGAAATACCTGAGGAGAGATTTTTCAAAATTATTCGGTGAGTGATAGAAAAGGATCTTGATGCCAAATAACTGCACACACGAACAGGAAAACAGAAGGGACATTACTTTATTTGAAGCCGAGAGATTATCTAAATGGATTTCCAGTGTGTATTTGTAATGATGTGTTTGCTCAGTGGTTGGAAGCACTAAAAGTTAACTTGGAACATAATCTCAATATTCTACAACTATTTGAATTGTGGATATTTTTGTTTTAAGAGTATTACCCGAAGGATATTTCAGCTTAGCCCAATGGTCATGCAGAGTTTTTCTCTTCATTAAACATTTTTTGGAAAGCATTGGTCGGGTTAGATTTGCTATTGCATTACTACAACATACACAGACACTACATGGTACTATAATAGTAGGCTCATTTTCAAGAAGAAAATTTAGCTTTTTTTATTTTCTGACCAGTGAAACGGGTGACAGTTGTGCAGTCTGCAAGGCCTTCTACCTTACAACTTTGGGGTTTTCTAAGGAAAATAACAGCGTTATTTATGACGCAATTACAAAAAACATCCGAAGGTGCGTTGGCACCATGGGCCGATAAGCGTGGAAGATGCGGTCGCTCTGTTGCTCAATTGGACATTGACAAGGCAAAGGAGTTTATTGAAACGTTTAATCCACGATCTCACACTATCGCCGAGATCATGCCCCTTTACGTCGTTACCTTCCAAGCGATCTAACAATGAAAAGCATGCATAATCAGCTTATAAATAGTCATCCCAACCTTGCAACATCCTACCAAAACTTTCGCAAGATTCTTCGGGAGATAAATATCTCCTTTGCTTCGCTTGGGCATGAAGAATGCGAGCTATGCGAAAGCAACAAATTGCACTTGAACAGCCAGCATGAAGGAGGTAACGGTGAAGAAAATTGTGATGTTTGCAAGGCTTGGACGGATCACAAGACCCGTGTAGCACTTACTAGAACGGAATATCAGAAGCAAAGTAAGCTAGATTCCAAAGAAATCGCGCCAGATACTCTAGTTGACTTACAAAAAGTAATTATGCTACCTCGTTTAGAAGGATTTAAGGCTGTTATCTTTGCCAAACGGATTATCGCTTTTAATGAAAGTTTTGTGCCACTTGGAACAAGAAGCAAAGGAATCCCCTTTTCCGCAATTTGGCATGAGGGTACTTCTGGAAGAAAAAAAGAAGATATTATAAGCACTTTTCATGCTTTCTTTCTACACCATCGGGATAAGGCTCATATAACTATATGGGTTGATAATTGCGCTGCTCAAAACAAAAACTGGACATTATTTTCCTATCTTATAATGATAATCAATTCTAATGAGATATCCGCTCAATCCATTTCGTTAAAATTCTTTGAACCTGGTCATTCTTTCATGTCTGCTGACAGCTTTCATCATCAAGTTGAACTCTCGATGAAAAGAAAGGGAAAACTCTACGACTTTAAGGATTTCTATGAATGTGTTCAAACCGCAAACTCTAGTAAAGTTTTTGTTAAGGAAATGTCAACATCCGATTTTTACGACTGGCCCGATTGCTCCTCTATTTACAAAATTAATAAAATCATATCAAGACCATACTTGCACGATATTACATGCTTAAAAGTTGAGAGAAGAAGCAACAACTTATTTTACAAGACATCATTCGACACTGAGTTCATCGTTCTTAACTTTTTAAAAAGTCAGTATTTAAAAAAAAGTTCTTTTAAATCATCATCACTTACTCGCTCCCATCCAAGAGGAATATCCATCGATAGAAAAAAACATGTTCAAAAAAATCTCTTTCCACTGTTTCCCGAAAATAGAAAAGCATTCTGGAACAATCTTCATGTGACCGAGGTTGAAGCAAATTTTGATTAAACTTTATGTAGTATCAAATGTTGTATACAGATTTTTTTTTTAAATAAATGAATAAATTATATAAACCTGATAAATTAACATTTTTCTATGTACAGGTATTTTAAGATAAAGAATTTAAATAAACAAAGTTTGCAGATCGGTGTACTTAGGCCTCTTTATATATATATTTTGAAACACAAAAAAGCCCTATCTGCGCTATTCTCTAAAAACATAAAAACTTTTAATTTAAAATAATTGGAAAAAATAAAGGTCATATTAAGCTTTAAAGTCTTAAAATCTACAAAAAGGAAGTAAAGAGAGCACAGCGAGAGTCGTGGAAATCATTCTGTGAGAATATAGAAAGAACAAGCGACTCCAGTCTTCTGCGTAAGATCCTCTCAAAATCTCCACAAATACCTAGCGTCATACAAAGCCAAGGAGGAGTGTGGACTTCAACCAGCGAGGAGACCTTAGGCCTACTACTGGATACCCACTTCCCAGGCAACAAAATAGAGGTAAATCACCCTACACAACACCATCCAAATGGTTCCGAAGCATATTGCTGACAATCGCAAACTGGCGTGGGCGATTAACAGCTTCCTCCCATATAAATCACCTGGACTAGATGGAATCACACCCATAGAGCTACAGAAGAGTATCGAGACTCTCACACCCTGGCTACTGGTGATTTTCAATAGCTGCCTAAAACTCAGCTTTACACCCACAGTTTGGAAAACGGTAAAAGTGGTGTTTATACCAAAATGCGGTAAAGCTTCACACTGTTCTCCAAAAGACTTCAGACCTATCAGTCTAACTTCATTCCTCCTGAAAACGTTGGAAAGACTTGTAGATTACTACATACGCTCAAACCTGGGAAACAATTCGCTTTCGAGGTGTCAACACGCCTACCGAAAAGGCTTTTCAGTAGAAACAGCACTTCATTCGCTAGTCAGCACTATCGAAAAATCGTTGTAGCACAAAGAATACACGATGGTATCCTTTCTGGATATAGAAGGGGCTTTCAACAATGTCAATACAGAAGCCGTCACGAATGCACTCATCAGACTAAACGTGGACAACTGCCTCTGCACCTGGATAAAGAACATGCTAGGAAGCAGGCTGATCCAGGCGGAGCTTGGCAGCTGTCTGACCAGGAGGTCAGTGTACAGGGGCACACCACAAGGAGGAGTGCTCTCACCGCAACTATGGATCTTAGTAGTAAATGAGATCATCTCCAACCTGGAGGAGGATGGATGTAAAGTGACAGCCTACGCGGACGACATTGCCATTGCCATAACGGGGAAATTCCCCCACACGATCAGAGACCTAATGGAATCGGCTATCAGGAAACTATCTTCCTGGTCCATTAAGGTCGGGCTCAATGTTAACCCATCCAAAACCGAACTGGTTTTATTTACAAGGAAACTTAAGGTTCAGGAGATAACGCCACCTACGCTCAACAACGAACCACTCACATTTTCCAGCCAAGCTAAATATCTGGGAACGGTCCTAGATAGCAAACTCAGTTGGAAACCAAACATCCAAGACCGCATAAGGAAGGCTACGATTGCCGTTTACACCTGTAAAAAGGCCTTAGGCTCCAGATGGGGTCTACAGCCTAAGATAACACACTGGTTGTACACGGCGGTCGTCAGGCCTATCCTCACATACGGTATCATAGCATGGTGGCCTGCAATATCGAAGCAATGCCACGCAAGCGCCCTGGAACGAATCCAGAGGGCAGCCTGCATATGCATTACAGGAGCCTTGAGATCCACACCAACGGCAGCCTTAACGACTTTTTTAAACCTCCTCCCAATTGATATCTATGGGAAGATGGCGGCCCTGAGATTAAGAGAATCCAATTCGTGGCAAAGTTCACACTTTGGGCACAGCAGCATCCTAACTGCCCACAAGATCCCCAACAATACGGATTATCTAATCCCAACACTAGATTTCAGCAATAAATACAAGACGGCCATCCCAGACCGAGCCAGCTGGGAAGAAGGTCGCATTGTAAGCAATGACGCCATTGAAATATACACCGACGGGTCAAAGACAGCCGACGGCACAGGGGCGGGCGTGTTTTCAGACAACCCTGCTCTCAATGTCGTACTACGACTGCCTGACCACTGCAGTGTATTTCAGGCAGAAGTCACGGCTATCCGCGAAGCAGCACGCAGACTCTCTTTGAGCCCGATAGATGAAAAAACTATCGTGATTTACATAGATAGTCAGGCAGCGATTAAAGCCTTAGAATCACCAACAATAAGATCCTAGTTGGAAAAACAATGCCGCGAATCTCTTAACGAGATCGCGGTCAGATCTAACACTTCACTGTGTTGGGTACCCGGTCACAGTGATATTCCAGGCAACTGTAAGGCGGACGAGTTAGCCAGGCGGGGTTCCGCACAAGAACTCTCTGACAACAGAGAGACACCGGCGGTACCCATTCAGACACTGAAACTCAAACTTCTAGATAACGCGTTAATAGAAGCAAACAATAGGTGGAATAGCATCAGTACATGTGTGTCCTCAAAGCAAATTTGGACCAAATACGATGCGAAGAGAACATCCAAACTTCTCTCCATCAGCAGGAAAAATATCAGCTCGGTAATCGGAGCATTCACCGGCTACTGCCTTTTAGGTAGACATGCCATCAGATTGGGAGCTCCCTCAAACGACTTCTGCAGAAGCTGTAGAGACGTCGAAGAGGAAGAAACCACCACTCATCTCCTGTGCAACTGCCCCGCAATAGCCAATTCAAGGAAACAAATCCTCGGCAACTATTTCCTCGATGATCTAAGTGATCTCAGTGAGACAGATATTGGCTGTATCAGCAAATTCGTCACTAGGTCCAAATGGTTAAACTGAACTAGAGGACGGATTGGACGATGACTTGAGCCCCTCCCACTCCCCTCCCGCAGACCACCCCAAACCTATTCCCCTGCAAAGGAAAAGAGTTCTCACTGAAGTTAGATTGTATCAGTCACTTCAGTCAGAACTCCACTCCGAGGGCGAGACAGTAACCCGGCGGATCGACTGAAACACATACTCTGTTTCTCTCCCACACCTCAAAACCTGCACCACAAATCCCCGAACTCCGTCATCATAATTCCAAATCGACTATCAAGGCCGCCCCTCCCTGCTCCTTTCCGCGGAATGGTGTAACTTGAGGCTCGTACTGCAACAGTCGCCACAAGCCGCATCCCCCCCGCGATGCGTGTAGCAGGGTTGGACCACTTTCAGTCACGCCCTCTGGCACAGTTTTGTAACCAACTACTTGACTGTGCAGCCGGTACACCCTGCCCCCCCTCCAAGGAACGTAATAGCTTGCGCGGGATTGACTGTATCGGTCTCCCTGGCACGGTATTGCCTGCAAAGAGAGTGAAGAGCAGTTTGAGGTTCGATTGTAACAGTCATCTCAAAAGACTCTTCCCTCCCCCGGTGATCAGGTGATCAGGAGGCAATAGCTTCCCTCTGCGGCGCAGAATTTGAGATCGATCGATCGCAACCCTTGGTTCGGATGTCGGGCGAAAGTCGCCTCTGCACTAGTCACCCAACACATCGCAACCCATGCGAAACACAGCCAGGCTGCACACTCTGACCCCTTCAGGAGTATCTTCCCCCCTAAGACCACTACCTCACAGGAGGCAATCACAGAGAACCAAGTAGGCCGAGCGACGACCGGCAGAACACCCCCCTCCCCCTTTTTCTGGTATCACAACGGGCCGAAACTGCGGCCTAAGTGTGCCTGGGCTCACGCCCTCGCAGCCGCCTTACTTAACCTAACCTAAGCTTTAAAGCAAGTATTTTTTGGAATTTCCTACTTTCTATTATTCGTTTGCGGTTAGCGATTTTGCGTTTTTGTCCATAACTCAGAAGTATGAAAATTGTAGTAATGGGCCTTTACGAGATTATGGGCAGTTGTACAAAGCCAAAAACGGCTCCTATTTTTTAGATTACCAGGTGCGTCTAATAGAAAGAGTCATAGGTGACCCCTTCTTGTGTGTTACATTTAGTCGCATGAGTAGAATCTATAATCTAAATGATCATGTGATTGACTTGCATGTTAGTAAAATTAAGCTAAAAAATATTTTGCGTATTAATGCTTTAATGTCTTAAATTGTTTGCATTATTTTGTGTTTGTGTTAGTATTTTATAGGTACATAATTATTGTATTTTTAATTGTTTTGTCCTTACGAACACCTGCACTAAATGATGAGCCTGTGAGTGCACTTTTAGTGCCGGCAATTTCTGCTCGTGATAGTTGCTTGCTTTAAGCACTCCAACACACAGAGCTGATAATGTATTTAAAAAAAAAAAATAAAAAAAATGAATAACTGCCTTAATAATTATAATTTCCCAAAAACACTATAAATGGCTGCATTATGTTGTGCTTAAGTAGAAATACACACTAATGTACTTTCATCATAACAACTAACAACTAATATTTTATACTTACAGTAAATCTGTTGAATGCCATATTTTAAATTGCATTACTTACAAACTTAACGCGCTCGCGATTAGTAAGAATGCTGAATTAAAATTATATATGTATTTATTTCTTTTTCGACTAATTTAATAAGAAATATATGGCCTTTTATATTATATGGAATAAGAACTAGATTTTTTTATTTACTTATTTCTTTTAAAACGTGGATATTAGGGTGCAGCGCAAAATTTTTTAGATTTCAGGAAGTGCTTACTTCTGAAAAATTGCGTACGTGTGTATGTATATATATGGGAAAATTTAACAAAAAAAAGGAAAAGGCATACTTAAGACCCTCTACGACTCTATTAAAATTTTTAAAATTAGTGAAAAATATGATTTAAAAAAACCCATTCATAGCTTAATAAGAATTTTTGCAATCAGATATATTTTTTAAATATTCCGTTTTCAAATCGCTACCTGTTAAAAAAAAAAACTCATACTCATAAACAAATCCTGCCCCAACAAGAAGTAAGAGGAGTATTCTTTACCTCCTGACTTTTGTCAGAGTCCAATATTGCATTTCTGATGTGTCAGCAGCTGCAGGAGCAAGCGCGGTCTTGCAGGATGTAGCATGTAGGTTTAGTGTCACATAAAAATGCTGTACCTAAATATCGTTGAGCAAGGTCAGGAAAACACGAAGAATAAAATGGGCTGCTACGGAGCTGTTACAAATACTAAATGGAAAAGTGAAGTGATCCGTTGAATTGAAATACAACTGATACCTAAGTGGTTTAAATGTCAGCTGGATGCCAATGAACTTCCTCTTCGGCAGTAATTTATCAAACTAGAAATATGTCTCTTATGTCGGAGTACAACCAAAAATCAAAAATATTTATGTAAAATTTGTGAAGCTGTCAACATCAGCCCATGCTCTGAAAATGTATCCATACATCTGGAAACATGGCGCATTCCCGATGCTTGACAACAGCATAAAGAGTTTTGAAACTTTATATGGCAACTCTCAATCCAATGGAGACTTTGAAGTATATCATAAAAGTCTACGCCCCACTTTCAGCATAAGGAACCAAAGTGCTTTTAAACATTGTCCAAAACACGTCTTCAAACTAACTGAGTTCTCAAGATGCTTTTCAACAGAGGTTGCCCACCCAGAAAACTTGTCGCTTGATATACTTCACGACTAGTGACCTCACATAAGATTACTTGAATTAAGAAAATTTTCACTGCTAAGGAGAATAATTCTGGGCCAGAACCAGGAGTAAGAGTTTTTAAATTCCGAAGTTAAACTTTGAAACGGGTATTTCTATTGTCATGATGATTTAGTCTGAATCTTAACATCTCCTTCAAATGTTTATAAAATAAGTGATTTGGATCTTCAAAACCACGTGAACTCAAATTCGAAACTCGATATGAATTTGCCGGACTACCATTGCCACTTTTAAGCAGTTGAGCGCGCTGCCGTAAACGAAGGCCATGTGAACTAATGCCATAATAGTGTTTATTTTATTTTCCAATGCGAATAAACGCCATAATCCACTTATGACCTTATTTCACTTTCAAATGAGAACTACAGTCATATGGTTTCAGTTCGTTTTAGGCAGTTGTAGTTCTCATGGAAGTTTGGTACGCACTCGAAAACATGAAGAGGGAAGTAACCTCCAATAACCTATAAACATACGTATATCGACGTAGATGTATACATAAATATATAAAGTAAACGGCGTACAAAAAGTGACGTAACAAAAGAAACTTTGCATAAATCCCTGACTACCCGCCCTACAATGTGAAATGTAAAGTTGCTTATAAGCGCATTGAGAAGTCTCCATAAACTTAGTGACTTAAAAATATACCTGATTGTATTATTCTTTGAAACTTACCAAAATTAGGCGGGGTCCCATAAAATGCATACTAGGGGTCGCCCCATGGTCGAAATTCGACCAATTTATTCTATACGTTGAAAAAAAAAGTCGACTGTTATCTTCTATATATTAATACGGAGTTGCCTATAACGTGTTTCCCCCCTTTTTGCTATTATACGTCACATAGATATACCAACACTATATATATTTGGGTAGGGGGCAATACATAGAACTGCATAATACAAAAATTATCCACATATATAACACACATTATGAATTACAGCAGGTAAAATGAAGCGAATTGGATGAAATTACAACACATTGCTGTGTGGGCAATAATCTGCCAATCGGAACGGAAAATTTTTATAGATAGATGCTTTCGAGAAGCCATTTAGCACAAACATTGTTTACAATAAAATAATATGCTTTTATAAGGAATGACAATAAATATATAAGGGTTAAGATTTAATTTTTGAAACAGTTTTTTTATCTTTAACTTTCAAAATGTATTTTTAATTTATAGTACCTTTAATGAAGTCAATAATGTTTCTTTTAAATACGTTAAAATCTGATTCGTTTTTTAAATAAGCTGGCAAATTATTAAAGGTTTGGAACCCCATGTAGTACATTGTCCGCTGTCCTCTTGAGGTCCTCGCTCTTTGGATTCGTATATCGCCTGCGGATCTTAGGCTATATGGTGAATGATGATTATTTATTGTAACACCTTCCAAAAGATAATTCGGGCATATTCCGTTTTTGAATTTGTGAATGAATAGCATTGCATTCATGAATAGTCTTTGGTTTACACTTAGCCAGTTTATTGTTAAATTCAATAAAGTTACTGGGGCATACCTGTCACATTTTAACACTATCCGCATAGCTTTATTTTGGAGGACTTGGAGTCTATTTTTTTGAAACTGAAGGCATGTAAATAACAAACTACCTCAATATTCAAAATGTGGTTTAATAATAACGTTATACACCTTCACTGCACTTTTTTTACATGTATAACTCAATGTGATCATTGAACAATAGTTTTTTATCAATCATGATGCCTAGATACCGAACTTTCTCAACAAGTTCGATTTGGAGATTGTCAACTACGATGTTGGGGGGTGTATCGATCGAGTTATTGTTAATAATTAGGCACTTCGTTTTTTCAGTATTTAGAATGAGTTTATTCATTTTTAAGCACGCACTTATAGCTCTTAAATCACTATTTAAATTATTCATACAATTAAGAAAGTCACTCCTACATACATACAAAAGTCCATCGTCAGCAAACAATACAAGTTTTGAAAACGTTACCTACCACTTTGACCACGTCATTCATATATAACAAAAACAGGTACACATCGAGTATAGGTACTTGCGGTAGTCCAATATCGACCTTAACAGCGGCCGACACATTTTCATTCACTTTGATACGTTGGGTTCGCCCAGTAATGAATGATCTAAAGCAATTTAATTCGTTAGACTTATTCGTGAGAATTATATAATGAAGTTACTTGAAAATGCTTGAAGTTGCTTGAAAATGCTTGAAGTTACTTAAAGTTACTTGAAAATGCTTGAAAATAATTTGAAGTTACTTGAAAATGCTTGAAGTTACTTGAAGTTACCTGAAAATACTTGAAGTTAGCTTAAGTTACTTGAAAATGCTTGAAGTTACTTGAAAATGCTTGTAAACTTGAAGTTACTTGATAATGCTTGAACATACTTGAAATTATTTGGACATGCTTGAAGTTACTTGAAAATGCTTGACGTTACTTGAAAATGCTTGAAGATACTTAAAAATGCCGCAAAATTTTATATCATGTGAAATCAGAGAATGCAATGTCGAAAAATTTCGCTCTCCGATTAATATGTATAATATATATATTTTCAACTTATAGAATAAATTGGTCGAATTTCGACCATGGGGCGACCCCTAGTACATATTAATCGGAAAATGACATTTTTCAACATTGCGTTCTCTGATTTCACATGATATAAATTTTTTCCGGTGTTTTCAAGCAACTTTAAGCATTGTTAAGTAACTTCAAGCATGTCCAAGTAAATTCAAGTATATTCAAGCATTATCAAGTAACCACACAGCAATGTTGTTGTTGTTGTAATTTCATCCAATTCTTCTTCATTTTACCTGGTGCAATTCATAATGTGTGTTATATATGTGGATAATTTTTGTATTGTGCACTTCAATGTACCTATACTTTCTTTTGATTATTTGCCTATCACGTTTTAATCCCGCTTTGTCCGTAAAATAAGTTTTGCATTTTCCCTTTACGTCTTTAATTATATATCTTGGCAAATGTTTAATATCCATATATATATAGTGTTGGCATATCTATGTGACGTATAATAGCAAAAAAGGGGGAAACACGTTATAGGCAACTCCGTATTAATATATAGGTAGATATATACCTAATTTCCGGTTGAAGCAGACATGAAGACCACTGACCTTGCATTATATTGTGTTTAGTTTTTATACCCTATTCTAAGGGTATATGAATTTTGACTCTTAGTTTGTAACATACCTTTATATTGCCCGAAGACCCCTAAGAGTTACCATATTAGCATCGATAGTAATGTTGATCTAGCAATGTCCGTCCTTAAAACTCGAGCTAGAAACTCCTAGGGTTATGGATTTAATGAAATCCCGTCAGTAGCCGAACACTGAGCTATGTACACAAATGAAATAAAAACGTCGCTTTCTATTTTATGTTTCTTTATTGTATGAACGCTAAGATCAGAATGAGAATCAATTATACAATGTCTACTTAATATAAGCTTAACAATAGAATAGATAACAGTAATCACAGCAAGAGCGATGAAAGACCTGTACAGTGTCTAGTAAATAGCAACCCGTTAATAGCCGGTCATGTACTCATATGTGTTATGATTTTGATCATCTTTGGAGATTTTCCCAAGGTCAACGGAACTTGTGAGAAAGAAAATGTATACTCTCGTTGTTTCCATGCAGGCTGTACGGTATGGTTCAGTATACATGACTCCTCCCGCCGTTGTATGAACTTAACGTATTGAGAAATCGTGAATGTTGATATATATAAGTGTTGCAGCTGGAAGAGAACTATGTTGCTGTACATCAGGTTCTACGGGCTGCTTTTTACATTTGTTTATTATCTTTCTTATTATTATTTTTATCCTCTTTTCTTTACATATATATATGAGTAAATTATATTGGAACAAATTATTAAGAATTTCATTATTGTACAACTAAATCTAAGCTTTTTGATTAATCTAATATTATATAACAACAGTATTTTATTTAATTCAATTTCTTATGATCATGTTTTAAATCACCTAATATTTTGTGTTTATTCAAAATGGAGAAGTAATAACACTATAATACTTAAATACTACGTCATTTAAATTTGTTTTTTTATTTATTTTTATTTTTATAACATGTATATAATATACGAGTAGGTATATGTCATTTGTTCGCTTAAGAGACAATACTTAATAGAAAAAGTTTAGAATATAACCAAATACATTCATTCAATTATCAATCTTTTTGTTTTGTTAATATTTTTTTTTTGTTTTTTACGTTATAGAAAAGTTACTCTTGTTTTGATTATTTCATTGCTTGTTACTTCTTTTTTTTTTAGAGTAGTCCCTACCTGTATATTTTCTATCAAATTCAATTTCTTTTATTGGATTTTGGTACCTATACTTTCTTTTGATTATTTGCCTATCATGTTTTAATCCCGCTTTGTCCGTAAAATAAGTTTTGCCTTTTCCCTTTACGTCTTGAATTATATATCTTGGCAAATGTTTAATATTATGGAAACCTAAGTTTTTAACAAGTTCTCTCTCTCTGTACTTAGAAGGTTCTGCTCGTGTTTCATTTACTTTATTTATATGTTTTTCTTTATTTTTGTGGATTCTATGCTTAAGGTTTTCCAATTCTAATTTGTTAAATGTAGCATGTAAGAAGTCATTGGGTTTATATTTTGTGGTGGAATGAATAGTTTCGTTATAAAGTTCAACTGCTTCGAAAACCAACATCCTGTCGTCAGTATCTATATTATCCTTATTGAGCTTTAACAATCGTATGTGTTCATTAAGTGTTAAATGAAAACGCTCTATTACAGAATTACCGGTATGGGTATTGGGAGATGTGAAGTGATAGAATATATTTTCTTAATTTAGGAATTGTTTAATATACGCGGTATTGAATTCATTATCAGCCACTATTTTAAATGGCTTTCCTAATATTGCGAACCTTTGTTTTAGTACATCAACTATTGTTATTGAATTCCTATCTATTAAAGGGTGAATGGACACGTGTTTAGTCAATTTGTCAATGCATGTTAGGAACATATTATTCTTATTTAAAAACCATATATCGATGTGGACTACAAGTATTTCATTGGGTTTATCAGGTGTCTCAGTAATCATTAATTTTGGCTTTATTGGATGTCTGTCGTATTTACACATGTTACATGCTATGCAATTATTGATATATTTATATATCTCTAATCTCAGATTTGGAAAGTAACATAACTCTTTTAGAACTAAATAAGTTTCCTCAATCCCCCTATGATTTCTGTCTAAATGGGTCTTTTCTATTAGATCTAGTAGTTTTTCTTTGCAGGTTATGTCCTTTACAAACTTTGTGCACCTTAGCATTTTCATAGTTGGTAGATTTGAAAAATACTCGTATTTTATTATGATTTTTTGAAACTCTTTGAATGTGTTATCGTCTTTGCAAAAGATTCCTATAGTCCCCTTAATAGGTAATAGTTCATTAAGGAGTTTTAAAACATATGCCTCATCATACTCTTTAAGGCTAATAAGTGATCTTCTCTTTTTCTTGAACAAAAACTTGGTTGTGTATGAATTATTTATACCATTTTCTAATACTAATTGATTTTTATAAATGTTTAATGGTGTTTCGGTTATATAAATATGATCGTTTAAATTTTCTTCGCCGCTGTGTATTGTAGCTGCGTCCGATTTAATGTCGTTTTCAACCACACAATTAATTTCTAGGCGACTTAAAAAATCAGCAACAAAATTTTCTTTTCCTTTGATATACTCAATATCAAAGTCGAACTCGTTGAGTTTTATTTTCCATCTCTGAAGCTTTGAGTTGGGTTCTTTCAGAGAATTTAACCACACTAGAGGTCGGTGGTCTGTCTGGACTTTGAACTTACGGCCAAATAAATATGGCCTATAATATTTAGTTGCCCATACTATAGATAACAGTTCTTTTTCTACCGTACTATAATTTATTTCATGGCTGTTTAAAGTTCTGGATGCATAAGCTATTGGGTGATGATTTTGTGACAATACTGCCCCCAATGCTGCATTGCCAGCGTCGGTAGTTAAAATGAAGGGCTTTCCAAAGTCAGGGTATGCTAGGACTGGACAAGTACATATAAGTTCTTTAAGTTTATTAAAGGACTCAATGTATTGTCTGTCTTTGATGTTAATTTTATTACCCTTTTTGAGACACTTTGTCATTGGGAGGCTTACTCTAGAATAGTCCTTGATAAACTTTCTGTAAAACCCTGTAATGCCTAAAAACGATTTAATTTGCTTTACTGAGTGAGGTAATTTGATTTCCTTGATAATTTTTATTTTATTAGGATTGGGCCTAATACCTTCATCTGATATAATATGTCCTAAATACTCAGTTTCTCGTTTCATAAAATTGCATTTGTCAATTTGCAGTTTTAGGTTGTAGTCAGCAAGTCTTTTTAAAAATTTATTAAGTGAATCGATATGCTCTTGCAGCGACGTGGAAAAGATAAGTATGTCGTCTAGGTATACTACGCAAATTTTATTTAGATAACCAACCAGGACTTCATTTATCATTCTTTGGAAAGATGCCGGCGCATTTTTCAACCCAAATGGCATACGTTTGAACTCGTAGTGTCCATTTGTAGTTGAAAAAGCTGTTTTATGCATATCTTCCTTATTAATAGGGATTTGATGGAATCCTTTTGCTAAGTCCAGTGATGAAAAATATTGCGCATTTCCCAATTTTGAAAATATATCCTCTATATTAGGGATTGAAAACTTATCTTCCATGGTTGCATCGTTAAGTTTCCGATAGTCCACTACAACGCGCCATTTTTCCTGACCGGAATTATCAACCTTCTTCGGTACAATCCATATAGGAGCATTGTACGGACTAGTGGAATTAACGATAATTCCTGAACTGAGCATTTCTGAAATTTGTATATCAACCTAATTTTTGTGTGCCTCAGGATATCTATATGTTTTTGAAAATATTGGGATATAATTTTTGGTCGGTATTTTGTGGGTGTATTTTACCACTGATGTTAGTTTATCACTCTCAAAATAAAACACTTTGTCAAACGTATGAATTGTAGCGATTAATGATTTTATTTCTTTCTTATTCAAATGATCTAACTTCAATCTACTCGTATTTAAAATTTAGTCTATATTTGGTTTTTGAAAAGAAATATCTTCTGTATGATTACTTAAGCTATGAATTTCTGCTTCAGTTAATTGTAATTGAGAACTTGAAAATATTAAAGGTAAAGAGGTTTCTTTGGTTATTAATTGTAAACTATCAAGGTCAATTTTTGCTTGCAACGGTTTTAAAATGTTACAGCCAATTATACCATCAAAGTCGCCGTTCATTTCTACTTCAAGCATTTCAATGTTTGTTACTTGTCTACTAAATTCCTTAAAAAGTGGGATTGCTATTTTGGAGCCAACAACTATGTCTGAGTTAATTGATTTGAGTAACAATGGTTTACTAAGTTCTGCTTTGAAAGAACTATGAAACAATCCTTTTTGAATGAGCGAAGTACCTGATCCAGAATTTATCAACAGTTTAATAGGAATTGAACTTGTTTTTACTATTATGCAGGGAAGAGCTCGGGACTGGTCGATTGAAAATTTAGTGACTCATATGTATTTGCATTTTGCATTTCTGCACTGGATGGTGAATTTCCATCCTGTATGTGTTCCACTTCCATTATTTCATCATAACTATTTCTTAATCCTGTATTATGCTGTCTTAAATTTCGTGAGTTATTTTGCTGGATTTGTCCTGAATTACGCGGGTTCAAATTTCGAAAGTTGCCTGATCTAGTATTTACATTTTGAAAATTACCTGAGTTATTGTGTTGAAAATGTCCTGAATTTTGTGCATTCGAATTTGGAAAATAGCCTGTTCTTGTACGTACATTTTGAAAATTACTTGGACTATTTTGCTGAAAATGTCCTGAATCACGTGTATTAGAGTTTGGAAAATTGCCTGATCTTGTATTTAAATTTTGAAAATTATTCGAGTTATTTGGTTGAAAACGCTCTGAATTAATTTGAAACTGTCTTGGATTATCATACCTAGCGCTCCTTGAATTTTGTTGTCCTGTATAAGTTTTTACGTGTCCGTGATTTGGAAAATTGCTAGGGTCAAATTCTCTTAAATTATAACTTGTATTTGTAAATGTACGATAAAAGTTATCAGTATCAACTAAAATTGATTTTTAGATGGGTTTCTTGCGTTTAAAATAATCTTAGGCTCACTAGGTAGCTTGCCAACAAATAATTTTAATGCCGTTTCTTCATTGAACCTACTATTGTACCAAGCTGGAATATCTTCACTAAGATTTGTTTTTATGTTTAATTTTGTCAAAAGATGTTGTACTTGGTTATACAGCTTTTCGACAGAGTTGTTAAATTTTATCATTTTTATTTCATTAATTATATTTTTAATGGTTTCCCTTATGTTACAATTTGCTTTTAATACAGCTTTTATCTCCGGCCATTGCGACGGATTATTATTATTAATTAACATTAAATTTGCATCACCTAATATTTTTTGCCTTATTCGCAAATCCAAAATTGGTTTCAAATGTTCATTTATATTATTTGCAAATACATATATACAATCAATATGCTTAATAAATAAATCTAAATGTTCCGGTAGCCCGGTGAAATCAGTGACTCCAGCCACTAATGCGATAAGATCTACATTGGCCATACCTGTTGTTATCGGCAACTGCTTTTTCTTTATTTTATTTTTTCCAAACGGTTGCTCACACTGCAACCCCACAAGTTAGAGTTCTGTTTTTAATTTTCACTTTTTTATAACTGTTTTTTTTTATATATTTGTTTGTTGTTCTTGTCCTTAAATAGTTAAATATTAAGGTAACATTGTTCACTGAAACTATTTTTCATATTTCAAATATATTTTAACTTAGTTCGCGGCATTTATGTATGTAATATATTTATTTTATATTTTTTTTTCCGACTGCGCCAGTTATGGATTTAATGAAATCCCGTCAGTAGCCGAACACTGAGCTATGTACACAAATGAAATAAAAACGTCGCTTTCTATTTTATGGTTCTTTATTGTATGAACGCTAAGATCAGAATGAGAATCAATTATACAATGTCTACTTAATATAAGCTTAACAATAGAATAGATAACAGTAATCACAGCAAGAGCGATGAAAGACCTGTACAGTGTCTAGTAAATAGCAACCCGTTAATAGCCGGTCATGTACTCATATGTGTTATGATTTTGATCATCTTTGGAGATTTTCCCAAGGTCAACGGAACTTGTGAGAAAGAAAATGTATACTCTCGTTGTTTCCATGCAGGCTGTACTGTATGGTTCAGTATACATGACTCTAGGGGCTCGAAATAATCAATTTTAAGAATTTTCAAAATCCGTCAGCCCACAACCCAAAAAGACAGATTTATGGAAAAAATCAAATTTTTAAATAAAGACTGAAGTTTTTAATATACAGTAAAACCTGCTAATCGGGACACTCTATAATCGGACCGCCTATTATTCGGAGCGCACGTAATGCATTCCCTGCTATTTTTCATACAAATTTTCCTCTATAACACCTTCAAAGTCAGTCTTACTCAAAAACGAGTGATGCAGTGGTGGCCATTTTTCGAAGGAAAGATTTGCAGCGCAGTCGCAGAAAAAGAGCAAGTAATGGTCATTGGTAAGTTAATTTTGTATGGTAAATTTTTATAACTTTAGTTAGCGAACGTGTTCCTTAACTAACAGGAAGAGCTGCTAAACCCAGAGCATTTAAAAATTAAATATCGAAAAAGCACTGGGAATAACTTGAAGAAGTAACAAGAAGGCTTGGATGAACTCCACTTTATCAAAGCTTCATAAAAAGTTTGAAGTCCCATTATAGAAAATACCTTATGCAGCACTTGATTTTATGCATAGACGAGGCCAATAACATATCAGAGCTGGCTTAAAAAGGCATGTGAAGACGTCACTCCAATAACCATTTCAAATTGTTTTAAAAAAAAGTGGATCTTTTCGAGAATGAGGACAACATCTAATGACTGTTCGGAGAATCGGAAAAAAAGAAATTTTAAACTCCATTCAACCACCACCTTCTGATACTGAAAAGGGACATATCTCTGCCGCTTCTTCTTTAGAGGGAGAAATTCAAGCAGTTCCAGGTCATTCACACATCTGTATATACATATGTACCGAAAATTAAGAAAATTATTGTGCAGTGTAACTATGTACAATGTACATAACCAAAACTTGTTTAACAAAAAAATTAAATTAAATACATACATACAACATACATATTAAAACAATTCTTTTTCTTTTAATTCTCAATCGTAGTTAAATTCAAATATTTTTTCTGGAAATTTATAGGTATAGCTATATGCAGTGGAAGTCGTTTTTTTTTGTGAACAATATAAATAAAAATACTTCACTCTTAACGGACAGGCATGCATGAGGGAAAAACCTTTGTAAGTGGACCGGTCCTATTAAAAAGAAACCTGTACAATGGGACCATCTCCTAATCGGGCCCCTTTTCTTCGGTCCCAAGGGTGGTTCAATTGGACAGGTTTTACTATATTGTCTTAAATGCTCGGGAGTTAAAATTTTTAAAATCCGCCCTAAATTAAAAAAAACAACATTATGTATATCAAAAAATCTAAGTTTTTAATAGGAATATGAAATTTATTGTACATTTATATACTCTCTAGAGGGCCGTACTACTAATTTTGAAATATGTTTTATATCCGTCCGCTGACACGCCCACAATCTAAAAGAAACCGTTTGAGCCAGGAAGCTGAAATTTTATGCCATGCCCACTTTTAAGGGGCTTTTTTTACAACACTTTTATTTTTTAGATAAAATCCCTTAAATGTTGTATAACAAAACATGTAGATCTTTCTAAGCAATTCACCCGTACTTAGATTTTAGCACGCCCAGTTTATGAGGGATAGAAATATGAATAGTTCCAACAGTTCGCCCAAGCACTATCCATATTGGTAGTTGAGTGGCATTGGGTTGAATGTCCTTGTCATTTTTGAAGAAATAAGAAAATATAACAACTTGTTAAGAAGGACATAGTCTCACTGAGGAACTAGTCGAAAAACAACGTATATGTCAAGAACACCCCAAGAAAGCGTGTGTGGCAAAAACTTTTATTACCGAAAGACTTTTTCTACATACCTACTTTGCGAAGAACACAATTTTAATTTTCATCGACTTCTTCGACAAAATGGTATTTTTAATTGTAAACGGATTTAAATATATGCATTTATAAAGCAAAATTAGATACAACAAGCATCCCACCACTTAAGTTAGGTCGATCTACTATCGGCCGACTATGCCCATTCTGGCAGAAATTTGAGGATAACCTTTAACGAGAACTTAACTTTACCTGATCATGGAACTACCGCAATCGGTAAAGTATACAGTGTGTATAGAAGCGGACTGTAATTTATAATAGGAGAAATAAAACGCTCCATATTGTTTAGAGTCTGGAAAAAAAGTAATAAAAACCCGACTATTAATCTTTATTTTACAATAAACTCGAACCGTGCTATTTGTTCTGTACTACGTCTGTACCGATAGCGATCTTATATTATACTGACTCACTCTCACAGAGAGTGAGATCTTTGTCTCCTACATATTTGATACTTATACATTCTTATACATATGCACCTATATTGCATCGGTTCGATACAGTGCCAGCAAAATTTACAATTTTCTATATGAATTTATATTTTGTATACCTTAAACTTCTGTACATTATGCCTTACATCAGGCCTTGCGTAAGTTTCTCGAACTCTACTGGAATCACGCAAATTTTCTGTACCGGTCGTCTCAGCTGTCCTGATTCTGTCTGTACAACTACTGAACGTATGAGTCCATCTCTACTGACGATGAGGTCACAAATTCTGCCAAGCGCCCAATGCGCAGGGGGAAAATTTTCACTTGCTATCGTGACCAGCTGACCAACCTTGAGTCCTTCCTTTTCTCTACGCCACTTCTTACGCTGTTGAAGCGTGCTCAGATATTCTGTACTCCACCTTTCCCAGAAATGTTTCAGCATCAATTGTCGATCCTTCCAAAGTCGCACTCCTACTGTACTTGGTTGACTGCTGACATCGAATGGGATCGGTAGTATAGTTGGTTCTCCCACCAGGAAATGTGCTGGTGTTAAGGCCTGTACATCTGACGGATCATCACTTAATGGATGAATCGGTCTGGAGTTAAGAATTGCTTCTACCTGTACTAAGAGAGTTGAAAACTGTTCGTAAGGCAGTACTTTCAACCCTACAATCCTCTTCAGATGATGCTTCATTGATTTGACGGCTGCTTCGTATATACCACCTTGATGAGGTGCGGCTGGTATCATGAAACGCCATTCTGTACTCTTACAACTCAGGTGAGACATCGTCTCCTTGCTTGTCCATTTTGCCATAGCTCTCTTTAATTCGTTGCTGGTACCTACAAACGTCGTACCATTATCGCTGTACATACGCTCACATCTACCTCTACGCGCTATGAAGCGTTCGTAGCAAGCAATAAATGCTAGCGAGGTTAAATCTGTAACTAGGTCAATATGTATGGCTCGAGTCTTGAGACATACAAAAATTGCAACCCAGCATTTAGCCTTAGTGATTTGATCTCCTTGTTTGTTTATCATCTTTATCTCAAACGGGCCTGCGTAGTCTACACCAGTGTGTAGAAACGGCTTTCCTACCTGTACTCTATCGGCTGGTAACTCTGACATAAGTTGGTGTTCTAACTTGTGATTGTATCTAGCGCAAACGACACATTTGTGCAGATAATTCCGCAACTCGCTGCGAAGCCTTGGGATCCAATACTTCTGTCTGACGTACTGCATCATAACCTGTACTGCACCATGCTTGGTACTACGATGTGCATGATCTATTATTAGCCATGCTAGTCTAGATCCATTTGGAACAATCGCTGGATGATTCATCTCATACGAATTGCTGCTTCTGTCCAATCTGCCGCCTACCCTCAGTAAGCCCCTGACATCCAACATCGGTTTGAGTGGTTCTAACTTGCTTTTCTCTGGTAGACCTCTAACTTTCTTAGGGATGCCAACTCTGTACTGTAATCTTCTTCTTGGGACTTGCGCAAGAGATATGCCATTGCTCTTGTTCTTTCCTCTAACGTTGGTGAATTAACTCTGCCTCTCAGTCGACTCGTTCTTATCTTGAAAGTTGGATTGTAAGACCAACCATCCGTAAAACGAATAACATAACTGACTATATTGACTAACTTTTCTAGCCTGTTGGTATATTCCAAAAGCGAAACTCTGTACTCTGACTGTTTTAAACCTATACACAGCTTCGGTTTAATAGATATGACTGTTAACACTTTCATCTCTCTCTGTACTTCTGATGATTCACCTTTAACTGCGATCATCTCTGGCCAATCTGTACATTTAAGCCGGAGCCATTTCGGCCCCTCTAACCATAGTTTATTGTCCACTAATGCGGACGCCTGTACACCTCTACTCAGCAAATCAGCTAGATTATCCTTTGTATTTACGTAGTGCCAGCATCTTACCTCAGTGTTTGTCTGAATTGACGAGACACGGTTTGCTACGTATGTTTTTAGACTGTACGGTAACTTTTTAATCCAGTGTATCACCACTGTTGAATCTGACCATAGAACATAGGGTGCACTTTCCCATTCCATAGATCTTTTAGTCTCTATAAGTAATCTCGAAAGTATCTCAGCTGCTGCTAGTTCTAACCTTGGAATTGTCACTGTCTTCAATGGAGCTACACGTGTCTTAGATATGAGCAATCTGCTCGTTACTGTACCATATTGTTGCTCTGTACGAATGTAAATAACTGCTCTATATGCTGTGCTTGATGCATCAGAAAAACCGTATATTTGTACTGCTGACTCTCCTAACGTGCCTAACCACCTTTCTATACGGAATCGTTCTAGGAGTATTATACCAATCCAATATTCCTTCCATATGTCTTCTATTTCCTTGGGTATCTAATCATCCCATCCTGTACTCATCCTCCAAATGTCTTGGATCACGATTTTGCCTATTATTGTGACTGGGGAGATATAACCATTCGGGTCATAAAGCTGAGCTATACAACTAACGATTTTTCTCTTGGTGAGAATGCCGTCTAACTTTTGTGTTTTCCCCTCGTACGTGCATTTGTCGGAACCAATTAGCCATTTTAGTCCTAAAATGGATGATTTCTCTTCCCCCGAAAACAATATTGACGCCTCACTACTGCCAGCGTTCATTTCCTTCATGAACTTTGTAGAATTCGATTTCCATTGGCACAATTCGAAACCTGCGCCTCTCAATACCCTGTACATGTCTTTTGCTAACTGGGTCGCCTTCTCCTCATTTTCCTCGCCTGTTGTGCAATCATCCATGTAGAAATCATTTCTGATCGCATCGGCTGCTTTTCGGAAGTCGTCCTGAGCTTCTGCTGCTGCCTGTACTACTGCTCGAACTGCTAGGTGAGCTGATGATGTTAAACCAAACGTGACCACAGTTAACCAGTACTCGCGCAATGGTTCCTGTCTGCTTTCTCTCCAAAAGATTCGTTGAAGATCCCATTGATCCTCATGCAATCTGACTTAGTTGAACATCTTCTTAATGTCACCACATACTGCTATACGATGTCTTCTTAAACGCATTATTATTTCATGCAGGTCTCTTTGCAATTTTTCACCTAACATCTGTACATCGTTCAACGAAATACCTTTATCTGTACGACAACTTGCATCATAAACTATCCGAAATTTCTTTTCTATACAATGATGGGGTATGTGATATACCACAGTATCTGTACTCGCCTCTCTATTCACAATCTGTACATGACCTAACTGAATGCTTTCACGCATTTTCTTGACGTAGTCTGCTTTCATCTGTACATTCTTTTCTAACTTCCTTTCCAGATACATAAACCTGCGCAGTGCGATCTGTCTTGAACTGCCCATATTTTGAAATCCTTCTTTCAGCGGCATCTTTACCACAAATACGCCATCTTCGTCGCGATGGTGTGTCTGTACAAAGTGTTGCTCTACGAGCGTTTCTTCTTCTGTTCGCCTTGAACATGAACCAATTCGATCCATTTGCCAAAGCCTGCTTAACAGCTGATCTAATTGATCCTCTTTCGAATATTCGACTTTTGGGTAGGCATATTTTGCATCCTCGTAGTTGGATCCGAGAACAACTATGCCCAACGATGTCTCCAACCAAATAGTACCATTTGAATTTCGCCTAAGAACTGACTTAATGGACTTCGTAAAGAAACTGACTCCTAATAAGATATGTACCTGTCCTGGTTTGAAATACTCAGGATCAGCATATCTGTACGGAGCTATGTCTGTGTTCGCATCTGCATTTAGCGGATTCGGTGGTAGAACCGGCTGCCAATGACTTTCCTCTGGTAGGAACCAGAAAGGTTCGCTTATGAAGTGTTCAAGCGAATTCGAAGCATACCATGGCAAAATTTTTATTGTAGCTTGCCGTTTGATTGTAAATGGTACTCCATTTATGCCTACTAATCTTCCTGACATCGGTGTGGTCTGTATCTTTATTTCCTTTCTTAATCCGTCCATCATTAAATTTAAATGCGAACCAGTATCCAACATTGCTCGAAATGGGCCATATACAAACCCATCTGCTTCAATCCTTACCATGGCTGTGGGAATTATAGAAGTTTCTTGCTCTAAATAATTAATAGACTGTACATATACTTGATTATTTATTCGACATATTTTTGTTGGAATAACATTCATTGAATCTTTATCTGGAAATCGCTTCTTACTGACATTTACTTTCTTTTCTAACATATTTTCTTTAGTGAGCAACTTTTCAATTTTGTTGTTCAACAGTTCTAACTTGTCAACAAACGAAGTATCGACTTGTCGACTTTCTAACTCTGTACATATATCTGTACAGCCTGTACTACCTGTACAACCTGCACGACCTGTACGACCTCTACAACCTCTGTCTTCCTTTACATATCCGAGGCTCTTCATTGATTGTCAATCCGCCTTCCTCTTGTGCATCCTTCTATCAGCAGATGTGGCTGCTACCTTTATATCCTGTACACGCACCAACGGGATCGCTTGTTTGTTGACTTCCTTCGAAGGACACAAGAAAACATTGTGCTTTGGTGCCCCAGGGCAACGTACGCATCCCTGTTTGTAGCAATTATTCTCTTTATGGCCATGCTTAAGACAGTTCGGACAAACTGGACGCCTGTCTATAAAATCCTTACGACCGCGAAAAGATAGTGCGGTAAAGTCTGGGCACTGCCAGATCTGGTGGTCTGCGTGACATACCTCACATGGACGCACTGTACTCCTTTTGTCTGCTCGTGGAGCAGGGCTTGCTTCCTGTACGCGAGATCTACCTTCTCTTCTCGAATTTCCTGTACGTTCCTTACTGACTGTACGTGCTTGCCTTGCGCCTGACACATTTGAGAGTGCTGCAGCCTGCTTGTCGATGAACTCAAGCATCTTCGATAACTTTGGTTGTTCCGAATCGCGCTGCAACTCCCACTGACGTGCTGTCTCTTGATCAAACTTTTCGTTCAAGATATGGATGACGAAGAAATTCTAGATCTCCACTGGAAGCCCCAATGCCTTGAGTTGACGCAACGACTCATGCGTCGTATTCGACATCCTCTGTAGTGCGTCTGCGCTCGGCCTGTCACACAGCTCGGGAAGATGCATGAGTTGCCGCAAATGATCACGACCGATCAAATACTTCTTGAATATGACGATCTTCGCCACCTGTACCACCTGTACTGCCTGTACTCTCTACGCTGGGGCTCAATGCCTCCATTTTTTCTTGCAGGGCTGCATTTGCTGTAAAATAATCAGCCTTAACCATCTCTATGTCCTCCATATACGTTGGAAGGTCCCTCCTGCTGGCAGACACTAGCAAGTCATCCAGTAACCTGCTGTATTTTGTCCAGTCACTCTCCAACGTTTCTAGACGCAACCTTGCGTAGCGAAGGGTTATGTTGCCAAACTCCTCAGTTTCTGCGAACTCCTTTGCTTTCTTTATCGCATGTGCTGAAGCCTTTGACATGTTAGTAGCCATTTTTTACCTGTACATATGTGATGAAACAAAGGAATATTATTAGTTCCTTTTCGAAACCTTCGGTAATCTGACATAATTTTAAGTTGAAATCTGCAGAAAAGCAGCAAATTCTTCCTGCACATAATTAATCGCCTGTACTTGTGAACTGACTCTGTACAAAAAGGATTATGGAATTAATCATCTGTACTTGCAAACCGCAAAAAAGGCAGTAAGCTCTTCCTGTACTCCTAGCGATGGTGGATGCCATTCTCTTTTACAAACTAACCCTGTACCAGAAAAAAAAAAAAAAAAACCATAAGACTGCCTGTACCGCGTTGTGATTTCAACAATCATTCACTTTGCATCTGTACTTTATTACTCAGCATCTTATCAGTGCTGGCTTATGAGCAATAAATTTACCTAACAAGCATGCTTCCTGTACTCTATTCTTTCACTTGCTCTTAGATTGCTCTTGTCTCACCAGTTGCGGCTACAACAACGTGAATATCCTCCGCGTTGCATATCTATACAAATCATTCACAAATGTTCATGACCAAACAAGTTCTATATTGTTTCCCCTGTACATATACCTATAGCGCACTACTCGTTCTTCATGCTGTTCTGTACTCTCCACGTATTCCTACATGTGATTACGAAGAGAAACTCTCTACTCTACACAAATATTTTGTGCTGCGCTTCGCACTTACGTGCTGCGCTCTGTACAATGTGAATTCCCTCACACTGGTGCACACAAATATAATGTCTCCACTATTCATGCTGCACTGTTCGCACTTATGTCCTGTACAATATGCGCTCCCTCACACGGGTGCACACAAGAAAAGTATTCTTTACTCTGTACCATCACCAATATGTGTAAGCCGCACACAGAGGTAAACGAGAAATGCTAAAAAATAGATTTCTCCCTGTACTTTGCACGTTAAAATGGCATAATAAACTTACGCACAAATGCAATCTAACGGCGCAGCATTGCTGCACTAATACTAGTCGTTTGTTTACTCATGAAAACAATGACCAATATTCCTGACAACCGAACTTGGGAGACGAGCATTTCTTTCTATAAATACACTACACAAACGCGTCTGTACCTGAATCGACTTGCACCACATCGCAATTTCTGTACTATTTTATTTTCTATACTAATTTTTTCCTTGTTTCAATGGATTTAATGCACTCACCACTTTGTTCTTAATTTTTGTTTTGTTTTTTTTTTCGATATATTATTTTCTACTCACTGCGACTTGCTTGCTCACGTTTTAAACGAAAAAACTGCCACTGTTGACTGTCGGAGTGTCGGCAATACAGGGGAAGGTTGTGTACCTTGGTCCGATTGCACCTTGGTCCGAGTGCCAATATCCAGAAAACTACAAAGCACGCAAAAACCGGCCCTTCTGTGAAATGTTGATCTTCTGTTCATTTGTCTTCTCAGTTTCTTTTTGAAGGCACAGCTGCAACGAGTCGGCAGAAAAACAAACAAACATAGTTTTCAATGAAAAAAGTATTTTTTTTATCTCTTTTCTGAAGTTATGTAGTGCTTAGTTTTCTGTCTTTTTTCCGCTACTTTAATCGATTTCGGAAAGTGTATTAATAATCTTTTGGTAGGAACACATTGTCGTTCGTATGTGGTTTGAATACTACGTTAAAATCGAATTTGTTTGGCTAAAGTGGTGTAAGTGTACCTTGGACCTATCATAGCGCGTGTACCTTGGACCATTGGTTTGCCCTTTAATGAAAATTTTTAAATAATATTGAAGTGATAAATTTGTTTTTCTTTTATGTTGTTCCCTTAAAGTAAGTTTTTAAATAATATTGAAGTCCTTTGTTAAGTTTTTTTTAATAAAAGAGTTTTTTTTATTTAATACTAATATTTGAAATAATTTTTTTTTAATCAAGCCAAAAACTTTAAGATAATGGTTTGTTTTTTGCTGTTTTTTTTTTAAAAAAAATTAAAAATGGTACCATTTTTACTTTTTATTGAAATAAATTAAAGTTTTCACCTTTAAACTAAAGAAAAACGTTTAATAATATTTTCGGTTCAAGGTACAATACTCCGTGGACCAAGGTACAACCACGTCTTGTACCTTGGACCGTTTGAGGTTAGCATATAAAAGTTAAGTTTTCTAAGGAATGGCAAGCAATATCCTTTTGGTAGTTTCGCCATATCATAGAAAAGACTTCAGGTAGTAACACAAAAAAAAAGAAAAACTAAAGAAAAAACGACACATAAAATATTGGCAAAAAACTGAAATCCGGACCGAGGTACACGACCTTCCCCTACTCTGTACGCTGTGCTAACTGCGGCATCTGTTCGACCGCACATACACTTACACAATTTGCAATAAATGCATACCGTTCTTGAAGGGGAACTTTGTCTGTACGATTCACCAACAACGGCGCGGCGAGTTTCCTGTACAATTTTTTATTATGGGTTGTCTTTCGCATTTTGGTTACACTTATCCGGACTCGGCGTGGACCATAATGTATAGAAGCGGACTGTAATTTATGATAGGAGAAATAAAACGAACCATATTGTTTAGAGTCTGGAAAAAAAGTAATAAAAACCCGACTATTAATCTTTATTTTACAATAAACTCGAACCGTGCTATTTGTTCTGTACTACGTCTGTACCGATAGCGATCTTATATTATACTGACTAACTCTCACAGAGAGTGAGATCTTTGTCTCTTACATATTTGATACTTATACATTCTTATACATATGCACCTATATTGCATCGGTTCGATACACAGTGGTTCCCGTTTGCTTTGGTCAACTCAAAGTTTCCTACCTCTTAACTTTTAAATATTACTGATACAGGAACTTCTTTTACCTTGCCTTATGTATGTCTGTGAAGTCTTCTGCAATGTTTATTACTTTATTACAAAACAAGGCGAAGACTAAATGTAATATATAATAACCTCGTAAGATAAACTTTAAATAAAAGATACTTTCTCCATTATCTCTGCTTGCTCCAAATAAATAGGTAGTGGGCCTGTCTTTTTAAAACTCCATCAAATTAAGGTCAATAATACAGTTACACAACATTATACAGTCCCATCAGGCTGAAAACTTACAACAGACCTATTTTTGCCAATTCTGTAAGAACCGCTGTCCTCATTCCACCCAGTTGAACGTACATTCTTTATTCAGATCACTCTTTTATAGAGCTCCTTACCTAGAAATGTGACGTAAATCATAAACACAAACACATTTAAAAATCATCTCCTTAAACTCTTGGCCAGTGATGCATAAATACAAAAAAATATATCATTAAATATTATATATAAAATCAAAATGCTCTTTATTTTTTTATATATCAATTTTTTATTTTTTTTAAATATAAGCCCTTGTCTATTGGAGACTGAGACTGAGACTGCGACCTAAAAGATCGTTTGTATCAAAAAGGGGCGCTTTATCCTAAAAGGCCAGTGATGGCCAATACGTCTTTAGTGACAGAGTTTCGTGAACGTTTCTCACTGCAAAAGATATGTCGTCGCAACCAATGATGTGCCGGACATTCACAGAGAATGGGTTTCTGTCTGGAATTCCCATAAGAATCCAGACTTTAGGGGTGTGTTCAAAGACAGCAGCTCCAACTCCGAATTTCATTTTCAATCCGTGCTTCGGTGTGCCATACGAGACTTCTTTTTAACATTTGGGTTTTATTTTTTATTTATTTAACTCATATTAGCCCAGCGCCCCATTTAAGGTGCACATGCATTTTGGCTTAAATATCGTATCATTTAACACGTGTTGCCAGATTTGATAATTTTATTTTCAGCCAAACGTCTTTTAGCGTAATATAGCAGGCTTTGAGAAATCCATACGCTGTCATTTATTTTTAAATGTTAGTTGAGTTTTGTGTATTTTGGCCAACATGAGTTCAAGGAAAGCGTAAGTAATAACTGTTATAATGGTTTTGTTAAAATATTACTTTTGTTTTGTTTTTGTATGTTTATGAACTAGGCTTTTAGTAAATACTGTAAAAACAATGAAATTTTATATTGTTGTGTAATTTTTTTTTCGTTTTTGTTCAGCGCCCCATTTGAGGTGCGCTGGGAACAGTAGGCACCGAGAGGTTTTGTTCAATGGCATACATTTCGGGATATTTTTTTATGTATTTCTTATTGTGTTTCTCGACCTTTCTTTTTATAGACTGACTGTTCATGAAATTATATCAGCCCTGGAAGACGATAGCGCTATTATTTCTGCAGACATATTTATCACACCTCCTGCGATAATGTCGATGTAAGTGATGAAGAAGTGAGGATGTAGGAGATATAAGCAACCTTGCTCGTCGTCAATTGTTGGCGGAAGCTGAGATACGATGTCAGGTTCCATTAGCAGAAGGAGTCTTGGAAACCGTTGAAGGAATTTCATTCATACATCAAGATAAACACGAAGAACAATCAACCACACCTCGTTTGGATGAACCGCTTGCAAGGAAAACTAAGGCTGTCGTCATAAGGAAATGGAAACAAAAGGATATTACTTCAAAACCTGAGAGGAATCCAGCACATACACGGCAAACCAATTCGTTTTGGGTATAAAATCTGGTCACTTTGCACTCGGTTGGGTTATCTCATCTACGGTGTGCCTTACCAGGTGCCAAAACTGGTAATACAAATCCAAGTCTCGGTGTAGGTGGTTCCGTCGTGACAAATTTGATTTCGAAACTCCCAAGTGGTGGTCACTACAGATTTTTTATGGACAATTTTTTTACATCTCTACGCTTGCTAGATGAAGTGAAAAAGATGGGTCATGAAGCCACAGGAACCCTTCGTGCCAATAGAGTTGAAGGTGCACCGCTCAGAGACATAAAGGAAATGAAAAAGACTGCAAGGGGTTTCCACCATCAAGTCACGGATATAGTTTCTAACACAACCTTAGTGCGCTACAATGATAACAGCATTGTGACTATAGCCTCAACGGAAAGCGGTGTTCATCCACTTGGCAAAGTAAAGAGGTGGTGCAACAACAAACGAGTGGACGTCGATCAACCTCATTGCTACCTCAAATATAAAAGTTCATGGGTGGAGTGGATAGACTTGACCAAAATGTTGGGAAATATAGAATCGGGATAAGGCTGAAGAGATGGCATTGGCAAATGATGATGTTTCCCATTAACGTTTGTGTTAATAACGCGTTTCAATTGTACCGACTTTCACCAGCAGGACAAGCTAGAGATTCTCACGACTTTTTATCTTTCACAAGATACATAGTTCAAACTTATTTGATACTTGGCAAAGCTTCGCCTTTGCTTCCAAAACGAATTGGACCCAACTTGCCTATGACTACCAAGAAAAAACTACCTGATTCGATAAGACTGGATGAAAGAGGGCATTACATTGTCAGAAACGCAACTCAAATTCGATGTCGCCAATGTCATACAAATACAAAGTTTAAATGCACTAAATGTGGAGTTGGTTTGCATCAACACTGTTCTCAAACTTTTCACACAACAAAATAATTTTTTTTTACCTAACAAAAATTAATGAATAGTTTATGAAGTTTATTGTCTTTGCTTCAACTTTTTGTTAGTATAAATTATTTAATAAAAAAGAGGATTTAAAATAATGACTCTGTTTATTATTTCCCCAAACAAAACATATTGGCATATTCTCCTAACGCCCCATTTAAGGTGCGGTCCTGAAATTCAACTTGTATAAAATTCCGAACTGTAAAAATATAACTCTTGTCTTTTTTAGATGTGTCTTTCTGTATATCCATTAAAAAAGTTTTGAAATTCTGCGAGTTTCATACTCTGGGATAATAAGGGTTAATTTATTTTATTTATTTTATTTATTTGTATTTATTCATCGAGGCGGCATTATATATTTTCTATATTGAATTATTTGCCTGTCACGGTTAGGAAGAAGTCACGTGGTTGGCATATGGTATTGGCCATCCGGGCATCTGTATACAAATTGTTATATAGGGTTTATATTGAATGGATGAGTCTAAGAACCTGATTGGATGAGCGACCTGTAATGATCTTCTCATCTTAATTATCTTGCTTTCCTTTAATCTTTGAAGTAGCCGACTGAGATCAGTTTTATAGGGGACTGCCAATGATATACATATATGAACCAACTGGCAGATGGCATCTTAATAACTCTTTTATAGTATGAATTTGGTTGTGCAATGCCAGACGAACATGAAACTGTGAAAAGCAGAAAGCAGATGGTGATTTTCAATTCTTTTCATTTTCATGGCATCAGCTTGTGGTTACTATACTCAAAGCCAATTGTACTTAGTATATTTGCAATCAAATAAAAAAAACTATTTAATGTATGCTTGCAAATAGTCCATAACCATCGTCATAGAGTAGCATATTTTTTATCACCTAAGAAAAGACAAAAGTCAAATGTTTCTAAGTTTAATTCTACTACAGAATTGTCATCCATGGAACACATTTTATAATTCCTCATATAAAAATTGCTTACATAATAAAAAAAGGTTCAAGGTCAGAATGGTATGAATATTTCTCGCAGTATGCAGTGATTCATATAAGTTTGGTTTATGACTAGTGAACTCAAATTAAAAATTATAAACTGAGAGCGAATAACATTTTCTCTTTGAAAGTCAAGGTTAAGTATAATTTATCAGTATTGAAATAGGTTATTTCCTTTCGAAGGAATTATAAGATGCTGTTAACGTATACTTGAAATAAAAATTGTTATCTGTGAAAGAAACATTTCAAATGGTCATAATAATCATCGACATATATTAGCCTGGATGGCACCCGCATTTTGCTATTAAGGGGTAGTATTGACTACTGATGTTCTCAAAGCAAATTAAATTCAGTACAATTGAATCAGCTGAAAAAAATCAATTCGAATTGTAATAGGCCATAGAGTAGCCAATACTAAAATAACTCATATGGATGGCAAACATTTTGTTTTTGCGGTTACTATGATAACAATTCTTTTGTATACCTCTTTTAGGTTGTACTTTTGTTATGATGAGAAAATAATTCATGAAATGACTTGTTTTGCGGTTGGTGCGTTTGAAATACATAGGTACCATTAATCAACGACCAGAAATCATACCATCTATCAACGGAAATCAATATTATGCTATCAAGCAATGTTGAAAAACTTTAGTATTGCAAGGGTGGGTGTTGAATCTTTCAATTTATTTTACATCAAAAGATGGATATAGTACCGAGTTTTTGTCCTCAATACTAAATAAGTTAATTGCAAAAATAAAATTGTGACTTGAGTGGTAAACTTATATAAATAGGTACCACAATCGAAAGCATTAATCCAATGAAATTATTGAACGGTTTCTATGAACATTACATATAATATTTAACAATTTTGATGAAACCCTTTCACTGAACAATATTAATGAAAACAATTGACTTGAACAATGAAATAATATTCATACAAAACCTATAAAAACTTTTCACTTGAACAACAATCTAAGAAAATTTAATATTCAAACAAAACCTTTGGAAACTATTCGATTAAAGAGTGAAACAACTAAATATATTAGAAAACTCAATATACACAAAAAAACACAATAAAAATAACTCGCTTCAACAATTATCTTAGAAAATTCAATTTTTATATAAAAGCCTATGAAAACTATTCGCTTGAACAGTGAAAGTACGATCTTAGAAAAATTCAATGCAAAGCGTTAGATGTAAGATAAACCGTGTACATTCTAGTGGTACATTCAAGTAAACAATAAAATATTACCGCATAGAAATTATGTATATACAAGGTGGCGCAATAGTAATCCTCCTATCAGAAAATGCTATAAATTTTGCGATTGGCCCCTAATGTCAGTTCTGTTTTGACATTTGTGTAGTAAACACATGCGAAATACACGTTAATAAACAATGTTACGCTACACTGCTCCAGAACGCGGAATATTGGTGACTATTTATTTGAGCAATAATCGGTCGGTGACTTTGGCACAACGTGAATTTCGTCGCAGATTTCCTACCCGTCCATCGCCTACTGGTGAAACACTGCGACGTTTAGCCGCTCGCCTCGAAGAGACTGGCACAACACGAGATGCTGCCGGGTGTGGCAGACCCCGGAGTAGCCGTTCTGCAGAGAATATTGCTGTTGTAGCCGAAGATGTCATGGAAGCGCCGTCGACATCGACCAGACGACGTGCCACGCAAATGGGTATCAGTCAACGGTCTTTACAGCGAATTTTGGTACAAGATTTGAAGATGTTTCCGTACAAAGTCCAGACGGTGCATCAGCCGTTAGCTACTGGCCGCCAATCGCGTCTAACATACGCTCAAGCCATCCTTAATCACCACCAAGAGGAAGATGATTTTTCATCAAAAATAATCATGAGTGATGAGGCCCATTTCCATCTTAGCGGGTACGTAAATAAGCAAAATTTACGCTTCTGGGGCACTGAAAATCCGCGTGTAACCCACGAAGAGCCATTACACCCGCTCAAAGTCACTGTATGGTGTGCTGTTTTCGCTGGAGGAGTCATCGGACCTTTTTTCTTCGAAGACGTCGCGGGCCAAACGGTTACTGTGAATGGTGAGCGCTATAGAGCAATGACCAACGAGTTCTTTTTGCCGCAACTTGATGAATTAGGATTGGAAAACATGTGGTTCCAACAGGACGGTGCAACGGCACATACTGCACGTGCCACAACCGATATGCTGAAGGATGCATTTCCCGGGCGCCTAATCTCCCGTTTTGGCGATTTGCACTGGCCAGCAAGATCGCCTGATTTGACCGCTCCAGACTTCTTTTTGTGGGGCTTTTTGAAGTCGCGGGTTTATGTCAACAAGCCTCAGACTCTTGCAGCTCTTAAAGACAATATCCGTCAACAATGTGAGGACCTATCGCCGGAAGTTTTGGCCAAAGTGATGGAAAATGCCATAAAAAGGGCTCAAATGACAATCAACTGTGGCGGCGGCCATTTACATGACATCATATTCTCGACTTGATGCAAAAAAAAACTAAAAGACCAAATAAAAATAATCCACAAGAAGAATCAAAGTTTTTCATTTTTTTTTTTAAATTGCAGCCAAAAAACATCGGAAGGTTATTTTTGCGCCACCTTGTATAAGAAATTATAGCAATTTAAATTTTTAAGTAAATCGAACATCTTCTGCAGGTTTAACTTAATACCTATAAATAGGGACACCATTATTCAACATATAACTGATCATGAAACATTATATAAAGTTGGAATTAGGCACTTATGCTTGTTATATGATAGAAGAAGATAGAAGACACTGCTAGAAAAAGTTTGTACTGTAAAGTTTAGTTGTAAGTCTGAAGAAATGATGCCATGAATATTATTTGGATAATCTTTATCTATTCACCCAAAGAAATATCGGCTGTAAATTTCACAACAAGTTGCAATCAAACTTACAACTGACAGTTTTTTGTATACCTATTCAACAGAATTTGTGATCAAATTCACAATTAATTGTTGGTTTTACAGATTTGCTATCATTTTTACAACAAAATTGTTAAAATGATCGCAATTTTTTGTTGTAGAATTCACAACGTGTTGTCAATTTTGGTTGTCAATTCTACATCATTATGAATTTGTGAAATCCACACCCCAATTGTCTCAAATTTACAATCTAAATCAACCGAATTTGGCGAATTAACAAAATGGCAGTCAAATCGACAGCTAAAAATGTAAATCAACAATTTTAGTATTGAAAGCACAACAATTTGTATTTTCAACATCCAAATTTGTTGAATTTACAACAATGCAATTAAATCGATAGCCAAACATCTCAAATCTACAAAAAGGTGCTTTCAACATCCAATTTTGTTGAATTCACAACAATGCAATCAAATCTGCAGCCATCTGTTGAAATCACAGTGAATCGCCCCGTTATCAAAACATTCGCATCGCAGTTCAATCAGGTCGGTCTTCCTATAAAGTAGCTTCATGGAGGTGAATAGTGATATTTTTTTACTATCTCAAAATACTGAGAAAGATGAAAATGAAATTGTAAATCCATCAACTTAGTAATTCGTCGTCGCCTTCTTTTCTTTTGGATTTGGAAGGAAGAAAGACATCGCATCAACTTTCCACAGAGAAGACAAGGTTGGTACATATTTTTTTTTTTTTTTATAATTTGCTTACGCTAAAGGGATGTTTTCTGTTGTTACAGTACCCTTAAAATGCTAAGAACACAGTGTAAGCTACTTGGTATTAGAAGAATAGAGAAATAGGAAAGAAGTGTTTGGGTGCAGTTGTAGGGTTTTTCTCCACGGGTGGTGTCTAAATTACTTAGGGAGATTACGATTTCATGTATTCGGTATAAAGTAATGGACTTGGCCGGGATTCGAACGCATGACCTTCCATTCCGTAAGCGAATACACTATACTACTGCACCATTGTTTGATTACGAAACTGATTACCAATAACAAATTATATTTCAATAATAGTCAAATATTTTGTTCCTCCAAATGTAAAATACAATTTCAATAGAGGAAGAACTAAAGAAACCGAAAAATATAAAAATCATTTGACTCAACAGCAAGAAAAAACTCGCACACCTTCTTCTTTACCAGCTCCTCAAGTTGATGAACAAGCATACGAGCACATAAGATAAAGCAACAATAAAAACACTTTAGAAATCCTTCAGGAATGGCCACTCTATTCTTCTTCATTGGTAACTTCTTCTTCAATATTTTGTTCATTATATCATCATTATATATCATGAATAATAATTTAATTTAATAATTAACTTCAATTAAAATAGATAAACACTGATTTTGAATCAATACATCCGCTTTCAACAAACAATTTATTCTCTGCGCACGTCCTAGTGAATGCTTTACTTTTAAAAAATGCTATCAAGGAGAAGATGCCTTAAAAACCAAAGAGTACAAGAGCCAGCTCCATGAGATATCCCAGCTAGACGAAGGTACGATCTTTAATAGTAAGCAATGTTTATTACATTACATAACTTGTTTTTTTTTAGGTTCCCGATCGTTTCCTTTATTTTATTTCTTGAGCAGCATATTAACGCAAATAATAAAATGTCCAGGACAAGATGCTCGGCGTGTAAGCATTAAGGACAGCGAGGATTTTTTTATATTAGTTTGTAGTAACCAAAACGACATATTGAGGCGGATTGAAGTACCTACAAAAGAGTACGTGTTTTGAATATAAAATAACTTTCCAACCATCTTTAATTGCTGTGGGTGAAAACATATAAGGTATTAAGGATTTTTATATCAAATTAAATAATAATAATTTATGTTGTCATTAATATCATTTGTTTGAATAAAAAGAAATATTAATTATTGAATTAATCACCATCAAGCGAGCCTTCTTCCATGGCATTCCTGCTACTCTTTATCGGATGTTAATGCAAAAGTAGAAAGCATTCAGACCCTCATCAACGATCTTTTTAATTTACATGTACCTATTAAGTCTGTTACAGTGCGCAATAGTAAATGTCCATGGTTTACCACTGAGGTCCATAATGCTATAAAAACTCGTCGAAAACTTTATGCTAAATTTAAAAAAAAATCTACCAGTAACAATTGGGAGGTTTTTTGCAGAGCAAGGAATTACTCTTCTTCTGTCACCAGGAGAGCAAAATAAAGATACTTTCTCTCCAAGCTAAGCCTTGACCAGCCATCAAAGAAACTTTGGGCAAATTTGCGTTCTATTGGGATAGGAAAAAGTCAAATACTTACTAAAGTCCCAGATGCAGATGAGTTAAGTGATGCTTTTTCCCCCAACCATAGTTGTAACTCTTCGTTTTCGCCTGACAATCAACTTTTCTTCTTTGGATCACCATTGATGGAATTTGAAGTAGTTTCTGAACCGGATGTGATCTTAGAGATTCATGCACTGAAATCTAACGCAATTGGTGAGGACGGAATAGATTTACGTTTTGTAAAAATAATCCTTCCCCATTTAATAAGGTCTTTAACACATTTGTTTCATTTTTGCATTACCTCTTCAACTTTTCCGGATTGTTGGAAAAAAGCAAAGGTCATCCCCGTACCCAAAAAGAATAACGCCCAATTAGTCTCTGATTTTCGTCTAATAAGTATCTTACCATGTCTTTCTAAAATTTTTGAAAAGATTCTTGCGAAACAGATTTCCAACCATCTCAACCGGTTTAATTTATTATCGTCAGTGCAATCAGGTTTCCGACCTGGCCATAGCTGTTCTACAGCTATGATCAAAGTGCTTGATGATATTAGAATCCAATATGACAAGGAATATCTGTCACTGCTGTGCTTACTGGACTTCTCCAAGGCTTTCGACATTGTCAGTCATGAGGTTCTTTGTACAAAATTAAAACTTTACTTTGGTTTAAGTGATTCCTCAATGTGTTTGGTTAAAAATTATCTCACTAATCGTGTTCAATGGGTTATTGCTAATCTTAAATACTCTCAACCAAAAAATATACTTTCTGGAATTCCCCAGGGTTCAGTTCTTGGTCCAATCCTGTTCTGTCTGTATATTAACGACTTACCACAAGTGTGTCGAAACACATCTGTGCATATGTACGCCGATGACGCGCAGATATACTTGTCTCGACCACCCGGGCTGGTTGAAGATCTTGTGGCTAGGTTTAATTCAGACTTGTCTTTTGTTTCAAAATGGTCTCTAGATAATGGTCTGATTTTAAATTCAAAAAAGAGTCAGCTTATATTGATTCCAAGAAACTTTATAACACTGAAGAGCTGCCGCCTATTTTTCTCAATTCCACGAGGCTTACATTTTCTGACACTGTGGTAAGTCTAGGAGAGTCTAGCCAGCAGCTTCCAGCACGGCAACACCAGTGCTAGAAAGAGAAGCCACAAGCGCAAGACCAAGCGCAGCCGAAAAGACCAATAGTGCGCACAGTGCGCCAAAGAAAGCCAACAACGGTTCAGGCCTAAACTAGGTATGGATCGTAAGAAGGCATGGGCGCAAGACGGACACAAAAACAAAAGTCCGAGAGGTAGACAAAGTGGTCTCCCTCAACAGGGTGTCGTACGAAGGAGAGGTGACAATAAGCCTAACAGAGTACGTAACCCTGAATTCGCACGGAAATAATGACATCCCGTCTAAGCGTGCTGCAGGCTAACCTGCACAGGGCTATGGGTGCCTCGGACACCTTTAGCCAGCGATGTGCCGAAGGGAACATCGCTATTGGTTTAATCCAGCAACCATGGGCAAACAATGGTAAGATATCTGGATTTAACTCTAAAAATAGAGAGATCATTTTCGCCAAAGGTCCTTTCAGACCACGGGCGGCCATTTCTATTAAGAAAGATATAAAATTTTCTCTCATTCCAGGTTTCACAACTAGGGACCTGGTGGCAGTTCTAATAGAACGCCACAAAGGCCGACAGCTACACAAATTTGTGTGTGCATCGGCGTACTTTGCTGGAGACACTAATGTAGTTCCTCCCCTACCAGTACAGGAACTTGTCCGGTACTGTGAGGACCAAAAAGTACACATCATAATCGGCTGCGATGCAAACGCACATAACACGATTTGGGGCAGCCGAGATACTAACAATAGAGGTGAGTCGTTATTAGAATTTTTATATAGCAACAACCTCGTTTTTCTAAAGTCCCACTTTTAGAAATTCTATAAGAGAAGAGGTCCTAGACCTTACTATCTCATCTCCTTTTATGAAAGATATCATAGAGGGGTGGCATGTGTCTGGCGAGGCATCTCTATCGGATCATATGCACATCCGATTCGAGATAAGATTCAATGCCGAACACGCGTCAGTCCGTTATGACAACAGACTGACTAATTGGAGAACTTACCGCGAAAATCTAGCGGTCAGATTTGACATGCTGTCAGAAGCACCATCAACAACAAATGATGCAGATGCTGCGCAATGTCAAATAAATGATATTATTCTTGCCTCATTCAAAAGCAGTTGCAAGGTTAAAAGAACCGTGGTTAAAAGGTGCGTACCATGGTGGAATGATAACCTTGAGTCTATTCGAATGAGAGTGAGAAAGCTTTTTAACAAAGCCAAACGCACCGGCAAATGGGAACAATATAAATCCATGCTGACCATATACAACTTAGAGTTGCGCAGATCCAAAAGAGCCTCATGGCGTGCAAACTGTGAGAAGATCGAAAAACTTCCAGAGGTGGCACGCCTCCAAAGGGCTCTGTCAAAGGATCAAGCAAAAAGCATGGGATTGTTAATCAAATCAGATGGTTCAATCACACGCGACCGGGAAGAAACGCTGAAAACTTTGCTTCAGGCTCACTTCCCAGGGTCTCACACGATGGTCATTAGAGATGGCCATATAGCGGAGGTCTCAATTCCAAGAAACCTCAGCAGAATTAATAGTTTATCCGGAACACTTTTTACTCCGGATAAGGTTAAATGGGCAATTAACTCATTTAAACCATTCAAGGCATCAGGAACAGACGGTATTTTTCCAGCCCTCATTCATAATAGAATAGAATTTTTATTACCATCCATGATTGCCTTATTTAGGTTCAGCTTCAACTGGGGGTATATACCAGTTACCTGGAGGGAGGTAAACGTAGTATTTATACCCAAACCGGGAAACAAGCCGAGCGAATTACCTAAATCATATCGCCCGATAAGCTTGACATCGTTTTTCCTGAAAACAATGGAAATGATTATTGACGTCCACATTAGAGAATGCATATCAAAAAGCATGCCTCTGCACCCTCACCAATATGCGTACCAAAAGGGTAAATCCACGGAAGGCGCTCTGTTAAGACTAACTACAGAGATAAAAAACGCCTACCGTTGCAAAGAGATCGCACTTTGTGCCTTTCTGGACATAGAGGGTGCGTTTGACAATACTGGATATGAATCCATATCAAATGCTTTGTACCATAGAAACATAGACAAACCAACTATTAAATGGATCAAAGCGATGCTGGAAAGTCGCAAAATAACTGCCTCGTCAGGAACGACCTCAGTATCAGTAACAGCCGTAAGGGGCTGCCCACAAGGGGGAGTACTTTCACCCCTTTTGTGGTCATTGGTCATCGATGACCTACTACACAAGATGGGCAATTTGGGCTACACTACAATTGGGTACGCCGATGATATTGTCATCATAGTAAGGGGCAAAGACTCAATTGGAGTCACATCAAAAATGAAAAATGCTCTAAAGACAGCCATAGACTGGTGCATCAAGGAAAATCTTTCCATAAATCCCAGTAAAGCCGTCATCGTTCCTTTCACTAAAAGGAGGAAATTAGACCTAGGCCTAATCACAATAAACGACGCGGTCGTAGAGTACTCCGACGAAGTCAAGTATCTTGGAGTAATCCTAGACAAGAGACTTAACTGGAACTCTCACATAAATAACAAAATCACTGAAGCTAATAGAGCTTTATGGGCCTGTCGTCGCACATATGGCAGAACCTGGGGAATATCTCCAAAGATCGTTCACTGGATCTACACAGTGATGATAAGACCCATTATAACATACGCCTCCATAGTATGGTGGACAAAATCCACACAAAAGGTCGTAATAGAGAAGCTCAAAAAGGTACAACGGCTTGCGTGCCTTGGTATCTCCGGAGCCATGCGAACCTGTCCAACAGCTGCCATAGAGGCAATAACAGGAATCACACCTCTCCACATATACATTCAAACAGTGGCGATCCGCAGTGCAATAAGTCTAATACAGTTAAACGAGATAAGTCTTAATGATCACCCGGATCTAAAGACCCTTCTCGATGAACTACCAGAACTTAACATAAACTGCGCGGTCACAGACCGCATTCAAAAAATACTATGCTTCAACAAACGGTTCTCCACGGAGATCCCCAAGAGAGAAGCATGGGTTAGCAATAACCCACCAAACAGCCACAACGGCATAAAGTGGTATACGGATGGTTCTAAAATGGAAACGGAGGTAGGAGCGGGAATATACGGACCACACAAACGCTTTACGATACCCATGGGAAAAAGTCCCAGCGTATTTCAAGCAGAGCTCCACGCCATTCAAGAATGCGCCAGCCATATTATTTTGTCTGGCATAAAAGGTGCAACCATCCATATTTTCACGGATAGTCAAGCAGCTATAAACGCCCTTAGCTCGTATACCATTGACTCCAAATCAGTCATGCACTGCTTAAATACCCTACAAACACTCGGAATAAGAAACAAGACCAAATTATGGTGGGTTACAGGTCATGTCGGGGTAGAAGGTAACGAAAAGGCCGACGAACTGGCCAGAAAAGGTTCAGAAACGCCTTTCATAGGTCCCGAACCTTTCTGCTGCACTCTTAGATCAGCAGCAACGGCAGCAATTAAAAGCTGGGAACATAGAAAATGTATCTATCTTTGGGAAAGCATCCCAGGTCTAAGACAGGCCAAACGAGCCATTCGGCCCTTCAATAAAAATGCCAGCAAATGTCTAAAACTAAGCAGGCACGATATCAAAAACCTAGTAGGTTACCTTACTGGTCACCATGGTTTAAGATATCATCTACACAAAATGAGAATATCAGACTCTCCTGAGTGCCGAATCTGTCTGGAAGAGGACGAGTCAGCTGAACACATTTTATGTGAATGTCCAGCCCTTAATGGAATTAGAAAGAAGATCTTTTTCAGGGAGCAAATGAGCCCCGAGGACATAAAGAATTCTTCTACTGGTAAAATTGTCCGCTTTACACGGAAAGTGGAAATTCTACTAGTTTAAACTTATCTGGCCCATACGGTACAAAAGATCTTTAGGTCGAAGTACCCCCCCTTATAAATCGCCTTGGCGAGCCAGAAATTAAAAAAAAAAAAAAAAAAAAAAAAAGTCTAGGATATAAAATAAATCGGTCCCTTTCCGCCTCGGATCATGTACACTATATTATAGCCCGTATTTATTCAGGATTGCGAAAGCTCTGGCTGCTCTCCAGTTTTACGCCTGCTAACACCAAACTGAGGATGATAAAGTGCCTTCTTTTGCCGATCTTTGACTATGCTATAGTTATCTACTGTAAATTAGATTCCCTCTCTCAGCACAAATTACTTGTCGCTTTCAACGATATGGCTCGATATGCTTTTGGAGTAAGAAGATATGACCATATATCTCATTACCATAAGCATGTCCTTGGGTGTGCATTCCTTAATTTTTGGAATATTAGATGCTGTGTGTTTTTACATAAATTAATACATACACAATCACCACCATATTTATTTGATAAATTAAAATTTGTTCACTCGCCGAGAACTTTCAATCTTATCACGAACTCATCAAAATATATGAACTCGTCTCGCCTCTTTCTTGTTCATGTTACCAGACTTTGGAATTCACTGCCTACCACCATTAAACAAGTAATAGGAGCTAACCAATTTAAAAGTGCACTATTTGCGCATTTCTCATGATTGTAATCTATTCTTCTCTCTTTCTATTTCATTTTTCATTTCAGTTTTTCTCTTTCGCCCCGCTCATTTCCAACTTTTCCATCTTTACTTCCTTTCCTGATATCCATACGCATATCTTAAATTTATTTTAGATTTACATAGTTTAAGCCCCTTTAAATTGAACTTTCACTTAATGTTTTAATTGTGCTCCTTTCTTTATAAATACAATTATGTGCTAAAATATTTTGTTATGAGCTTTCATGTACTATAAAAGACATTTGTTCTTATTTGTACCTTGCCAAATAAATAAATTGAAATTGAAATTGAATTGAAATTGAATTTGTACGTTTTTGTTAGTTATTTTGGAACATAAAGTTGTGAAAATCACAACGAAATTTTTATTTTCTACAAATTGGGTTGTAGATTGTACAGCAAAAGTTGTTGTTTTCTTATTTTTTCTGGTTTTCACTTCTACAGCAGGTGTTGTGATTTCTACAATTTGGTGATAGGTTTCACAACCATGTCTTAGTCAAATTGACAACATTGGTTGTCGGGTCAATTGCGACAACGAATGCAATCATATCAACAGCGATTTTCATCATTTCTACAACCGATTTTTGTGGGTGTTACAACTTCTTACATAGAACATTCTGGAAGCTTCTATAAATTTGTTCTTATATCAGAATTGAAACATTGTGTTCTAGAAGCATGAAAAGAGGAGAAATTATATGGATTACCTTTAACAAATCGGTATTTTTATTTAGAATTTAAATTTTGGACTCTAGAATCTCCTGCAGGATTCAAGAAGCTATAAGATCTCTTCTCTTATCTTAAAATTGGACTTATCACAGCTATACCCATGCATATAAGTCATCACATACACAACTTGATAAAAAAAATGCATTCATCAGTTTCATGCAATTCCTAAATCAAAAAGAACTTACAAGTTAAATATATTTCAATCACAAGCCACAACTAGCCTACGCGTTAAATAATCTTTAAATCATAAGTCAGTACTGGCTTCTGAATTAAATAATTTTTAAATAATAAGCCACAAAGAGCTTATGAATAATCTGTAAATCATAAGCCACAAAGAGCTTACGAATTAAAAAATTCTTATTTCACAAGCAGATTACTGACTTGCGAATTGAATTGAGGGTTTAAACTAAAAAAGAGCTTAAGCTTTTGCAACCCTGTTAAAATAACAACTGGCAGTTGTTTCATATATACGAGTATTAGTGATTGATTATAATATATTGTTTGCAGTTCCCTATACAACTGATATCACTCGGCCACTTCAAGGATTAAAGCAAAACTAGCAAATAAAGATATAATAAGATAATTTCAGCTCACTCAGCGAATCAGATTCTTAGACTCATCCATTCAATATAAACCCTGTATAACAATTTCGAAACCTTTATGTGTGACGTCATATGTGAAAAACGTGACCTTTTTCCTAGGCATGATAAGCAAAACAATTCAATAGGAGGGAGTGGTCGGAATGTCCTTTGGTTAGTTGTTGGTCAAGGTTCTTCATACAGTCTGTCTGCCATGGGTGACCCTTCTGATAGCCGTAGTCGTAGACAGCGTAGGGCGTAGCCTGTTAAATTCTTACGATTTAAGTCTCCGCACCGGCACCATCCATTCCAGGATTGGAAACTCGACAAGGTGACTAACCAAGCGTGAGGTTTATATTACTTTAATTTGATTTGTAAGCTCTAAATTATATTGTATGTACTTAGCTTATCTTAACATATCGAAGCTCTCTTGAATGTTTTTTAACCCTTCACAAGTAATGATATTGTAATCTTAATGTGATATATTTGTTGTGAATAAATATGAAAATATGAAATATACCCATTTTCCCTCACATAATTTATTTGTGTATAACTTTTTCATCATTTCCAGATTGCTGAAGACTTGTTTTTTTTATACTTTTAAATTCATTTTTTTATTTAATATCAGATATCAACTTATATACTAGACAAAAATGTTTAAATCAAACTTAAAATTAACAGGCTAATTATTCTTAATTAATTGTCCTTATGCAGACGTTCTAAGCTCAACTATAACCTTATAATTATTGCCTTTCGGGCTATAAACTATTTTACGAACTAATTTAACATATTTAATCATTGAATACTAATTTTTAAAAATACTCGACATCATTATTTAAATTTTTATATTTTATAAAAAAAACAAACAAATTACAAACTACCTACTCTACTTACTTAAACTACTTAACCTTTTCTAACTATAATTGGGTATCTGAGCACTCGTTGCAATAAGTGGTCAAAATCCGGATTGCTTTCTGAGCTCCTGGCAATCGTCAACGTGCAAACGCGCCGCCGTTAGCCGACTGAAGACTTACAGCATCAATCACCTCCCGGAAGCACCACCACAAGTTGATCAGCCCGGTCTCTCCCAGAAACGCCCTAGCTAACTTAGTCTAACTTATAAACTAATAGGGTGTTACCTAGAGTAACGCACCGTCTTGGGAGGGCATGTTGACCCCTCCTCCATCAAAAAGTCACAAGAAATTCGGCGAATTGCTTTTCCGTATTCTGGAATGCTAAAGTTATCCGTGTGCCCAAAAAGTTCCATTCTTTATCTGGTGTAGATTTTCAGCCTATAAGTATTCTGCGTTGTCTCTCAAAAATCTTCGAAAGCGTTCTAGCGAAACATTTATTTTCATCTGTACAGTCGGATTTCCGGGCTGGACATATCTGCAGTACAGTAAAGGTTGAAGTCATCGTAGATATTTGTATTCAGGTCGACCAAGATGGTCTAACCATATTGTGTTAGCTTGATTTTTCGAAGGGCTTTGACAGAGTCAAAGAGTAAAAGTTGGTGATATATTTTCTGAATCAATAGACTTGCATACTGGTGTTCATCAAGGGTGAATTATAGGCCCTATGTTATTTTGTATGTATATAAATGACCCGTCCTTAATCTGCCAATATGAAATGTTGCATCTTTATGCAGATGATGTTCAATTATATCATTCTGGACCATTCAATTTGCTTTGCTCAGCCAACTCATACCATGAATTTTATAATACAGTCTTTTAACTATTTAAATTCATCGAGATTTTTCTTTGTTTATGCCACCAGAGTCTGGAACTCCACAACATTAAAGCAAATGATAGGAACTACAGAATTTAAAAAAGCCCTTTATACGAGTTTTCTTTGAAATATACATAACAGCAACTTGACATTTTTTTCATAATCTTAAAAAAATTGTATCTTGCAGTTTTATAGTTAAACCTGGCCTGGCAAAAATCCTAATCCAAACCCTTCACATGGGTGCGTTAATAATTCCCACAGATGTATTGTGCGATGTCGAGACTAAGCGAGGTAAGTCTAAGCCAAGAAGTATTACAAAGGGTTCTTAGCTTTTTAATAGTTTGATCATTTACATATGCTTCCAGATAATCGGAATGAGATACATACCTGATTTCAGCGGTGGTGTGAGCGCTTAATGCACGAAACCGTGCTCAAGAATGCAAAGCGAGCGGTTAAACCACCCACTAACAAGCCCGTCTACATGAAATTATTATAAGAAAACAACCCCCATATTTATTCGAAAAAGTTTTCACCCTTGAACCGCTCACTAAGTTAAATCCAACAGCGTGTTACTTATCTAAGATTAGACCGACAATTTTTCGTTCATAGCATTTATCTTTGGAACTCACTTCCTTTCAGTATCAGGACACTTTATGATTCGAATGGTTTGGGGGAAGCTGTCTTTTGGCATTTGCCAAGATAAAACAATTTCATTATGATTATATGGCAAGACGATTTGAAGAAATAACTTCCGCACAAAAAAAAAAAACTCTTAAGAGAGACAAGTGTCAAACTCTTTTTGACTTTTAAATACATTTTTTAATTGTTACTGAATATCAACTTACATACTAGACAAAAATGATTAAATCTAACTTAAAATTAACAGGATACTTATTCTAAATTATTGTTCCTTATGCGGACGCCCTAAACTTAACTATATCTTATTATTATTGCCTTTCGGCCTAAAACCTATTTTACGAACTAATCTCACATATGTATTCATCGAGAAAATCAAATAAAACTCGGTATCATTACAGTGTCAAACTCTCTTCTGACTCAGATGGGTTATTTGTACCAGGAATCACACAAATGTATCTCCATGAAAGGGTCAACCTTAATACATATAGCTTTCCGCCTAGAAAAAATTAGAATAGACCCCGCAATCTTCCTTAATATAACTATTAATTTGTCTGGCGGACCACATAGACTTCACATGTACCTATACATTTTATTTCATCACCAGTAGGTACCTTATATAAATAATATTTCTTGATCAAATTACTATCAGACTACATTAGCATTAAATTTTCAGAGTACCTATTTACCAATATTTAAACTACTGAGGATATTCATTATTCCACTTTTTTAAAATAAACCCTTCCTCTAGGAACTATTACTTGTGCACTATGAGGTATGTAGATTTGTATGTACATTAAGAACTCGAAAAACAACAATTTTATGGTAGGATTCATAATTAATGGCCTTCCTATCTGTGATACAGTGTCCCTCATATGCATTTTCAAATGTTAGCTAAGCCTTTAATATACATATTCATATTAAAATCCAGCCCTCAGAGAAAGCTCATAAAATCCTGAAGAAAAAATAATAAACAACTAAACCTAACTATTTCGGATATAAGAGCATCCTATGCGGAAGTACCAACCAGTGATTGTAATTTACCTTGTACTCCAGACTCATCCTAGGTCTACTCATGAAAACTTCTCAGTCCCAAGTGATCAATACATTACTCGTATTACGATCTGGTTTATGGTTTGAAAATATCTGCTTATGGCATCACTTTGCTGCAAATACCTGTGTATGGTTAAAGGCGAGAGGCAGTTTATCTTCACGTCGCCTCAAGAGAACAAAAGGAACTGCAACAGCATGTCATGGCAAAGTTTTGCACTTTTGGTATGAAACTATCAAAAACTTTTACGGGCCAGAAAATACCTACGTAATGGTATCGATTACTCTACAAAATATGGAGGCTAACATAACATGAATAGGTTATTCATTTTATATAGGTAAAATTTAAAGTTTGTAAGTATGTTATGAATTGTGGGTTGAGTGGTGTACAAGAATTTAAATTTAATGTATGTACAATTGTACATATCAGCTAAGAAAATTTGAAACGCTATCATTTTTTTAACAAGAAGAGGTGCTTTTCTGGACTTGGCCTTAACGGACTTCCACAGACGAACACAGATCAAAACACGCGGAACTGTTTGCGTGCATTTGAGTACGATAGGGACCAGTACGGATTCGCCGCCGTAATACGGATCCCGAACGAGCAAACACTGCTAGAAGAGTACGAAGCAGTGTGTTCATTCGATTATCGAAGGGCACAATGGTCGCGCTTCTCCAGATTATTAAAGCTGGATATACGTTCGAGTGGGACGAAAAATGACGACATTGATCGGCATTTATATTAATTGAACGACGCCATCAACCGAAAGATGGAATGAACGATTCCTCGGGTAGGACGTTCCAACGACGACCAGACAGAAAAGAACAGAAACCCTACAATCGACGAACTATACTGACGGAAAAGTAGACTGTTCTCGAGGCTTAAACGGCTGTACAGGCAATTACTGTAAAATTTACTGACCGCAACGACCCGGCGGAGGTAAGAATGCTGAAGTCAGAGGTCCGAATCCTGGAACAGCTGATTAAAGAAAATTATAGAAAATCTCTAAGCCTGTATTGGTGCAATAAATTTCAGTGCTATTAAAACCTGTAGTCCGAAAATGTTTCCACAGATAAATAAGTTGTTCAGGAGGAAAGATCACAATGATATTGCTTGCTTGTGTTCGAATCTCCCAGACAGCAGAGAACAGACAGACAGTACTGACTGCTGGAATAAGTCCAGAAAGTGTCGCTTCAAACGAAAATTTTTTCGTGGTCGAGAACCCACAGTAGAAAGTGGATTTGATGGGCGCTTGTGCTTGTTTCGAGGCCATGTATACGGTGAACAATCCTGTTCGCCGTAACCGCGGCATTGAAAATAGGGCTCTGGTGCACTTCTATCTGCGCACCGAACTTGAGAATTGGCGATCTGAGAATAACGGATTCACCGTATTCAATAAACCATGCTAATGCAGTTGCCGCCAATGGCCGAAACACATCGCACTTGTTCGTGTGTAAGGATGATCTTCTGTGCATCTTCGAGCCACTAAAGAATAAAAAGTCGGCGGGGATGGATAATATCCCAAACGTCGTAATTAAACACCTGCCTCTGGAGGCTGTAAATATTTTTACCACGCTGTTTAAAAATACGCTGAATAATGCACACTATCCGGGGCATTAGAAGGAAGCAGTGGTACACCCTATCCCGAAAAAGGGTAAAGATAGGACGAACCCTGCCAATCTCTGGTCGATTAGTATTCTTCCGAATATTAGCAAGGTCTTTGAAAAGGTTGTCAATAGAGCCCTGTTGAAGTGGGTCGAGGACAACAACATCAATCCGGACAACCAGTTTGGCTTCTGGGAGGGGCAAGACACTATTCATGCCGCGTCGAAACTGGTTTCCCACATTCAATGGAATACATGCAAGAACCAATGCACGTGTGCTTGTCTGGTTGATTTTAAGAAGGCTTTCGACACCCTATGGTTAGATGGACTTTTCTACAAGTTCACCAGACGGCGATGCACAAACCTTTGCTATGTATAATTTATAATGTGCTTATGGAAAAGAAGTTCGTTGTCAAATGTGGCAACGTGACTTCGAGCAGAGTCTTTGAAATTAAAAATGGTTTACAGCAGGGGGCGGTGAATTATCCGATCATGTTATGATCTCAGACATGCTATAGCGTATGCTGTTACAGTTGATACCGTGCTTCCTCAGACTTGAGGGAAGATTACCAGCCGGAGAGAGAGATTCGAATTCAACGACTTATAATTTTTTTTTGTTAGAAAGGCCAGCTGTCTAAGCTGTGACCTTTGCTATTGATTGTATTACTTTTACACTGTTGAATCTACTCTGTGTCTAGCCTTTGCAATCACTGTCCTTTTATACTAAATTTAGCTTGTATTCTCATCCCTACTCCCTATGCCACAAGGGCATGCTGCCTCCCTGCAACCCCCATGCTTGGTATCACTGTTTGATTTGGAGTAGGTGCAACGGATAATTGTTGAAAACAACACCAAAGGAAAGTGCTGATTATCTGCTTTAGAGTTTGGAAATAAAGTCGATCTCCGAAATCTTATTCGATATTATTACTCTTATGTAGACACATAATTGGAAATAAAGTCGAGAATAGAAAATGGTGAATTTCGACATTACTTCCGATTTCTTATGGAAATAAAGTCTTACTTACTTAGGGTGGCGCTACAGTCCGGGGTGGACCTGGGCCTAAACCAACAAGCGTCTCCAGCCAGCACGATCTTTGGCCAGCTGTCTCCAGTTTCACACGCTAAGTTGGTTAATGTCCCCTTCCACTTGCGTGCGCCACCTGAGTCGCGGTCTTCCTCTACTGCGCCGTCCCTCGGGTGTGAATTCGAAGATCTTCCGGGCCGTAGCATTCACGTCCATTGGATCTACATGACCCAGCCACCTCAGTCGTTGGACCTTCACTCTTCTGGCTAAGTCGATGTCGCTGTGTACAGTTCATCGTTGAATCTCCTCCTCCATTCACCGTCTATGCAGACGGGACCAAAAATTACCCGAAAAATTTTCCTCTCAAAACGACCAAGAGTGACCTCATCTGCTTTTGCTAGAGTCCATGCCTCTACACCATAGAGAACGACTGGGATTATTAAGGTCTTATAAAGGGTCACTTTAGTTGTTCGAGAGAGGGCTTTGCTACTCAATTGCTTTCTTAGCCCAAAGAAACAGCGATTGGCAAGAGTTATTCTTCGTTTAATCTCAGCGCTAGTGTCATATCCTGAGTTCATTGCGGAGGTAGACACAGTCCTGAACCACCTCAAAGTTATATCTGTCTATAGTGACATTCTGTCCGAGACGTCGGTGTTGGGTGTCCTTTCTTGATGACAGTATATACTTTGTTTTTCCCTCATTGATTGATCGCCAAACCCATCTTCGTCGCCTCCGTCTCAATACTCACGAACGCGCCAGTGATATCCCACTGTGTTCTGCCGATTATGTCGATGTCGTCGGCGTAGGCGAGTAGATGGACGGACTTTTGAAAGATTGTGCCTCTGGTATTAGCATTTGAGTTTTGCACTATTCTTTCAAGAAAGATGTTGAAGAAGTCACATGACAGCGCATCGCCTTGTCCAAATCCTTTTTTGACATCGAAGGTCTCGGTGAGTTTTTTACCGACCTTGATGGAGCAGCGTGCATTCTCCATTGTCATCCTGCACAAACGGACGAGTTTGGCAGGGATGCCAAAACTAGACATTGCTTTGTATAGCTCGTCTCTATAAATGCTGTCATAGGCGGCCTTAAAATCGATGAAAAGGTGGTGGGTATCCGCAGTGTGAATATTTGGTCGATGGTAGACTTTCCTGGCCTGAAGCCACACTGATAGGGACCAATCAGGTTGTTGACGAAAGGCTTCAGATGTTCACACAGCACTTCAGATAAGATATTGTAGGCGATGTTAAGAAGACTAATACCTCTGTAGTTGGCGCAGTTCAGAGGGTCTCCTTTCTTGAGGATTGGGCAAACAATGCTGAGGTTCCACTCATCGGGCATACTTTCCTCCGACCATATTTTACAGATGAGTTGGTGCATGCACAAAGTCATCGCCTGCCGCCTTGAATAGCTCGGCGGTTAGGCCAGCGGCTTTGTTGGACTTAAGCTTAGATATGGCTATCTTCACTTCGTCCAGGTCGGGTGGATGGAATTGATGGTCTTTATCGTCCAGGCTGAGTGGTACATTCTGCCTGACAGCGGGATTTAGTTCGTCATCGCCGTTAAACAGTCTGCAAAAGTAGTTCTTCCATATCCTCAGCATCGACTGCGATTCTACTAGATGTTCCCTTGTTCGTCCTTGCAGGCTTCGGTTCGGGATCTGTAGCCTTGGCAGATTCTTTTTACCCTTTGGTAAATTTTCCGAACCTCATTCCTGCTGTAACATCTCTCTATTTCCTCGATCGCGCGCTTCTCGTGCTCTTTCTTTCTCCTGAGCAGCCGGTGTTCGTCTCTTCTTTTCTGCGCGTAGAGCTCACGAGCAGCCCTTATCCGTTTCTGCAGCGCCGCTTTGTATGCCTCTTGTTTCGCTGCATGTGCTTGCCGGCACTCTTCGTCAAACTAGGGGTTTCGTTGTGATGGCCGAGTGAAACCAAGCACATCAGAGGCGGCGTCTCTGATGGCTTTTTGGCAATGAATGCCACTGGTCTTCGATACTTGATGCTTACTGCATGGAACCTCTTGAGAGAGACTCGATCGGAGAAGGATCTGGTGACCTCTTGCGATTTTAGCCGTCCGACGTCAAACTTCCTCACAGTATTTGTTTGTCTTGGCGCTGTTCGGGATATCCGAAGGCGTACGTTGGCTAAAACAAGGTAGTGGTCCGAGTCAATATTGGATCCTCGGAACGTTCGGACATCCATAATACTGGAGGAGTGCCTTGTGTCGATCGCAATGTGGTCAATCTGGTTGATGGTTGATTGATCGGGAGATCTCCATATGCCTTTATGAATATTGAGATGCGGGAACCGCGTACTTGCTATGACAATATTTCGCCCCGCCGCGAAGTCGATCCGCCCAAATCCGTTATCGGAGGTGGTGTCGTGTAGTCTGTACTTTCCGACAGTACTACCAAAGATACCCTCTCTTCCTATCTTTGCATTAAAATCACCTAGAAGAATTTTAATGTCGTAGTTAGGGCACTGCTCATATGTCTGGTCCAAGAGCTCGTAGAACCTCTCTTTGGTGTCGTCGTCTTTCTCCTCCGTGGGTGCATGCGCGCATATTAGGCTTATGTTGGCGAATTTAGCCTTGATACGGATTGTCGTGGGGCGCTCCTTCACACAGCTGAAACTTAAGACTTCTTGCCTAAGTCTGCCGCCAACGACGAATTCACATCCAAATAAGCGCTGTTTTTGTTGCCGATAGCAGTCGCCATAATAAATATCACAGTTTTTCATCCTCTTTTTGCCCGGTCCATCCCATCGCACTTCTTGGATGGCTGTAAGGTCTGCTTTATAGCAGTTCAGGGCCTCCGCTAGCTGTTCGGCTGCACGCGGTCTGTTAAGGGACCTAACATTCCACGTACAGATCCGAAATTCGTTGTCCTTTTTTCGTTTGCCAGGTTCGTCAATAGTAAAATCATTCGTAAGCCGATCGACATTATTTCCATCTACTTTATTTCACGGCACGGCTAATAAATGTCATGAGTAATCGCAATATATTCGATAATCGCCCTGCACTTGACAAATGTGCAACGGTCAGCTAAAAATACGACTACTTCTGAGCAGCTCGCTGTTGTTCAGCGATCGTTGCTTTGTTGGTCGGTTGCTTATGCTGACCGTTGCGTCGTCGGTCGCTTTATGGACCGCCACTTCTTTTAGTGTCTTTTTTTGGATGACGATCGCATGGTCATGTGTGTATATACTGGGCAAGGGCAGTGTATTGTTATTGAAATACAAATACACGGCGCTACGTATGTATTGGTTTGTGAAATGCTTGGTCTGGGTGGTCTTTTCTTGGAATTGTAATACCATGTGTACTGCTAGGAAGTGGGGTATGGTATATTTTATATGAATAGATGAGGAATGTTTTGACGAGTATGATATATGAGTAGAGGAATGTGGAATACTACAATGCCGACAATTGTGATACAGATCAGGGGCCTGTTTCACAGATCATACAACACATACATTTCATATAACATACATTTTCATCATACATCATACAACACATACAACTTTCTGTTTCATAGATTTCATTTCTGCGGGTGGCAATGTGGCAGTAGTAGTGTATTCGCTTACAGAATGGAAGGTCGTGCATTCGAATCCCGGCCAAGTCCATTACTTTATACTGAATACATGAAATCGTTATCTCCCTAAGTAACTTAGACACCACCCGTGGAGAAAAACCCTACAACTGCACCCAAACACTTCTTTCCTATCTCTCTATTCTTTCTTATACCAAGTAGCTTACACTGTGTTCCTAGCATTATAAGGGTACTGTAACAATAGAAAAAAATCCCTTTAAGTAAGCAAATTATAAAAAAAAAATAAAAAAAAAAAATGTATGATAATTTTTGTTGTTGTATGAAATGTATGATTTTGACATTTTCGTTGTTAGGTTACGATTACTCTCAGTATCAATAATAAAACATAAAAAAAATAAAACAAAGAGAATAAAGTAATTTGATAAATATTTTTAAAAGTAAATATATAATAGACAATGGAGTTACTTTATGATGGTGAAGATGTGCTGGACTTACTTGAAATTAATATAAACGTCAGAAGACGGCCTAGAATTTTAACGCGAGTGAATTTTAATATGGAAGATCCATATTTTGTGGAAAAATTTAGAATGCCCAGAATGTGGGTTGAATTTTTATTAGGGCATATAGGCGCATCAATTGTACATTCGACAAATTGCAATGACGCTTTATCACCATTACAACATATATTGGTAACGCTTCATTGGCTTGGCAATGGAAGTCAGTACCATGGTATCGGGACAATGCATGGAGTATCAAAGGCAATATGTCGTTGTGTTACTAAAATTTGTAAACTTTTTTCAGAAAGTCTATTACCTATGTAAGTTCTAGCTTTTTTGGAAACTTGCTTTTTATTATAATTTTGTTTATTTTTTATTAGACGAAGAAGTGAAATGGCCTGAAAAAGCAGTCGCAGTCGCAGTAGCCGAGGAGTTTTTTAGCAAAGCTGAAATGCCATGTATTGCTGGGGCTATTGATGGTACACTTATTAAAATTGATGCGCCATCAATTAATGAGCAAGCATTTGTCGACCGCAAAGGGCATCACTCATTAAACGTTATGCTAGTGGCTGGTGCAGATTATCGCTTCTATGCTATTAATAGCAACTTCCCAGGATCTGTACATGACAGTCGTGTAATGCATGCAGTGCAGTCGATTTTATAACAAATGGAATAATGAAGGGTGGCGTCCTTTCCCAAGAGCTGTTGTTATTGGTGACTCCGCCTATCCATTAAGAACGTGGTTATTGACTTGTAATGTTCCTAATAGTATTCCAGAAAGCCGAACTAAAAATCGTTTTCTATCTAAATTGAAGAAAACACGACCAGTTATTGAATGTAGCATTGGACAGTTGAAGGAAATTTTTCCTTGCTTAAATTGCCTTCGTTTAAAGACGACTGCTAGTTGTGCAAATGTTGTTAATGCTTGTGTCACACTATATAACATTCGGAAAATAATGGTAAAAGAAAACGAAATAGTTTTATTGGATGAGGATATTAATGTGGAAGATGAAGATGTTGGAGATATTGCAGACGAAAATGAAAATGACAACAAAAATGCCGTGGAGGCGCTTAGAACTTATTTAAACCATTTCAACTAATTGGCCATTCAATAAAAAAATATACTCAAATATAGTTTTAGATCTATTTTATTTTTTACTAATCATCTTCTTCATCCGATGATTGCGACGAAACGAAAAGAGATGCTGTGTATTAAGAAATTGGAATTCCTAAACGCACTTCCATTTCACGGCACTCGAGCTGCTTACAATAGGTAGTAATTTGTTGCAAGCAGTTTTTTTCGAAGCACTTGTTCTTCGTTTTCCGTCTTACGTTTCTTGACAGGTGTCTTATCAGGTGCGAGTTTTTCGCTCTGAGCATGAGCACTCGTCGATGACTGACATGAAACTGGTTATGGGAGCTCCTTATTTCTTCCATCGCTTTCGGGAACATTCGGACCATATACAACCTATAAAACGAAAGAAACTCAATTAATCCGAATTATTTATAATTGGACTGAAGGACTTTACCCCATTGCCCACAATCGCTAGCACAAATTTGTCGCTTTCGTCCAGAAGATCCTTACTGGAAGCATCACCCACTCCTGTCCGTTTCATCCTATCAATTTTACTCTGTAGATATTCCTTGGTAAAATTAACTAAGGTAACGAAACAACTTATCCCACCATAACATTTATTTATTTATTTTTTTATTTATTTATTTATTTATTTTATTTTGTAATGCCTATACACCGTAAGATAAATTATCTTATTAATAAGTGATAAGCTAAGACTGCAGATAAAAGCTACAATATAAGGTAAGACTTACATGATTTAACAATATAATACAAGACAAAATGAGCTAAGTAAAAAGGAATACAATATTGTTTAACTAAATTTGTGCAAAATAAAAAATTAATTCGTTTTTAAACCTTGCTGCGTTTTCGATCCGTCTAATAGAACGCGGCAAAGAATTCCATAAGCGGATAGCATTAATAAAGAACTGACGCTCGGAAGTAAGGAAAGAGTATCGTGGATGAATTAAGTGACCAGATCTGTTTGAGGAAGCTATTATTAGCTTCTCATGGAGATACGGGGGCTGTCGTGTTCGCAGGATGTGTGAGAGCAAAGTCACCGTGCGAAACTTTAACAGGCTATCAAAAGTTAAGTCGAAAATGCGTCTGGAATAGGTTGACACATGGTCATACCTTCGTAGTCGAAAAACGTACCTAATGGTATTGTTAAAAGTGACACGGAGTCTTCTTTTACTGATAAAGCTACAGTTACAGAAAATTTCACACCCATAGATGAGTGTTGGTATGACCAAGGTTTTGGCCAACATGATACCGGTCTTAACGGGAGTAAAGGATTGAGTTGCCCACAAAGTTCTGAGTACACCATGAGTCTTTCCGATCGCAGCGTTTATATGGTTATCCCAGGTCAGGCTGCGGTTAAAAATCATGCCAAGATTTTTAGCCCTGTCAACATATTTGATAGGAGCATTACCTAAGACTACAGGAGGAAAATAATTCAGGTCTAAAGGATACTTTGAGACGACTAAGCACTTGGATTTTGTAGGGTTCAACAAAAGACCATTAGATTTAGACCAACGCACAATATCGTCGAGGTCCTCATTGACGCAGGCTACGCAATGTTCGATAAGGCCACGAGGGCAGCTCATGTACATTTGCACATCATCAGCATACATATGTAATGCGCAGTGTTTAGCAATGGATGGAAGGTCATTAATGTACAGAGAGAAGAGAAGTGGGCCTGAAATAGACCCCTGTGGAACACCATTTAGAGTTTTTAGGAAATCCGACTGGATGCTGTCACATTGGACAGCTTGCATTCTTCCTGATAGGTAGGAATGAATCAGTTTGACTGCGCTGGTGGAAAAATGAAACAGCTTAAACAACTTATCACACAAATGAGAGTGGACAACAGAGTCAAACGCCTTGGAGAAATCAAGCAAGAGTAAAAAGGTCACCTTATCTTCCTCGATAGCTTGTCGTATATCCTCAGTAACACTTATTAAGGCCGTGGTACAACTGTAGTTTTTTCGAAAACCGAATTGCTGTGTTGTCAAAAAATTTCCATTGTTTAGGTGTAAACTCAATTGATTTTGCAGTATTCTTTCAAAAACTTTTGAAAGAAATGACAGAATTGAGATAGGTCTAAACTCATCACCCTTAGAATCTTTGGGAATAGGAAGGATTTTTGCCAATTTCCATTGCACAGGATATTCCCCAGTTGTTAAGATTGAATTAAATATATGTGTTAAATATGGAAGTAAGATTGGCAATAAAATCTTCAAAAAAATGGGACTAATCTCGTCCTGTCCTATAGCAGAGGACTTGATTGAGAGGAGACTTTCTACAACTTCAGCAGAGTCAACTGTTCTGAAACCGAAACGAGGAGCCTCTGTCAGAGGCGATAAAGTTTCACTGTCTAGAAGACTAGAAGAAGCCCTCATAGAATTATGTGGTTGTGAGGTTACAGATATAAATTTGCGATTGAGAGCATTGCAATCAATTTTATCGGTCGGGTTATACTTAGACTTGCACATGCCGCACATGCCGCACATGCACACTTCAGATTTTGCATTACGGATCTTCATAACAACCCTGTTGCGAAGAGAGCAGTAAGTACGTCGGAATTCATCCAGACGAAACCTTTTCCAACGGTTATATGCTTGATCCCGTTGCAACATAAGTGTTCTGATATCTGCAGTTAAACATGGTTGACTTTTGGGCTCAACAAATTTAGTTTTTAAGGCAACATGACGGTTGTACAAACCTTTGATGTTTTCGTTGAAAAATTGAAGCTGTTCATTAGTTGGCGACAAGTAATAAATATTTTCCCAGATTACACTTCTTGCATTATCCTCCAGTAAAGGATACTCAATACTCCTAAAATCTCTGTATTGATAGGTTTTAACAATAGATGAAACACTAAAATCAAAGGTGAGATAAATAAGATCATGTTTCGAGAACGCTGGGGGCTGAAAGTTGTCCATACCTAACTCCATTAGCTTGGGCCTCTTGGAACACCAGAAAAGAATGGAAGAAATCGGCCATTATTGGAGAAAATGGGCAGCCATTGGCCTGTGTGTCTTTCGCAGTGCATCTCTTTCTTTAAGGGTGCGGCTGGTTCATCGAACACGATAATATACCCTCTTGGACCATTCCATGGTACCTCCTCGCTAACAATCTCCCAGGCCTGCATCGGATATTGGTCGTCTTGCGCCATCATCCCATTCCCATCATCATCTCTTCCCACCTCTGCAATTGCTCCGCTTCCCTTTTGCTTTCTTGGGAATTGCGTCTGTTGGACTGCCTTTAGTTCAGCTCCTCCCCACAGTCAGTTTTCGTATTTGGCCTTATGTCGCTTTCTCAAAGCTGTTTGTTTGAGGCATACAGTGGGTGATCAAATTATTACGGCCACCTTAAAAAATATAATTTTTTCAGGATTTAGTGCGACGGTGGAAAAACGCCTTAAATGGGCTAAGGCTCATAAGGACTGGACATCCGAAGACTGGTTAAAGGTGAAAACTTAATATGTCGGCTTTATTTCATTTTATTCATATAACACAAAACCTGGTTTCTTCCGTTTTTATTACCACTGATGGTAATGTCGGGTTACACATTTGCACACTTCTCATTAGTGTACTGTGCGAACCGTTACTTAAAACATTTATCGTTCCCTCGCAAATTGAAAGCATATTGGGAACACGCTGAACCTGCTGGGTTCAGTTTGGTAAAGGCAACTCATGCGAATAAAAAACAAATCTTTTCCAAAAGCTCCCGATACTGCGACAGAGGTTTTGGACTCGTTTAAAACCGAAAGTATAATGTATAGTATTGGCATGTACAATACTTAACCTTTTTATAAGAGCACTTTTATAGAATAGAGCTTTTGCTACTCAGTATTTTTGTCACCAACAATCGCAAATGAAATTCAAAACCTACCAAGTGGTACCCCCAAAATTATCGTTTTTATGACACTTTCAGTGTTGTGCCATCATGCGGCTATAAGCAACTCCTCATTGTGCCCAATAAGGGAATACCTAAGGGAACGTGAATTGACGTGAAATAAGATCCTACGAAATATGTATTTTATATATATTATATATACAAGGTGGCGCAAAAATAACCTTCCGATGTTTTTTGGCTGTAATTTAAAAAAAAAATTAAAAAAATAGTCACCAATATTCCGCGTTCTGGAGCAGTGTAGCGTAACATTGTTTATTAACGTGTTTTTCGCATATGTTTACTACACAAATGTCAAAACAGAACTGACATTAGGGGCCCAATCGCAAAATTTAAAGCATTTTCTGTTAGGGGCATTACTTTTGCGCCACCTTGTACATGAAACACGTATTATTTCGTCTTTAACTATAGGTACTCGTACTATATATGTTAGGTTAGGTTAGGTTTGAAGGGAAGTGCACAGCCATTGCTGTGCTTGCACGAGGGCCCAGTGGTCCATTGTGATCCCTTTTTGTTTATCGTGGTAAAAACTTCACTTACAATAAAAACACTTACCATGCTTCGTTTAAATTTTTCTTGCTGGTTGGCCTATTGGAACCAACCTGTTTTCTTGACAAACCTGATTATGTCCGTCAGTGGTACCTGCGCTACGTCCTCTAAGTCTTCGAAAAACCTGTTACCCAGATAACGAAGTCCAGATGTCTGGAGGTTTGGACACTCGCAGAGCAGGTGTTTGATGGTCTCGGTTTCTTCTGTATCCTGACAGCTGCTGCAGTAGTCTGGTGAGCTAATGCCCAGCCTGTTTGCCATTACTCCTATGGTGCAGTGGCCGGTCAGTACGCCGGTTAGGATACGTATTTCTTGTTTATTCATTCCCAGAATGTGCTTTGTTCTTTTCTCGTCGATTCTTGGCCATAGGCTGCGAGATATAACACAGTCGTTCCTTTGGGACCAGGTAGTGTTAATTTGTTCCCTCAGTTTTTGGTCAATGTTTCTTTTTGCTGCACTAATTGGGATGTCTATTGACGTAATGGCGTCAATTGCGTCAAGTTCTGACCCTGTTCTTGCTAGCTCGTCTGCCTTTTCATTCCCCACGATGTCGCTATGACCGGGGACCCAGCAGAGGGTGATCCTGTGTCGTTCGCCTATTTCGTTAAGGGATTTTAGGCAGTTCCTGACTGTTTTTGACTTTGTGGTTTCGCTGTCTAGTGCTTTGATCGCCGCCTGACTATCTACGAAGATTGTAATCTTGGAAGGATCCAGATTCTTCGCGGAGATTGTTTCTATTCTGCTCGTACTATATAGGTAAAGGAGTTTCCTAATATTGAGAATTTGAGAAGGTAATAATTTAAAAACTCCCTTGTGTTAAATATTCAGTTAAAATCATACTTGCTCTTTTAATTATTTTTATAATCTTGGAAGTTGTAAATATGCTTAAATTTAAAAGCAAAACACCGCTACCAATTTTTACACTCAGTTTTGAGCATGACGAAGATAAAAAAAAAGTATATGCAATTAAAAACATACTTTTGATGCAAGTTGAGAATCATACCCTACGTAAATTGAAACAAGTGCCCCAATAGAAAAATTGCACAAGGATATGGGCATACACATAGATACTGCAACTCAAATCCAAGATGTGTTAAATGTGCAGGAAGTCACCACACTAAAGAATGTAAGAATAAAGAGGATGAACATCCTAAATGTGGAAACTGCAATGAAAACCATCCCGATAGCTACAGAGGTTGTTTAGTTGCAAAAGAAATCCAACTTGCAAGGGACAAAAAGCAAAAGAAAACACAAAAAAACTCAAATAAGGATGAGCAAACAGTTAAAAAGGACTTGCAAAAGAGCCCTCAGAAAGAAAAGCCTAAAGACCAAGCGTTAATCAAAATGTTCCCGAGACAAAAGACGGCTGGTCCAAAAATGACATATGCTCAGGCAGCATCAATAAATACTCAAATACCAGCAGATAAAACTGTAAATCGCAAAGTAGAGCCAAACACAGGCATGGAAAACCTCATGAAACAAATCCTAAACAGAATTGGCTCCATGGAAAAATCGAACAAAACGATATTAGATAGAATATTGTTTTTAGAGGGACAAAACAGCAACAAAAGAGCTGTTACCAAAAGACAGACATGATGAATAAAATAAAATTTCTTGAGTGGAATGCTAATGGTATCGAGAGTCGCTAGGACAAGATGCAAGTGACTCTTGACATACACCAGATAGCTATATGTCTCATTTCAGAGACGCACTTTAAATTGAATACTGACTTCAAACTGCAAGGATATGAATTGTATCACTCCCCACATCCTTAAAGGTGGGGCCGCAGTGTTAATAAAGAATACAATAAAATACCATATAGAAGCAAAATTCCAATCATGTGCCATCCAAGGAATTTCCATATGTGTAGAAACGAGCAGTGGACAAATATCCGTTACAGCAGTATACCTACTGCTCTCCTAGCTATAGACTAAAGAAAAATGATTTTAAAAGTCTTTTCCGCATATTTCGCAATAGATTAATCGCGGGAGGGGATTTTAACGCCAAAAATAAGTATTGGGGATCTAGATTAACTAATACTAGAGGCAGAGAACTATATGAAGCAATTAAAGAAGATGGCGCCAAATATCACTCAACGGGAAAACCTACCTATTGGCCGACAGATAGGAATAAAACCCCAGATCTTGTCGACTTCTTTCTATCCAAAAATATATCTTCAAATAAAATAAGCATAGAGGAAGGACCTGATCTTCAATCAGATCATTCCTCTATACTCTTAACACTTAGCGATAAAATAATAATAAAAGACCATAGCCCAAAACTAGTAAACAGACTGACTGATTGGAACTACTTCAGACAGAAATTGGAAGAAAGTATCCAACTATCACCAGCTATTCAAACAGAAGATCAACTAGAAGAAACAGTCCAAATATTGACGCTCAGAATACAAAAAGCTGCGTGGGCTGCCACTCCCAAATCAACAAAAAAAATCAAACAAAACTCTTATCCTCCCGAAATATGTGAAATTACGAGGGCGGGTCAATAAGTCCGTGACTTTTTGAATTTCTGACCTCTTTACTGAAACGGCAACACTGCTCCTGTCAACAGGCATCTGTCAGTTGACTCCTGTCAAAATTTAAACTTGCTGCGCCAGTTAATTTGTGTTTGACAGCTATTTTTATCAGACTACTCACTAATTTGAGGAGAAAATGGAAAAAAGTCAATTTCGTGTGCTTAGTAAGCATTATTTCTTGCGAAAAAAAACCATTACCGAGACCAAGGCTAAGCTTGAAAAATACTATGGGGACTCTGCACCATCGATTTCAATGGTAAAAAAGTGGTTTACTGAATTTCGTTGTGGCCGTACAAGCACTGAAGATGCCGAACGTCCTGGACGCCCAGTTGAGGTCTCTACACCCGAAACAATCGAAAAAATTCACGATATGGTGTTGGCCGACCGAAGATTGAAAGTGCGAGTGATTGTGGAAGCCGTAGGGATCTCGAATGGCTCTGTGGTTTCAATTTTGAATGATCACTTGGGCATGAGAAAGCTTTCCGCAAGATGGGTGCCGCGTTTGCTCACAGTCGACCACAAACGCAATCGTGTAACAACTTCACAGGAAGGTTTGGCGTTGTTTAATCGCAATATGGAGGAGTTTTTGCGCCGTTTTGTAACCGTGGACGAAACATGGATCCATCACAACACACCAGAGACCAAACAACAGTCAAAACAGTGGGTTTCTAAGGGTGAATCGGCGCCAAAGAAGGATAAGGTGGGTTTGTCAGCCAATAAAGTTATGGCGACTGTTTTTTGGGATGCACGCGGGATAATCCACATTGACTACCTTCAAAAGGGAAGAACAATCAATGGGGAATATTATGCCAACTTATTGGACCGATTCAATGACGATTTGAAAAAAAACCGACCTCATTTGGCCAAGAAAAAGTTCTTTTCCACCAAGACAATGCAAGGGTGCACACATGTGCAGTTGCCATGGCAAAAAACCATGAATTGGGCTATGAATTGCTCCCTCATCCACCCTATTCTCCAGATTTGGCTCCGAGCGACTACTTCTTGTTCCCAAACCTGAAGAAATGGCTTGGTGGAAAAAGATTTGACTCCAATGATGAAGTCATCTCGCAAATAAAGGCTTATTTTGAGGACCTCGACAAATCATTTTTTTTGGAAGGGATAAAAAAATTGGAGAAGCGTTGGACAAAGTTTATAGAGCTCAAGGGGGACTACGTTGAAAAATAAAATTATTTTTTTATCAAAAAATCTGTGTTTTATTCCAAAAGTCACGGACTTATTGACCCGCCCTCGTATTACAGAAAAGAGGAAAGCTAGAAAACGCTGGCAACAGACAAGGGCGCCAAGCGACAAGACCACACTGAACAACTTAAATTATAAGCTCAGAAAATCTGTAAGAGAATTCATTAATGAGTCTTTGAAAACTTACCTCACAAGTCTTACAAATGATGCTAGTACCGACTACTCGCTCTAGAAGGCAACCAAGAAAATGAACAGGCCAATAGCTCACATTCCGCCAGTAAAAACCAGAGCAGGTAACTGGGCGAAAAGCAAATAAGAGAAAGCAAACACTTTCGCTGAATATCTTGAAGACGTATTCAAACCTTATGAAGATAAAGGTTATCAAGGACTCTAAATAAGGTGCGAAGAAGATAGACCTATTCGGGCAGTAACAGCTAAAGAACTTGCCAAAGAAATTAAAGAAAGCATAAATATAAAAAAGGCCCCAGGGTTTGATTTAATTACAGGAGAAATTTTGAAGCAATTTCCACGAAAATGTTGAAAAAAACTAGCGCAGATTATTAATGCTGCATTTAAATTAAGATATGTGCCAAGTATGTGGAAAGTCGCGTAGATAATAAAGAAACCAAAACCAGGCAAACCACCTTACGAAGTTACCTCATATCGCTCAATATCTATTCTACCAATGTTGTCCAAGTTATTCGAAAAAGTGCTGGTAAAACGTTTACAAAAAATAATAGATGAAAAATCGCTAGTCCCAATTCACCAATTTGGATTTAGAAATAAGCACTTTACCATTGATCAGGTGCATTGAATCACAGATAGAATCGAAAAAGCATTTGAAGAGAAAAATGTGTGCTCTACAGTATTTGTTGATATAGCACAAGCTTTCGATAAAGTCTGGCACAAAGGACTGATACACAAGCTACAAAAGCAACTGCCGAAGTAGTATGTGACCATTCTGGAGTCTTATATATCAGATAGATTCTTCAGAATTAAACAAGATGCAGAGTACTCAACATTAAGAGAGATTAAAGCTGGTGTACCGCAAGGCTGTGTCGTAGGTCCAGTTCTATACCTACCTTTCACTAGCGATCTTCCTGAAAGTGAAGAAACCACCATAGCTACTTTTGCAGATGACACAGCTGTCCTTGCTGTGGGAGCAACTGTCGAAATAGCAACAAAAAAGCTTCAACCAGCAATAAACAATATTTCAGAATAGACTAAGAAATGGCAGATTAGATTAAATGACCTTAAGTCAGTCCATATTAATATTACGTATAAAAACGTACCACACATTCCAGTCTACATTAACAACAATGTAGTGGAATATTCAAACACAGCCAAATATCTAGGCATGACTCTAGACGCTAAACTGCGCTGGAAAGCGCACGTAAAGAAAAAAAAGATGAGTTGAACATGCGATACAGTAAAATGTATTGGCTTATTGGGAGATACTCATCCTTATCTACTACAATAAGTTATTGCTATACACGCAAGTTCTGAAACCAGTATGGACCTACGGGCTCCAGTTGTGGGCATGCACATGCCAAACAAATTTACAAACAATTCAGGTTTTCCAAAATAAAGTACTAAGGAACATACGGAATGCCGATCTGTATAAAGATCTAAATGTTGAAATGGTTGAAGATGAAGTTAAGAAAGTTGCTCAAAGGCATAGAAGAAGGCTTCTCAACTACGTAAACACAGAAATAACAGAACTATTAAACAATGACAATGCAATTAGAAGATTGAGACGGGAAAAACCTTTTGATCTATAAGAGTTAGCTAGGGCTAAGAAATCAGGTATTGATTTCAAACAGGAAACAAATTTAGAAATCCGACAAACGGCGGATTTATCTGTTAAATTCAACAAATATGTAATTCAAAAACAAATTGCCGATTAGTCGTCGACTAGGTTCAATCTCATTCGGGATGGCAAATGTCAGTCCCCCGGGAGTTTTTTTTAGATGAGTTAAAGTCTCTCACTATTGCAGAAGCACCCCTCGCGTACTAGCCCTGCAATGTCTTTCGATGATTTTTTACTTCCAGCGAATTCCCAACAAAAAAAAATTATTTTCACATTCAAGTAGTGTTATTATTTCTCATTCTAATAATGTTATCATTTTTCATTTTTCTCCACGAATTGTAATTGTAAATTGTAAATCGAAGTGCATACAAACTATATTATTTTCAATTAACCACTCTACATTATTTGTTTGCTTAAACTAACGTAATATTCTCTCTTTGTTATCCACTTGTGTCTTATTCGTCTAATCGTCAGTGGTTAACAGTTAGCTTTTTCTTGAATAGCTAATCGAAGTCCGCTTGTTCTTCTCTGTTCTTTTTTTGGGATTTAGTCGTTGAGCTGTTCGGACGTATCTAATTTTGGTAACACAATTGAACATTACACATTACATCAAACATTATATATTACATTATACAAATTACATTAAAATAACATTTTTGATTACATAAACATTTAACACAAAACAACACCTCTAATTCTCAATTTTCAGAAACAATATCGTCTTAAACTATACTAAATATATCCTTCAAATTACCGGAGATTTCAAGTTATACACATAAATAAATACATTTCAATACTAGGAAACTCTTTTATGCATTTCTGTCTTTGGTTCGCTCATGAGAACAACGATTGGAATCGAGAGATATAACAGTCTTTTAAGCGGACAGGTTTTATAGCATTTATGTCCATGCTATAAAACCTGGACGAACATGCTTAAATTGAAATATTTTTAAGGAAATTGTGCAACTTCATTTAAATTAACGACTTCATCAACCAGATGACGAACTCGAATAACAACCTTCTGATTGAAGAATCCGTCAAGTAAGAGCAGTGTCAGAAAGACGAAGAAGTTGAGGACCCGGATGCGTATTGCCAAACTGTATACCAGCACAGACACCCATGGTCTGTGCTGAACTATTTTGTGCTCAACAATTTCACCATCATTGTAGAGCAAACTGTATGCTACCACAGAGCGGTCTGTAGTAGCATACAGTTTGCTTGTAATTTGAAGAAAAAACTGGAGCAAACTATATGCTAGTACAGATCATTACGTGTGCATACAACTATTCGTTGGTTATCAGGCTGTTTTGTGGTCATAGAATTCTTCTATAGAATTGAAATAAAACAGCGTTTAGCAATGAAAAATTAAATTATTTAAATTTTTTTTTTTTAAATTCATATTAATTTCGTTTTTGATATGTGACATAAACAACATTATATTAATAAGGAATAGACATGAAATAAATAACCGAATGAAAATAAAGGAAAGAAAATAAGCGAATGAGAAGATAGATACATTTAATCAGGGTCATAAGTCCACAAGTCAAACGTCCATAATAGACTTTTGAACCACTTCAGTGGGTTACAAGTACACAAATCAATTGTGTGCTTATAACCCAAAAGTTCGCAAGAAATTCTTGTGGACTTTTGACTCATCTGTTGTGGTGTTATGACTCACTAGGCTTTCTGAGAGTGAAATAAGGGCATACGAATTCATTTACCCAAAGTGCTAAAATAAAAAATTCCATAAACAGTGCAATGCATATGGGGGGCATACTGCCCCACTGCAACCAGCCTGCTAATCAATCGCAATCAAAGTACAAAAATAACAGTATAATAACGACAAACGCAATGGAATAATACATTTTATTTTATTTTTTTTAACCCTTGCCCAAGGGCCGACACTGCGACCTAAAAGATCTTTTGTGTCACAAGGTTTACTTACACCAAAAGGCGACTGACTTTCCTAATGAAACTCAGCACGTCTTTGGTGGTAGAGTTGCGAAGCTCCACCAGTGATAACAACTCTCAGAGCCGGACATTCACAGAGTATGTGTTCTGAGGTTTCCTCGTCCTCCATGCAGAATCTACATTCTGACGTTGGACTAAGGTTTATTTTGTTGAGACGATATCTCAGACCGCAGTGGCCAGTGAGAAAGCCAACCAGCAATCTAATGTTATCCTTATTTAGTGTAAGGATTTATTTATAGGAGTAGGGCTTAATCAAGCGTTTGGACTGTCTCAGACCAGGGGAGCTTTCCCAAAGTTTAAGGCGGGTTTGTTGCTCGAAATCTTTGATAAGCCCTATAGCAGTGGTCCAGTTGACACTGCAGTACGGTTCGGGACCGATGAAAGCGGCTTCAGAACCGGCTCTGGCGAGTTCATCTGTGGATTCATTCCCTACAAAACCTCGATGGCCAGGCACCCATCCGAGTTTAACTTTGTTGTTTTTGGCTAGCTTTTGTAAGGCGCAGCAGCAGTTTCTTACAGTCAGAGAGTCTATTGTATTGGACGACAGTACCTGAAGTGCCGCCTGACTGTCTGAAAAGATATGTATCTTTGCGCCCTTAATTCCTTTGTTGGAGTTAAAGATAGCGCAGATCTAAATGGCATGGATTTCCGCCTGGAACACTGTGGGGCAAATCCCCATAGGTATCGAGACCCTGGTGTTGGGTCCAAAGACACCAGCAATAACTCCAGACTCCATTTTTGATCCGTCGGTGTACCATACCAGACTTTTTGGGTCCACAGCTGGAACTCCCGAGACCCATTTAGAACGGTCTAGTATTTCTACCTCAAATAGTTTATCGAAACTATATTCCCTTACCATTACGTCAGGGATGGTGTAAAACATGTCCAAGTTTTGGATTGAGTTGAGTATTTTCAGATGACCCACATGGTCATTTGAGTTATACTTGTACTCAAGCTGCAGCTTGATGGCGCATCTAGCAGCCGTCTTCTGAATGAATACTTGTAACGGTGACAGTCCAATAATGGCTTCAAGTGCTACCGTAGGACATGTGCGCATGGCACCGGTTATTCCCAGACAGGCAACACGTTGTAGCTTTTGGAGCCTGTTAGCCGTAGTACGTTCAAGTACTTTTGGCCACCACACGGTGGAGGCGTACGTAATGATGGGTCTTACCATCATGGTGTACAGCGAGTGTATCATTCTGGGGTTAAGACCCCAGGTTCTGCCGTATAGGCATCTACAGGCCCACATGGCTCTTGTGGCACGCTCGGTGGCGGCCTTTATGTGTGAGTTCCAATTAAGTTTCCTATCCAGCATGACTCCCAGATATTTGACCTCATTGGAGTAACTCAAAGGTGTACCACTTACGGTGATAGGTTCAAAGTTAACCAATCTTTTTCGCGTAAAAGGTACCAGGATGGTTTTAAGAGGGTTGATGGAAAGTCCTTCCTTAATACACCATTCTGAGACATGAAGCAACGCTTTTTGCATGCTATCAGTAATGGTTGCGCTACGCTTACCATTAATAACAATCGCCAGGTCATCAGCATAACCAATGGCGATAAAGCCTAGTCTATGTAGACTGACCAGTAGATTGTCGATGATAAGTGACCATAAGAGGGGAGAGAGTACTCCTCCTTGGGGACAGCCTTTGGCTGCTGTCACAGACACCGATTTACCTCCAGATGAGGAGGTGATAATTCGACTTTCCAACATGGCTCTGATCCATTGGTTGGTCGATACTTCGATACCTTTATTACTGATCGGCAATGTATATTGAAACCAGACAGATAAATGGAATAATACATACATACATATAGAAAACGTAAATATAAAACGCGTGTGTAGATACGTGAAAATCTCTCGAATCTCACTGAAGTGTCTGTAACAACTTGTAAATGTAGAGCAAAATGTATACGGTGTCAGAGCAAATGTAGTTTTCTCTGAGTCGGTATACATTTTGCTCTACATTTGCATGAGCACACTGTTGTATGTTGCAGAGCGCCCGATGTCTGTGCTGGTATACAGTTTGGCAATAGGCGACCCGGATACTTAGGAGAAGCAGCAAAATAATGTCTTTGAAGCGCCGGTTCTTTGCGTTATTTGCTGATAAAACACTCGGAACATTCTCGTGCAGCCGTGTAACCATTTTAAATTATGTTTTGATTGTCATACACCGCTATCGGAGAAATATATGAAAAATAATAACGCCATTCTCTGTCCAATTTGTGCACAAATTGTTAAAAACAGTACGCATATTTTTCGTTAGTTTCTCTGGTTAATTTACGGATAAATTCTTTAATAAATCTATTGAAAACATAAAGTTATTTTGTCTCTATGTTGTCCTTAATAATTTTAAACTTCTCAGGATGGATAATAGAGTGTGTATATAAGTCAGGTAAGTAAAGTCAGATGTGCAGTGGAAAGTGACATAAGACGAAATTGGCCTTATTTCCATATGCTTTGGGAAAATGACATAAGGCCAAAATTAAAATTTGGCCATATGTCACGGCACCCATCGTACTCTGCCTTGCCTTCTGCGGATACTTTGGTACTTCGTCAAACGACCTCATCCTATTCGATGCAAAGTCTTGTATTTTCAGCCTCTCAGTCTGCTTTTTCTGGAGACCGCTTAGAACCGGTTTGTCACGGGCTGTTTTGTCGTCCTTTTTTGTAGTTGGGCTTGCTGTTGGTCTTATTCAATGACATCGTCGCTCGATCTTCTATATACGCCTGCTCTGTTAGCTTAAGCAGTCACTGTGCTTGGCGCAGGCCTCGTCATGCCATCGTATGCTATGGCCTCTCGGGCCCATTCTCTCGAGGCTCGTTCATTATCAGTGACTGAGGAGGTTCTTTGGCGGTGTGAATGCCACATATATGCTTCGCTTTCATGTCCTCCCATTTCATCAGACCTGACAACACCTTCTTCACTTTCTTCTCCATTTTTCCTTCAGATTTCTCATCGGAGCGATCGGCTCGGAAGCTGCTCTTCCCATTCCTTCAAGATTTCTTCATCCGGCTTCTAGAGCCTCATTTGTGTGGTTCTACCAGCATTGTTTCGTCCTTGCTATCTGTTCGTATCATATTTTCCACTTCATACTTGTTTTTGGTTTTTTTTTTTTAAATTTAGGCAGCGCCGCCATGCCGGGGTAAGTCTTTGAAATACATGCAGGCCTTCGCCCAGGCACGTCCACGGAAACCACCGTGCATGAAGTAGTGCAGACGATCGAAAGATCTATCCACTACAAACAAAACACCCTAGCTAAATTCTTAGACATTGAAGGTGGTTCAACAACCAACATCCTTTTTTTTTGGGGTGCGAGGCTTTCTACACTGGAGCACTCAGGCTCAATACTTGTCCATTGTACTACCAGTCACAACGTCCTTACCACGGCAGGTGTAGAGGGTTTTGTTACCAGATGGATTATATCCATGTTCAAAACCAGAAAACGCACCTGGAGACAAAAAACAACAAAAATGAACAAGAATAATGTTTTTAGCGTATATGCATCCTGGAAATCTTGTGAATTTCTTTTTAACCCTTAACTGATGTCGTGGGTCCAGTGGACCCATGTTCAAACTTTAAACGTGTGTAAAAAGTGCAACAGTTACCGCAGCTGTTTCTACTTTTCAGTACCTTGCTACAGTAAGTTAACGTGTGAACAGTGAGAAAGACACACTTCACTCGCTTCAATAAAGGTTAGTTTCAGTATCAACATGGGTCCCATGGACCCACGACTATAGATACGTGATTTATTTGTTTATGTAGTTAACAAGGTTTTTTGTTTTATTTCAGGTATTTACAATGGCAAGTATCAGTGGCAATCAAGATTTTATAATTGAGCAATGGTTTTTTTTTTTTTTTATAATTTGCGTGCGCTAAAGGGATTTCTTTTTTCTGTAGGGACACAGTACCCTTATAATGGTAAAACCACAGCGCAGGCATTTAGTTTGTTGCGCAAGTAGCTCCCAGCAATTCATTGCCTATTTTTGGGTGCTACTTACTGAAAGAATAGAAGGATAGGAAAGAAGTTTGGTGCGATGGAATTTTTTATTTCTCAACAGGTGGCGCCTAAATTGTTTTAGGGAGATCAGTTTTTGTTGTGTGTATTCAATTTATAAAAATCATGGCCCTGGTCGGGATTCGAACGCACGACCTGCCAATCACTTTAGTGAATACACTACCATCGCACCATTGCCACCTGTTTAATGATTGAATGAATTGTCCGGCGATGAAGACGAAAATGGATCGAATTTAAGACCATTGCAGGATAATACTCATTCTGATAATGATTTTTCGGACAGTGATGAAGAATTTATAATACCAAGTGACCATGAATCCAACTCCGAATTGTCTGATTCTGATGGCGAAGATACTCATCAAGATGAAGCTGATGTGGTTGAAGAAGTTTCTAGCAGTGGGTACCTTTACGGAAAAAACCGGTTCAAGTGGGCTAAAGCACCACCGTTGGACAAAATATTTGATTCGAATATAAAGAACAAAATTCTATCTTGGACAAATGTGAAACTGGCAATGTTTAGATTAAAATACAAGTCCCCGAACCGTGCAGAACTAAAGGAATGTACTCCACAAGAGCTAGACGCATTTTTGGGCCTATTGCTTTACTCAGCTGTGTCCAATCATGAATCCGTTATATCTTTATTTGCTACAGATGGAACAGGTCGAGACATTTTCCGACTATGCATGTCCGCATTGCGATTCTATACACTCCTATTATGTCTTCGTTTTGATAATCCAAATGATAGAAATGAACGAAATAAAACAGATCCAGGTTGCATTGTGACAGAAATTATAAATTTTTTTAAGAAAAACGCTCAAGAAAATTACTCAATCGGTGCTAATGCTACTATAGATGAAATGTTGGTTTCTTTTCGTGGCCGTTGCAAATTTAAAATGTATATTCCGAGTAAACCGAACAAATACGGGTTAAAAATGCAATGCCTCGCGGATTCAAAAACGCACTACGCATTTAATACGTATCTTTACTGCGGCAAAAATACAGAGGGTCTTACATTAACAGATGAAGAGAAAAAGTACCCAATACCAACGCAAGCGTGTCTGCGATTATGCAAACCAATTTTTAACTCGAATCGCAACATCACGACAGACAACTGGTACACTTCGATGGAACTTATAAATGTGATGAAATCAAGAGGTCTAACTGTCGTCGGTACCTTGAAGAAAAATAAGAAGGAAATTCCAAAATCGTTTTTGCCTCACAAAGATAGACAAGTCGGATCATCACTGTTCGGATTTACAAAGGATACAACAATTGTGAGTTATGTCCCGAAAAAAAACAAATCTGTCATCCTCATGTCATCCATGCACCATGATAACTTTGTAGATCAGTCTATCAATAAACCTGAAATTATCCTTCATTATAATAGCACAAAAAGTTGTGTTGACTCTGTAGATCAAATGTGTTCAGTGTATTCATGCAGTCGCAGAACTCGTCGTTGGCCGATGGCTGTTTTATATAGGCTATTGGACATGAGTGCACTAAATGCTTATATCATCCAGCAGAGCCATGAATCAGCATCGAAGATGACAAGGTTGGTATTTATGAAAGGGCTTGCAAAAATTTTGTGTGAACCCCGCATGAAGGCGAGATTTTATACCCAAAGACTTCCTGTGCAATTGAAGACTGGCATTCGTAATATCCTTAGACTTGAAGCAGATGCAGCTCCAGATGATGAAGAAGCTCTAAAACTGGAAAGGAATAAAAGGAAAAGGTGTTCTCTGTGCACGTCTAATAAAAAAGCTAAGACTGTGCACCTTTGCGCTTCGTGCAAGCTGCCCATTTGCTTGACTTGTTCAAAACAAGTGTGCCTCTCATGCTTATAAAGCAGCTCACTTTGACCAATGTCAAAATTTTTCAAGGAGAATATTTTTAGTTTTTGTTAACATACTCGTAGTTTTAAAAAGTAAGTTTTAGAATTGAAGAAAAATGTTTTTTTTTATTTAAATACTTTTGTTTTGTATTTTATATATATTTTTATAAATTACATGTTTTTTATGATAAGTATATTGAGACTTATTAATAAAAGTGCAAATTTGAAGTAAAACCGACTGTTCCTGTCGCTAATTTTTAAAAATTACATTTTTAGTTGTTTAGTTTAAAGTTTAATAAAAAAAAAATATTTAAAAAAATTAATACTTTTATTTTAATTATATATTAAAACAGTTGGGTCCAAGACATCGCAAGACTTACAGCGATCTTCACGGGACACTGGCCTATAGGTGACCATGCGGCCAAGCTGGGCATCCCATACAATACACACTGCCGCAGTTGCAAAGTGACAACTGAAAAAGAAACCCTAATTCACTTTTTATGTACCTGTCCGGCTTTAGCTAGGACCAGACTACGTACATTGGGAAGCCCTTTCTTCAATACACTTGAGGAAGTCTCCGAGAAAAGTATCAGGAACTGATAACTTTCCTGAACTCCGCAGGTTGGATTTAGCCTCCCCCACCAATCGATAATACCCAGGTTTACGTGAGTTTGTGGTAACAAAACGGCACTCAGTGCTAATTGGGTTTGTCTTATCAAACCGCCACACCTACCTACCTACCTACCTGGGTAAAATGGACCCCACGACTATAGAAGCGTTCACTATTTTCACGACATCAGTTAAGGGTTAAAAAACCTAATAATGAGTTACCCTTAGAGATGATATATTCAATGTGTGACCTGAAATCCATTTTCGAATCGATATAGAATCCAAGATCGTTGATACAGTCAACTCTAAGAAGTTTAAAATCGTTAAAAAAATAATCAAATTTAACGATAGACGCAGACCTAGTCACACTTAAAATTTTACATTTCGAATTATTCAATACAAGATGGTTAAAATTAGTATTTAGCAGTGGCGTGGCGTCCATATAACACGATTCCTACCGTCCTCCCTTTTAAAAATCCACCAAAAGTAAGCACTATCTGCCAAATAAATATATGAAAAATGAAACCCGTCCCGTATTTTAATTATAAAATGAAATCTACACACACACTCACACATAAGCTATCGAATAAGTTTAATATTTTCATTCTACCTCTCGTCTGTATCTTCATACTTCATTCAAGAATCAAGATTCAACCACATTCCACAATCCACAAATCACAAACAACAAACCAACGAAGAGTCACAAAAATACTCTTAGTAAAAAGTTTTCAACTACCGCTGCTCTCTATAATAGAATAAAAAATATTTTTCCGTCTTATTTACTTGTTTTATATCCCTTTCTTCTACAAGCATTGCGGTTCCGATCCTCTTTGTTCAACACCCGCTTTTATATTCAAAGAAAAAGACGCTACATTTCGTCTTATAAACCAAATCTCACGCTAAATACTTGGAATTGTTTCATTTCATTCTCCCTTTTGCGATTAGCATTGCGTTTCAATCGGAAGATATCAACATGTTGCAGGAATGCAGGTGCTACGTTTGACTCGTTTTTTTTGCAACATTGTGTCTAATAACACGGTGTTCTTTGACTTATTTCTTTTTTCTTATGACATAATATCTGAATGTGTTATGTGGGTTGATTCTTGATTTTGAATTTGATGTTGATATTGATATGCGTATTGATGTAAGAAGTTGAGCTTTCATTTTTCTCTCTTGTGATAGTTAATGCTTCGATGTTTTTACAAATTTATTGTTATACTTTTGTCTTATGAAATAAAATATGGTAGAATATTATGGCAATTTGTCAGCAGAGTAAATTCAGCATATCGCTTAAGAGAAGTTCATGTCAAATAAAATACCGACACTTGTTTTTTTTTAAGCAGGAATTCAAATTTTAATTTAGAATCAGCTGGAATTTATTGACAGACTGCGTTGCACAAGTGCAATAACTTGAAAAAATCTAGTGTTTTGTAAAGCCAATTTGATAAAATCTTAAATTAAAATAGTGAAAAGTTAGATGTGAAAGTGAAAGTGAAGGTTAATGTGTAATTTTTTAGTTTCTTTTATTACCAACTTACTGATAAAAACATTTTAGCTTCTTAATTTTAGTGCAGTTTTAGATTTTTTTTTGGAAATGTCTTTGATTAGTGTAGATTGCTGTTTAACTGATTTCCTCCTGGAGGATTCAAATAGTTTTAGTAAGCTATCTTTTCTTGATAAAAAAAAAGTTATAGACGTAGGGCGCTCTATGCCTTTTATAAATATTAATTACCAAAGGAGAGATGGTTTTGTGACACATTTTAATGTTTCCTTATACCAAAAATATAAGTGGCTAACTGGGAGTTGCAAGCTTAATAAAATGTTTTGTTTTCCTTGTCTTCTTTTTTCAAACTCCGCCAGTGTTTGGAGCCGAACGGGTTTCACTGATATAAATAATTTAGTTAATTCTTCGAAAAAACATATTAAGACAGAAAAACATATTCGTTGTTGTTTATCCCTACACGAATTCGGCACGAATCGCATTAAAACTTCTTTAGGAAATTCTTTCGTTGTTCATAATAAAAAAATAGATAAAAATCGGAAACTAATGGAACGTTTTATTGACACGGTCATTTTATTAGGCAGACAGGAGTTAGCATTTCGCGGTCATGATGAAAGGTCTAGTTCAGATAATCGTGGCAATTATGTCGAAGCGGTTTATTTTTTATCTAAATATGACACTTTATTGGAATCCCATTTAGAGCAGTGTTCAAGTACACACAATCCAATTTTTTTCAGGTTTATCCAACGATATTCAAAACGATTTGATACATAGTATCGCGGCGGTTATTAAATCCGAAATTAAAACGGAAATCAAGGATGCTCGGTTCGTGTCGATTATGATCGACGAAACACCAGATTTGAGTCATAGGGAACAACTGAGTGCCATATTTCGGTACTTGTCAGAGGATGGTATACAAGAAAGATTTCTTGGATTTTTTGACGTTAGCGCAAGTCGTAATGCAAATGAGTTATCCAATCATATATTTAAAATTCTTGAAACATACGACTGCAAGGAAAAGTTAATAGGACAATCCTACGATGGTGCCGCAGTTATGTCCGGCGAGGGGGGTGGTGTTCAAAAGAAGGTCCTTGATGAATGCCCGATGGCAAATTTTATTCCTTGTTATGCACATGTTTTAAATTTAGTACTATCCCGATCTCTAGAAAACATAGCAGAACTTAAACTATTTTTCGGCTATACTAATAGCATCGTTCGATTTTTTAATAAATCCACAAAGCGGTCCAATCTTTTAAAACAAATTTCCAATCGACGCATGCCAGGAGTATCGGAAACTCGATGGCATTATCATTCAAGAATAATAAACGTAATCTTTAACTGTAGAATAGATATAATTGAAACTTTTAGTAAAATAATTAATGACTCTAGGGAATGGGATACTGACACACTTTCGATGGCAGAAAGTTTATTAAATAAATTAGAGAGCAAGGAATTCTGTTTTTTGCTTCATACCCTTTCTGAAATATTTGCAAAGACCGATGTATTATTTAATTTAATTCAAAAAAAAAACAAACAGACGTTAGTTATGCCAAGCAAGAAATCGAACGTTTTGAGTCATGGATAAGCTCTGACTTTTTAAATATGTTTGAAGTTATTTATGACAGCGTAAATGATTGCATCGAACCTCCACGTAAACGCAGGTTGCTTGACTTCGATTTGAAGACGAATTATAAGCGCCTTTTTGTTGAAATTAAAGACAATATAGTTAGCCAAATAAATGCCAGATATAAATCATTTAGTAATTTTACATTTTTGGATTTACTAAATAATTTGAAGTATGACACTTTTTCTCGTTCCAGTCCAGATGTAAAAATATCTTCCCTAATTAAGTTTTTTCCTAGAATTTTTGACTTCACGGCATTAAAAAATGAACTTAATATTTTATATTCTTCGTCGTCACTTCGGCAGTTTGAGGTTCTCGACCTTCACAACCATTTGAATAGTGAAGCATTGAAAGAAGTATTCCCTCAAGTCTTAAACTTAAGTAGTTTACTTTTAACACTTCCCATTTCCGTCGCCTCCGTTGAGAGGTCTTTTTCTGCTTTAAAAAGAATTCATACTTATTTAAGAAACTCACAGGGCGAGGATAGGCTCTCTGATTTAGCCCTCATATCGATAGAAAGAAGACTTCTTCTTAAAATTAAACATAGGGACGGGCTACAGTCCGCTTGGGCGAACTGTTGGATACCCTATTCTTATTCCTATCCCTCATAAGTGGGCGTGACAAAAGTCTAAGTATGGTTAAATTGTTAAGAACGCTCTACATATTTTGTTATATAACATTTAAAGGATTTTATCAAAAAAAAAAAAACGCTCCTTAGCTCAAACTTGGGTGTTTCAATAAAATTGTTTTATTTAATTGTGGGCGTGTCAGTAGGCGGATTTAAAAAAAAATTAACACATGAGCATAAAGGGCCCCTAGAGAGTATATATTATAAATTTCAGCTCCCTAGCTCAAACTTTGGATTTTCAAAAAAATTGTTTTATTTATTTGTGGGCGTGTCAGTGGGCGGATTTTGAAAATATTTATACATGAGCTTAAAGGGCCCCTAGAGAGTATATATTATAAATTTCAGCTCCCTAGCTCAAACTTTGGATTTTCAAAAAAATTGTTTTATTTATTTGTGGGCGTGTCAGTGGGCGGATTTTGAAAATATTTATACATGAGCTTAAAGGGCCCCTAGAGAGTATATATTATAAATTTCAGCTCCCTAGCTCAAATTTTGGTTTTTCAATAAAATTGTTTTATTTTTTTGTGGGCGTGGCAGTGGACGGATTTTGAAAATTTTATATCCCGAGCAGTTTTAGGAGTCATAGATCATATATAAAAAAATTTCAGCTTCCTAGCTCAAAATTCGATTTTTTCCAAAATTTTGTTTTTTTGAGTTTGTGGGCGTGTCTGTGGGCGGATTTCAAAAATTCGTAAACTTGATTATTTCGGGACCCTAGAGAGTATATGGTTAAAATTTCAGCTCTCTAGGTCCAGTTTAAAGGCCTAATTTTTGCCGACGGACGGACGGACGGACGGACATGGCTAGATCGACATTACTATCGATGCTGATCATAAATATAGTAACTTTTAGGGGTCTACGGGCAATATTAAGGTATGTTACAAACTATGCGTCAAAATTAATATACCCCTAGAATAGGGTATAAAAATAGACCAAACTTCTATGAAAGGGTATTGGCAGAGTTTATCAAAAAAGATCGTCGAATAGCATTAGAATACAAATAATTATAAAGAACTAATATTTTAACAAAACTTTTCACTTTTTTTTTAAGTGTGTGAATTTTAGCTGTTTTTAATTTTGATTTATTTTTATTGCTGACATTATTATTTGTATCGTTTTTATATTTTAACAAATATAAAGAATTATCCATATAATTCTTCTGAATTTTCTTATTTTAAAATTACTATCCACATTATGCTGAATTTTTTTAAGTTATTGTATCATGCGTCTGTCAAGACCGGCTTCTTTTGAAGCCACTTTTGTTATGCTTTAAGCTCATTGTTGATTGAAATATTAATGTCTTGAAGTGTAAAAAATGTGGCTAGAATATTTTTCCTAAGTCAATGTGGAATGCATGTTATGTAGATACAATATCCCCATTAAAAATTATTTTATTTCAGGTTTTAAAGATTTTTATTTTTATAGGTGACTAAATTTTTCAACGTCTTCCCTTTTAAAATTATCCACGCCACGCCACTGGTATTTAGTATTTAGTATTTAGTATTTTTATTGAAATTAAACGACATTTACAAAAAGATTACAATTAAGTATCTATAAAGCTGTAGATGTGACTAATGAAACATTAATTTTTAAATTAAATTAGATTTATATTTATAATAATGTTATTTTACATTAGATATATTGAAATAAAATAAATGCAAAAAAAAAGAAAATTGCATTAAGATATTAAATTGGTTACATAAAAAGTTTAAGTAGAACTATGTACAATTATTAGTAAAGATAATTTTGTGTCAATTGCCATACCTATAATACCCTATCACTGCCGGCCAAATATGCAAAGAGAGAATTCTCAAAACCAACCACGAAACAGAGACGTCGAGTGCCACGGGAATTAGAAAAAACAAGTTTCTCATGTAAATATGTGGGCTGCTTGGTAACAATGATTTTGAGAAGGAGTTTCAGAGTACGGAAAATAAGATAGGCGTCTAACGAATATCCAAGTATTCTTGTTCTATACGCCGATATATGATCAAAACGCTTCATACCATATACATACATACCGAGTAACATTGTTAAAGGCGATGTTAAGTTTCCCTTTTGACTCAGCGCTACAGTTGTAATAAACTTCACAACCAAACGATATAATTGGTACAATAAGAGCTTTCACTAACATTAATTTGTTTTTTATTGGTGTAAAGCGTTGTGAAATATGTAGATAAGTTGCGCAGGCAACCATAAATCTTTCCAACAACCGTGCGGACATGATCATCCCACCTTAGTAAACAACTAAACCGAATTCCAAGATTTTTCGCATTATCTGTGAAATAAATTTGCTCATTATCAAGATAAATGCTTGATAAACTGTCAACCTCAAATCTGTTTTTCGAAATTAGCATGCACTGCGACTTTTTTTGGATTTAGACACAAGTGCTTTCTTTTTGACCACTGGGCAATGCTATCAAGGTCTTCATTGAATTTAACCACTGTATCTTCAATTAGTCCTAACTTAGAAATTAAGTACAGTTGGACATCATCGGCTTACATGTGAATGGATGAATAAGTTATGCAATGCGGAAGATCATTAATAAATATGGTGAACAAAAGTGGACCCAAGATAGATCCCTGTGGGACTCCCATAAATGTATGCTTATAGTTCGACATTGCATTTCGTACTACCACAGCTTGCTTTCTACCGGAAAGATAGGAAGAAATTAAATTTGCTGCAGACGTTGAGAAGTTGAACTGTGAAAGTAGTTTAAATACAAGTTGTGGGTGATTAACCGTGTCGAAAGCCTTCGAGAAATCCAATAATGCTAATATAGTGACATGATCATCATCCATAGACAACCTTAGGTCATCAGTTACTATTAACAGCGCAGAAATACAGCTGTATTGTTTCCTAAAACCGGATTGATACTTACAAAGTAAACCATTTGTTTGTAAATAAAAAGACAACTGTTGATGCAAAATTCTCTCCATAACATAAACATAAACACTCGTACAGTGGCTAGAGTAGTTCAAGATCTTGACGTTCACAAATCCGCTGGTCCAGATGGTATTTCCCCCATCGTTTTGAAGAGGTTTTCTTCTTCGCTGGCAAAACCATTGCGTAAGCTTTTCCTACTGTCCTATTCTTCAGGACTCTTCCCGGGAAGATGGAAAACAGCATTTGTCCAGCCTGTACCAAAAAAGGCGAATCTTCTTCTCCCTCCTCCTACCGACCAATTGCACTTACGTCCCTTCTTTCTAAGGTCATGGAAACGCTGATAAACCGCCAGCTAATGAAATATCTTGAATCGCGAAAACTTCTTAATGACCGGCAGTATGGTTTTCGCAGCAACAGGTCCACTGGTGATTTGATGACATATCTAACCGAAAAGTGGAACCAATCTCTTCACCAAGGTGGTGAAAGTAAAATTGTTGCGCTTGATATTTCAAAGGCATTTGGCAGAGTTTGTCATCAAGCTCTCTTGTCGAAAATGCGTGCATTTGGAATCGATGATACTCTTCTTCAATGGATTAGAAATTACCTTTCGGACCGTTCAATTCAAGTTGTTTTGGACGGTTTAAAGTCCGCAACTCAACAAATAAATGCTGGTGTCCCCCCAAGGCTCTGTTCTGCCCCCGACTCTCTTTCTCATTTTTATAAATGATCTCCTGTCTGTTACTTCTAATCCAATCCATTCCTTTGCTGATGACAGTACCCTTAGCTTCTCATATTCATTTCTTGGGTCACGCGCCTCATCTTCGGGTGTGGAACTGGAACGGCAACGTATGTTAAGCTCATTAAATTCCGATTTTAACAGCATAACTCAGTGGGGTAAAACTAATAGAGTGGAATTTAATGCTTCCAAAACACAATGCTGTCTCATGTCATTAAAGCAAAACCCACACACACTGCCATTATCTATGAATGGAACTTGCATCGCTGAAACCAAACTTCGTTGGAATGACCATATATTCGGTGTCGCCAAGAATGCCGCGAATTGTCTAGGCTTCCTTAAGCGTTGTAAGAAATATTTCACCGCTTCTGATCTGGCTACAATTTATAAGGCGTTCATTCGCCCGAAACTCGAGTACAACGCTCATATCTGGTCCGTTGCACTGATAACTTATTTGGAGTTACTTGACAGGATCCAACAACGCGCGATAAAACTCATTGGCGACCGAGACATCGCGACATCGATTGACTCTCTTAGTCATCGTCGTAATGTCTCCTGCCTTTCGTTGTTTTATCGTTATATCCACCATAAGTGCTCAAAGGAAATAGCCAGTTGCATTCCTCCTCTTGAACATTTCAACCACAATACCCGTCATGCAAGGAATGCTCATCAGTTCACCCTCAAGCCTGTGTTCGGACGTACAGTGATGTTCAAAGAATCTTTCCTCAGCCGTACAACACGAATGTAGAATGCTCTCCCCCGCTCCATTTTTCCTACACATTATAACCTACAAACATTCAAAACCAACGTGCATCGGCATCTCTCCTTTTCGTCTCACCCTAATTTCCTTAACGCCCGCGCTGTGTAGCTAATACATTGTAAGGGTCCCAACAAATCCCTTTAGTGCGCGCTTATTATAAAAAAAATAAAATTACACCATTTCAAGAATTTTTTTATGTCTTCCTGCATGAAAAAACAGTCCTGAGATAAAGAAACCGGGAAAAACACTTTGACATCGTCGGCATACATTAAACAATTGCAGTATTTCATAACAGAAGGCAAATCATTTGTGAGGATGATGAAAAGAAGTGGACCTAAATGACTTCCTTGTGGAAGACCCGACTTAACTTCTATTAGATTCGATATACAATTTGCAATCTTTACTATTTGTTTCCTTCCAGTTAAATAAGATCTCAGCCACTTAATAAAAGATGAATTGAAGCCTAATCTATCTAATTTCTCTAAAATAAGACCGTAATGTACACGATCGAAAGCTTTAACAAAATCTGTGTAAAGAACATCAACTTGTTTGCCCGATTTCATTTGGTCGGAGCAAAAATTTGTAAAAGGACTTAAATTAGTGCAAGTTGATCTACCCTTCAAAAACCCGTGTTGCTACTGGGATAAAGTTTCCTTTAATGATAAATATAGCTTTTGGGTTATAATTTTTTCAAGCAATTTAGGAATGGCGGAAAACTTAGAGATGGGTCTGTAATTTTTGACTAAATGTTTAAGTCCATTTTTAAATATTGGAACAACAAAAGAAATCTTCCATTCATCCAGAAAAACACCATCTTCTAGGGATTTATTGAAAATGCAAGTGATCAAATAGCGCAAGGAAGTTGCGCATTTCGATAATAACAACGGAGAAATTTTATCATACCCAGCTTTTTTGGTAACATGAATATCGTTCAAAGTTACCAGAATCTCTTCTTCAGAAAAACAATTTAGGCAAAAATCGGTGATGGGATTTATGCAACGATAGAGTTCATTAATGTTAGAAATTGTATTACTGTTGTAGGATGTTTGGAAGAACTCCGCAAAGAAGTTACAAGATTACTCTAAATCATTAGATATTTTGTCATTGTATTCCATACTTTGCGGGAATGACGAAACTTTCCTTTTTGAATTAAGGAATATCCAAAAATATTTAGAATTTCTTTTAATGTTTGATTCTGTCTTAATAACGTATTGCCTGTATAAAAACTTGTTTAAAAAGTCGAACTCTTTTCGTAACTGCCGAAATATTTCGTAGTCATCGGGGTTATTGTTAGATTTATAACGTTTAAAGTCCTTATTTTTGGCATTTTCCAAATTTTTTATCCTTTTATTAAACCACGAAAATTTAAAATTAATTTTTCTTTTTGTGGTAGGAATAAAACGTTTCATACCATCGAATAAAATACCTTTAAAACGAGAATACATATTTTCCAATGACATATCCTTCAATAAGTCCTCTCAGCCAAATGAGCTATAAAAATTATTCAATGAGATGAAATCTGCTTTTGCATATTTATACATTAAAAAGTCAGTTTTACTCGGTGACACAATGGAAAAATTATAAAACTAAAAATATAAAAAAATGTGGTCTGGGTGCGACCCGCAAGGTCCATACGACTAACTTCACAGTGGGATCAATATGATTTATCCGATTAGTGGGAAATTTTGAAATGTGGTTAACCATAAGATATGGTTAAAAATTATTTAATATTAAAAAATGTTCTTTAATATGGTTCATGGAAATTAAATGTTGTTAATCACAGCAAAGTGTTAAATACATACATATATTAATGCAACCATTGTTATAAACACGGAGACCTGTAAATTTACATGTATACGAAATAACGGAGCACAACGTAATAATGATTTGCAATGAACATACGCACAAACTTACATACACACACGGACAGACATCTCTCTAAAAACGTTGAATTTAGATTCTGGTGACCTTGAAACGTGGAGATATGTCAAAATCCGCGATTCACAAAATCGGCCCCATTACAAGAACTTCCACTGGGAAGTTAACAAATAGCTTTATGATGAATAGAATTTTTTAAAAGTGGAAATCAGATATTTTTAAAAAGTATTTTATGTCATTATTTATAAATATTAAATCGAGAATTCTATGTAAATCATTTTTGATATTATTAATTTGAAAAAGACCCATAGCAGAGAAACATAGGGACGGGCTACAGTCCGCTTGGGCGAACTGTTGGATACCCTATTCTTATTCCTATCCGTCATAAGTGGGCGTGACAAAAGTCTAAGTATGGTCGAATTGTTAAGAACGCTCTACATATTTTGTTATATAACATTTAAAGGATTTTTTCAAAAAAAAACGCTCCCTAGCTCAAACTTGGGTGTTTCAATAAAATTGTTTAATTAATTGTGGGCGTGTCAGTAGGCGGATTTAACAAAAATTAACACATGAGCATAAAGGGCCCCTAGAGAGTATATATTATAAATTTCAGCTCCCTAGCTCAAACTTTGGATTTTCAAAAAAAGTTTTTTTAATATTGTGGGCGTGTCAGTAGGCGGATTTTGAAAATATTTACACATGAGCATAAAGGGTCCATAGAGAGTATATATTATAGATTTCAGCTCCCTAGCTCAAACTTTGGATTTTCAAAAAAATTGTTTTATTTATTTGTGGACGTGTCAGTGGGCGGATTTTGAAAATTTTTTATCCCGAGCAGTTTTAGGAGTCATAGATCATAAAAAATTTCAACTTTCTAGCTCAAAATTCGATTTTTTCCAAAATTTGTTTTTTTGAGTTAAAATTTGAGCTCTCTCTAAGTCCAGTTTAAAGGCCTAATTGTTGCCGACAGACGGACGGACGGACGGACGGACATGGCTAGGTAGACATTACTATCGATTCTGATCATAAATATAGTAACTTTTAGGGGTCTACGGCAATATTAAGGTATGTTACAAACTATGCGTCAATATTAATATACCATTAGAATATGGTATAATAAATCAACAACTAACATTTCTGTATCTTTATTTACATCAAAAAGAAATAAAATTTGATCATCTTCAATATAACACCAGTCAATATCACCGATGTTAAAATATCCAAGGATACAAGGAAACTGGTTAGTTTTTAATTCATTCACAATTGTTTGGGCATTATTAATATGTTTGTTATACAAATCAATACTGCTATAGTAGGGCGAATGTAACTTACACCAAAAAATAGTTCTTCAAATTCAGCAGAATCTTTGGGACAAACACTAACACACAGTTGTTCAATATCATTTGCATCATTAAATAAACTTCTCTGAGTGCTGTTTAAAGATGTTCGTACAGCATGATGATTCTCATCTCATCCCATCCTTTGACTCTGCCCAACAAGAGCTCGCTTTACTGGACAACATCTTGTCTTTTGACTTACAGCAAACTAGCTGTATAAAAAATTACAAAAATCGAACTCTCGATCTTGTTTTTTTCTTCTGACTCTGTTAGTACTGTGGTTCTGGAATCCCACTTCAGTATAACTAACATAGATAATAATCATCCACCATTGGATGTATTTATTGAATTAGGCGCACATTTGTACGAAAATAGTAATTCGTATGATCGTTCGCAATCGTTTGACTTTCAGAAAGCAAATTTTCAAAGGCTTTCTGATGAAATTAATAGCCTTAATTTTAATCTTACTGCCTTATCTAATATTGAAGATGCAGTCGGTGCTTTTTATTCTTTGATGGATAACTCCATGAAAAAAGTGATTCCTGGCAAATCCATTAGGAATATGAAAACGTCCCATCCCTGGTATACTAAAGGGCTCAAATCGATACGAAACAGACGTAATAGGGCTTGGAAGAACTATTTAAAAAGTCTCTGCCATTCAGATCATGAACTCTATCTCACATTATTCAATGAGTTCAAATCTTTATCCTGCAACTTATATATTGACTATATAAGTAAAATGGAATGCTCTCTAAAATTGGACCCCAAACTTTTTTGGGGATTTGTTAATTCTAAGAAAAAAACCGATGGTTATCAATCGAAACTTACTTACAATAGCTCTACAACTGCTTATTCGCTAGATGCAAGCAATATGTTTGCAGATTATTTCAGTAAGTCGTTTAGGGTGACCCCTCTTCACATGGATGAGCAATATTTTAGTTATCTAACTAGCTGTTCCCAAATAAGTTTTAGTAGCTTCTCATTTGACTTGGAAACAATTTTAAAATTTATTTCTTCTCTGAAGAATGATTATTCATCAGGTCCTGATGGCATTGCACCGATCGTTCTTAAAAAATGTAGTCATGCAATTGCTCCATACCTTAAATATCTGTTTGAATTGTCCATTAGTACTGGTAAATTCCCTTATGTATGGAAAAGTGCTTTTATCACACCTGTATTTAAAAAAGGCGAACGTGGTGATATCACTAATTATAGGCCTATTTTAAAGCTTTGGTGTATCCCTAAAAACAAATTGTTTGCGAAAAGTTAATATTTCTTTGTCGCAATTTAATTTGTGATGAACAGTATGGATTTGTAAGAAACAGATCCACTGTCACTAATCTGTTAAGTTCCTTGCATGATTGTTCTAATGCATTAGAGAATAATGACGAAATGGATTGCATATACACTGACTTCTCTAAGGCCATCGACCAGCTGTCCCATGAAATAATCGAATTTAAGCTCAGGGCTTTTAGTTTCCCACCAAGTTTCATAAAATGGGTTAATTCATACCTTAGATCAAGGGTTTATCAAGTGAAATTTAGAGGATCGCTATCTGTATCTTTTACAGCTGAGTCTGGAGTTCCCCAAGGTAGTCACCTAGGACCAATTCTATTTATACCAGCCATTAATGATGTTAAAGCATGTGTAAATCACAGTAATATCCTGATCTACGCTGATGATATGAAAATATTTAAATCTATCACTAGTCAGCAAGATAGAATTTTTCTTCAATCTGACATTAATAGCTTCGCCATTTGGTGTGATAAAAACGGTTTATCCCTGAACCCTACTAAATGTCAACATATGACATTCTCTAGAAAGAGTATACCTTCCACCTTTCAATATTCTTTGTCTCAACATATTCTTTGTAATGTTGATAATTTTAAGGATCTTGGGGTTTCTTTCGATCCCAAACTGGTTTTTACCAAGCATATCAATTTTATTGTTAATAAATCTAATTCTATGCTGGGCTTCGTAAAAAGGTGGGCGAAAGAATTTAATGACCCATACGTTACAATGTCATTGTACAATTGTTTTGTCCGTCCGATTCTAGAGTATGCTTCACAAGTTTGGACGCCGTTCTACAACATTCATTCAAATCGAATAGAGGCCATTCAACGTAAATTTATTCGATTTGCACTTAGAGGACTTCCATGAGATGATCCTTTTAACCTTCCTCCTTACAGTCAGCGTATTAAGCTTCTTCAAATGTTAACCCTTTCTCAACGAAGGCTTAATAGCGATATCATTTTTTTACAGCACCTTATATCCGGTCAAATAGATGCACCTGACTTGCTGTCATCTATTGGCTTTAATTTTCGGTGTGGTGCCCATAATTTATGTAGTGTTGATTTATTGTTTAGCCCCCATCATAGAACGAATTATGGGAGGCATGAGCCTACTAGTCGCATGAGTAGAATCTATAATATAAATGATCATGTGATTGACTTGCATGTTAGTAAAATTAAGCTGAAAAATATTTTGCGCAATAATACCTTAATGTTTAGAACAGCGCACAGTATTTTTACAGATGTTGAGCTTCAATGCAGCATAATCAATTACGTTTTCCGCCGAAACATTGCCATCTACAATAGCAGCAGTCCCGAACAATATCTTGTTTGATCGATGAGTTCTTGTGTTTTTATTTTGAGGAAAACCACCCTTCTCAGTGCTTTTCATTATCGCAGTAGCAGCATCAATATTACACACATTACCCACAGTGTCATTGGGAACAACGGCTGCAGGAAATAACCCCCCAATGAAATAACCCCCCAAATGAAAGATGAAATAACTCCCCAAAATTTGTATTTAGGTGGGGATTTATTTCATATGAAATAAGCCCCCAAAATTGGGGACTTATTTCATGGCTTTTTGGGGACTTATTTCATACTTCAAATTGGGGGGTTATTTCATAGTGAAATAAGTCCCCAAATTCAACTATGAAATAAGTCCCCAAATTTATAAAAAAAACATCGCACCTACTCCAAAGCAAACAGTGACCCCTAGCAGGGGGGTTGTAGGGGGGCAGCATGCCCCCGCATATGCATTGCACTGTTTATGGGATTTCCATATAGGATTTGGGGACTTATTTCATACTTATTTGGGGACTTATTTCATACCATTTTGGGGGACTTATTTCATCTTTGATTTGGGGAGTTATTTCATTTGGGGGGTTATTTCATTGGGGGTTATTGCCCGGAGCCGGGAACAACAACTACCTCCTGTATGATTAGTCACAGCGTCAACAGCACCATCAGCGACAACAACAAATTTAGCAGGAACAGTATTGGCGACATAAGCATTGTCAGCCACAACATCGACAGCATCATCATCGGCAACAACAACAACCTCTTCAGTAGAAGTCCACCCTAGATCTTGTCTTGTTTCTGTATTCGCTCGCCTTTCAAATGCGACTTGAACGAAATGGCCCATGCAACACGTGAAATTCTTTTTTTCTTTGTGCCTATACTTCCCGTTGCCGAATCGTTTGAACGAGTTGGAAAAAAGCTACGGTGGTTCACTTCGGCGTGGAAATGTTGAAATAGGAAATGCACGAGTTGGAATATGAAAAATTACAGCAATTGGAAGAAGAGTATAAATATGTTGTATATACGAGTAGTTTAGAAAACGCAAAAATTGAGATAACTTCTTGTGAAAGTTGGTCGTTCATGAACGACTTGATCAATTTGAGACTTCGCCACTGACAACGCCCAAACACAACCTCAACAAAGCCTTTCAAGTATATTTCCCAGAGATGGTTTCTCCTACCATAGAAGTTATCAAGGAAAAAATATCCTAATACTTCCTTTCATGGGCATACTCCAGATAGAGCAACCTAAACAGCTGCGTCATATCCAGGATGATATGGCCCTGCTTTAATACAAAAAAAACCCACGATCTAAAAACCAGAACCCGACAGGAGATTGCCAGAATTGTGGTAATCAGTACTGGACATTGGTCTATCGACACTCACGCTGCGCATCCCATTCAACCCACACTGCCGCAGTTGCAAGGATCCAGTGGAAAAGGAAACCCTTCACCACTTCCTCTGCCAATATCCGGGCCTAGCTAGAACTAGACATCGCACACTCGGCAAAACATACTTCGATGATCTGTCAGAATTAAGCAATGTAAAATGCTGAATTCTCCTCACTTCCACAGACTGGATTTCATACACAAATTGACACCCTGGGTCACTTGTGTGGTGGCATTAAAATGACGCCTTCGCGCTAATCGCTCCGTGGTGTACTGATAACACCAGGCAGCCACTCCTACCTAACTACCTACCTCGCATAGACACCTGATGGAGCCAGTTCGCGTTTGGTTTGACCCCCAACTTTTCATACTTGTGCACGGTCTCCTTTTTGCTCACACCAAAACTGGAATTAGGTTTGGATAAGGATAGGACATGGCGAGGGATGGAAAGAGGGGGGCCAACGGAATGTCCTGGGCAGTTCTTAGTTGACGCTCTTCAATGGCCTGTCGGCCATGGGCGACACTTCTGGGGGCAAAGTCGTCTACAGCAAATCTGTTGAATGATTTCACCGTAGGCACAAATGTCTTGTTTGCAGATTTCGAGAAATCAATTTTTTTGAAACTGATGATAAAGAATTTGGACATCGTTGGAAAAAGTGTATCGCCTTGAAACAACAGTATGTTGAAAACTAAATTCAATTTTGAGACAAAAAATAATTCTTTCATTTCACATTTCACTGACTTATCGAACAGCCTTCGTTTGTACATCATTTTGTAACTTGTAAATAAACTGAGTTCCCTTCATCGAAAAATTTGATTAGAACATTTATCAAAGCCGAAGGCTAATTCAATAAGTAATCACATTTGCAGGGCCTCATTCAAAAGAAACAAGATAAGCCCCTAAAGCCATTTCTATCGAAAACAGCACAACCAGTTTGTCTCCTCTATATCAAGAGCATAGGTAATATAAGAAGCACAAACGCCATATGTGAAGTAGTAGGGCATTGGTAATACAAAGATACTTTTATATCCTATGTACGAAAATATGTTCGTTCTTGTGCAGTCACTTTAAATTGAGATTGGCAAATGGAATTACAAAGCTTCTCGTTTCTTTAGAAGTACCTCTGGATAAATCCTAAAGCCGAAGCTATTTTTTGTTCCTTTGCAATCACAGTGCAATGTCAGTGATTATCTTAGTTAAATAAAAAATGTATCTACGTACATTAAATTCAAACAAAGTATCAGTTTGGGATTAAGTAAAATAAAATTGGTTCTGCTTGCTGATTCGTTTAAGTTTGTGGTGATCCATTAGGAAAGTTTCCGTTTGGGAATCCCAAATCTCCAGATCGACGACGCCGATCACTTTGAAATTTTTAACTTTAATTCTTGCAATTGTTGCTACAAAAAGTGCAACTCGAAAAGGAACAAATCTACCCGATAAACGCGATAAACAAAATTCAAATCAAATTTTTATTTGTGCCAACTTACACAGTAAGACTACCGCGGCAGGAAAAACATGCAGAACATCATTGAATGTAATTCTAATGCCCACCATTTAATGTTCGGGAGTTTGCATGTAAGCGACAAGAGTGAGTCGCGCTTAGAAAATGTTAAGTTCATTTATCAATGATGGGAATTGACCCACTTTTATAAACAGAATCAGAGAAGAAGTCCTAACCCTAAAGCTCTGAAGCCTATTTATAAAAAACAATTTAGTACAAGACTGGCGTGTATCTATAGAAACCTTAATGTCAGATCATTTACATTTCATCTTCTATGTTAATTTAGATAGCAATATCCGCGAACCGTTCGCTTCTCCAAAAGGGTACCCCACTCATCATCTCCCTTCTAACTAATAAACAAAACTCAACTTAATTAAAGGATTAAAAAACACTTGAAAAAAAATTGTGATTTTCAAGGCGCTATTACTTCGCGAAAAATAATTTACCAAAAACACATAGCGACGAGCTACAGTCCGCTTGGGCGAACTGTTTGATACCCTATTCTTATTCCTATCCCTCATAAGTGGGCGTGACAAAAGTCTAAGTATGGTTGAATTGTTAAGAACGCTCTACATATTTTGTTATATAACATTTAAAGGATTTTATCAAAAAAAACGCTCCCTAGCTCAAACTTGGGTGTTTCAATAAAATTGTTTTATTTAATTGTGGGCGTGTCAGTAGGCGGATTTTGAAAATATTTACACATAAGAATAAAGCGCCCCTAGAGAGTATATATTATAAATTTCAGCTCCCTAGCTCAAACTTTGGATTTTCAAAAAAAATGTTTTATTTATTTGTGGGCGTGTCAGTGGGCGGATTTTGAAATTTTTTTATCCCGAGCGGTTTTAGGAGTCATAGATCATATATAAAAAATTTCAGCTTTCTAGCTCGAAATTCGATTTTTTCCAAAATTTTGTTTTTTTTTTTTGAGTTTGTGGGCGTGTCTGTGGGCGGATTTCAAAAATTCGTAAACTTGATTATTTCGGGACCCTAGAGAGAATATGGTTAAAATTTCAGCTCTCTAGGTTCAGTTTAAAGGCCTAATTTTTGCCGACAGACGGACGGACGGACGGACGGACATGGCTAGATCGACATTACTATCTATGCTGATCATAAATATAGTAACTTTTAGGGGTCTACGGGCAATATTAAGGTATGTTACAAACTATGCGTCAAAATTAATATACCCTTAGAATAGGGTATAAATATAAAATACTAGCTGACCCGGCGAACTTCGTTCCGCCCAAATTCGTTAATGTAGGTAGGTATCGAAATTAATAATTCCGAGCTTTCGCTTCATGTAATCCGGTCAATTAAAATTCTTCATTCAAAAGTTATATTAAAATTAAATACAATTCCAAAAACCGTAGCGATTTACTTGTCGGTCAACCTACCGCTTTTTCACTGAAGTACTTTATGGTAAACAAAATTTTTCGTTCCATTATCGGGTGCGTACACGTACAAATCGCGAGTTTTGCCGACACGTGAGCACGCCACATACAATTGACCATGTGAGAAACATGGAAATTCAAGATTTATGCCACACACATCCAGCGATTGTCCTTGCGACTTATTAATTGTCATAGCAAAAGCGAGACGTACGGGAAATTGAAGACGCTTAAATACGAAAGGCAAATCTTTCTGAATAAGTGGAATCCGCGGAATAAGAACATCTTCGCCTTTAAATTTTCCAATCAAAATTGTTGCTTGAATAATATTTGATGTTAGATTCTTTACAATCAAACGCGTACCGTTGCAAAGTTTTGGTGCATTTAGGTTTAGGAGGCAAGCCTGAAACATCCAAAGAATTCAAAAATTCCGTCAGTCGGTAGGCTGTCACACACACATTTAGCAAGTTATTTTTATATACATATATAGATTATGTCCTTACGAAACACCTGGAAGTTGTGTGGAAGTAGACTTGTTTTGAATAATTGAGGTTATATAGGTTGAAGTTTGTTGTGCATCAGTTGAAGGTAAGAGGAAAAATATCGATTTGTACTTCGGTAACCGATGGCCGATTTAAGAATGTCACTTTTAGTTGCAATAAGGTTATTTACCAAGTGGTCCTTGGAGAACCAAATATGGTCCTTAAGCCCGAAAAAAACATTTTTTCAAAAATTCCTAAAAAACCGCGCAGTAACTAACAGATCCTTGGAACAACAAAAAGGTCCTTAAAAGTAGAAAAAGGGTATTTTTCCAAAATGCCATTAGAATCCACACGGTATATCTGTGTTCAATGTTATATGAGTAAGAGGTCCTTGCAACAACAAAAAAGGTCCTTAATAGTCGAAAACAGAATATTTTTCCAAAATGTCATTAGAATCCGCACGGTATATCTCTGCTCAATGTTATTTGACTAAGAGGTCCTTGCAACAACAAAAAAGGTCCTTAATAGTCGAAAACAGGATATTTTTCCAAAATGTCATTAGAATCCGCACGGTATATCTGCGTTCAATGTTATTTGACTAAGAGGTCTATGGAACAACAAAAAGGTCCTTAAAAGTCGAAAAAAGGATATTTTACCAAAATGTTTGTTGTTCCTATACTTTGTCCAAGAAAAATTGTTAGTACAGAGAAGATATGATGTTTGTCTCTCAGTCTGGTTGCAATGACTTACATAAATCGGTCCCTCTTTAAAGCTCTCACAGGGTTGCCGTAGTGTGTATGATAATTCGCCATAACTCAGAGAGCAATTCTATTAGGGTTACCATCTTCCAATTTAAAATAAAAATATTGCGAACGAAATAAATTCCGTTTAAATTTTTCCTTTTCTGGTAAGATAATAATAGGCGCGTTTTTTTAAGGGTATCTCCAGTAGACCAACAAAATAAAAACAAAAAGCAAAAAACAAGCCTGAAACATCCAAAGAATTCAAAAATTCCGTGGGATAGTTGGTGGCTTCGTTTTCATCGATCACGGAGTCGACTGATTTATATGAATGTAACTCACCAGCTATTTGATTTTGAATGACGAAATTCAAATGATCGACATTCTTGTTTTTCGCAGCCAAAATCGCTCTTACACTCAGTCAATAATGGTCAACATAATTCTGAGCGATATTCGGGAAAACATTCATGATTAGTTCTTTCGGTGTCGTTGTAAATTTGCAAAAATTTTGTGAAAACTCAATCAGGCCGGTGTTTAAGTCTGCTGGAATTTTGCCATTTCCCATCGCCAACAATTGCCTGGAGAACTCTGCAGCGGACTGGTCATTTTGTAAAGCAACTCGCATGTTCGTTTTCAAATGCAATTTCTTTACGTATTGTCATAAAGCCGACGCCTTGAAGCAAGCATTCAATTCATCTGCCGGAGTTGATCTCGGAATGACAGGCAGCGTTTTTTTAGTTTTTTTAATTTTTTTTTTTACTATAAAAAAATGATTGTGGAGTGCTTAAAGCAAGCAACTATCACGAGCAGAAATTTGCCGGCACTAAAAGTGCACTCATTTTCATTTCATTTCATTTATTACGAGAAATATTTTATTTACAATGACACATTAAGATTTGAATCTTTTATAGTTTCTAGAATTTGATTTACATAATTTTCCTGATAAAAAAAAATAATAAATAAATAATGGAATTATTAAAGAATATATTATTATAATATTAGAATCATATACAAAAAGAGAAAAAAAAGTTTTAATTAGAGAAGTGCAAAAATAGTTTCCTCTTAAAGGCTGATGGTGCAGAAATTCTTTGCAATTCATTAGGAAGTAAATTCCACAAACGAATCGCAGACACATAAAATGAGCGTTCTGCTATGTTGCGTGAGTGACGCGGTAATATTAATTTCAAACCCCTTTGTGAGCGTGCAAAATGTAGGAATTCACTAAGATAATTAGGACATCTATTGTTGATGACGAAAATCGCCTGATAGCAAGATCATTGCGCCACCGAAATGTCGGTTATCATTACGTAAATCTTTCAAAGTACAATTAAGGGCCTTCAATGCGCGTTTGTGAGCCATTGTGCATTCGTCCCATATGATAATCTTACATTGCTGCAGTACTTTCGCCATCGCAGTGTTCTTTGAAATGTTGCATGTAGGTTCTTCATCCACTTGTAGATTCACTGGCAATTTCAATGCAGAATGAGCTGTTCGACCGCCTTCTAACAAAGTAGCTCTAACAAAGTAGCTCCTATCTATGTTTTTCCAGTTCCACCGGGTGCATCAAGGAAGAATATTCCGCGATTTTCGTTATCGACTGCTTGCATAAACACGACGGAATCCGGGAACTACGTCACCTTATTTTCGCCGCTGGAACTTCTTCGATGACGCATTCCATGAAGGATTCAAACACCATCCAACAAATCAAAGTATCGACTCCGTTTCAAAAACATAAACAAACAAACTTATTAGATATATTTAAAAAAAAATTGTTGACAACAACAATTTGCTTGGCAAATAATTAAAATAATTGACAACCACAATTGCTTTTAAAATTTTAAATATTTTTTTTGTATTTTAAGTGTCACTAATCGATTTCTACCCAGTTTATTTTTTTTTCAAAGTGCATTAAATGAATTTATCATACTAATATAACAACCTTCTCTGCATAGTCTATTAACCAACAAAAAAAACTAAATCAAAATCGGATGTGTGTGGCAGTCGGTAGGCTGTCACACTCACATTTAGCAAGTTATTTTTATATATATAGATAGGTACTCGTAAATAACGATGTTGATTTTTTTTTTTAATTTTCTCGATGATACGAGTATTTCAGATTAGTTCGTAAAATAGTTGTTAGGCCGAAAGGCAATAATTATGAGATTATAGTTAAGTTTAGAACGTCTGCATAAGGACAATTAATTTAGAATAAGTGTCCTGTTAATTATACCCTATTCTAAGGGTATATTAATTTTCACGCATAGTTTGTAACATACCTTAATATTGCCCGTAGTAACTTTAGGGGTAGTTACTATATTTATGATCAGCATCAATAGTAATGTCGATCTAGCCATGTCCGTCCATCCGTCCGTCCGTTCGTCTGCCGGCAAAAATTGGGCCTTTAAACTGGGCCTAGAGAGCTGAAATTTTAACCATATCTCTAGGGTCCCGAAATAATCAAGTTTACGAATTTTTGAAATCCGCCCATAAACACGCCCACAACCTCAAAAAAACAAAATTTTGGAAAAAATCGAATTTTGAGCTAGAAAGCTGATCTATGACTCCTAAAACTGCTCGGGATATAAAATTTTTAAAATCCGCCCACTGACACGCCCACAATTAATTAAAACAATTTTATTGAAAAACCCAAATTTGAGCTAGGGAGCTGAAATTTATATACTCTCTAGGGGCCCTTTAAACTCATGTGTAAATATTTTCAAAATCCGCCCACTGCTTTTAAACTTTTAGAGTTTTTCAAACACATTTACTACTCCCTGCGCTCCCGTGACTTAGTTTTCTTCGCTGTTGAGGTCTTAAAGCCTGCAGCCAGTTGATTGATTTTTTCATAAAATCTTTGGCTGTTGTTTGGATCTTAAGACTCTGCGGTTTTGCCCACAATTTATTATCAACTTTTTTTGCAAATCCAAAGTTTGAGCTAGGGAGCTGATATTTATAATATATACTCTCCTCGGACCCTTTATGCTCATGTGTTAATATTTTTAAAAACCCGTCCACTGACACGCCCACAATTTAATTTTTTTTTTTTTTAAATTCAAAGTTTGAGCTAGGGAGCTGAAATTTATAATATATACTCTCTAGGGGCCCTTTATGCTCATGTGTTAATTTTTTTTAAATCCGCCTACTGACACGCCCACAATTAAATAAAACAATTTTTTTGAAAATCCAAAGTTTGAGCTAGGGAGCGTTTTTTTACAAAAAGCTTCGTTTTTTTTTGATAAAATCCTTTAAATGTTATATAACAAAATATGTAGAGCGTTCTTAACAATTCAACCATACTTAGACTTTTGTCACGCCCACTTATGAGGGATAGGAACAAGAATAGGGTATCCAGCAGTTCGCCCAAGAGGACTGTAGCCCGTCCCTATGTTTTTAAGTTAGATTTAATCATTTTTACGATTTTAATAGTTTTTCGTGTCATACCACACAATTTTTCCTGGTTTTAATTTTTGTTTTCCGTCAATTTCCTTTATGTTGTTTTGAATGAATAAGAATGAATAATGCTATTGCACCCATAGAAGGGGTTATAGAACTCCGCTTTGAGGATATTACATCCAATAGACTTTTAAATTAATTTTTTATTCATTATTAGATATTATCTTACATACCAGACAAAAATGATTAATGTTGTTTTAAATGAATAACCTTGCATTCGTTACCACGTGAAGTGGACGGCTGGAGTTACAGCGCTGTTTCACGATTCACCACAACCGATCATCAGACTCCTTCGAATCCCAGTGGAAGAAATGGATTTCCGGGATAAAATGAAGGAAAAAGACAGACCAGCACCACAGAAGGAGTCTGATGATCGGTTGTGGCGAACCGTATATTTAAAATATTACAAAGTGTCCACTTTTTATACAAGAATAGGGTATCCAGCAGTTCGCCCAAGAGGACTGTAGCCCGTCCCTATGTTTTTAAGTTAGATTTAATCATTTTTACGATTTTAATAGTTTTTTGTGTCATACCACACAATTTTTCCTGGTTTTAATTTTTGTTTTCCGTCAATTTCCTTTATGTTGTTTTGAATGAATAAGAATGAATAATGCTATTGTACCCATAGAAGGGGTTATAGAACTCCGCTTTGAGGATATTACATCCAATAGACTTTTAAATTAATTTTTTATTCATTATTAGATATTATCTTACATACCAGACAAAAATGATTAATGTTGTTTTAAATGAATAACCTTGCATTCGTTACCACGTGAAGTGGACGGCTGGAGTTACAGCGCTGTTTCACGATTCACCACAACCGATCATCAGACTCCTTCGAATCCCAGTGGAAGAAATGGATTTCCGGGATAAAATGAAGGAAAAAGACAGACCAGCACCACAGAAGGAGTCTGATGATCGGTTGTGGCGAACCGTATATTTAAAATATTACAAAGTGTCCACTTTTTATACAAATATTAAATGATAACACTTATCTGTAAGAGTGCCGCTGCCAATTAAGAAAGCAATTTCAAAATAGGGTGCGTTTAGTCGTAATGAGGCCCGCAGTTTAAATAGTGTCTTTTAAGATACCTACTCACCGATCCTCAGAAAATAAAAAAAAAATTATTTAAATTTGTAACAAACTTATAGGTAGCACCCTATATTATGGGCCAAACAAAATACGCAATTTTGTAGAATAATTTCAGTTGCGTGTCTCCTCAAAGTATACTTAATAAAACAAAAATATATTCGCTTATGGTTTAGTATCTTCTTATTTTTTTAGATGAAAATGCGGCAACTTTCATTCGATAGACTTTCGGACTTTCATCGTCATCAGCGAGAAAGCTCGCCATAATTCGTCGGTTTGCTCGTAGCCGCTACATATCACGCTCTCTCCGCTCTACTTAGTATATCAAAAGATAATTTAATAACGACTTACCCACTATTACAACTCACTTAATCGATTCAGTTTTCTTCGGACCTAAAGCAAGGTGACAGTGTGTAATTTTTCGTGCTCGTGATTTTCGTATCGTATTAATCGGTTTTCACTGATCGTGATATCATTTCTGTGTGCGAGTGTGAACAAAATATAAATAATGGATTCCATTGGTTTTATAGATATGGTCAAAATGTCCTTTAAGTGAGTATTCTCACGTTTTCCTATCGGCTCCTGCATTATTATACTCGGAGAATGAATTATTTTTATTAGGTTTTCTCATTGTGTTATTCCTATACGGAATTACTATTTTAATTTTCCACGTTAGCCGTGAACAGGTGTACTTATTTTATATCGCTAATATTTTGTCCCACTCTTGCCCTTTAAAATAAATAATAAGGCACCTTTCACTTTAATTAGATAAAAGTGTCACTAATTTTACCAGTAGTCGTCGGGCGGAACTCTCACCATGTTTAATTTTATTTTGCGTTAAACATAAATCAAACAGATAAACAAACCTAAAAGACTCGTATTACAGGAGCATGGCAAATTTTGTATCTTTTACTTTTGCAACTGATAAATCATGGAATCAATTAGTTTTTTGTAGAAGATCCGAATTGGCTTAAGTGCATCTGAAATTCCACATGATCATACGCCAGTATTTGACAAACTATGGTAAATGAGCGAGCGTCTCCCCAGTTTTGTTTTGATTTGTGTTTCCTTACGAGGAAACAGAATGAAAGGTTTTTTTTTCGCCCTTTCTCCACATCGTGAGTTCGACTTGCTGGACATAAGAAAATCTACTTTTAATCAAAATACGAGTATGCATATTATATGTACCTACCTTTATATTTTTTTTTTATTAAAAAAAAGCTGTTGGAACTTTTTTATTTTGTCTGCTGTTCTTTGGTTTGTGAGTTGAGTTTTGCATATTATTTGTTTGGGTTGTTGCTTGTTGATTGATAGTATTTTTTGAAGCGGCATTATATTGCGATAAGAAATACGAGTATAATAATAAAATAAAGATAGGTTAATGCATTGCGTCTGCAATGCATACAAATGCAAACAAATTTCTGGTGAATACATATTCAAAAATCAACACATAAAAAGAACTGGCGCTTGATATGAGATTCATTGACTTTGACTTTGATATCGTAATCTCATCACGCACTTATAGGTAGTGTAGGTATGTAGCTATAGGTTAGGTAGGTAGAAGTATTTTGATTGTTTGATTTTGCCGTTGTATTTATGACACTGGTTTAAACGTTCATTGTTGTGAAATTTATTTTGTGGCCATAAAAGGCAATTTTATTTATTGGAATTTTTAATTTATTGCCAAAATATTGACAAGATTTGGTAAAGCGAGCCTACAACCAATTTTATATCGGATTTGAAGATCTAGCTTTTTGAAAGAAATATAATAAAATCGGAGGCAATACCCTTCAGAGTATGTCCATATAATGAGTTGGGACACTCTCGACGTTTTATTTAGCAGCTCTTATCAGCAAGTACGTCTGTGTCACAAAGACACTAGAAGTAGATGCATTTATTAAGTTCTGTGTAAGACAGAGATAAAAGAGGAAGACTGTTTTTTCGGAAAAGGGTACAGGGTGCTCCGTTAAATAAAGACCAATACTAATTTGTCATAGGTAGATACATTTTTATTAAAAATTAAATAAGAACTATATGTGTGTTACGCCAAGATATTTTTGCTTGTTGTTGGCTTTTTTGACAACCCTATTAAATTTGTTGATAATGTGATACACTCGAACACGTACATTAAATTTTATAAAAAAAAAATTTTTTTGATTTTGACAGCAAAATTAATCAAATTAATTTAAAAATATGTATATTATACTTTTTTTCATTTCAAAATTATTACAGAACTAAATTGTTGCTCCAGGCTCTCTATCGCATCTAAAAACTCTTAACACGCCCTTTAAATGCGCACCCTCATATCCTTTGAAATCTGTGAATATGGAGGAAACACTAGGTTTCTGATTTAATTTCAGCTCACACTTGTGTTTTTGACGGTTGTTTTTTTATAATAAAATGCATTTGCCACCGAAATCAACAGTTTTATTGTCAGATTCGGTTTTCAAAATTTTTTTTCACATTGTCCTTCTTTTTGGGTGATTGTAACTGCATTTCAACGTCGGAAAGCTCTAAATTCACAGTTGGCTGGCAGTTCTATGGGTTATATCCCAAATTTAGTTTGCTGAACATTTTCTTGAACAAATGAATTGAAATGGAGCCAGTAACTTTGTTATTTTCTCCTCGGTTGCATAAAACCGTGAAGGTATTTTCCAGACAATCTTGATTGAGGCTTCTCGTTAAAAGGAACTGAATACCATCTGCCCTTAAATCACTTGAAATGCATTTATATTCTCCTGCCATCGTTTTAAAAATCACATATTTTTAGTTTCATTGGCAGACTGATTAAAAAAGCAATATTTTGGAAAAATATATTTATTTCATTTAAGAAATTGACTTCATCTTCATTTCAAAAAAATGTCCATCTGGATTTGTTTGGGTCTTTAAACATAGAAGAATTAAACATTTCGTATAACCTGTCTAATCTTTCGATCATTTCAGCAGTATTGATAGATATAGGTATTACAATATTTTTGAATTAAGAAAAAGCAAAGCAGGTAGCACTGCAAGAAGTGAAAATATACACACAACTAGGATCAAGTCGATACGCCTTTAAAAAAAGCATTTTAAAAAAAACCCAAAATTATTCGTCTTATGAAGCACGCCGCATGTAATGGTACAGGCAAAATATATTGTGTACACTTTTTTCCACAACGTTGCATAAGGGTTAGAACACATCCTTTTGGCCTGCATCCACACATTGTAGGCTTTTTTCTACATTTTGCTTTATAGTAGTAGGAAATGCATATGTAGAGAGAGACTGATTTATCAATCTGATACCCTGACGAATACGAATTAACCTTGAAATGCAGGGCCTTTACAAAATTAGCGACAGTATAATGTAAATTACAAATTCTGCAATCCCTATTCTGAAAGTACGAGTATTATAATTTTGACTCACTGTTTATAACATGCCTCTATTTTGATCATGTGTGGGCGCAGTGGCTCAGTAGTTAGTGTATTGGACTACTAATCTAAGGGTCTGACCCTCAGGTTCAAATCACGCCGACAATATTGTCATGAGAAGCTTCTTAATTTTGCCGTTGGACATTGGCTTCAAGCTGTAGATCCCATCCACTTCGTACAAGCAAATGGTTGAAGAAGCTTGGTTTTTGTTTCTGTATGGACCGTTAATTTCAATTTCAGTTCTATTTCATTTTACTTAATATACCTAGTGTGTACATTAAGATAAAATCAATTGTAGTACTAAGTAATTTTATTATTTTTGATGGACAATGTTTCAAAACTTAATACTATGAGCAATAATTTATACTTAACCTAAGATTAAGCATTATTTTTATGTTTAAGGCAACAGCAAGATGACGAAAGATTGCACTTTTAAAATTTGAGGCAAACGATTGAGTCTTTACTTGACAGGACAATGATTTCCATAATTTTATTATACCGTGAATGAAAAATAAGCATGAGCGATTTAAGTTGCACTGATAATATGGTAAAATAATATTGAAAGTCCTTGTAGAACGAGCGAAGTTGAGCTTGTCAAATAAATATGCAAGAAGATGCAGTTCCTGGCATTGATGAGCTGTTGTCTTGTGTGTATTGCCTAGGAGGGACCTGTAGATGTACCGCATTGCGTCGTTAAATGCTACTTGTAACTTTTGTTGTGATAAGAAGTCGAGTTTACGATGAACCACCTTCGCATGGGTAATGAGCGGTAGAACTAGGGCAATTTTTAATTTTTTCGGAGGGCCAACGATCACGAAGATGTTTGAGCTCCAGAACTGTTTTCAATATTGGGATGATCTTGGACTTGGATGGAGTTAGCCGTATACTATTAGATACCGAATAGTGATGAATTAGCGATAAGTCATCGTTAAGTCGAGACGCCAGTTCATCTATTTCATTTACAGGACGAGACAAGTAAAGCTGAATACCGTCAGCATAAAGATGAACTGATGAATGTTTACAGATGCACGGCAGATCATAATTAAATGTACAGAGCAAAATCAGACCCAAAATTGATCCCTGTGGTACGCCTTGTTTGACAGGCTTTGAAATCGAGCTGTTCGAACTGTTATCAGAAACAATACTTTGTAGTCATGTTTTTTAGTTTCCACCAGAGGACTTCATGATGTACTATGCCAAAAGGCCTTCGAAAAATAAAGCGGACAAAGAAACGTCACATATCCTTTGTCAAACTCACACCTTATTTCATCAATAATGCTTTCCATCGCCGTAGAGCAGCTGTGGTTGGCTCTAAAGCCGGATTGATTAGGACCTAGTAGCTGATAACGCGATAAGTGTTTGTTAATTTGTTAAGCTATGAGTTTCTCGAAAGCATTTATCAAACATGGTATTTTGATGGGTCCACAGTCTCCAAAAGAAAACGGCTTGACCTTTTTCTGCAATGGGTAGAACTCGGGCTACCTTCCAAGACTGGGGAAAGGTGGACGTATTGATGCAACGGTTAATGACATAGTTCAAGTGGCAGACAATTAGGGCTAGAATTAATTTTAAAAATAACGAATTGGTACCCCCGTAGAATTCGACTTGATTTCAGCTGAACTTTTAGGGGTTTCATCTACCTTTACCACTTCAAAATCGTCCAATCTTGGAACTGAGATATCAGGATTGCTATCAAATGGAAAAAGAATACCCTTAGCAACGCTACCAAGAAATTGTTCAATAAGCTCGGCCGGATTAAAGTCACATTTTGAATCAGTTTTACTGCCAGGAACTCCAGGTTACTCCACAGTGGTTTTGGGGGTAGCGAAGTATTCAACTTTGCATCATAGAAATTTCGGTTGGCAGTAGGTACGTATGATATCAATTGTGTTGCTTCGCGCGATTTTACATGAAGCCCAGTTGGAATTTGTTGTCCTATGTTTCCCTCTACTATACAGTCTGTAAAGGCTTTGAGTGGATTGTTTACGTCAGTTGTAAACCAAGGGCAGCTTTTGTTACGTATATTTACTGTTTTAATATGCCCCTACTGTTATAATATGTTGGATTGTTCTGAGATAATGACTTGAAATTGGCTAAATTTTTGGTTCCGATCTGCATTTAGGCGACATCTTTACCATGGGCTGACAAGGTGGCGAGGTTAAATCAACAGAACAAAAACCTCTGAACGAAAAAGACAAGGGAACAGCAGAATGGGTTAATGTTGTAAGTACAAACAATAAGGCCATTATCAATAACTAACGACGGATTAGACACCGTAAGAAAAACGTGTTAGATGTGTGGTATTGATTTGAAGTCCCACTGAGAAAACTAAGTCGCGGATCTGGTAGCAGTTTGAATCATTTTTAAGCAAACCTGCATTAAAAATCACTACAAACCATAACGTGCTCATACAATGTAGAAACACTGGAGAAGGATGAGAAGAATGGAGCAGCAGAGCAGCTTCTATTATTGCTGTACACACAGGACACCAAACATTTATTTATCACAAATTGCTACACCTCCACCCATTGTAATTGATGGTCTATCGTTTCTGTACAGGTTGTAGCTAGGTATGCTGTAAGTTCTATTACCTGTATCCCTCTGAAACCAGGATTCACTAAAATAGACAACATCAACACAGGAACCTGCAAATAAATGTTTCAAATAATCTTTCTTACAAACATTGATGCTCCCCGCATTTAAATGACAGAACCGAAATCCCTCCCGACATTTGGAAAGAATATTTACCATAGTGTAGGTAGATTTTTCGGTCACACTGTATTCTTCAATAAACGATCAGCTTAAGACATTCATTACGCAATAATTAAAACGTTTACATAAAAGCGTAGAAAAAGTGCATTCAAGTAAGTCGCAAAAGAAATTAATGCAATAGGAATTCACAAGTTTGGGGATCAAAATATTATTGCAATAAAATAAGAAATTAGATAATACAAGAATAATTTACACAATAATGTTGTTATCAATGAAGTGGCGCATCAGCAGCAAGTAGATCTTCAGACATTGAATTGCAAAGCTTTTCGCATTGGCATACTTTTAACGTTAACACGGGCAGATTTTGTATGTACAGTGAAAAGTTTTGTTTTTTCCGCTTCATCACAAAAGCACTGTTTAAGAGAAAGCGCGATCGCTTGATTAAGCTTCCATTGATGTAGCAGCTGTTATTGGAACTTAATTAATACCCAAGTCGCGTGTGCGAAGTTTGCGGTAGTTCGCTGCTTTTTGCTAAATGTAGTTTCTCTCTTGCGAGTCGGAAATTTTCATGATGATAGACGATGATATAGCGTTGTTGCTTCTGGTGTTGTTTTTGTTAATTGTTATTGCTACACCACCTTGCGTGAAAATAATTTACTGAGAGCGGCGGTTTGCACTCAATGGTTTGGTAGAAGTGGCTGGTTAGTAGATATTCCATTCAAGTTCTCAACGCGGAGCTTAGGTATTCCAAAGAGTACTGCATCCCCAGCAATCTGCTTCATATCCATAGAATTGGCTCGTTGCTGAAGAGTCAGCGTTTCAGCATTTCTCAATTGAGCAATTTCGTTTTCGTTAGCTTCAATTCTGTCAACACGGTCGCTAAACAATAGGTCCGTTCGCGTACTTCATGTGTAGAAAAATGAAAACTGTCATATCTCCAAAATCGAGCGAGAATCCTCTCATTTTAAAGAAAAGTACGCGAATGCTTTTGTGTAAAAAGATGAAAAACGTCTAAGTTTGGCTTGAAAAGAAGCAACCGCTGTTTTTTTTTTTTGCTGGCAAACTCATAGGATTTCATCATATGACAGTTTTCATTTTTTTACCAGCTGAAATTCTGTGTGAAGAAAAATGAACGAAAGTACATTTTCCTTTCGTTCATCTTTTTACCAATTTCTCTGTACGCGAACGCGTTTTTGTGTAGTTTTGCACGAACGTTTATATAAACTTACTTTTGCATATTAGTTCGCGAACAGACCTAATGAAAATTATTTTGCTTAACGAATCAAACCCTTGTTCCCACGCCGCCGTTTCAATTTCATCGATATTTATATTCAATTTTTTACGCAATTTATTTAGCTGCCCCTCAAAACTAAGCCGCTTGGCTTCTGCTTGTTTGTGGAGCTGGTCCTGCAGGATTTTCGTTGTGACAGTAGTAGTTGCACTTTGTTTTGTTGATGGAGAAATCGATGTTGTAGACTTAGAGCGTAAATTTATGGCTGACATGATAAGTGAGTGCGAGTAATAGTGGTGATGGGTCAATGCCGGAGAAAATTTTGAAAGATTTCGATTCGAAAATTCAAACTCTCATGGAAATGATAGTTAGAGTATTTTAGCTACAAATCACCGAAATTGCATGTCACCACAATATCAAGCTGTTACTCACAACTTGAGTTATTTAAAGCGAGCTTACACACTGGATTTACACGCTATTGCTAGACGATATGTTAAACGCGTCTATTCGTCTTTACTTCACATAGCTTTTTTTGCCTAATTTATGTATATGTATATACTTTTTTTTTTAATTTTGATTGTAGACCCATAAAAGCTACTAAATTAGTAATAAGCATCGAAAGTTATGTTAATCTAGCCATGGCCGACCGTCCGTCGGTCACCAATTTTGTATCGTTCCTTATTTTTTTTTTAATTTAAGAAAAATAAGATACAAATCACAAAAAAATACTTCAACATACCTACATTATCTTTTTGAAGTATTTGGCTACAGGGCATTACGTTGGCGTGGTTTAACTTTATACAATTTGAAAGAAGAGAAGGAGAAACAATACAAATACTAGAATGTTGATAATAAATACAAACATTTGATGTTATTTATAAAACAAAATACAAGTACAAAAAAAATGCAGCAATGAAAAAGCATTAATATAAGAAACTAGCTAATGCCTGGCATGCGTTCTAATACCTCATTCAATTTTTTGAAGTAGGTACGTACACATAAAACAAGCAGATATATTTCCATGTAACAAATAAAAGACTTACTGTTGTTAAATAAACTGCTACATAGGACTACCAACTTATTGGAATATTATTCATTTCATTGATTTTCTTTTTTAGTTTTCTCTTTTCAGCAGCAAGAGTAGAACTTTTACATTTGTCTTTGAATTCTTCTTAATACTCGTGCGCCCAATTACGCCCGAAACTTTCGCGCAAGTCCAAACAACTAGTGTTCAAGGATAAAAATTATATGCTCAAGGACTATTTTTGGAGTTTTCAATGATCTTTTTTAGGCCTTAATTGATGACTAAGCTTTTTGAGTGTTATGTTTTTCGTTTTTATTTCGGCGGTAACTGCACTGTATACTACCAACAAGCTATTAAATTTTTTTAGCCTCTTGCCCAACTTCATGTGCTACTCTTTTACATTTGGGTTGTAAGTCTTCTTCTTACTCTGGTCTCGCGTGTCATATATTGTATGTTAATGGTATATTAGAGGTATATTAGAGAAACCTTATTTATAATTTATTATAATTTTTTTCTCTTAGCACATTTTTGATAAAAAAAAATATTTAATGATTGTCCCTACTTTATCAATTTTGCCATTTGAAAGAACACAGATACATGGGTCACGTTTGTTCGTACTCCGTAAGAATCCTCCTTACTGAAGTTTAGCATGCTCCTGTCGGGTATTTTCCAGCTTATTCTTAAAAACCTTGATGATACCCACCCGTGCTTCCCATTGCTTTTCTTTTTCCTATAGAATTCATACTACATACATACTTACAAACAACAAATAACTACTTCCCGTTTTATATAAGTTTGCAATGTATCCGTTTTCTTAATTTTATTTTGTATCTTATAGTTCCATCTGTTTTTGCCATACATTAGTTTAAATTGATCAATAAGATGTCATTTCAGAAAATGTTCAATGAACATTAAAAGGATTAAGAACTTCATAAAACTTCATAAATTATTTTAGAGTCGTAAAGATCATAAAAGATCATAAAGCATTTGCGTTGACAGGTACATAATATACATCTACAAATGGCATGCAAAAAAAATAAAAATTTCACAGAAATCTTGTGACAACCAGTTAGCATTTTTTTAAAAAGAGGGATTAACCACTAAAGTTACTCAATTCGCGATGCTGTGGGGAAACAAGCCTTGTCTCGATGGTCGATCGAGCAAGATATCTTTCGGAAGTAGGCTATGTTTTGTTGCAATACTCTCTTTTGTGTCACAAAGAGAATACAAATTTCCCATGATTTCACTTAAGTTCGGACGGCCTATACCTAGTTAGTGATTGGTGTTGCTTTGTAAAAAGGGTTTTCTTTTATGAATTTTATATCATGAAAGGATAGAAAAAATAGTTCTGTTCCCTGAACTGTTGATAGAATCTCTCAGAAATTGAGGTAAAGAGACGCTTTTGTAGAAAGATGTTACTAACTACATAATAGCAAAAACATCAAATGAATACTCAAAACTTTCGTGTGCAGAAATTCCTAACTTTTTCAGTTGAGGGAAGTCATTATTTGCTCTCTCGTTGCCTCTCTTTCTTACGTAGTTTGTGCGTTAGTGAACAACTTTAAAAAGTTTCTAGTAACTTGGACAAGGTTAATAATATTAAATTGTATATTAACATTTGAGGAAAAAAAAGGTTTTTTTTTTATTCATAAAGCAAATTTTTAAATTTTTTTAAATCTCACTTTTCTTAAATTTTTTTTTATTTTTTTTTGATTAATTTTGGCGTCAACCCAAGTAGGGTTGATTGTCAGGAGTTGGGTTACTCAGTTGTTACCAAAAGACTCGATTAACGGTACTTTATGAAACCAACAATACCTATCTCTAAAAGCGGTGCAGTAATTTCAATTAAATTTGATATATTATCTCATTAGATTTTCGAAAGACTAATTTTTTTTATAACAGTTTATAGACTTGAAAAACAACACTTTTCTTAAAAAGCCGGTGTAATGATTTTGATGAAACTTCGAGAAAATGTACGAACATTTCATATCAAAAAAGAATAACAAAAAACACCTTATTGATTACAACATTTATTAACCCTATTCCTGTCATGATGTGTCTTTGGGTCACAACTTGAGATCTGAATTGCTGTCGTTTCCAAAATCTTTCTTATTTTATATCAAGGGTACAGTGTATTCCTACCTTCAATATTTTTCTTTGAATTACTTTGTTTTGTTTTTTAGTTTTTATTATTTAGCTATTTTTATTATTTAATATAAGAAAATATGCCGTAAACCGCCATGGTGTGACTTAGAGTCGCACCATACAAAACGTTTATTTGTTCACTGGAAAAGATGGCATAGTTAGTTCACAACTTGATTAGGGGAAGCCTCAACAAAGTAGTTTTACCTCCAGGAAAACATATCGAAACAGTTGGTGATGCATTTGCCTTATTTTTTGATGAAGATGTTATAAATCTAGTAGTGCGATGTACAAATTTGAACGCAACTGCAAATCTTGCCCAGGCGTGGAAGCAAACAGATGCTATAGAGATTCGATCGTATATTGGTTTGTTGTTAGAAGCGGGAAAGCAAACGAAGGGTATGTGTGAATATGAAGAATTCTGGGATCCAATGTTTGGTCTCGTGTTTTTTCGTGCGTGTATGTCAAAAAACAGATTTGTGGCTTTGTCGCGATATTTGCGATTTGATGATAAATCGACGAGGTCCTTCCGGAGATCTCAAGCTAAATTTGCTCCTATCAGAGACCTATGGAACATGATAAACAAGAACTTCAAAAAGCACTATATTCCAGGGAAAAACTTAACTATCGACGAACAGTTAGTACCATTTAAGGGAAGAGTTTCCTTTCGTCAATATATACCATCGAAACCAGATAAAAACGGCATGAAAATATGGTGGATCTGCGATAGCGGAAATAGCTATCCACTGTTTGGTATACCATATCTAGGAAAAGAAGGACCTAATAGAGGTACAAATTTGGGAGAGCGTGTTGTCGAACAATTATGTGAATCATATAAAAGGACAAATAGGAACATAACTTTTGACAACTACTTCACAAGTTACGAATTGGCAGCAAGCTTGCTTTCAAAGCAACTTACTTGCGTTGGAACGTTACGTAAAAATAAAAGATTTGTCCCACCAAATTTTCTCCCCAACAGAAGTCGAGAAATAGAGAGCAACTTATTTGGAATTCGAAAGACAATTTCATTAGTAAGTTACGTTCCGCAGAAAAATAGAGTCGTTTTATTACTTTCAACAATGCACCATACGCCGAAAATTGATATAAGCAATAAAAACAAATCTGAGATAAATCTTTATTATAACTCTACAAAAGGTGGAGTAGATACTTTCGATCCGTAAAACGTAAAACACGAAGATGGCCAGTCGTTCACTTCCAAAATTTGGTTGATGCAAGTGGAATCGCGGCAAATGTTGTATGGATAAATCAAAACCCCCTTATTCCGCAGAAAGTTATTTTTGAAGGAACTGGTGAAGGATTTGGTCATTCCTAGTATCAAAAGAAGAAGTATACAAAGTTTAAAGAAGAGCTACGTTTCCGTTATCAACGAAGCCCTACAAATCCCAACAACAATCGGTGCTGTTGCTAATTCTCCTTTTTCAATAAACCAAATCTTGAATGGGTTATTTGAATTCCTACCATTAAAAATAACTTAACTAATAACTAATAAATATTAATATTTTTCGTTTCCTCTGTTTATAACAACAATAAAATTTTAACATTCATAAAAAAGTATAGAAACGAAACGTTTTTTCTTGTGCGACTGTAAGTCACATCATAGCGGTTTATGTCAGTAAAATAACATGATAGGAATAGGGTTGAAAACAAAAGAAAAACATAGGGACGGGCTACAGTCCGCTTGGGCGAACTGTTGGATACCCTATTCTTATTCCTATCCCTCATAAGTGGGCGTGACAAAAGTCTAAGTATGGTTGAATTGTTAAGAACGCTTTACATATTTTGTTATATAACATTTAAAGGATTTTATCAAAAAAAACGCTCCCTAGCTCAAACTTGGGTGTTTCAATAAAATTGTTTTATTTAATTGTGGGCGTGTCAGTAGGCGGATTTAAAAAAATTAACACATGAGCATAAAGCGCCCCTAGAGAGTATATACGAGTATTATAAATTTCAGCTCCCTAGCTCACTTTGAATTTTGAAAAAAAAAAAATAATAATAATTGTGGGCGTGCCAGTGGGCGGATTTTGAAAATATTTACACATAAGCATAAAGGGCCCATAGAGAGTATATATTATAAATTTCAGCTCCCTAGCTCAAACTTTGGATTTTCAAAAAAATTGTTTTATTTATTTGTGGGCGTGTCAGTGGGCGGATTTTGAAAATATTTATACATGAGCTTAAAGGGCCCATAGAGAGTATATATTAAAAATTTCAGCTCCCTAGCTCAAATTTTGGTTTTTCAATAAAATTGTTTTATTTTTTTGTGGGCGTGGCAGTGGGCGGATTTTGAAAATTTTATATCCCGAGCAGTTTTAGGAGTCATAGATCATATAATCTAGCTCAAAATTCGATTTTTTCCAAAATTTTGTTTTTTTGAGTTTGTGGGCGTGTCTGTGGGCGGATTTCAAAAATTCGTAAACTTGATTATTTCGGGACCCTAGAGAGTATATGGTTAAAATTTCAGCTCTCTAGGTCCAGTTTAAAGGCCTAATTTTTGCCGACGGACGGACGGACGGACGGACGGACATGGCTAGATCGACATTACTATCGATGCTGATCATAAATATAGTACCTTTTAGGGGTCTACGGGCAATATTAAGGTATGTTACAAACTATGCGTCAAAATTAATATACCCCTAGAATAGGGTATAAACAGATGTAAATCGCTTCGTCTAATGATTTTATTTATTTAAATACATTTCGAGTCTTATTCGACTCATCATCAGCAATACACTAAGAAGTACTAGAAAGATGGAACAATGGACCGTTACCGAGTCTCAGTGCTCTGTGATTTGGATTTCCCCTTTTTTTAAAAAAAAACATAGGGGCGGGCTACAGTCCGCTTGGGCGAACTGTTGGATACCCTATTCTTATTCCTATATCTCATAAGTGGGCGTGACAAAAATTTAAAGGATTTTATCGAAAAAACTAAGCTTTTGTAAATAAAAACGCTCCCTAGCTCAAACTTTGGTTTTTCAATAAAATTGTTTTATTTAATTGTGGGCGTGTCAGTAGGCGGATTTTAAAAAAATTTAAGTATGAGCATAAAGGGCACCTAGAGAGTATATACTATAAATTTCAGCTCCCTAGCTCAAACTTTGGACTTTCAAAAATAAAAAAAAAATAATTGTGGGCGTGTCAGTAGGCGGATTTTGAAAATATTTACACATGAGCATAAAGGGCCCCTAGAGAGTATATATTAAAAATTTCAGCTCCCTAGCTCAAATTTTGGTTTTTCAAAAAAAATATTTTATTTAATTGTGGGCGTGTCAGTGGGCGGATTTTGAAAATTTTATGTCCCAAGCAGTTTTATAGGCCAAAGATCATATATAAAAAATTTCAGCTTTCTAGCTCAAAATTCAATTTTTCCCAAAATTTGTTTTATTTAATTGTGGGCGTGTCAGTGGGCGGATTTTGAAAATTTTATGTCCCAATCAGTTTTATGGGCCATAGATCATATATAAAAAATTTCAGCTCTCTAGCTCAAAATTCGATTTTTTCCAAAATTTTGTTTTTTTGAGTTTGTGGGCGTGTCTGTGGGCGGATTTCAAAAATTCTTAAACTTGATTATTTCGGGACCCTAGAGAGTATATGGTTAAAATTTCAGCTCTCTAGGTCCAGTTTAAAGGCCTAATTTTTGCCGACGGACGGACGGACGGACGGACGGACGGACGGACGGACATGGCTAGATCGACATTACTATCGATGCTGATCATAAATATAGTAACTTTTAGGGGTCTACGGGCAATATTAAGGTATGTTACAAACTATGCGTCAAAATTAATATACCCCTAGAATAGGGTATAAAAAAACAACTAGAAAGATGAACATAATGAAAACAGAATAAAAACTGAGCATAAAAGAGAAACATAGAAACGAATATTGTACGAAATAAACAAATTAGTGCAAATGAGGCAAAGCCTAAATGAACAACGGTGATACAATATTGCCACTATCCCCGTTCATCGGGTGATATGAAAACGCTTTCATATGCATCGAGCCGTCTTACAATCGTTAGATACGTGTTTCAGCATTCGGACGTTCTCGAACTCGAAGTCGAAGTACATAGTTACGGCTTAGAGCTTGTAAAGCTACCGACACGACGATTTATTTGCTGTGTTATGTTTAATGTGACTGGTATGCCCGATCCCGATGTCTGACCGATGTACTTCTCATCACAATCACCACACTTAACCTCATAAATGCTTGATTCTTTGTGGTCCATAGTAACTAATTTCTTTATTTTTCCGTTGCTGGGGAAAACCGACTCGATATTCAGTTGTTTTAGTTTGGGTTTTAATTTGTCCATGACATGTGGGGTATATGTCATAGCTAGTCGCTCAACATTGTTGTTGTCCACTTGTTGTCTCTACTGTTTAAATACTATTGGTAAAAAAGATTTGTTGATCTTTCGAGTGTGTTTTTCTATTAAATGATCTAACATGGACTCCCTACTAGAAATTGATAATGGCGACGCGACGTTTTTAATGTGTTTGTACTCTTTTAAGTAATTTGATATATGTAGACAACGGCAAATTACATAAGCGACGAGGCATCGAGTGAAAAGCGGCTAGTTTGTGTTGTATAAGGAACCGCTTGTAATATATCTGTTTGTTGAGGTGGATTTCCAATAAACAGAGCAATCAGAAAATTTGTTTTTATGCCCGCAAATACGTCACCTACATACCACAACCAAATACGTGGTAATTATCCTTCTTGTCTTAGCTTCATTTCAAAGATGGCTATACAAACTTCAACTATCAATTGGGAAAGAAGGTTTCACATTTTTTTTTTTTTATTTTAAAAAAAAAGTAAATCCAAATCCCAGAGCAGATAACGGTCCATTGTACTACCAGGCAGAAATCCTCCTTTTTGGTGTAGAGGCATGTAATGGGTGGCGTATGTTGTTGTTCCCCATGGGGATTGAACCTGCACCGCACGGGTCACAAGCCAACACACTTTTTACTTTACTTTTAAATTCATTTTTATTAATTATTAGCTTATATCAACTTACATACTAGACAAAAATGATTAAATCTAACTTAAAATTAACAGGATACTTATTCTAGATTATTGATCCTTATGCGGACGCCCTAAACTTAACTCTATCTTACAATTATTGCCTTTCGGCCTAAAAACTATTTTACGAACTAATCTTACATATTATGTTTTCATCGAGAAAATTTTTAAGAAAACTCGTCATCTTTATCAAATGTTATATTTTTATATAAAAAAACAAATTACAAACTACCTACTCTACTTACTTAAACTAATTAACATATTCTAACTCTAATTAGGATTCTGAGCACTCGTTGCATTACGAAACAAGTGGTCAAAATCTCAATTGCTTTCCGAGCGCCTGGCAGTCGTCAACGTGCACACGCGCCGCCGTGAGCTGACTGATGCCTTACAGAATCAATCACCTCCCGGAAGCACCACCACAAGTTGCAAGCCAACACACTAACCTCTACACCGTCGCCACCCTTTCACATACTTGATCCGAATTCGATGAGGTAGAAATTTCTTCTATACTGGAAGAAATCGTGAGACACATAAACTCTTGCTGCTTCCAAATATGTCCATTTTTTGTCATCATCTAATCCGCAATTTTCTTAGTGAGACTTCAAAGCCTTAGTGGCATCAGGTATAGGGATGCTAGGAGAAAGGGCTTCTACGTCGAAGGAAATCGTGATCATCATCTTTGAATTTATCCACCAAGTCAATGGTATTTTGCACAGACAGGCTTTCGAATGGGGACTTTTTTAAGTCTTTTACTAACCATCTGGCAATATTAACTGATGGTGAATTGATGTTAGATACAATGTTTCTCATCCTTGCCCCTGGTTTGTGACTTCTGGTAAGGACTGAAGTTTTGACCAATCTGGATTCGAGACGTTTCTATTTTGCTACAGAGAAAGTGGTCTGAATGTTTTTAATGATAGATTTTGACTCTCGAATCATCCGTGGCAATGGTGTTTTGATGAGGGTTTTGAATTTGCCGTCGGAATTTTTTTTTTTTTTTGACTCTGGTCGTAATCATGTTTGTTGATAATAACCAAGTTATTACCTTTATCGGCTTTCATGAAATACACATATTTTCCTCCTCACTCACGGATGACATTGTAAGCTTTGATCGCCTCAGCATCGGCTTGGAATTTTGATTTCGCATTTGGCATACTCATTACTAATGGCATATTCTGATTTTCTGAAAATCTCGAATAAAGACACATTAGAAAAATGCCTATAGCCGTGTTTCTTTGCACGCGGATATAGGGATGATTTGAAATTTGCATGCAAAATACAACAACAACTTATCCTATATACGCTAACTTTAGCGGGGATAGCTATCGCCGCTAAGTCCTTTAGCGGGGATAAACAGTGCTTTCAAAATCCATTTTCTTCGTTTCTGATGAATCCCTCCGATGAATTTTTCAGGAAATGTCAAAGTTTGACAACCCACCGACCACTCAAACATCCCGCCGAATATTTTATTCGTGATTTTATTATTATTTTTCAAACTTCATTTTAAGGGTAATTGAATTTAGCAAATCTGTTAATGTGAAAATGTTTTTCATAATTTTAGAATATGCTTGGCATCAATTTCAATTGGCGGAAGTAAATATTTTTCAATTTCAGGATTTTCAATACGAATTTCTTAACTACAACTTACAGCTGTGTCACGGTGCATGTCATAGGTGCATATGTGCTGCCAAGTTTTTTTTGATGAATTCTTAAGCGGCGATGGCCGTTTTTTAATGCCATGCCTATATCCGCGTGCAAAGAAACACGATTTATATCTTTAAGAACAGTGGAGTAATTTAAAAAAAAACCGACAATCCAGCTCATTCTATGTTTTGAACAAATATGCATTAGATAAAAAAAATATTATGAATTCATAAAACGGAGACTATAAATAATTTTTAAATTTCACTTTTGTTAAAAACATCTTTAACGATATCGATTTGTGTTGGTGTTTTAAATACTTGAGTAAAGGTTAAAAAATGGCATACTTAGTTGTTACCAATTGACTTAAACAACGATACTTGCACAACACGGTAAAACGGGTAAAGATATTTTAAAGAAGTTTGACGATTGAGCTGACGCAAAGATTAAGGACAAATTTGCATTATAATTTTTTTTTAAATAAATCTTTATACCTTCTCGTTTTTCATGAAATTTCGTTATTTTATTTGCCTCAGATAAACACATTAATATTGTCAGCAATTAGACAAATGAAAAACCGTTCATAAGATCAACCCCACGGCTGTCAAAAGCAGTCAGTTTTGAAGCTTCTTCCCGCTGTCTTTCCTTCGTTGGCGTCACCTCGATCACTGCCATCGTTATTCGTTTCTCTTCGTTTCGTATGTTGTTGTTCCCCATGGGGATTGAACTTGCACCGCACGGGTCACAAGCCAACAAATTAACCTCTGCACAATCGTCATAGCGGTACCTTACTATCGCACACATTTCCGGCAGATGGTACGATGCTGGCTGCCTGTTTAACATTAGGGGTACTGCTGTCAGACCATGTATGATTAAAGGTGCTCTTACGAATCATTTTAATCTGACCAAAGCGGTATGCAAGTTTCAAGTACGAGTTGAACGGGTGCACCACACATCATCTCTGTATAAATTTCCAAGTGCTGGATTTGAGCATTTCGTGCCATTATGGTGGCAAGCACTTTCTCATTTGAGAGTTCCAGAATCTGCAGAAAGTAGCCACGGACGATGTGTGGCTTAGAGAAAGATCCCTCTTCCACCAGCATAAGGCCGAGACCGCGCTTGCTCCTAATACTCTCGAAATTTGAGCTTATTCACTTAGCGGTAGCACTGTCTGCACAGACAAAGATTATTCCTCCCGTCTTTGGATGCGAGCTTGAGAACTTGGGAGACACGCCACAGTTGCTCAGTTCAATCGAAATGTATATCACCGCATCTTCGCCAATAGCTCTGTAAAAGGGGTTTTTGGTCAAGTCGGTCGGAACGAAACCTAACCGAACAAGGCTTGCCACCTGACTAAAAGCGAGGACCTCAGGCATAGAACCTTTCCTCACATTCTTCGCGGCAGGCTTAGGGGGAGTCTGATCTTCCAATCGAACTCGCTTGTTGTCTGGCCTAAGGTGTTGGGGGGATTTGGCTAAGGTGAGCGCACTTTCTCTATCTGCGCCTCTCCACAAAACACTTTTGGAAACCGCTGAGCTTACACAACCATCTCGTTGCTGAAACTGCAGCCCTACCAGACTCCAGGCTTCCCAATTGAAGGGCACCGCGATTGCTCGGATATCACGCTGCATGAATCAACAAGAGTGGATGTGTCGGACTCTGAGTTGAACAGCTCCACTTTGCCCTTTCTGACATGGTCGAGTTTCTATGTGGTCCACTTGGCATCTATTTCCGTACTTGTGTTGGGGGTACGAGGTTTGGTTGGCAGATAGCAGACTGAGAAGTTGAGGCCGTACAGGACAAAGGTCGTCGGCCCTCAAGAGCCAAATGGCTACTTGACTTGGTTGATGCGATTACAGAGACATCTCTCTCTGTATGTTTTTGTTTATTTTTGAATCAATAACCCTACGATTAAACGGGAAAAAAGTCGCCCATACCAAAGCCCTTAATGGCACAGAAAGGCTGAATTAAAACCAAAGTTCTCCTGGTATTCGGAGTCCATATACTTGCGATTAAGAACTCCCCTAGCCTTGCATCCATCAGCGTATGCTGCTCCACATTGGATCAGAGATTCAAAAATTTGATAATAAGGTTTGTTCCCCATTGGGTTCTTAGCTGAGGGTGAGGTCGTAAGAAAAAAAAAGATGGGGGAGACAAGGGAGGTGAATGAGGGATATGGACCAAACGTCATTTGGTCAGTTCTTGGTCGTCGCTCTTCATGCAGTCTGTCTGCCATGGGTGACCCTTCTGACTACAATGGCCGTCGTTTTGAATCTGATTTTTTTTATAGTAACAAGTTAGCTCAGAAATCGGGTAATTCGAGGAAAGAATGGCAGGTTGTCAGTGAAATTTTGAACAAAACTAAACCGAACGCGGATGTCGTCGTCAATATTAATAATGCTACTTTATCTGAGCCTTTGGAAGTTGCCACTCACTGTTTTCAATGACTATTCCTCAAATGTAACAAGGGTTTTTCGGGACTCCACACTTAGAAATGATTCTGAGTGTCTATGCGAAAACACTCTTACTCATGACCCTTTCCAACGACAAAGTTTCTTTTTTAATTCTTTTCCACCTTTTGAAGTACACACATATATACAATCTCTTAAAGCATCTAACTCAACCTCATGTGATCAAATTTCAAGTAATATTTTGAAACACATATCTTTTCTTGTTTCTGATGTTTTATGTCATATTTTAATTTTCAGTGCACTAAGTGGTATTTTCCCGGATTAACTAAAAACAGCTGTAGTACGTAATTCCACTACATACAAAATGTGATACTATGTATTTAAACAACTACTCCAATATCGCTTTTATCAGTGTTTCCTAAGGTCTTTGAAAAGGGGGTCAAATCAAGAATGGTGTCTTACTTAAATAAAATAAGTTTCTTTAGTGATTTGCAGTTCGGCTTTCGAAGTGGCAAATCCACTGAAGATGCCTTGTTAAAGTTGTCCGGTGAAATATATAGTAGTTTAAATGTCTCTGATATTCCTGCTACTCTCTTCATTGACATCACTAAGGCTTTTGACATGGTAGGCCATAATATATTGCTTAATAACCTTTACAATTGTGGTTTCAGAGGTTTTATTCATGACTGGTTTACTTCTTATTTTGATAATCGTAGTCAGAGAGTAAGGATTCGGAATTGTTTGAGTGCAGAAGTTCCCATTAATATAGGTGTTCCACATGGATCAGTTTTGGGTCCTATTCTGTTTTTAATTTATGTAAATTCGCTTTTCATTCAACCTTTCAAGGGCATACCCACTAGATTCCGTCTAGTTAATCCTTGTGCACATCATAATAATGTACCTACTTTTGATTCAAATTCCTCTTGTAACGCCGAGTGTTTTGAAATACGAGTAGAACGCGTAGATAGCTTTAAGTACTTAGGTATTACTTTAGATTATAGGCTCAGTTGGAGAGAACATTCTATGGCCTTTGAAGCAGTATCTAAACAGTGTTGTTAGGCATATTTACCATCTTAAACAATAATGCAGTTTACTAGCAGTAGACTAGCCTTAAAATAAGCTAGTCTTTAATGGTCTACTCAAATCTAAACTCCAGTATGGCATAGCTTCTGGGGTGGTACACATTCTAATAAAATAGAGCCTTTGCTAATCAAACAAAAACATGCTGTCCATATTATTTGTAGAGTAAACCGTCGAAATCCTAGTTTTGAGTTGTTTAAAAGTCTTGGATTTCTACCTTTAAGGCATTTATACTTTTCAAGGTTTTACAAATATTTTTTGAAATGTCTGGGTTTAACTCTCCAAGAGTTTATGATAACCGTAATCTTCGAATCAACACCAGAAATCTCGTTCTTGTTCCCACAATAAACAAATCTCATTTTTCTTGTTTTTATACTAATACTGCGCCCCCTTTGTTTAACAAATTGCCTATAAGTCTAAGGTGCCAGAGAGATAAGTCCGTATTTCTTAAATATGTTAAATATTGGCTTTTTTCTTTAAACTATGCTAAGATTGGTGAATTACTGAATCCATTAGTATGATTTCTTTTTTAGTTATAGGAAAGCTTATTTATTTTTCCCATTTTTTCAAATTTTAAAATTTTAAACAAATATATTACAACTTCTATTATTGATTTTGATTTTTTGATTTTTTTTGTTGAGTTCATTTTATCTCTTAATTTGATCGCATCCCCATCGATAAATTTATTCCAATAATTTTTTTGTTAGCATGAATCGTACATTCGCCTCTTGTCAACATCTGATAATAGAATGTATTGAACTATTTCATTTTAAAGCTTATAAGCTATATTATTATTAAATATCTTTTTTTGTTTTTCAATAACTGTTGTATAACTTTAAGTTTTTTTTTTAATGAAATAAAATTAATGAAAAAAAAAAAATCTTGACTTCTCACCGGCACAATCCAATCTTAGTTGAAAAATTACCGTACGCAGGTACAATGGGTTCAAAACTCCCGACTAGAAAGACTAAATGCATGCTCTATAGAGCTTAAAGCTTCCAGTTATGCTTTATGGTATGGATGCAAGAAGATGAGCATGGAAGGGGACCTAATATTTGGTTTGTTTAAAAGAAAACTACTCCGTCTGATATTTGGCCAGTGTGCGACGACTGGCAATGGATGAGGAGATATAACCGTGAACTCTGGGATCTGTACCAAGGTGTGGATGAAGTCCAAAAAGCTAAATCACGTCGATTAAATTGGGTATGGGTTGGCCACATCGATCGAATGGACAACAGTTATGATGCCAAGAGGATCTTTGAATCTCATCCCCCATGTTCCAGAACGCATGGACGATCAAACCATAGGGGATGCAGAAGCGCTGGTCTGTACAAACTGGATGCAGCATGCCCGAGGTAGCAGAGGATGACAGGCTGCAGAGTGTTAGGCAGAGAATCTTTACGTGCCGGGAACCGATAATATAGTAAGAACCTGCTTTGCGAATGTCCTGCCCTTAGAACAAAAAGATTGAAGATTCTTGGCAGCTACTTCTTTGAGGAGCTGGAGGATCTGGCTGCTTTAGAGCTAAAGAAACTCCTGAGATTCACATATGAATCAGGGTGGTTCTGTTAAAGCGTATTACCGAGCTGTTAAACAGCGGTTTCCTTTATCTCTCTTTTCAGGTTCCCGGAAATTTTAAAGAATCCCTAAATGGACACAATGGACCCAACTGGTGGTCTAAGTGAGCCGTGACACCCGTCACAAGGGCATCCATATACCTACCTACCTAGTAAGAACTAGAGAAGCCCTAGAGTTTTAAGAGACTGTCTCCAAGGATTTGATGGCAGATTGGCTTTCTGACAAAACTCTCATATCTTCAGCGGATATTGCGTTTTCCTTTAGCCAGGTTAAGACTGAAAAAATGGTGTAGAAGTGCATCGAGGTATCCACCAAGAACTAATTCATACTAAATAATAATTTCTGTATTAATCTCCCCCACTGGACTGAAAAAGGAGAGCTTGATCAAAATGATCTGCATGAAAGGCTTTAAAAAAGCTAAAAAAGGTATGCTGAAAAATGACTACACGAAACTTCTCAATATCTAAGTATTCCACGAAGCCAAAAATTGATAGAACTTATAAATAACAAACTTTGCAAAAATAAATAACTAAAATATTTAGATATTGAGTGCATTTTTTTTTATCGACTACGAAAATTTACCTTTGATTAGATGCACGCAATAACTCGTCAGGGAAAAAATAAACAACAAGCCAAATACACTATAATTATGAACTTGATGTAGTTACGTGATATAATCACGTACGAATTTCAGTTTGAATGACTTTAATATGAAAAAAAAACCTTGAACTTGCAACTTGGCAAACAGAAAAAGATTACTAATTAAATTCTCTTCCAATCATAAACATGGCCGGTCACAATTTGCAAACTTAACGTTAAGTGAAATTTTTTTTATATTGTTTCTTTACTTTTTAACCCTGGGACGGAAAGCTTTAGAGTGTGTTTGTCATCATTTTTTATCGAAAGCCTTAGTCAAAATAAATTTTGTTGAATAGTTATGGATGTGTTTGAAGTAATAAATCATTTTAAGGGAAAATCCGTATGTCCTTGTATCAACCAGTGGGTCGAAAGATCTACTGCAAATCACATCCAAAATGCATTTACCTCCCTCACCACTGCGCGAAAATTGAGTTTATGTTTGCTACTAGCAGACAAACTTTTGATGACTTTAATATTGCATTTTATTTCATTTTAATTGTTTGCACATTAAGATATAATTCTTTTGATATTTCAATAAAAAGTTAAGACTAATATACAAAGTGCTGCATGGAGGCGGATAAAACGGCATCTCACTTCATCTGTGAATGTCCGGCTTTCGCCAGAACCAGGCTCACCACTATAGGCAAACAATTCGTTAACGAAGATGAGATGGGGGAAATTGAACTTGCAAATATTCTTCGCTTTGCCAAGGCTACTGGCAGGTTCTCCCTCACTGAATCTTACTAATCGCCAATAACCAGCGAGCGGGCAGCTATGCTGAAGTACAATGGACCAATAGGTCTAAGTGCTTGTCATCTACTGATGACCCCACTGCACATACAATACAATACAATATACAAAGAACTTCTTAAAAATAAGTTGAGGAGCGATAGAAGGATATATGGTGATTTGTATTGGGGTGTGGGAACATTTAAGACAATCGCACTTTGAAAAATGGAGTAATTCGATATGGCTCCTATATTTGAGAGTAAGGAGTTCTACAATCTTACATTATGAATGAAAAACAAGAGAGTAACATTAAGCCCGCTATATAAATAAGACGAACTTTGTTTTTAAAAATTTTGGTTTAAGAATACATATAAAGTTGCTGGCGTTGATGGTTGATATGCTGATGTAAATTACAACTTAGCAGATCCCTCCACCAACGACTACGTTGATGTGATTTAACTAGACAAATTTTTAATTGATTGCAGATAAGTGGTTGACTCTAAAGCTTGCATTTTGTTTCTATTAATACTTAAATCAGATAAAAGATTGAGGCTACGTTTTTTCTTGGATATTGGAATTATTTGAGACTTTGGCAGATGTAATAGTATTTCATTTGGAACTGGCCAGGTATAGATGCTTTTCATATCATCATTGATGTATTTGAGAAATCCGGCTGACAAACAAATAAAATAAAATAAATATTAGGCATTAACGGCCCATAGAGGGCCTAAAACCTAGCTTCTACAACCACTTTCTTTGCGAAGTGGAAGGGACCTACAATTATAAGCCGAATCCGAACGGCAAATTTCAGAAGCTTCTCATGCCAGTTGATACTCTTTGAAGTTTGTCAGACGTTCGCAAGAGGTGGGGCAGTGGAAGAAAACTAAAGATATTACTTCAATTACTTGGGCCCGGCGGGAATTAAACCAGGGACCTTTCGATTAGTAGTCCGACACACTAACCATTGAGCCACTGCGCCCGACAAGCAAGTGAATCAAAACCCCTTGCAAAATCTTGTCTTATTTCTGCAAGTAGATTGACCATGGCTATGAAACAGATGGGGTTAGCTCTATAACCTGGGGCCGAAATACCGTATCAATAAACAGAAAAGGTTGTGAACAACTATTTAAGGGAAGATGTACCGAACACATCCCCCTTTACATCATCGTCAGCATGCATACAGAGCGGGCAGGTCAAGAGAGACCGCCCTATATCAGCTGACGGAGATAATTCAAAGTGCCTTGGAAGCAAAAGAAATAGTACTGTGCGCTTTCCTAGATATTGAGGGAGCATTTGATAACACCTCACATGAGGCGATTAAACGATCCCTGGATAGGAAAGGAGTTAACAGTACAGTATCCAACTGGATGTGTGAGCTGCTGAGCACCAGATCAGCAGAGACTGAAACAGCATCTGGAACCATCAGAGTGAACACAACAAGAGGATGTCCACAAGGAGAAGTACTATCACCCTTAATGTGGAGCCTAGTTGTAGACGAACTGCTGGAAAAATTAACCAACCTTGGCATCAACTATCAGGCGTACGCCGATGACATTGTATTGATTACCAGGGGCAAGTTTGAAGAAACTCTTGGGGACATAATACAAAAGGGGCTTAAAGTAACCAAGAAATGGTGCCATACTGTCGGACTCAACATCAATCCGGCGAAAACAACGATAGTACCATTCACAAGGAAAAGACAACTTCAAAGACTTAAGGACATTAGCCTATTAGGCACGACACTGATACCAGTCAAAGAAGTAAAGTATCTAGGACTTTATCGATGCAGCTCAAACATCCTGCGATGGATGTACATTGGAATTGTCAGACCAATGATCACATACGCAGCGGTAGCATGGGCGAAACGAACCAGTCTAGCCACAACAAGAGAGACACTCAGCAAAGTGATTACCGGAGCAATGCGTAGCTGCCCAACCGCAGCCATTGATGTGTTATTGGAATTGACCCCTCTACACATCATGGTGATGAACGCTGCAGACAAAACAATCCTTAGGATGACAAAGGAGGGAACTAGAAAAGGGAAATGCATCGGTTCGAAAGAACACGGTTACTTACTCCAAAAACACCCACTTCTTGGCATACCTAGGGACGATAGCGTCAGGAAATTCAACTTCGAGAAGAATTTCCAGATAAAGCTCAGCAATAAGGATAACTGAAGCAATGAATCTACAACTTATGGACTGAGCAACCACACAACAAAGTGGTACACGGACGGCTCGAGGACCGAGGAGGGAACTGGTGCAGAAGTTCTTGGGCCAAGAACTAAGCACTACGAATTGATGGGCAATTGTACCAGCATCTTCCAGGCAGAAATATGTGCCATAGACAGGTGCGTTCGAATCAACCTCGAGAAAGACTACAGAAATTGCAACATAGCAATAATGTCTGACAGCCAAGCAGCCATAACGTCTCTTGACGTCTACGTCATCAAGTCTATCATGTTATTCCACCAAACAACCGATGCATAAGGTAGAAATGGTATTATCTTAGCCGTTTAAATTCATATGACTGTTTTCAGTGATAAGCCATCTTGCCGAAAATGCATTTGCACTACCAGAAAACCGACAGCGCCTTGCCAGTCTTCAGCTCAACATGCTTGGACCAAAGAAGTTTGCTATCCAGGATGACTCCCAGATATGTTGCTTCATAAAGAGTTGAATTTAGACGCCTTTTAGCACTTGTTGAGTCATCCCGATCAGCTTCCTCCCTCTCGTAAATAGAACAACCTCAGGTTTGAGAGGATTGACCGAGAGCTCATTTCTAGTGCACCATTCGTTGATCAGGCAATAGGGCCGCCTGCACTTTGGCGCAGACAGTCGGTAGGCATGATCGGCTCCAGTAAATAACACCCCAACGAAATAACCACCCAAATAAAAAATTTAATAACTCCCCAAAAGTACCCCCGTATTAATAAACAACGGATAGCGGCGAGTTAGCACTAGCACATCTGTTAACTCAAAATTCTGATTAATAAACGTGTGTTAGCTTTCACTGACATGTGATAACGAGTGGGTAACTTAACTCACCGCGGCGTATAAGGAGCGGATAACTTCACACATTCTCAGATTGTAGTTCATGCATTCACAAATTGAGACGATGCGCATGCATGTGTGGAAACATTGAGAGGATGAGAGAGAACACTGTCTCCCATTTGGGCATATTACTCTTTCATAATGCGTTGACACCATAGTAGTACCATAGTATTGGAATGGAATATACAGAAATGAATGTCAACTGATGAAATAGGTCCTACAATGGACCAACAATTTTAACTCGAATCGAAATGGCAAATTTGAGAACCTTCTCATGACAGTTGATACTCTTGGACGTTTGTCAGACAAACTTTTAGATGTTAATTGGTCATATCATATTTTTAACTTCACTCCAATTATTTAAAAATCCAGCATGGATCTCTAAAGCTGCTTTTGAAAATTACAGAAACGATTTTGTGATTTATAACTTTTTTTCAAAATACTGGAGTTAGCTTGAATTACTTACTTTCTTAGGTGGCGCTACAGTCCGGGGTGGACCTGGGCCTCAACTAATACACCTCTCCAGTTAGCACGATCTTTGGCTAACTGCCTCCAGTTGACACTCCAAGTTGGTTGAGATCCCCTTCCACTTGCGCGCGCCACCTAAGGCGAGGTCTTCCTCTACTGCGTTGTCCCTCGGGGTTGGAATCGAAGACTCTTAGGGCCGGAGCGTTGGTGTCCATTCGCTCTACATGTCCCAGCCATCTTAGTTGACTGATGCGCACTTTTTTAAATCTCCTCCTCCAAAGCCGAAACAGCGGTTGGCAAGTGTAATTCTTCGTTTGATTTCAGCTGTGGTGGCTTTATCAGAATTAATAGCGGAGCCGAGGTAGACAAAGTCCCTAACTACCTCAAAATTATAGCTGTCTATCGTGACGTTCTGTCCGATTTGTCGATGTTGTGTGTCCCTTCTTGTTGACAGCATATATTTTGTTTTGCCCTCATTCACCACTAAACCCATTTTTGCGCGTCTGTGCTAATACTTGCAACGCACCAGTGAAAGCTCACTGTGTTCTGCCAATTATGTCCATGTCGTCAGCATATGCAAGTAGTTGCACAGACTTTTGGAAAATTGTGCCTCTAGTGTTGCCTTGCTACTTTCGCACAATTTTCTCAAGTATGATGTTGAAGAAGTCATATGACAGCGCATCACCTAGTCTAAATCCTTTTTTGACATCAAAGGTCTCGGTGAGATTGTTTCCGACCCTTATGTAGCAGCGGGCGTTCTCCATCGTCATTCTGCACAATCTGACAAGTTTGGCAGGGATGCCAAAACTAGATACGGCTCTGTATAGCTCGTCTCTATAGATGCTGTCATATGCGGCCTTAAAATCGATAAAAAGATGGTGGGTATCGATTTGGACTTCTTGGGCTTTCTCCAGGATCTGCCGTAGTGTGAATATCTGATCGGCCGTGGCCTTACTGGACCTAAAACCGCACTGGTAGAGAACAATCAGGTCGTTGACGAATGGTTTCAGGCGTTCACACAGTACAGCAGACATGATCTTATAGGCAGTATTCAAGAGACTGATACCTCTATAATTGGAGCAGTTTAGAGCGTCTCCTTTCTTGTAAATCGGGCAAAGGATGCTGAGGTTCCATTCGTCAGGCATACTTTCTTCTGACGAAACCTTGGAAACGAGTTGGTGTATGCTCTCCACCAGGTCATCTCCCGCTGCCTTGAAAAGCTCGGCATTTAAGCCGTCCGGTCCGGCAGCTTTGTTGGGCTTGAGTTTAGATATCGCTATCCTCCCTTCGTTTTGGACAGGTGGACGAAAGTCTTGGCTTTCATCGCCTAGGCCGAATGGTTCGTTCTGCCTGAGAGCGTAATTTGTATCGTTTTCGCCGTTTAACAGTCTGCAGAAATGGTTTTTCCGGGTTGGGGATATAATCCCGAAAACCAAAATCCCGAAAATCCAAAATCCCGAAAATCCAAAATCCCGAGAACCCAAAATCCAGAAAATCCAAAATCCCGAAAAAAGAATCCCGAAAACGAAATCCCGAAAAATTATATAAAATGAAAAATTTGCGCATAATTTTTGGGATTTTGTTTTCGGGATCCTTTATTTAATTTTGAATGAAATAGACAAGTGTTTGTCCATTCCATTTACCGTAATAATGTTTTGCAATGTTTGCGTTGTAATGTTTTGCAATACGCAATGTGCATTCAGTTGAGATGATCTCAAATAGTGTGATAGCTGACCGACTAGACTTTTGTAAGACAGTGAACAACGTAATACAAAGTGAGTATCGTGCATGCCTTTATAATTAAAAACTTTATATTATCAGTGACAATGAATGTGTCCATCGTGAACAACAAACAGCGTGAGAAACTGCTTATTGAAGGCTACAAAAAATACAAGGATACATTTTACTATGAGTGTGAGCAGCGAAAGCGTTCTGAAATAAGTTATCTCAGATTAATTGCGTACAATATGAACTTGTATTAAATATTGTTTTGTCATGGATAGTTTTTTATATGTTTTTGTAAGACTTGAACTGTTTTTGTTATGGTTTATTTTTTTGAAGTTTTTTTTATTTTGTTTATTTTGTTAAATAAATTTGCACAAATTTGTTTGTTGCTACAACAAAATTTTTAGTTTGATTTTCGGGATTTTGGTCTTTCGGAATTTTGGATTTTCGGGATTGTGGCTTTTCGGGATTGTGGGTTTTCGGGATTTTAGTTTATCGGGATTTTGGATTTTCGAGATTTTGGGCTTTCGGGATTACGTTTTTCGGGATTCTGTCCGACTCCCGGTTTTTCCATGTCCTCAGCACCGACTGTGACTCTACTACAAAATTTCCTTGTTCGTCTCTACAGGTCTCTATTCGGGTCTTGTTAAAAGCTTGAATTGGAATTTTTTTTTCAAATCACTTCACCAGTTTTTTGAGATATTGTCGTTATGAAAACGTATGGCAAAGGAATAAAAAAAAATTACACTGAAATGATGACTTTCGTGTCGGTGTAAACGTACGTACTTATAAACTCCACCTCCTTTACCATTGCATTCCAAAAAAGTATGCTGTAGTGTTATTCTATTATACCTATTCCTTATTACAATTAAATACTACACTCGACAGCAAATAAACCGGGCCACCCGCTACGTTCAAACTCTGATTCGATTTTCTTTTAAAGTATAAAACATACAACTAAAAATGAATGGAAACTCATTGGGATTATTCAATTAATTCAGTGTTTATTTAAGTTTATACAAAAAAGAGTCGTTTTCCAGTTGTGTTAATTATTGCCGTCGAGTGTATTTTGAGCACTAGACACTTTCCAGATTTTATTTAATTTTTTTTTTATTTACAGAATAGCAGGATATAAATTTCAACAGTATTTTCTAACCACAAGCGAAATAGTTCAAATTAATACTGTTAAAGGACCTATTAAAGGTGTGAAGCGCAATACTGTTTACCAGAATCCATATTACAGTTTTGAAAATATACCCTTTGCCAAGCCACCATTAGGAGATCTTCGCTTCAAAGCGCCGGTACCAATTGAACCATGGACAGATGTGAAAGACTGCACGCGATCTTGCGAAAAACCTCTTCAAGGCAATTTCATATTAACCAAATATAAAGGGTCAGAGGATTGTCTGTATCTTAATGTTTATTCTAAAAATGTAATGTACGAACAAATATTTAATAATCAAACCTAACAAATATTGAATATTAATTTTAGTTACATCCAGAAAAGCCAGTACCTGTAATGGTCTGGATCTATGGCGGAGGATTTCAAATTGGTGAAGCCACGCGGGATATGTATGGACCAGATTTTTTTCTGATGAAAGATATTGTTTTTGTATCACTTACTTATAGATTAGGTCCGTTTGGTAAGTATTAAGTTTCAAGTCACCAGCTGTTTAGTAATGTAAGCTGCCATTAATAGGTTTTCTCAGTCTGAAGGATCCAAAGTTAAACATTCCTGGAAATGCCGGGTTGAAAGATCAAATCTTAGGGCTGCGATGGATAAAGGAAAATATTTCTCGTTTTGGTGGTGATCCCAATAATATTACTCTCTTTGGAGAAAGTGCTGGTGGAGCAGCAACGCACCTGCTTATGGCCTCCAATCAAACTAAAGGTCTCTTTCACAAGGCTATTGTGCAGTCTGGTAGTGCTCTCTGTCCATGGGCAATGCCACCAGTAAATAACTGGGCGTACCGTTTAGCCGTATTACTAGGGTATACCGGCGCGGATGAGGATCAGGCGGTTTATGAGTTTCTGTCAAAGGCGAGCGGGCCGGATATAGTAAAGGTGGTCGCGACTATTACAAATAAAGAGGAGAAACAGAATCGAATTCTGTTTGCATTTGCGCCTGTCGTTGAGCCGTACATTACTGATGAATGTGTCCTTCCGAAAGAACCGCTGGAACTGATGAAAAGCACTTGGAGTAATGAAATACCACTAATTATTGGTGGAAACTCTGACGAGGGGCTTCTATTTATTCCAGGTAAATTAAAAAATTATCAATTATTATCAATCTTATCAATTATTTTTTTTTAATATTTTCCAGAAATTCGAAGAAGACCAATTACGCTAGACGAAGTTAAAAATTGCGAGTATCTCGTTCCTCTCGAACTTAATCTCAGCAGAGAAAGTGATAAGTGTAAAGAATATGGTCTGAGAATTAAGAAGGCACATTTTGGTGATGAGGAATGTGGACAAAAAACAAGTATGCAGTATATTGATGTACATATTTACTGATTGAAAATGTTGAACAATTTGTAAATACTTTGATATGATTTTTAATTGTAGCTCCTTTCGTATAAAGAGTTCTGGCATGCCATTCATCGGACAGTTTTGTCCCGACTGGAATACGGCACTGCTCCGACGTATCTTTACCGCTTCGATTTCGATTCAAAATTTCATAATATGATCCGTGAATTAATTTGCGGAAGGGAATACCGAGGAGCATGCCATGGAGATGATTTGTGTTATCTTTTCCATAGTATGTTCTCCCGAAAGTTTCCTGATGGTTCTGATGAGTATAAAACTATGGAACGTATGACTGGCATATGGACCAACTTTGCTGCAACAAGCAACCCCAACTGTGATGCAATTAGCGATATAAACATCGAACCTCTAGCTAAGACTAGCACTAAATTGAAGTGTGTCAATATATCGAATGATGTGAAGGTTATCGATTTGCCAGAATCCGACAAATTAAGTGTGTGGGATAGCATGTACGAACGAGAGCGAGTGTATGGAAAATTATAAGTGGTGATATATCTATATCCGGTGTTAGGCTACCTCAAAGTTAATTTGTTAATATTTGTTATTGCTTTATTTTATTTTTGTTTCAATTTGTAATGGAATGAAATCATTTTATATGGGCTGTATTTTTCTTACCATAGAAATAAAATTTCACACTTTATTTATAAATGATTTTTTTCAATATTTACTCATGTGTCCATAAAGTGACTGTTTGGTATGGGTTGTGGGATGGTGCTACCATTCTTTCTCCTTTAAAAATACAAACAGCAACAACAATTTATAAATTCATATACAAACGGTCTTTTTTTCCAGCAGGATGGCGAGACTTGCAACTACAGGTGTCAAACAGTTGGTCTTAAATATTAGTATCTTACTAATGTCTCCTGATTATCACTGTATTACCGATATTTTCCTCATAAGTGCTCAAACAAAGTAGCCAGCTGCATTCCACCCTTACAACATTTCAACCGCAATACCCATCATGCCATATCAAATCAGTTCACCCGCAAGCCTTTAATCGGATGTTCAGTGAAATACAACGAATCTTTCGGTGCCGTTCGACACGAATGTGGAATGCTCCCTCCCGATCTGTTGTTCTTACCCATTATAATTTACAAACATTTAAAACCAGTCTGCATCGGTTTCTACTCCGTCATCCTTATCCCAATATCCTTAATGGCCGCTTTATATATGTGACTATAAACATGTTCATTGTTCACATTACAAGGGTACATACATACGAGCAAAGTTGAGGGGGGAACGACCTAGCCGTCTTATATTTAGGGCGGTAGAAGATAACTGGAGTATGCACAAGCATATCCATAAAATACGATCGAATAAAATAATGCCCGATAAACGTATAGCCTACAAAATAGGTCCTTATGAGTCTGATTTTGGGCCGGTAAGGTTCACTTTTGACCATCTACTTTTGACTAAACATTCGCACTACGTTACCTCTTAAAAAAAGTCATTCCAGATCAGTATTCACCATCTGTTTATACCCTATTCTAGGGGTATATTAATTTTGACGCATAGTTTGTAACATACCTTAATATTGCCCGTAGACCCCTAAAAGTTACTATATTTATGATCAGCATCGATAGTAATGTCGATCTAGCCATGTCCGTCCGTCCGTCCGTCGGCAAAAATTAGGCCTTTAAACTGGACCTAGAGAGCTGAAATTTTAACCATATACTCTCTAGGGTCCCGAAATAATCAAGTTTACGAATTTTTGAAATCCGCCCACAGACACGCCCACAAACTCAAAAAAACAACATTTTGGAAAAAATCGAATTTTGAGCTAGGAAGCTGAAATTTTTTATATATGATCTATGACTCCTAAAACTGCTCGGGATATAAAATTTTCAAAATCCGCCCACTGCCACGCCCACAAAAAAATAAAACAATTTTATTGAAAAACCAAAATTTGAGCTAGGGAGCTGAAATTTTTAATATATACTCTCTAGGGGCTCTTTAAGCTCATGTATAAATATTTTCAAAATCCGCCCACTGACACGCCCACAAATAAATAAAACAATTTTTTTGAAAATCCAAAGTTTGAGCTAGGGAGCTGAAATTTATAATATATACTCTCTAGGGGCCCTTTAAGCTCATGTATAAATATTTTCAAAATCCGCCCACTGACACGCCCACAAATAAATAAAACAATTTTTTTGAAAATCCAAAGTTTGAGCTAGGGAGCTGAAATTTATAATATATACTCTCTAGGGCCCCTTTATGCTCATGTGTTAATTTTTTTTTAAATCCGCCTACTAACACGCCCACAATTAAATAAAACAATTTTATTGAAGCGTTTTTTTTGATAAAATCCTTTAAATGTTATATAACAAAATATGTAGAGCGTTCTTAACAATTTAACCATACTTAGACTTTTGTCACGCCCACTTATGAGGGATAGGAATAAGAATAGGGTATCCAACAGTTCGCCCAAGCGGACTGTAGCCCGTCCCTATGTTTTTTTTTTGCTTTGTATAGTTAGATATTTCTATACCCTATTCTAAGGGTATATTAATTTTGACGCATAGTTTGTAACATACATTAATATTGCCCGTAGACCCCTAAAAGTTACTATATTTATGATCAGCATCGATAGTACATAATGTCGATCTAGTCATGTCCGTCCGTCCGTCCGTCTGTCGGCAAAAATTAGGCCTTTAAACTGGGCCTAGAGAGCTCAAATTTTAGCCATATACTCTCTAGGGTCCCGAAATAATCAAGTTTACGAATTTTTGAAATCCGCCCACAGACACTTTGGAATAAATTTTGAGCTAGAAAGCTAAAATTTTGCATACATGATCTATGGCTCCTAGAACTGCTCGGGAAATAACATTTTCAAAATCCGCCCACTGACACGCCCACAATTAAATAAAACAAATTTATTGAAAAACCAAAATTTGAGCTAGGGAGGGTCCCTATAAGCTCATTTATAAATATTTTCAAAATCCGCCTACTGACACGCCCACATTAAAAAAAAAAAAACATTTTTTGAAAACCCAAAGTTTGAGCCAGGGAGCTGAAATTTATAATATATATACTCTCTAGGTGCCCTTTATAATTATGTTTAAATATTTTTTTAAATCCGCCTACTGACACGCCCACATTTAAATAAAACAATTTTATTGAAAAACCAAAGTTTAAACTATGGAGCATTTTTTTTACAAAAGCTTTGTTTTTTCGATTAAATTCAAATAAAGGGTGATTTTTTAAGAGCTTGAGAACTTTTTTTAAAAAAAAAACGCATACAATTTGCAAAATCTTATCGATTCTTTATTTGAAACGTTAGATTGGTCCATGACATTTATTTTTTGAAGATAATTTCATTTAAATGTTGACCGCGGCTGCGTCTTAGGTGGTCCATTCGGAAAGTCCAATTTTGGGTAACTTTTTCGAGGATTTTGGCCGGAATAGCCCGAATTTCTTCGGAAATGTTGTCTTCCAAAGCTGGAATAGTTGCTGGCTTATTTGTGTAGACTTTAGACTTGACGTAGCCCCACAAAAAATAGTCTAAAGGCGTCAAATCGCATGATCTTGGTGGCCAACTTACCGGTCCATTCCTTGAGATGAATTGTTCTCCGAAGTTTTCCCTCAAAATGGCCATAGAATCGCGAGCTGTGTGGCATGTAGCGCCATCTTGTTGAAACCACATGTCAACCAAGTTCAGTTCTTCCATTTTTGGCAACAAAAAGTTTGTTAGCATTGAACGATAGCGATCGCCATTCACCGTAACGTTGCGTCCAACAGCATCTTTGAAAAAATACGGTCCAATGATTCCACCAGCGTACAAACCACACCAAACAGTGCATTTTTTGGGATGCATGGTCAGTTCTTGAACGGCTTCTGGTTGCTCTTCACTCCAAATGCGGCAATTGTGCTTATTTACGTAGCCTTCTTTCTTTCTTTTAAATTCATTTTTATTAATTATTAGCTTATATCAACTTACATACTAGACAAAAATGATTAAATCTAACTTAAAATTAACAGGATACTTATTCTAGATTATTGATCCTTATGCGGACGCCCTAAACTTAACTCTATCTTATAATTATTGCCTTTCGGCCTAAAAACTATTTTACGAACTAATCTTACATATTATGTTTTAATCGAGAAAATTTTTGAGAAAACTCGGCATCTTTATCAAATTTTATATTTTTATATAAAAAAAAAAAAAAAACAAATTACAAACTACCTACTCTACTTACTTAAACTAATTAACATATTCTAACTATAATTAGGATTCTGAGCACTCGTTGCATTACGAAACAAGTGGTCAAAATCCCAATTGCTTTCCGAGCGCCTGGCAGTCGTCAACGTGCACACGCGCAGCCGTGAGCTGACTGATGCCTTACAGAATCAATCACCTCCCGGAAGCACCGCCACAAGTTGGCGAGCCCGGCCCCTCCCAGAAACGCCCTAGCTGACTTAGTCTATCTTACAAACTAAGAGGATGTTACCTAGAGTAACGCACCGTCTTGGGAGGGCATGTTGAACCCTCCACCCTCAAAAAGCCACCAAAATTCGGCAAATTGCTTTTCTGTATCGAATTTATCCCTCTCCGCTATTGCGGTACTAAAACGGAGGAGCTCATGAGCATTGGCGACGTCCTCGCCGCGGATGAGCCGCTTATCTCTCGCACTGCGGTAGCGGTGGTATAATACCGGGATACCATCTCTCGTCTGTACCAGCCCTTTTGCATCAATATGGATAAATGCCTCTGGCGGGATAAAGCCAGACCGGAGCGTACTCTCTATGTACATTTCATTGGGGTAGTAAGCCCCAAAGATCAGACTATTGTCGCTGGCCATCGCCCTTGCAACGTGCCTTCGAGTGACCTTAATGAGGAAATTGTCAATCCTATTCAACTGAGCCCCATCGTATAGGACCTTGTTGGGATAGTATTTTATATAGTTGGATTCAGGCGTTCGGAACAACCGGAGACAGGTCCTAAGACATTGTCTCTCCAAAACCCGAATCTTTTCCATATAGCTAGGCGCTATATTAAACCACAATGGACAACCATAAGCGATGATCGGCCTTATAAGGGCCACGTAGCAAATGACCTTCACTCTGGAGTCAAGTTGACTGCTATGAAACAGTCTCCTTGTCAGAGCATAAGCCTTCTTGGCCCCAGCAAGACAAGCAACTATATGTCTATCGAAATATAGATACTGGTCAAGCCAGATACCTAGATATCTAACTGCGCTTCTCACCGCCAATGGCTGACCGTTCTGTCCAATAATGGCCAATTTTTTCCAGTTTTTTCTGGTATCCCTAGAGGCCCCAGCCAATGGAGTTCTGAACAAGATTGTTTCCGTCTTCTGAAAGTTGATTTTCAACTTCCAGTCGTCGCAATATCGCTTAATTTGATCGAAGTCACGCTGCAAAAGGATATTAATGACCTCGATTTTAGGACCTGATCTGTATGCCACCAAATCGTCGGCATACGCTATAGCATGTCTGAGTGAACCCACCAGATCACTCGTGTAAATGTTAAACAGGATCGGAGAATTGACCGCCCCCTGCTGTAAACCGTTTTTAATTTCAAAGACTCTGCTCGAAGTCACGTTGCCACATTAGACAACGAACTTCTTTCCCATAAGCATATTATAAATTACATATAGCAAAGGTTTGTGCATCCCCCGGCTGGTCAACTTGTAGAAAAGTCCCTCTAACCATACGGTGTCGAAAGCCTTCTCAAAATCAACCAGACAAGCACCCGTGCATTGGTTCTTGCATTTATTCCACTGAATGTCGGAAACCAGTTTCGACGCGGCATGAATAGTGTCATGCCTCGCCCTGAAACCAAACTGGTTGTCCGGGATTATGTTACTGTCCTCGACCCACTTTAACAGGGCTCTATTGACAACCTTTTCAAAGACCTTGCTAATATTCGGAAGTAAGCTAATTGACCGGAGATTGGCAGGGTTCGTCCTATCTTTACATTTTTTCGGGATAGGGTGTACCACAGCTACCTTCCAATGCGCCGGATAATGTGCATTATTCAGCGCATTGTTAAACAGCGTGGTGAAAATATCTACAGCCTCCAAAGGCAGGTGTCTCAATACGACGTTTGGGACACCATCCATCCCCGCCGACTTTTTATTCTTTAGTGACTCGAAGATGCACAGAAGATCATTCTTCGACACGAACAAGTGCGATGCATCTCGGCCATTGGGACAACTGCATTAGCATGGTTTTCATCAGTGAACACGGTGAAACCGTTATTCTCAGATCGCCAATTCTCAAGTTCGGTGCGCAGATAGAAATGGCTCACCAGAGCCCTATTCTCAATGTCGTGGTTACGGCGAACAGGATTGTTCACCGTATACACGGCCTCGAAACAAGCGCCCAGCAAATCCACTTTCTCCTGTGGGTCCTCGACCACGAAAAAATCGTCGTTTGAAGCGACACTTTCTGGACTTATTCCAGCAGTCAGTACTGTCTGTCTGTTCTCTGCTGTCTGGGAGATTCGAACACAAGGAATATCATTGTGATCTTTCCTCCTGAACAACTTATTTATCTGTGGGAACATATTCGGACTAGAGGTTTTAATAGCCCGAATTTTATTGCCCCAATACAGACTTACAGATTTTCTGTAATTTTCTTTTATCAGCTGTTTCAGGATTCGGATCTCTGACTTCAGCATCCTTACCTCCGGGTCGTCGCGATCAGTAAATTGCCTGTACAGCCGTTTAAGCCTCGAGAGCAGTCTACTTTTCTGTCGGTATAGTGCGTCGATTGTAGGGTTTCTGTACTTTTCTGTCTGGTCGTCGTCGGAACGTCCTACCCGAGGAATAGTTCGTTCCATAGTTCGTTTGATGGCGTCGTTCATTTGCAATAAATGCCGATCAATTTCATCATTTGTCATGTTACTGTTTGTCGGTGGGTCGATCCCACTCGAACGTAAATCTCGCTGTAAAAATCTGGAGAAGCGCGACCATTGTGCCCTCCGATAATCGAATGAACACACTGCTTCGTACTCCTCCAGCAGCGTTTGCTCGTTCGGGATCCGTATTGCGGCGGCGAGTCCGTAGTGATCACTATCGTACTCAAACGCACGCAAACAGTTCCGCGTGTTTTGATCTATGTTCGTCAGTTGAAGTCTTGCGTCCGTTAAGGCCAAGTCCAGGAAAGCACCGCTTCTTGGGAAAGAAGGGATATCCGTCGCGTACAACTCGAGTTTGTACTCAATCATATTGAGGCGCCACCAGTCGTGAAACTGGTTGCCCCTGGGATTTGCAGTAACATTTCCCCATGCCGCATGTTTGGCATTAATATCTCCGGCCAAGAAGTAATAATTCTCCTCCGAGTTCAGCTGCAGACCACGAAAAAGTGTCTCGAGCTCTGTCATAAATTGGTTTGGTGGAGGTGCAGCAGGTGCGTAAAGCGACACCACATACATTCTCCTCCGGCTATGGAGAGGAATGCATATGATGCATGCCTCCAACAACTGGAACCTACGTACGTCCCCGCTATATATAACCCTATGGCGCAGGCCTTTTCGAATTAAGATTCCAACCCCACCTCCTTGAGTGGAGTGAGGCCGGTCTCTTCTTATTACATGATAGTTTTTGTATCCCAATTTGTGCTTCTGATTTAGCTTAGTTTCGCTAACCAAAAGCACATCCGGGTTTTCGGTTTTCAACAAGTTGGCAAGTGACGTTCTTTTCTCGATCCTGACTAGTGAATTAACATTCACAGCAAGGATCTTTAAGTTTCCCTCATCCAGCGTAGCCATTAGATTTATGGCACACCAGACCCCACAAACAGCTCCGAATAGATAAAGTCAATTCGGGCCGCTTGTTCATTTAATTGTTTCTGGAACTTATCGATCTTTCCGTGCAGAGACAGAAGGATCGCTTTTAAGTCTAGATCCACCTCTGGTGCCTTTTGGGCTACCTTTGGCTGGTTTAATGTTATTTGGGCTTGACCCGGTCCAGCTGCCATTTGGGCAAAGGACACGTTGGGTGCCACAAAATTTGTGAACGAGCGACTCTTCTGACGCCTATCGCCTTCAGACTGCTGTTTGCGGGCCTGGACTCGCTTTTTCAGTTCTTGGTACTTTGGGCAACCCCTGAAGTTGGCGGGATGCCCAGAGTTCCTGCAGAGCACACAGGAGAGTACACTCCGGTCTTCGACTCTCTCCTTACCTAGAGAGCATTCACCATGTATGTGGTCCTTATCGCATTATTTACGTAGCCATTCAACCAGAAATGAGCCTCATCGCTGAACAAAATTTGTCGATAAAAAAGCGGATTTTCTGCCAACTTTTCTAGGGCCCATTCACTGAAAATTCAAGCGTTGCTCGTTAGTAAGTCTATTCATGATGAAATGTCAAAGCATACTGAGCATCTTTCTCTTTGACACCATGTCTGAAATCCCGCGTGATCTGTCAAATACTAATGCATGAAAATCCTAACCTTAAAAAAATCACCCTTTATTATAAACTACTGAGTAGCAAAAGAAGCCAATGGCTCGAAAAAACAGTCAATTCAGAAATTAAGGCACTTGTTTTCTCAGTCCGATTCTAGCGTTGTTGCTAAGTGTTACTTTCTTTAATTGTTTTTCCTTATTTCTTCGTGGTGAAATGTGATTACCATGCCCGGTTCTAGACGTCATTTGGATACTGAAAACGCAATTAGAGCGGTAAATATGCTGGAGCAAGGAGAGTCTCAACGGGTTGTTGCAAATCGTATCGGTGTGTCTAGGCGAAGCTATCTCAATCGTGTGGAAACGCTTTCGGGAGACCGGTAGTGTAGCAAGGAGACCTGGATCGGAAAGAATCAGAGCCACAACTCGGCAAGAAGACCGGTAAATTTGAATAACTGCACGTCGAGAGCGTTCCGTAACCGCCCGGGCTCACAACTCAACTGCGGCATTCAACTGGCACTGAAGTCAGCGATCAAACCATTCGCAATCGACTCCACGAAGATGGTCAACGTTGCAGAGTGCGTGCTTTTCGTGCCCGTGAGCATTCAAATTGGACCATGGACAACTGGAGGTCTGTACTCTTTACAGTTGAATGCAAGACAAAGTTTTTGAGTGATGATAAACGAGTACGCGTGTGAAGAAGACAAGGTGAACGTTTTACCGATCCGTGCATTGACGAAAGTGACCGATTTAGGGGCCCAGTGTTATGGTATGGGCTGGAATAAGTTTGCTAGGCACAACAGAGCTGGTAATCCTGGATGAATGCACCGTTACCGCCGCCAGTTACGTTGAGATGGTAATACGACCTGTTGCAATCCCATTTTCACAGAGAGTTGGCGATATATTTGTTCTTATGCAAGACAATGCTCGCCCACATACGGTATTACCCAAGCAGCTATTTCGGACACCAATATTTCACTTTTGCCATGACCAACAGAGAGCCCAGACTTCAATCCCATCGAGCATTTATGGGACCAATTAAAAAGAAGCCTTAAAGAAAACCACAGCCATGTCAACACTAAACAGGAACTGATAAACGCGTTAAAAGCCTGTTGGGAGCGCATACCCGAACAAAATGTAACGCATCTGATCGAAAGCGTTCAGATAGGCTAATACAGTGCATACGGAATAGAGGAGGCTATACTCGCTAGTCCTTACTAAGCAAAACAAATCAACAACAAATCATAACAAAAAAATAGTAATAGGTAGGTAAAGTTTTATTTTTCTTTATTTTTCTAAAATTTTCCCATAAAATGTTTTTTGTGTGTAAATTGAATTTTGAAAATGTTTGTCCGTATTAATTATGTGTACTCAATTTCTTAATACTAAGCTAAAACATTTATAACAAAAAAAAAATCACAAATTTTTTTTTCAAATGAAATCCAAAAAACTTAGTTGTTTTGAGTAGTTTATAACAAAATATGTAGAGCGTTCTTAACAGTTCAATCATACTTAGACTTTTGTCACGCCCACTTATAGGGTATAGGAATAAGAATAGGCTATCCAACAGTTCGCCCAAGCGGACTGTAGCCCGTCCCTATGTTTAATGATAACCACTGATATTCAGCGATTGAAAGACGACTAATTGAATGTACTGACTTTCGAAAAAGGTAAACTATGTTTAGGTAGGAACAAAACTACAGTAGCTTAAGATAATTGTTTAGTTTAACATGTGCTGCCAATTTACAATTTCTTATTTCGTGAATAATAAAAGAAAACTGCTGCTACTTTTGTATTTTTTTTTTTCAAAAAACCTGTGGAATGTAGCAAACTCTCTGTCATCTGCTGAGACGATTGATGTTTAGCGCTGCTACATTTGGCTTAACTTATGAAGTAAATGGTGCGCCTACCTAGATTTGAACACCACTTTGTCAATTGAAAATTGCTTTTTAATAACATTGTAGTCGTTTGTCTCATGATTTTGAGTACTTTTTCAACTGAGTCTTCACCGGAGATCATGTCGTCAACGTAAGAAAACATTTGACGATTGAAGCTCCAATAGGAAAGGTTGTTTGCTCATCAAAAGCTAACTGATGCATTGCCCGAATGGGAAGAAAGGCAGATGGCTTGGTACCATATGTAACCACATCTACTTTATATATCTAAACCGAATCTTCAGAATTATCTCTCCACAAAATACACTGAAGGTAGTTATCAGGGTACGAAACTCGAATGCAAGAATATATTTAGAAAATATCTGCCGTCAACGCAATTTCGAATTGCTGAATAGTTGGCACTGCAAGAGGATATCATTTAATGAATATCCGGAAGAGGAAGTCGCTGATCCATCGAAATATAGATGCAATTTTGTGTTCGTACCATCGGTCTTGAGTACTACACAATGGTGTAGTAGACAATAGATAGGGATTCCAGTCGGAAACGATATGATGGGTGGCATGTATTTGAGATCCGCATATTCCTTTACAAAATCGGAGGCGCAGTGTTGTTGGAGAGCCTCTATTCTAAGTTTTCGAAACGACGAAGCGCTTACCGATATGAATTAAAAAACTATGTAGCACACAGTTTGGTAGGTAGACGAACAGAATATTCACCTGATTTCAAATGAGTATAGTTGTCAAGAAATTGACTTGCACATTCTAATTCATTATTTGTGGTTTTCGATTCTAAATTGTTGTAATCTTCAATTTCGCAGAAACTTCTTACTAGGTCGTGGTATGCGTCACTAGTACAGGAAATTTTTCGACTGGAAGTTTTTAAACATTGGGATGGCCACCACCATAAACAAACCAACCCAATCTGGTCTTTTGGAGCAATACCAAATTTCCGCCCAAACGTATCTGACCAACGCAAATAACTTTGAAGACCAGGCCAGCAACTATTAGCATGTAAATTGGCTCCAAGTGGAAGAATGTGGGATCAGCTTAGTCTATAAAAAAAAATATTAGGGATGCCCATACGGGGCATAAAACGCAGCTTCTCCAAACATTTGCTTTTGCGAAGTGGAAAAACCTAACTCTATATTCGAAGGAATATTCCAATCAATATTGTTGATGGTATGACCAGGCTGGTTGTTGATGATAGTAGGAACGACGATGGCAGTTAACATACTCGTGAATTCGAAACCGCGCGAGCATATGAAAATATCAACTGATTCCCTCCTAGAGACTACATCTGATTGTCCTATACTAGATATTACCGCTGTCGACTTTTATCTTTTAAGCTGCAGCGGATTAGCAATTCGACTAATAACGAAATAAAGTTGGGAAGCAGAGTCGAGTATTGCTCTACATGGGATTAACGAAGCAGCTCGATTTAACAACACAAATAGCAGGTGCATTAAAACGCAATTTTCAGCAACTGATTTGGCGGTAATGGAGTACGCGAGGTGGAAATCAAGAATGCATTCGACGAAGTTTATGTGGTAGGCCATTTTTTCCTCAACTGGTGAGTGCGATGAGACGGCACCATGATTTAAATGAAGCCACTAATGAGTTTCGATGAACAAAAATGACAATATCTTGATTTATATTGCTTAACAAAACGACATTTGTTTAAGCAATTTAGAAACATTTGAAAACACTTTGCTTCGAAGAGAGATGGGGAGAGATTGAAGCACTGTGGACAAATTTTGAATAGCATGCTGGCAAGAATCGCAGAACACACAGGCATTGGCATTGCTATTAGATGCTACAAATGTCTTCGAATACTACACAGTTTCTGAATTTTTTGCCCTCCTGCCTGCTAGGTTTCTCTTCGATAATCTGGGAAAAACCAAATACAATAGGAAAGAAGGATAATCCATACTAATATTATGCGAAAGTAACTCTGTCTGTCTGTCTGTCTGTCTCGTTTTAACGCCAAAACTACTGAATCGATTTAAATGCAATTTAGTATACAGATAGTCTAGAGCCTGAGAATGGACATATGTAACTCTCGAATGCTTTCTTGCTAATAGCTTTGGAATGACTCATCCAAATGAAATATGATTTGTATACCCTATTCTAGGGGTATATTAATTTTGACGCATAGTTTGTAACATACCTTAATATTGCCCTTAGACCCCTAAAAGTTACTATATTTATGATCAGCATCGATAGTAATGTCGATCTAGCCATGTCCGTCCGTCCGTCCGTCCGTCCGTCGGCAAAAATTAGGCCTTTAAACTGGACCTAGAGAGCTGAAATTTTAACCATATACTCTCTAGGGTCCCGAAATAATCAAGTTTACGAATTTTTGAAATTCGCCCACAGACACGCCCACAAACTCAAAAAAACAAAATTTTGGAAAAAATCGAATTTTGAGCTAGGAAGCTGAAATTTTTTATATATGATCTATGACCCCTAAAACTGCTCGGTATATACAATTTTCAAAATCCGCCCACTGCCACGCCCACAAAAAAATAAAACAATTTTATTGAAAAACCAAATGAAAATCCAAAGTTTGAGCTAGGGAGCTGAAATTTATAATATATGCTCTCTATGGGCCCTTTATGCTCATGGTAGGTAGGTAGGTATATGGATGCCCTTGTGACGGGTGTCACGGCTCACTTAGACCACCAGTTGGGTCCATTGTGTCCATTTAGGGATTCTTTAAAATTTCCGGGAATCTGAAAAGAGAGATAAAGGAAACCGCTGTTTAACAGCTCGGTAATACGCTTTAACAGAACCACCCTGATTCATATGTGAATCTCAGGAGTTTCTTTAGCTCTAAAGCAGCCAGATCCTCCAGCTCCTCAAAGAAGTAGCTGCCAAGAATCTTCAATCTTTTTGTTCTAAGGGCAGGGCATTCGCATAGCAGGTGACGTATAGATTCTATTTCTTCAACGTCCCTGCAGCTCCTGCAGTAGTCGTTGTGCAGTATGCCCAGCCGCTCCGCGTGTAGGCCCACTATACAGTGTCCAGTGAGGACCCCAGTCAGTGTTCGGATGTCTTTGCGGTTAAACCCGATCATGGTTTTTGATTTCGTTTGGTTGACCGCTGGCCAGAGCTCTCTTGTGTGTCTGCATGTATCAAGATTGATCCAACGTAAGTTTGCTTTACTCAAGGATTCAGTGTCGATACTTAGCATTAATGTGCTTAGCGGGGTTCTTATGGATTTTAGGGCCAGAGATGCACTCATCTCCGATCCCTTCCTTGCTAGTTCGTCCGCTTTCTCATTGCCCGAGATGTCATTGTGACCTGGTACCCAGCATAAGGTTACCGTATTGGCAGCTGATATCTCGTCTAGGTATTTTTTGCCTCTTAACACCGCCCTTGACCTGATTACTACTGACTCCATAGCTTTTATAGCCGCTTGGCTGTCAGAGTAAATGGTGATGTGTTTGTCGGCTATTTTTCGCCTCTGTACCTCCTTGGCCGCCTGTGTGATCGCAGCTGTCTCTGCCTGGAACACACTGCATTCATTGCTGAGCCTAAATGATTCACTCAGGTCCAGAGACTCACAGAAGATGCCTGCACCAGTACCCACGTCCATCTTGGATCCGTCGGTGTAGATAGCTATCTCCTCTTCTTTCGTGACCATTTTGTTACTCCATTTTGTTGCTCATGTGTAAATATTTTCAAAATCCGCCCACTGGCACGCCCACAATTATTATTATTTTTTTTTTTTGAAAATTCAAAGTGAGCTAGGGAGCTGAAATTTATAATATATACTCTCTAGGGGCCCTTTATGCTCATGTGTTAATTTTTTTTAAATCCGCCTACCGACACGCCCACAATTAAATAAAACAATTTTATTGAAACACCCAAGTTTGAGCGAGGGAGCGTTTTTTTTGATAAAATCCTTTAAATGTTGTATAACAAAATATGTAGAGCGTTCTTAACAATTCAACCATACTTAGACTTTTGTCAAGCCCACTTATGAGGGATAGGAATAAGAATAGGGTATCCAACAGTTCGCCTAAGCGGACTGTAGCCCGTCCCTATGTTTTTTAATATAAAGTTCAATTATGTACAAAGATGTTAAGATATAAATCATCTCTGTAGGTTATCTTGAAGTTGAACAATAAGCATTAAACTATACATTTTATACAATTCAAAAAAAGTAAAATGTTCGATTGAAGCTAGATCGTTGGATTTTCCCAGCGTTCAGTGGAGGAAAATTTATGTGTGTGTGTGCGGCACAAATCTGTTTCTCTCTCTGTACCTTTTGTGCTGTGTGCTTTTTCTTTTTTTTTTTATGCACCTTTTGTAGTTTGTGTTGTTTTTTTCGTGTCGCATGGGATTGAGAAAGATAGGGTATGAAATGTAATTGAGATTGAGAGGGAGTCACACTGAGAGAATATCCATATAATGAGAAGGGACACCCACGAGGTTTTATTTATCAGTTCTTATCAGCAAGTATTTTGTTTTACATTTGAGAAGTGGCAGACTGGCGAAGAAAGGCGAGCATGGGTCAGCATTAAGTGGATAATTTGTATGCTGCTTTTCTCAAGGTCATAAAAATTAGTCCTTTTTCGTCTTGATAGGGAAGAGTGACTAAATCTACCCTTCTCTCATTCCAGGTTTCACAACTAGGGACCTGGTGGCGGTTCTAATAGAGCGCCACAAAGGCCGAGAGCTGCATAAATTTGTATGCGCATCGGCGTACTTTCCTGGAGACACGGATGCAGTGCCTCCCTTACCAGTACAGGAACTTGTCCGGTACTGTGAGGACCAGAAAGTACATATACTAATCGGCTGCGACGCAAACGCACATAATACCATCTGGGGCAGCCGAGATACAAATAACAGAGGTGAGTCGTTATTAGAATATCTATATAGCAATAACCTCGTTTTTCTAAACAAGGGAAATAGTCCTACATTTAGAAATTCTATAAGAGAAGAGGTTTTAGACCTTACTATATCATCTCCTTTTATGACGGATATTATAGAGGGATGGCACGTGTCTGGCGAGGCATCTCTATCGGATCATATGCACATCCGTTTCGAGATAAGATGCAATGCCGAACACGCGTCAGTCCGTTATGACAACAGACTGACTAATTGGAGAACTTACCGCGAAAATCTTGCGGTCAGATCTGACATGCTGCCAGAAGCACCATCAAATACAATTGATGCAGATGCTGCGCAATGTCAAATAAATGATATTATTCTTACCTCATTCAAAAATAGTTGCAAGGTTAAAAGAACCGTGGTTAAAAGGTGCGTACCATGGTGGAACGATAACCTTGAGTCTATTCGAAAGAGGGTGAGAAAGCTTTTTAACAAAGCCAAACGCACCGGCACATGGGAACAATATAAATCCATGCTGACCATATACAACTTAGAGTTGCGCAGATCCAAAAGAGCCTCATGGCGTGCAAACTGTGAGAAGATAGAAAAACTTCTAGAGGTGGCACGCCTCCAAAGGGCCCTGTCAACGGATCAAGAAAAAGGCATGGGATTGTTAATTAAATCAGATGGTTCAATCACACGCGACCGTGAAGAAACGCTGAAAACTTTGCTTCAGGCTCACTTCCCAGGTTCTCACACGATGGTCATTACAGACGACCATACAGCGGAGGTCTCAATTCCAAGAAACCTCAGCAGAATTCATAGTTTATCCGGAACACTTTTTACTCCGGATAAGGTTAAATGGGCAATTAACTCATTTAAACCATTCAAGGCATCAGGTACAGACGGTATTTTTCCAGCCCTCATTCAAAATGGAATAGAATTTTTACTACCATCCATGATTGCCTTATTTAGGTTCAGCTTCAACTGGGGGTATATACCAGTTACCTGGAGGGAGGTAAACGTAGTATTTATACCTAAACCGGGAAACAAGCCGAGAGAATTACCTAAATCATATCGTCCGATAAGCCTGACATCGTTTTTTCTGAAAACAATGGAAAGGATTATTGACATTCACATTAGAGAATGCATATCAAAAAGCATGCATCTGCACCCTCACCAATATGCGTACCAAAAGGGCAAATCCACGGAAGGCGCTCTGTTAAGACTAACTACAGAGATAAAAAACGCCTACCGTTGCAAAGAGATCGCACTTTGTGCCTTTCTGGACATAGAGAGTGCTTTCGACAACACTGGATATGAATCCATATCAAATGCTTTGTACCATAGAAATATAGATAAACCAACTATTAAATGGATCAAAGCGATGCTGGAAAGTCGCAAAATAACTTCCTCGTCAGGAACGACCTCAGTATCAGTAACAGCCGTAAGGGGCTGCCCACAAGGGGGAGTACTCTCACCCCTTCTGTGGTCATTGGTCATCGATGACCTGCTACACAAGATAAGCAGTTTGGGCTACACCACAATTGGGTACGCCGATGATATTGTCATCATAGTTAGGGGCAAAGACTCAATAGGAGTCACATCAAAAATGAAAAATGCTCTAAAGACAGCCATAGACTGGTGCATTAAGGAAAATCTTTCCATAAATCCCAGTAAAGCCGTCATCGTTCCTTTCACTAAAAGGAGGAAATTAGACCTAGGCCTAATCAGAATAAACGACACGGTCGTAGAGTATTCCGACGAAGTCAAGTATCTTGGAGTAATCCTGGACAAGAGACTTAACTGGAACTCTCACATAAACAACAAAATCAGTAAAGCTAATAGAGCTTTATGGGCCTGTCGTCGCACATATTGTAGAACCTGGGGAATCTCTCCAAAGATCGTCCACTGGATCTACACAGTGATGATAAGACCCATCATAACATACGCCTCCATAGTATGGTGGACAAAATCCACACAAAAGGTCGCAATAGAGAAGCTCAAAAAGGTACAACGGCTTGCGTGCCTTGGTATCTCCGGAGCCATGCGTACATGTCCAACAGCTGCCATAGAGGCAATAACAGGAATTATACCCCTCCACATATACGTCCAAAAAGTGGCGATCCGCAGTGCAATAAGTCTAATACAGCTAAACGAGATAAGTCTTAATGATCATCCGGAACTTAAGACCCTTCTCGATGAACTGCCAGAACTTAACATGAACTGCACGGTCACAGACCGCATTCAAAAAACACTATGCTTCAACAAACGGTTCTCCACGGAGATACCCAGAGAGAAGCATGGGTTAGCAATAACCCACCAAACAGCCATAACGGCATAAAGTGGTATACGGGTGGTTCTAAAATGGAAACGGGGATAGGAGCGGGAATATACGAACCACACAAACGCTTCACGATACCCATGGGAAAAAGTCCCAGCGTATTTCAAGCGGAGCTCCACGCCATTCAAGAATGCGCCAGCCACATTATCTTATCTGGCATAAAAGGTGCAACCATTCATATTTTCACGGACAGTCAAGCAGCTATAAACGCCCTTAGCTCGTATACCATTGACTCCAAATCAGTCATGTACTGCTTCAATACCCTACAATTACTCGGAGCAAGAAACAAGATCAAATTATGGTGGGTTCCGGGTCATGTCGGGGTAGAAGGTAACGAAAAGGCCGACGAACTGGCCAGAAAAGGTTCAGAAACACCTTTCATAGGTCCCGAACCTTTCTGCTGCACTCCTAGATCAGCAGCAACGGCAGCAATTAAAAGCTGGGAACATAGAAAATGTATATATCATTGGGATAACATCCCAGGTCTAAGACAGGCCAAACGAGCCATTCGGCCCTTCAATCATAATGCCAGCAAATGTCTAAACCTAAGCAGGCATGATATCAAAAACCTAGTAGGTTACCTTACTGGTCACCACGGTTTAAGATATCATCTACACAAAATGAGAATAGCAGATTCTTCTGGGTGCCGACTCTGTCTTGAAGAGGACGAGTCAGCTGAACACATTTTATGTGAATGCCCAGCCCTTAATGGAATTAGAAAGAAGATCTTTCTCAGGGAACAATTGAGCCCCGAGGACATAAAGAATTCTTCTACTGGTAAAATTGTCCGCTTTACACGGAAAGTGGAAATTTTACTAGTTTAAAAATTTTCTGGCCCATACGGTACAAAAGATCTTTTAGGTCGAAGTACCCCCACCCCCCCCCCCCCTTTATAAATCGCCCTGGCGAGCCAGAATTTAAAAAAAAAAAAAAAAAATCTACCTGTAATCATATTTTCAATCAAACAAAAAGGCATTTACAGTACCAGCGACCTTAGTCCAAAACATAATTTCATAGAAACAACAACAATGGGTAAACCAAATTCATTAACTTATGAGGAAACATGCCAAATTCGAGCGTACAAGGAACAAGGCAAATCTATCCATTTTATAGCCGATAAGATTGGCAGCGGACCAACTGTTGTTCATATAGCTGTCTTAACCCTGGAGTAGATAATCATATTTTTTTATGACTTAAAAGATAATCATACGTCTCAGAGACGTATGGAACTTTGATAGTGTATTTAATTAAACCCATGGACTTTTTAAAAAGTATTAATGTTTTATTTATTGATGTAGTTCATATTGGGAGAAATAAATCAATGATTCAGTACCTATAAATAAATATTAATTTCAACAATAAAAACAAAAGACTTAAACTCCATTACAAATCAACAAAAGACAACTTATATTTTAAAGTGATGATGGGAGTGACGTTTCAACTGTCAAAGTGGAATTGCAAAAATTTTCGAAGCTCCGTATTTTTTTTCAAATTAAATTATAAATCCAAGTAACTTCCTAAGAAAAACAACGTAAAAACACTCATTTAATCACTTTGAACTAACAACGCAAATTGCTAGTTAAATTTACTCAAGTAAACAAGCTCAAAAAGTAAAACAAAAAATAAAAAAAAAAGTTTTCTCCGTGTTGCATCGAAATCAAATTGCGGTACAACGATTTGCCGATGAACCGCAAGCGATACTTATTTGAAATTTCTCCTGAACAAAACACTACCAACAAAAAGATTTCTCATCTAAAAGCATCAAATATGGGAATAGGCGATTTATCAGTTGCTGATCTAAGAACTATCTTAAATGAGAGTCTCGAAGAAAAGCTTAAAGATCTAGTCACAAAAAATGACTTGTTGGTGCTCTCGAACGAGATACTTTCTTTGAAGACACTTAACACCCAACTCAGCAGAAAACTCACTTTAATGACAGAAAGATGCGATTTGCTTGAAACCCAATTGGAAATTCTCTCACGGAAATCAAACGATAAGTCTATTGTGGTACACCTTCCTTTAGACACAGAAACCGATGCAATCCAATTAGCTAAACAGACTTGCAAGGGGCTTCTGAAGTTAAATGAAGACGAAGAAATCCAATTTAAGAGCTCCAGACAAATACGCAACAACAACACTGAAAGAGCAACTGTCATCATCGAACTTCCAACAGCGGCGATCACCGATAAACTTATTACCTCCGCGCACACGCTCAAAGGCTCCGGAATAAGTATATTTCGCGAGCAATCACTTTTATCAAGAAGAAAAAGAAAAACACTAATAGAAATAAAAAACAAACTGCGGCAGATAAATCCAAACGCCCGAATTTTCGTTAAAGGAGACAACAAATTGCAAATCAACAATCAACTTTTTGTTTATCAAATTTCACGAGGTTTAGTTGTCAAATCAGCAGCGGACATGTCACTCATTAGTGAACTATTTGGTGACAGTGGTTACGAGTACTTTGACTGCAGCGAGGGAGCGAGGTTGGCCGTGGTTCCAAGCTCTTCTTCCGCTTTTGGCCTCCAACCGCAGCGAGCGCTATTTGGAAATCAGAGTTCACACCATGTTAGGGATAAAACACAATAGGTAAATTCTGTCGTCTGCCATAACACAACTATTTTTCAAAAATTAAATATATGCTCGTATAATATAACTGGTCTCAAAAGTAAGCTTTTACATTCCGATTTTTTTAAATATTTACACCAATTTGATGTTATAATTCTTATAGAAACTTTTATTGAAGAAAAGAATCAAAATGAATTTCTAAAATATTTCAAAGACTTTAAAGTAATGTTTACACCCGCGATAAGATCTAATTTGCATGGAAGAGCCAGTGGGGGTATTCTATATGGGATTAAAAAATCTTTATGGGGTAATCTTATTAATTTTAAAATTATTGAATCTAAAATTATTTTTCATATGGTTAGCAACAACCTAAACTATTATATTATTCCTATTTACTTAAATTGCAATCATTGGCTTAGCGACTTCGATGAACTAGTGGAATTTATGAATAACACTTCTCTTGACCATGTGTTAATCGTCGGTGATTTAAATGCTAGGATTGGTGAACATCAAAATTCTTCCGCCAATATTTTACAAGCACGAGTTGCACTGGCCGAGAGTAGATGTTCTAGGGATAAAATTTATAACCGCAACGGGGGGAGTTTAACAGAATTTTTTGAAGTTTTCGGTCTATTTGTTTTGAATGGGTCTTCTATTAGTGATGCATGTGGCGAATTCACTTTTGTTAGCGGGCAGGGACAATCCGTGATTAACTTTGCTGCGATTTCAGGGGACTGGCTGAACATTATCGATGACTTTGAAGTTGCACTAGTCAACTACTCGGCTCATTTTCCAATTGTAATTAAAATTCAGCTAAAGGAGTTAAACCAGCAAGCTACACCTTCCAGTTTTAATAAGCTGAAGTGGTCGGAGAACAATGCAACCCTCTATAGAAGCCTCCTTTCTCGGCACTTACTATCTCTGCCCCAACAATCCGCAGTCTCGTCTGAAGTGGTATGTGAAAGTATAGAACGGGTTATAAAGACCGCAGCCCCTTTTGCGTTGAAGAGTACACACACTTTTGTAGCTAAAAATGTATGGTTTGATAAGGATTGCAGAAATCTCCGTAAACTTTCGTTCGTTTACTTAAAACTGTTTAGAACGACCAATTCTCAATTTTTCAAAAACATCTATCTTCGCGTTAATAATGATTTTAAAAAAATGTGCTCAGTTAAGAAAATCACCTATTTAAAAAACGTGGCTAAGAAATTGGAAAACTGCACAAACTCAAAGATATTTTGGGAGACAGTGTGCAATCTTGGTGGGCGCAATCAGGGTATGAAGTTCTCTTTAGAAGCTGAGACGTTAGCAGCTCATTTTAAAACTCTACTCTCAGCTGATGAAGACCTTCATACCTTTGATTACGCGCTACCTGATACTAGAGTCAACGAGCTGGATTTAGAATTCTCATTGCCCGAATTGGAAGTAACGCTCCAAAGATTGAAAAACAACAAGGCTCCTGGCCTAGACGGCATACCAGTCGAGTTTTATAAAAACAGCACTATTGATTTTAAAAACTACCTCGTGTCTTTCTATAACAAAGTGTACAATGATGGATGTGTCCCTAACAGTTTCAACGAATCTGTAATTTTTGCCATTTTTAAAAAAGGTGATGCTAACGCTGCGGAAAATTATAGAGGTATTTCAATCTTAAATTCAATAAGAAAAACTTTCACTGCAATCCTATATGAAAGGCTCTCAAAATGGATTGAGGATAACAGTCTTTTGAGCATCTTTCAAGCCGGTTTCCGCCCAGGTTTTTCAACCATGGATCATATCTTGGCCATTTCAAGCATTGCTCAACAATTTATAGATAGAAAAAAGAAACTATACACTTGCTTTGTTGATTTTAAAGCTGCATTCGATAAAGTCAATAGACAAGCTTTAATATACAAACTTTCTTGCATTGGTTTGTCAAGAAAGTTTCTCGAAGTAAGACTTGCATACTTATTTCGTCAACAAATGCAAGGGTATGGGACGGTTTCACATTTTCAAATCGATTTGATACAATTACAGGTGTTCCTCAGGGTTGTATCCTCAGCCCATTATTATTTGCCCTGTTCATAGATGATGTCTGCGAGCTTCTTCCGGGTGGAGTTAATTTTGCTAACATTATAATCAAAGTCCTGTTGTACGCGGACGATCTAGTCATGCTTGCTGATAATCCTTTCACGCTTCAATTGCAAATAAACCGTCTAAGTTCATTTTGCGAGTCTTGGGGCTTGCAAATTAATACCCAAAAAACTAAGATTGTTATATTTGAAAAGAGACAATCAAGAAGGCGAGCGGAAGAAAAATGGTCTCTAAACAATACACACATTGAGGTTTTACAAGAGTTTAAATATTTGGGTGTCCTCTTGACCTACAATTTAAGCTATCTAAAGCACTCCAAAGAAAAAAGCAACGAAGCTAAATTGGCTCTTAATATAATGTGGCCAAAGTTTTTTTCGAACCAAAATGTTGATTTAACGTCCAAGTACAAAGTTTTCAACGCGACAGTAAATGCATGCATGGCATATGGCGTCCAACCCGTCGGATACACACACTTCGAAGCTTTTGAAACTGAACAAAGGAACTTTTTTAAGAGGATATTTCGTTTGCCTAACTCAACACCCAACTACGCCATATATGTAGAGTCAGGAATAGTCCCTATATATATACAAAATTTGAAGGCAAATGCGAACTTCATTACTAGAGTGATGAAAAGAAGTGAAACTTGTCTTCACAAAATCATCTTAAGAAAATTACTTCGAGTGAATGCTTCCCCGTTTAAAAACTGGAACGAACTAGCTTTATCTTACGAAACAAGTTTAAACTTAACAGAAACTAATGTGACCGATTGGCAGGCTCAGTTTTCTGATGTGATTGCTAAGGTGGATCACAAAATGTTTCTGGATAACCTTTCCAGAGCATCTTCATCTACTTCAAGAGCTATTTATAGTCATTTAAACCTTGAACTGCCCTCGGAAGTCTCTTACTTTAGTAATGAATTTTCAGCCTCGGTTATAAGTATTATTTTTAGAGCAAGAGTTGAAATTTTAAATTTGAACTTTATACCTCATCGATCAGACTTGCCCCAGCTATGTGATCTATGTAACGGAAGAGTGAATGAAGATATATACCATTTCGTTGCTGCTTGTCCTATTCTACAAGAAATTCGCCGGTTGCATTTTCGGGAAAGTTTTATATCTTTGGACAAACTTTTTGAAATTTTAAATGGAGCAATGGGCTGGCTCAGCCTCTTTAAATATTGCCAACATGCTCTTTCTTACCGTAACAGTTTCACATATTAAACTTAGTCGATTACCCACTTATTGCAGTTTTGACCAAATTTTATACCTAACTATTTATTGTTTTGTTTCTGATCATACTAAATTTGATAATATCTCTTTTGTGTTTCAAATCACGTTAAAATTGATAATATTGTATAAACAGCTATTTCTAACCAAATTGTGTATTATCTTGGGTTTCAAATCATGTTAAAATTGATAAAATTTTGTATAAACAGCTAATCAAATTAACCAAATTGTATAATATTTTGTGTTTCAAATCACGTTAAAATTGATAGCATTGTTTTATATAGTAATATTTCCTCATATCTTTTGTTAAACATTTTTTCTTTTTTTTTTCTTTTTTCCTTTTCTTTATATTTTAAAATTTTTGCTTTTTATTATTTCTTTTATTTTTAAATCATATTATGAAATGTCATCTCAGGCAGACGGCAGTATTGCCATGTCCTTATTCTTAAGTATACCAATTTGTAAACTTTATGATGAAAAAATAAAAAATCTATCTATCTATCTCTATCTCTATTTTAAAGGAACCTTAAAATTAACATTAACACCATAATAGTTGCCAAATTTTCATATTTTTTTTTAAAATAAATCTATCTACTAATAAGTCTAAGTAATTTTAAATTATATACGATTAAATTAAATGTAAGAATGGCACACGTCACACACATCCCCAGAAGTACGGCATAGTGGCGGCCAATAAACGGGTCCGTTTCTCGAGATAACACCATCATTGAACTGAGACTTCAATAACTTGAATGTTGCACCCGCTGTGTGGCTTGTGTCATCGTCTTGTTGGAACCACATATAACTGATGCCCAATTCATGCAATTGCTAGAACTAACGTTCCAACGACCAACATGTCTCTGTACCGAAAACCATTTACCGTAACGTGACGATCATTTGCAACGGTAAAAAAAACGGCCCAATGACGCCACCGGCATGAAAACCACACCAAACAGTGACTTTTTTGGGATAAAGTGCTGTTTCATGAAGTATATGCGGGTTCTCACCTGTCCAGTAACACATATTTTGCTTATTGACGAAGCGGTTAAACCAAAACTGCTCTTCATCACTGAAAATGATTTTGAGATGAAATTCTTCATTTTCTTCCATCATGTCCAGAGAATTACGGCGGAAAATTGGCGTTAACGCTCTTAAAGTTGCGACCACCGACTCGGAATTTCGGTAGAAAATTTTAAGTATTTGTAAACGTTATTCCTTCGTATACTTCACCAAGATGTTGATTTTACTGAATATTTTGACATTAACAGTTTGGTAATCGGTTCAAGGGTGCGTTAGCACTGAAAGTTTGAATTTGTCACGTCGCTAATGAAACACCATTTATAATAATTTAATTCCATTTAGCTTCACCGCTCACAAAATGTCAAATGCCATGTATTATAGACATTTTCAAATTTGGTTCTTACGACTGTGTTGGTTATGTGTTTGGTTTTCGAACACACACACATCATAAACACGCAATTATCCAATTTCGGCTTAACATGTTCTGTTGAAGTACTTGACATCAGAAGGAGATTGCTATAACAACGTTGAACTGTAACGCAGTGATTTTACATTGTCGTCCAAATTGCAAATGCAAGTAGTGACCAGAACGAACAATGCAAGCTCTTCACCAATTTTCTCTTACCGCATTTTGATGCAAAAATGTTTTTCGGGTCTACTCGTAGTCTGAAAGAGTATGTACGTCTTTTCAATTTTGTGGATGAAAATTGCAGACGTCACAAGCACAAAGGGTCGGCTTATGAACGGAATAGGGTGGAGAAGCACATGAATACTTTGACGGACGATATGAAGAGAAGCGAAAGCAAATTTTCGAATTGCATAGTTTCATGCTGTCTCCAAAGCAGTTACACGAAAAAGGAAAGTCGCAAATGAATATTTTTGAATCCAGTTAGCTTATGGTACCAATGGTACAACAGCTATGTTAAATACCTAACTATCATCGAAAAGAGGTAAAAATGGCAACAATTTGGTAATTATTTACTTCCTAGCATTGGGAAAGTAATTGTATTTGGTCCTTAAGAAAAATCGTAGTTTACAACATATGTATTACAAAATTTGTAGGTCGCACAATACGTGCGGTAAATATTTTTAAGAAGCTGTATGTGCGCCCGCCCCCGTAGGGGTGTTTTTTTCTTGGCAACGCAGTAGATGCAGTAACATGTGCTACCAACATTCACGATTCACAAGCTCGAAAATTCAATGCCAAGAGTGCGGCTATGTACTTATCTAAATGACTACGTCCTTTCGCGAGACTGACGTCAGGTATCACTTCGCGGGGCTGGTTATTGATTGATATTGTCCGTTGCTTCTGACGCTTCTGGTGCTTCTGATGCTCCAGACTTATAATAGAGATGATATGATACAGAGGTATCACGCAGGAAAAATACAACGGTTTTGCAATTGATTAATAGCTCCCAAGTGTTAAAAGCCACAGAAAAGAGGATAGCAAAATGTTGCGTGATTTTGGGCGTACACGAACAATTAAGCTTTTTTTTCTTCTGTACGTCGTTTGATCGTACATGCATGCACCTACATATTGATATATAAGTAAGTAGTAAGTTGTGATCTTTATTCTGTAGGTATTTAATGTTTGTTATTATGTAAAAAATTCACAATAACAGCATGCCGTCAGTAGAAAAGAGGGAGAGGGGTATTGGGGGATTCTACGATGTCCGCGGCCTTAAAATTTGAAAACGAGGTTTTGTAGATCTCGATGAAATAAACGTAAAATTCTATGTGGTAACAGTCTAGTTCCACCTATTTTAATTTTTTATTGTTTTTTTTGTCATGCATTGCTACCAAATGAACAAAAATTGTTACATATTGAAAGGAGTCTGGAAAACGATGGTTGAATGCTTTAAAATATGAAGTATATTGTTAGCTGTTAGAATTTCTCTGACAGAATGTTAGATAAAGATAAAGCATTCTTATGCGTTTTGTATAATTTTAGATATACATATTCATATTGCCTGAAAGAATTATTTGGATCGACTTCATCTACATACTTTGCGAAGGAATGAACTTTGAACACTTGACCATTTCGGGCCCCTAGAGTATGTATACATTTATGAATATATACCTGCTTTCTTTGCGGCAGTGTGACAAATTGAATTAGCCCCTATACTTTATCCAACAAAAACTGTCAGTACAGGCCTTATGGAGGAGCTTTTTTTCTACCAGTGGTGCCTGCAGATACTCTCACGGCACTCAAACGCAAGAATTGTCACTGAAATAAAAACCAAACCACTGTCATACCAAGGAATTGTTGTTGTAATTTTCCTAAAATTCGCATACAACCCACCACAACCAGTCTCCCACACAGCCGAATGGGGAATGAGCATGATCGTCTTGTGTTCGCTTGCTATTATCTATCCACCAAAATAAGCAGTGTGTGTGACTAAAGCACATCAGAAGAGTATTTTAAATGTGATAATTAAAACAAATATTTTATTCTATTTAATATCCCTTTTTTATATTTCAATATGTAACTGTCACAACTTTTTATTTTTATTTTTTACTTTCCCAATGCTGTCTCACTTCGTCTGCTGTGATAAGCTATTGCTGTGTCAAATAGTGGATTGTTCTTCATGATCAGTTTATCGTTAAGTAATTTGTCTCTGTATGTTTTGTAAGCTTTGTAAATTTCGAAATCCTCTATTGCGTCTAATTGTTTACCTTTTTGGCATATGTGTAATGGTTTTAGGTTTTCCTCTATACTATAGTTGTGGTTATGTTCTATTAAGTGTTGCGCGTATGATGATTTTGTGTTGTGTTTAGGTATGTGTTCTTTAAATCTTTCTTTAAAGGTTCTTCCCGTTTGTCCTACATATATAGAATTTATCGCAATCTGAACAGCTTATTTTGTAAACTCCGGACAGATTTGCCTTATTGGTTTTTGTTTTTGGTTTCAATATTTTTTGTATGTTGTTGTTTGTTCTAAATGATATTTTTAAGTTATGTTTATGCATTGTTGCTGTATTATTTGTGGTAGGATGTTGGTGTAGGTTATGGAAGTATATTTATTTTCTGTTGGTTCGTTGTTGTTATTTTTGTTATTGTGTATTTTTTGTTTCATTTTAAGATGTAATTTGTCTATAGTTGAAGGGTTATAGCCATTCGCTTGTCCTATGCATTTTATTGTGTTCAGTTCTGTTTTGTAGTCTTTTTTGTCCATTGTTATTGTGATGAGTCTGTATATTAAAATATTGTATTGTACAGCTGCACAAGTGCAGTTTTTCTTACCGTCTATTTAGGTATATGGCATTGCGTCGTGGTTATATAATTTTGTATTCTATCTGCCTGATTGTGTTTATAAGGCGGAGACAATGGTTGTTATCTAAATCGCTGATAGTGCATCTAAGCAATTGATTTACTTTATTGTTTATATTAATAAAGAGAAACATGGCTACAAAGTCTTCCAAGGATCTAAGTGTAGAAAAGAACCAACAAATTGTTGATGTAACTGCAAAATTCTATGGCCTTTTTAAAAGTAAATCGGAAGCCGTAGGAAATGCAGCTAATATTTTTTCTATTACGAAACGAACTGTGTACAGGCTTTTAAGGGAAAAAGCAATCAAAGGCCACAATTCAAAACCAAAGAAGGATAAATCCGGTATCAAGAGCAAGGTCGATGATTTTGCCAAATGTGCCATTAGGCAGATAGTCCATCAGTTTTTTTTTAATGATGACCTTCCTAGACAAGATTTTATTGGAAGTACAAAAAAATGCAAATATATTGTTAACAAAAATAAGCAGCTCAACTTTGCATACAATATTACAAAAAGATCTCGGACTTAAAATCATCAAACGTCAGCGAAAGAATCTGTTGTTGGAAAGAAGTGACATTATTTCTTGGAGACGAAGATATTTACGCGAAGTAAAAAAAAATAGAGAAAAAAAACCAAATTTTTCTTTTACTGATGAGAACTGGCTCAACGAGGAAGTTCTACAGGTTTCTCCGATGGAGGACATTTATGCTGCATTTCGGGAAAAACCGGAGACTACCACGAGAACATTGGTTTGGTGGACTGCCCAAGATAAAGCGATAAATCGCGATAAGCTAGGCAAAGTCCAACGAACAGCTTGTCTCTGCATAAGTGGTGCACTGCGCACTACCCCCTCTGCTGCAATGGACATTCTGTTTCACCTGACACCCCTGGACATCTTTATCAAAACAACGTTCCAATGGTCAGAGAATGAAATCGGCCACGCATCTATTCTGAAAAAATTTAGAATCCTCTCTTGTAACATAGCCCTCCCAGAACATTCTGGGAAGGGCCACCCGTCGAAAATAAATCGATCTATTTTTATACCGATGGATCCAAAACCGACGAGGGGGTAGGAGGTGGTGTGTTCTCTGACAGGCTGAATCTCAGCCTCTCCTTTCGACTCCCTGATCACTGCAGTGTGTTCCAGGCAGAAATCTTGGCTATCAAAGAAGTCCCGTCGTGGCTGAGGAAGAACGTGATATCCGTTAGGGATATCTGGAACTTCTTAGATAGTCAAGCTGCATTAAAATCCCTGGATTCTGGGTCCACAAACTCTATCATAGTCCGTGACTATCGATCATCTCTAGTCGAGATGGCGAAGCATTTTAACATCCACCTATGCTGGGTGCCAGGACATACAGACATTCCAGTTAACTGTAGGGCGGATGAACTCGCCAGAAAAGAAACCACACTGCCCCTTCTACCTCTGATAATGGTTCACTAGGCATACCAATCGCTACATGCAAACTCATGTTTATGAGACAGACCATTGAGAATTGTAAGCTTAGGTGGACAAGTGGCAACACTTGTCTAGCGACAAAGCAGATTTGGCCAAAGCACAAAGCTGGATCTGAAACGCTCTAAGTGTTTGATATCTCTAAACAGACTTCACATTGGTGCTATAATTGTTGTGATCACCGGACACTGTCTCATAGGCAGACATGCAACAAGGCTTGGCGTCCAGACAAATGATTTCTGCAGAAGCTGTATGGACGAGGAAGAGGAGGAGACAATTCTCCACCTTCTCTGCACGTGCACTGCTCTCTCTCAAAGACGTAAACTCCATTTAGGATCCTTCTTTTACAATGATCTTAACGATCTCATTAACACCGACATAAAAAGTCTGTCAAGCTTCATCAAAAGCTCCAACTGGTTCAACGAGTAGGAGGATGATACATCCGTGTGGTATCACAATGGGCCTGTCATTGGCCTAAGAGTGTCGGCCTCAGCCGACTACCACTACAACCTAACCTAACCTAACCTAACCACGAGAACATGAACGCTGATGTGTATGAGAAATGATTTAAAGATATTTTAATACGCCTGGAACCCAACTCCGTCATAGTTTTGGACAATGCTTCCTATCATTCCAGAAAACAAAATAAAGCACCATCCACTTCCACGAGAAAAGATGAAATAAAAAAGTGGATGAGATCTAATGCGATAAGTTTCGAGGATGATATGGTTAAAGCAGAGTTTCTTGAAATCGTTAAACGGTACAAAGCCAAGTATGAAACATACGTCGTGGATGAAATGGTTGAAAATGCGGGACATAAAGTGCTTCGCTTGCCGCCTTTGCCTTATCACTGTGACCTAATCCAATAGAATTGGTTTGGGCTCAAGTGAAAGGGGTAGCAATCCAAAACAAATCATTTAAAATGGCTGAAATAAGAGACTTACTAAAGACTTAATTACTCATTGGATTAGTTGAGTAGTGATATTAGAAATTAGTATTTTATGTTTTACAATATTTATAATGAATAAATTGGATTGCAGTGATATATTTTTCGTTTTGATTTTTTTTTGTGTTACGAAATTTATATATTTTGTTGGTCTACTGGAGATACCCTTAAAAAAACGCGCCTATTATTATATTACCAAAAAAGAAAAAGATAAACGGAATTTATTTCGTTCCCCAATATTTTTATTTTAAATTGGAAGATTGTTCACGTTGTGAAAAAAAACATAGGGACGGGCTACAGTCCGCTTGGGCGAACTATTGGATACCCTATTCTTATTCCTATCCCTCATAAGTGGGCGTGACAAAATTCTAAGTATGGTTGAATTGTTAAGAAAGCTCTACATATTTTGTTATATAACATTTAAAGGATTTTATCGAAAAAAACGCTCCCTAGCTCAAACTTGGGTGTTTCAATAAAATTGTTTTATTTAATTGTGGGCGTGTCAGTAGGCGGATTTAAAAAAAAATAACTCATGAGCATAAAGGGCCCCTAGAGAGTATATATTATAAATTTCAGCTCCCTAGCTCAAATTTTGGTTTTCAATAAAATTGTTTTATTTAATTGTGGGCGTGTCACTAGGCGGATTTTGAAAATATTTACACATGAGCTTAAAGGGCCCCTAGAGAGTATATATTATAAACTTCAGCTCCCTAGCTCAAATTTTGGTTTTTCAATAAAATTGTTTTATTTTTTTGTGGGCGTGTCAGTGGGCGTATTTTGAAAATTTTATATCCCGAGCAGTTTTAGGAGTCATAGATCATGTATAAAAAATTTCAGATTTCTAGCTCAAAATTCGATTTTTTCCAAAATTTTGTTTTTTTAGTTTGTGGGCGTGTCTGTGGGCGGATTTCAAAAATTCGTAAACTTGATTATTTCGGGACCCTATAGAGTATATGGTTAAAATTTGAGCTCTCTAGGCGACGGACGGACGGACGGACATGGCTAAATCGACATTACTATCGATGCTTATCATAAATATAGTAACTTTTAGGGGTCTACGGGCAATATTAAGGTATGTTACAAACTATGCGTCAAAATTAATATACTCTTAGAATAGGGTATAATCATGTAAATACAATGACCGGAATAAATATGCAAATATACATATAGAATGGTAGTAAGCCCACATTTCCTTGCATAATTTTTGGCACTGTATTTGCTAGTTACACTCATTATTAATTACTCATTACATGTATAACCTGAATTACAGTATTCCGCTAATAGATTTTTTTTGTATCACACCACGTTACCAAATCGGCCACTCTTTAAGTATATTATTTTTCTATTTTCAGTTCGTGTTCGACAAAATAAAGAACTATTTAGAAAAAAGGTAATCTCTGGTTTTTTCCACTTTTCTGCAACAAAGACACTGCAAGGAATTTCTTTTCTCCTTCATAGCTTTTTCAACTTGGTGAACTAGCGAACAGCAAGGGTAGTTGAAACCGAGATTCTCAACCAAATTACAACAGCGAAAAGGAAACCTCAACTTCTGTCCAAACTGCAACTCTGGGAGCACCTTCACACCCACCCCAATGGCGAATTATCATACACACTACGGCAACCGTGTGAGAGCTTTAAAGAGGGACCGATTTATGTAAGTCATTGCAACCAGACTGAGAGACAAACATCCTTTCTTCTCTGTACTGACAATTTTTCTTGGACAAAGAATAGAGAATATGGCCCCGATTGCGGTTGTCGATTTCTTGATCGAAAAATGACTTCTTTCGATCAACGATCGTCGATTTCCCTATTATTTTTTTTGTGACTGTCGATTGTGGACACCATTTTCCTATTTCACAAGCAATTCCTGTCGATTGTAATTTTCACATCGACGCGTTATGCATATAAATATTCACAATATTCTTGTAATTTAACATGATTTAAAAGTAGAGAACACTTCTAACAATTACTAATCCTAAATTAACACTCACTTAGACACAACTGAATACAATTTTCTTAGCTTATGATGACACACCAGTTTTCAGTTTAAATCCTTAAAAGTGTTGCTTACTTTTAGATGTTGAATTTTAGTGAGTCTTTCAAAATAGAGTACTGCTCATTCGATTGCTTAAAGTAAGATTAGACTGTTTGCCAAGTGGGCAAATAATGAGCATTTCTGACGGTTCTCGCTGTCAAAATAGGATCATGCAGTGTAATCGGCATATCTCAAATGACCTACTGACCAAATGACCACACATGACCATGCTGATTTTGACAGATGAATTTGACCAAATTGCAGGCAGTCTAATCGGACAATAAGCTCGAATGCCAGCATAATGACCTAAAGACCATAATGAAATTTATTGAAATTTGGTTGTGATGAATTGAATTTTCATCTTCGAGTGTGCAGTGCGGTTTATATTATTATTGTTGGATACAGGTATTTGTAAATTTGTTCAGTGTTAAATAATGGTTAAGTCGTTCTGCTGTTATATTTATTTGGGTGCATTATTTATTTATTTATTTCATCAAAAGAAAGCAAATAATATTCGCATTTTCAGCAATTTTCAGGGGAAGTTTGATAGTGTTTTTCTTATTTTGAAATATTTTCCTCCTATTTCCAGGTTTTGTGAAACTCAAAAGGCGGAAAAGTTTATTTAAATACAATTACAATGCATTCTCCTCTCCTTTTTTGAGATCCTCTATCTCTACTACTTGGGCGATGAAATCGGTTTCGGCAAAAATCTAAAGAAATTAATTTCTACAACTTGAAAATCAAACGATGTGGAAGAGAAAATCATTGATATGATTACCAAGTGTACAACGAATCTAATCACCAATAACAATACTCGTTTGCAGGTAAGTTAAACACTTATTAGTTTTCCGGTACAAATAATTTATTGTCACTTGTTGTTGAAATCGTGGTAGAAATCACGAACATCAGCTCTTTTAAGAATGATCTAATGATCAACGATCGAAATCTTATTTGGGAACATCTCGAGAAGCATCCCATCAAGGATTTAAGGTTGGATACATTATCGCTGAAGATGAAAATCTTGAATCCAGAGGAGCAAGAAATGAATTACGTTGAGGAAATGACTACCTGCAAGCTTATGTGCAACAAATATGGAAGAAACGGATGGATACATTCGTAGAATGATTAAAAATATGTAAAAGCCGCTGATGGAAACGCATTCAATGAGGTATAGTTAAATTGAACAATCAAGTTGGGTTAGGTGATCATTAAGGGAGGGTAAATGCATTTGGAATTCATTGTTGTGCGATTTTAGTTTCCATCACAGTTTCCCAAATCGATAAAGTCGCATCCAAGCCTACAACTTTAATAAACTGTGATTTGGAGATGGTCGTATGTTCTTTTTTTGCAGGAGTTCATTGGTCGATACGTTACTTCCAATCAAATCACAATCAGAGATTGTGCTCTGGATGTTGTACAGCGTAAAGCATGTTGTACAAATCAAATGTGAAGTAAATTTACGAAGTACTGTACCCACATTATTTCAAAATTTTGAACGTTTGACTCTGGATGACTTCTACGAGTATTACGTGCATTTTTGAGCTTACATATCGGTAAGGTTTTCTTAAAAGTAATCCATAGTGATTAAAACCGAATACAAGAGATCTTTTCCATATAACTAGGAGCTATATTACATTTTTCTGAACCGCATAGCCTTAAATACCTATATTTTGCATATGTGAGGTCTTCCTTAGATTACTGCTCTGTTATCTGGAATCCATATTATATGGTTCACTCTACAAGGATAGAGAAGATTCAAAAATGGTTTACTAGAGCTGCGATAAAAAAGCTTAATTGGAATATCGACTTGCCACCATATAATATCAGATGCCAACTGATTGGAATTTTGCCTTTATGTATTCGGCGGAGGTATTTTTCGATCATGTTTGTGAGAGACCTAATAAGTAATCATATAAATTGTCCTTACCTGCTTACACAGATCAGATATCGAAGACCCGTGATAGCATTGAGAGATCAAAATATGTTTGTTGAGCCTATGCATAGAGTACAATACGGATATAATGAAACGATAACTAGATGCTTAAGAGGAGCTAATTCAGTTGGAAATCTCATTGATCTTCACTCAAATATAAGTAGAAATACGTTCAAAAATCAATTACTTATGCTTTTAACAGACTTTGGTGAGGTTAATTAAGTATGTTAATAATTTGTCGAATTAAGTATGTATGTTATCCATTAGAGGACCAAGTGTAGCTAAGTTGATGAAATCAATAAATAATGGGCAACCACAAGCGATGATCGGCCTTATAAGGGCAACGTATATGTATTCTCAAAAATATATTATTTGTATTATACAAATGTAAATGTTTAGGTATATAAAATAAAATATATGTAATAGGTATTTGTTTGCTTTTTTTATATTGATTATTATTATATTATTGTTTTGAGTGCCTTTCGATAAGGATCGCAGTTCTTTTATTATTTATTTTAAATGAAGTGCCTTTCAATAAGGATCTCATTTTTTTTTATATATATATACTGGAGTGCCTTTCAAAGAGGATCGCAGTATTCAAAGGTTATATCACATAAAACTATACGTATCACTATCACTATCACTTACATGTACCCAATAAAAGCGATGATCATCAGCATTACAGATGATGTTGAGAACAGGTGACGGTGTTCAATCAGGTTGCGTTGGGTTGGTTCGACAGTGGTTAGGACTTCAGCTTGTATAGCCCGAGAGCCTGCTACATGTTTATTTAGCATATTTGTGGATTCACATGTGTATTACAGTTATGGAAAATGCAATTAGCATCGAGTTACATGGGAATAATAATGAAAAGTTGCATAAATATTCGGTGCTTGCTGCTAGTGTTGTTGTTGTTGGTATCGGCGTCGTTTGCTGGGTCAAATTTTTGCGGGAGTGAAGGGGATTCAGGTAGCTACCGTAACTCGCGCAACGCGACGGCATAGTACTTTTTTCTCCATCCCAGCCATCTCCGTCCTGGAATTGCTTCATTTGTGTGTGTGTGTCGTTCATGAACATTTTTTTTTTCAGGGTATCTCGCTTACAAAAATTTATATCGACTTCATTGTAGATGGATGGATTTAAAAATTTCTTGAGAGAGGGATTTATCCAATCTAAAGTTAGTTTGTTCTGGTCAAATATCCTTAGAAACCGAGTGGTCAGGATTATTTAGCCAAGAGTTCTCGGAACCCCAAAAATATAATAATATTCATAAATGCCCTCAGAAACCGCCCAGTATTTCCGTATTCCAGATTATTTTTTATTTCAAATATAAACTTTAAATGTTTTACTGGAGAAATCATTGTAAATGAATGTTCTATCCTTGCAAAGTATGTAGATAAAGTCGTTTTGAACAATTCCTTCATATACAGTACCTATATTATTAGACCCAAGTAAAAAAATTATTTTTTATTTTTTAAATTATTTAAAAAGTATGAAGTAGGCTTCTTTTATTTTTCATTTATATTTTGCGTTACCTAGGTAATTATTAGGCTTTATTTGAGACTTCTTTACGGTATATTATGAAACATTTGAAATTTCTATTAAGTAGTGAATGGTTGAGTGACTAGATAGATAGATAGATAGATTCTTTATTTTTTCATCATAAAGTTTACAAATTGGTATACTTAAGAATAAGGACATGGCAATACTGCCGTCTGCCTGAAGTTGTTGAGTGACTAAAAATTTCAAAAAGTGCCTTAAAATTATTTGCATATAAAAGTTATTTCTGTCAAATAAAGCTCGTGTTTTTCGGTAAGTTCTGATGTTTTACTTTTGTTTATGGGTAAAACTATGCAAACAGATACCTAGTCATTATATTAAAAAAAAAAAATTAAAAATCGATGAAAGATGGGAAAAGGGTCAGACCTCTCCCCGAAGAAAGTCGGCCAAGTTGTTGGCCTATTAAAGGCATCTAACCTATTCCAATATGATATTGCGGGTGAAGTTGGAGTGTCGCGAAGTTCTGTTAAGAATATTAAAAAACATAGGGACGGGCTACAGTCCGCTTGGGCGAACTGTTGGATACCCTATTCTTATTCCTATCCCTCATAAGTGGGCGTGACAAAAGTCTAAGTATGGTTAAATTGTTAAGAACGCTCTACATATTTTGTTATATAACATTTAAAGGATTTTATCAAAAAAAACGCTTCAATAAAATTGTTTTCTTTAATTGTGGGCGTGTTAGTAGGCGGATTTAAAAAAAAATTAACACATGAGCATAAAGGGGCCCTAGAGAGTATATATTATAAATTTCAGCTCCCTAGCTCAAACTTTGGATTTTCAAAAAAATTGTTTTATTTATTTGTGGGCGTGTCAGTGGGCGGATTTTGAAAATATTTATACATGAGCTTAAAGGGCCCCTAGAGAGTATATATTATAAATTTCAGCTCCCTAGCTCAAACTTTGGATTTTCAAAAAAATTGTTTTATTTATTTGTGGGCGTGTCAGTGGGCGGATTTTGAAAATGTTTATACATGAGCTTAAAGAGCCCCTAGAGAGTATATATTAAAAATTTCAGCTCCCTAGCTCAAATTTTGGTTTTTCAATAAAATTGTTTTATTTTTTTGTGGGCGTGGCAGTGGGCGGATTTTGAAAATTTTATATCCCGAGCAGTTTTAGGAGTCATAGATCATATATAAAAAATTTCAGCTTCCTAGCTCAAAATTCGATTTTTTCCAAAATTTTGTTTTTTTGAGTTTGTGGGCGTGTCTGTGGGCGGATTTCAAAAATTCGTAAACTTGATTATTTCGGGACCCTAGAGAGTATATGGTTAAAATTTCAGCTCTCTAGGTCCAGTTTAAAGGCCTAATTTTTGCCGACGGACGGACGGACGGACGGACGGACGGACGGACGGACGGACATGGCTAGATCGACATTACTATCGATGCTGATCATAAATATAGTAACTTTTAGGGGTCTACGGGCAATATTAAGGTATGTTACAAACTATGCGTCAAAATTAATATACCCCTAGAATAGGGTATAAAAATGGATCTTGGGGTGTCTTTAAGCCCGAAGAGGAAGGGTAATTGCGGTAGGCCTCGCAACACAACCCCCAGAACAGACCGCAAAATTCGGGATATTTGCACGGCAAATCGAAAATTACCAGTTTCCCTGTTGGCGAAAAAGGTTTCCGATGAAGGAATTGGAATTTCTCAGCGAACAGTGCAGCGTAGATTGGCTGAAATTGGTATTTTTGCCAGAAAACCAGCTCGAAAACCAAAGCTGACTGCCACCATGATTAGAAAGCGTTTCGACTTTGCTCATAAATACAAAAAATTCACTCTTGAAGATTGGAAAAAGGTAATAAAATAAGACAAACTTAAAGCCAATAAGGTCATAAAAGTACAACTAATTTTTAACCTTAAAATCGCTATTTCTTTAACTTCGCAGGTTTGTTTCTCTGACGAATCTGTTTTCCAAGTAATGATGGAAAAAACGAAGTTTGTCAGAAGGAGACCGGGCGAACAAAATAAACCAGAGTGCATTGTGCCCACAATTAAACATCCCCATCCATAATGATTTGGTCAGTTATTTCTGGGAAAGGCACAGGGCGGCTCTATCTGGTTGAAAAGACTATGCGGCAGAATCAATACAAGAAGGTCCTGGAAACAAGGCTGCTACCGCAGCTTCAAGAATGGTTTTCTGTGGGCGAGCAACCCATTTTTATGCATGATGGGGCTCCCTGCCACAAAGCCAAGAGCATAACTGCCTTTCTCCAAGAAAGGAGCATTAACGTTTTGGATCGGCCAGGAAATTCCCCGGACATGAATCCGATTGAGAATGTTTGGGAGCTCTTGAAGCGGGCGGTGGCTAAAAGTGCCATAACCACGAAAAGGCAGCTGATGGAGAAGATCATTTTCGAGTGGAATCACAACCCACATATCAAAGTAACCGTGCAATCTTGCATAGAAAGCATGCCACGGCGAATTAAGGCACTTATAGCTGCAAAAGCAGAGCACACCAAATATTGATTTTTAGGAAAAGCATGCATCCCCAACTCTTAAATAAAAAAAATAAATCAATATTAACTAACTAGCAAAACCTTTCCGTCTTTTTTTTATTCCTGATATTATATATTATAGTAAACAAATTCAATCTAGAACATATTTATTACAAATTTAGTCACAGCAACCATTTAAGACAAAAATTTTTTTTTTTCTGCTGGGTCTAATAATATGGCAAGGTACTGTAAAGTTTGCTACTTACACTTTTACCACGCCCAATTTATGAGTGAGAGGAGTAGGATTAGGGTATCCAACAGAGAAATGCTTCAATTGTCTACTAAATTATAAAACCGATACCCCATTAGCTATAGCACAAACGCTATTGTATTGTCTATAACATCTTGTTCATTATTGAGTTACGTGAAGCAAATTTAAAATGTTCAAAAACGATATCGACCCGACGAAAGCGACAGTCGACTAACGGAATGAGAAGGTACCCTGAATTTTACTTTAAAAAATGTCTTCTATGAGGGAAAATACATAGCAAAAAAACCATCCGCAATCCATTCCCAGCTTAAAATAAAAACAATCTACCCAATTGGCAATCACGCAAAATATGTATATATTAGAGGTGTGCATGAATGAATTGATTTCATAGGTGTACACTACTTCAGCATACTCAATCCGTAACACATATTTGAGCAAGACAAGTGTGCTTGAACTGATCTAACAAAATAAAAGCAAAACATGGTATTTACTCATTGTTGGAAAAAACGAACGGGTGTTGCGCTTGTTTATTTTCTCTTTCCTGAGTGCTTCAAGAAATTACTGTACATATTCAGGCGAATAAAAGCGGAATATTCATAGTGTTCTTGTTTTAATTGCCAGTGCTACAATAATCATGTTATTGGTTTCGTTTCACAGGAGTTCCTTAGTGACATAGGAGACAAGTTATTAATTGATATTTTATATACATTTAATATACTGAGAAAAAAGTAATTAAAACCCTAAAAAGGGATATTTTTTATTTAAAATGCATACCTCTAAAACATATCAATATGTACACTGACGATCACAAGGATGCGGCCATACATTTTGCAATCGATTTCCAGTCTTTATGATAGAAATTTTATACCCCGTAACTTTTACTACCTGTGGATGGTAGGTACATATTTTCCCAACTTCCAATTGTAAGTCATACAGTTAAAGGGCAAGCGTATAAAAAGATGCGCACTAGCATGAGGCCATTGCGAATAATTCGTTGCAGGAGTTCACATCAGCGATTTTTTTCAAAGTTTTGTTAGAATATTTAAAAAGGCGTTGAAAAGAACTGTTTCTATTTAGTTAGAAAAAAATGGGTTCCGGAAAGTCTTTGAGAGCGACAGAAAGAGGAAAAATAGATGCCTTCAAGGAGTTAGGACTCTCAGGCCGAGAATATGAAAGGAGGCTTAATAAAAGAAAGACTATTATAAACAGTTATCTTGCGGATCCGTAACACTATGGGAAAAATGAAAAAGGACGCACGGCAGAAGCAATAACATTGCGAGAAAAGCGGGTTATTCTACGCCTTACCTCAAATTCTACTCTACCAGTGATTAAAATAAGGGCCAACAGCGGAGTATCAGCCAGCATAGCAACGGTCCGAAGGATAATACGAAAAAGTGGTACCTACTATACAGAGAAGAAAACTTGAAAAGAAACCTGTTTTGAGGCAAAAGAACATGTCGCTTGGAGTAGTGAACAGGGTTGTGATTTTACTGCAATTGTAGTAGATCTACTGCTTTTTTTCGAAAAATAAATCTACTGCCTTTAAATAAAATCTTCTGCACTTTTGGTCTTAAGAAAAAAAATCATGCAATGTAGTAGTGTAAAAGTAATCACAAAATATTTTTTTAATTCTATCACTGAATGCAGTCAGTCTCATTCTTCCTGTTGAAATCCACCCATTAATTATAATGTTTATACGGTTTTCGGCTATCGGCTATATTTAGATGGCAAGTGACAAGAGTATATCCATATAATGAGTAGGGACACTCTCTGTATATATTATGCATTTCCTACTACCACAAAGCAATATGCAGAAAAAGCCTACAATATGTGGAAGCAAATGGAAAGGATGGGTTTTAATAATTATGGAACGACCGCTGTGGAAAAAAAGGGTACACAGTATATTTTGCCCGTACCACTACATGCGGCATGCTTCGTCAGACGAATGATTGTAGGTTTTTCATAATGCTTTTTTAAAGGCGTATCGACTGAATCCTCGTTGTGTGTATCTTTCACTTCGTGCAGTACTACCCGGTTTGCTTTTTTTTAAATGAACCGCTACAATTACCCTTCAGTCCATTTCAATTCATTTGTTCATTTTAAAGATCATTTTCAACGTCAACGTCAAAAACACAAGTGTGAGCTGAAATTAAGTCAGAAACCTCCATATTCACAGATTTCAAAGTAACTCTTATCTCTTATCATGAGTTTTTAGATACGATAGATAGCCTGGAGTAACAATTTATTTCTCGTTTTCCCAATTTGTACTTTTGTAATAATTTTGAAATGAAAATGTATAATATATTAAAGAATGAATTTGATTACTTTTACTTAAGATCAAAACAAAGAACTATTAGAAATTAGAAAAAAAATTATGACTATGAATATATGTATGTGCATTTTTGTTTTGTTCTGTTTTTGTTATGTTTTAAAGAAAAATTAATGTTTATTTTATTATTTTAAATTATTTATGTGTATATATTTTATGTCTTACTTACATTTTGAAAATATCTGCGAAACAGTTAAATCTACTACGTTTTTTTTCAAAAAGTCCCATCCCTGGTAGTAAATGGAAACGCGTTGTCTTTTCGGTTGAAAAAAAGTTTAAGTTTGATGGCCAACTCTTATTTCCATGATCTAAGAAAGGAGGAGCTTATTTTGGCAATACAGCACAGCCGTACATCAGCTGTATTTTTGTGGGGAGCTATTACCCACAATGGCACAATCAAGTTGGAGTTTTTTGTCCACAACAATGAACCGAAACAACTACAAATGTTTGCTGGAACGGTAATTTCCAAAAGTGAAAAACATTTTCGGACCTCTGTCTTGGATATTCCAGCAAGACAATGCTGGAACAGACAATGCTCGACAGTTGGAATCAAACAGAAGACGTGAAACTTTTACCATGGCCGCCCTATTCACCGGACTTAAACATATTCGAAAATGTTTGGGCATGGTTATCTCGTAAAGTGTATGAAAGCGGCCGACAATTTGAAGACAAAGATACTTTAATCGAAGCTATTCGTGATGACTGGGCCCAAATTTCTCTCAATTATTTAAAAAAAAAAAACTGTACCTATGATTATATTCCAAACCGTCTTATAGAGGTCATATCGAAAAACGGCGGGCATACTCATTATTAATGTAGAAAAACATAATAAATAAATGTTTTAAAACCATAAAATGTAAAGATTTTATTAATTTTTTCCTTTCTTTCGAAGATTTTGGATGTGGCCTCATGCTAGTGCGCATCTTTTTATACTCGTATGCTTTTCAAGTAGTTCATTATTTGATCTTGGGAAATTCCTGTGGTCGTTTCTTATTTACCCTTTAATTTTATGACTTACTGTTATGAAAATACGTACCTGTTCACAGGTAGTAAACGTTTCTTGGTATTAAAGACTGAAAATCGATTGCAAAATCCTTGTGATTGCCACTGTATGTATAAACTGTCCAAAATCAAGATCGCTGTAAAAAACTGGTTTTCTTATGGAGCTTTGTGTCTCTTGATATTTGAATGAGTGACAGACTATACATGCTTTCTGAGAGCTGAAAAAAAGCTTCAATGTTCGTGTGCGCCCAAAATCTCGCAATATTTTGTGGTCCATTTATCGGTGCTTTTCAAAAGTTGGGAGCTATTTAATCAACTGAAAATGCAATGGATTTGTTTGTATACTGCGTGACTTCTCTTTGTATTATATGCTCTATTATATTGAGTGTCAAATTTCTTTGAAGATGCTCCACCGATTTTTAAGATATAATCGGTTTTTCTCATATGGGGTAATGAGAGGTTTTTGCGAAAATCTGAATATGCCGTATGTACTCCATGTATTCAAAATATCGAAATTGATCAAAATGAATAAAAAATATTTTACAAATTTTACTATGCAAATTTGTGGAAAACGGTAGTATAAACTGGTGTGAAATTTTTATAGAAATAACTTGACTGGTTTTTGAGATATGATCATTTAGGTATATAACGTACTGTTATTTGACCAATTTTGCAATTGAGTGCGCCATTTTCTTGCACTCAATTTTATTATTATATTTCAAAAAACGATCAAAACCGTTGGAGCCATTTTGAAGAAACTTAAAAACATTTTGTAGATATAGTATCTACTTACTTATAAAAAAAATGCCAGTTTTTTTAGCGTTTGGTTTTTAATTTTTAAAAACACACAGGAAAATTGCAACAGTGTACACATTTTTTATTTAACCTCATAAATCATTGCTTGCCATTTACTTTTTAAAGATTTCTTTGTGTCAATGTTGACCACGACTACGGTTATGGAGATACCAATTTTGAGCTGCATGACACACAGCACGCGAATCGATGGACCAATTGAGAAATAAGTTCACTATTCAATTTATCTTTCGTTTTGGAGCTTTGAATTGACCGGCTACATCGTGCGATTTCGCGCCCTAAGATTATGCGGAGGGGATACTTAAAACCACTCGTCTATGCCGATAAGCCAGCGTCAATTGCACCCTTGGGTGACAACATTACCCGTGTTATGAGCGAGATATCAGCCAATATACTCAAAATTTGACTCTCCGTATGGACTACTTAAAACGTAGTCGTGGTCAACATTTACATGAAATAATCTTTAAAAAGTTAATGGAAAGAAATGATTTATAAAAAATTTTATTGACGTTTGGTTTTTTCCTGTTTTTTGACAATTAAAATCCCAACGCCTAAAAAATCACCCATTTTACCTGCAAACCCCAATTATCAAGTTTGAAGAAAATCCGTTCACCCATTGTGGCTGGAGCCTGGGCTTCAGGTGGACATAAAGAAAGACAGTCAGATAGACAGACAGACAGACAGACAGATAGACACACAGACAGACCGAGGGACGCAAATTCGGGATACACTTTTTGGCCTGATCTGTAGTCGTAATAATCATACCTCATACTCAGTTTGAGTTCAGAATTTTATGACAATTGATTTTCTCTTTAGTATAAAACAAAAACAGTATACGAGGCAGTTTACAAATTTATTAATAATAAATATTAAATAGAACAGTAAAACTTACCTGAAATGTGGGAATTGCTTTTCATCAAGGTTCGGAAAATTAGACAGCCAATTAAATTCTGCTGTTCTATACAATTTTATTGTTTATTTACCGCTAAAAAAAGTAGTCGACCTCACCGAAAAACGACAAACACGAAAATCGGTAAAACAAAGGCTTAAGAAAAAAAGACAGGACAAGATGTGGATCTCTGCGTAGGAAAACTAACGTGTAGTAACAGGAATATTCTTCTACTCTTATACGAAAAAAGGACCAACCATATTTGTTTCTGGTCGCTTAAGTCAGCTTAAGCAACGGAGCGAATTCACAATGCTATATACTCAAACCCATAATAGCCGCTATGCTTCGTTTCGGTCAGTTTCGTTCACTTTCACGAACTTAAGTGAAAGTCCCTTAAGAGTTATGAGAGTGTTCACATAACCGGCCTACTCCACATTTCCTGAACTTACTCTGTTGGTTTTTGAAATTATTGATGCGCCTATCAAAATCACAGTTGATGTGGTGATGTGTTTCTACTATAATCATGCCAAGTCTTCTCTATGGAACCGACTGCTGGAGGATAACTAACTAGGAAAGGGGAATTTATATTGGGCTCTTTCAAAAGATAAATATTTTGTCGAATATTTGGTCCTGTGTGGGAGGAAATCAAATGGACTGGAAGAAACAACCGCGTACTCTATGAGCTGAACCAAGATGTGGATGTCGTCCAAAAAGCTAATCACGTCGACTACATTTATTCGGTCACTACATTTGTCGGAGTTGGACAATAATTTCCGAAAGGTTCTTCAACATCAACTCTACGAATTACACCATAGTGGAGACCTGCGGAAAATAACCTTATGAAACCGCTGCTACTTCGGTTCAGCGGAACAAATGGGTTCAAAATTCCTCACTCGAAGGACAAAATGCATGCTCTATCGAACCTCAATCTTACCAGTCATGCTTAATGGAGCCGATTGTTGGACGATAAGTAGAAAAGGGGAATTAATTATAGGGTTCTTTTGAAAAAATAAATATATTTGGTCCTGAGGTTGAGGAAGGCGATTGGAGGAGAAGATACAATCGCGAACCATATGACCTGTGGTTGGACAATAATATTCCAAATGATCTTCGACACCGCCAGGTTCAATAAGACAATAGAATATCCTTTTTAAAGACCAATCCATCGCGGATGCAAAAGCGCTTGGTCTAAGCAATTGGAAGTAGTGTGCCCAGGACCCAGTGGCCGCTGTGTCCCAGTCAGAGACTTTGCACGGGTCGGAATCGGGAGGCCTTAAAGTAAGTAAAAAATAAACAACGCATATTGATTTAAATATATATAGATTTTTTTAATGTTCTATTTAGAAAAAATATATTATTCTTTACAATACATAAATACAGTCGCTGCGTGTGCCTTTGTTACATCTCAAAAGACTATTTCACATCATAACAATAAATATTTATTCGACTATCTAGATATGTATGTACCAGCATAACATATCGATTTGCATATTAATAAAGTATATATTCATAGCAAAACATACAATAAAAAAAGTCATTTCACAATAAATGTATTTATGTATAAACAATTTCTTTGTATACCCTAGTTAATAATTTAGTTAAGATTTAACACTTAAATATAAAAATCTGTCATTTTAAATATAATGTAAGAAGTTAATTATTTATACAACACGCTTTCAATCCTTCAGTCATTAATACTAAACATCAAAGACGAAGTTTTGGTGATTAAAGCTTTTTTTTCATTTAAATATTTATAATATTTACATAACTGTATGTATCTGTGTGGCACATTATCGTCCATCAGTTAATGCGAAAAATTGAAAAATGTTTTTTGCATACAAAAGGAATAAACTTATGTACCAACACTACCTATATATTATGCCTATCTACTATCACGCTCGTCTCCTCAAAGCAATTCATTCGCCGGGAAGAAACTTTCCCACACTTGCAATTTGTGCATATCAGGTAAATCTATCACCTGCAAGTTCTCGGCTATATTAAGGCACTTTAGGGTTTTCTCATCTGACCGAACTTCTTCCCATTTATCTGTAGCTGCCGGATCATAGTTAGGATTGCCATCAGCTGCAAAGTGTGTCCACAATCCGACGAGCCTTTCAATGGTCTTATACTCATTGGTATGTTTCTTCAACTTCTTTGCAACAGAATTATAGAACAAATAGGAAAGATCATCACCGTGACAGGTACCGCGTACTTTCTTACCACAGGTTAGAATACGTATATGATTGAAATGCTTCGAATCAAAGTCGAAACGATACATGTAAGTTGAAGCTGACGCATACTTAAGACGCGACAATACTGTTCGATAAATCGGAAACCAGAAATACTCATGCGACACCATCTAAAAGGGAAAGTAAAAGCCAATTAGACATCTCGTTAACAAAATAAATAAAAATAATTTGCTTACATTGAGGTATTCGTAAAGGGTTTCGATGCTAGGATCCTTGTCTCCGTAGTATGCCTTTTTCAGACGAAGGCCATACTCCTTACAAAGTTCACTCTCCCGATCCATTCCCAATTCTATGGGAACCACAAATCGGCAATTCCCGAGTTCGTTAAGAAGTTTTGGATTCCGTTTGGTATCTGCAAAACAAGAGAGGCAAATAATTTTATTTTTCGTTTTGAAATTGATAGTTCTAGTTTTATTGTAATGTACGAGTATGTACGAGTATCATATTTTTATTTTAAATTGCTTAAAATATTGGTACAAATTTGTGTAATGATTTGTCTTGTATTGGGAATTTATAGGCCCAAGGACAACGTACACCCAAGCAATTCGCATAATTATAGAAATGAAATTTATTTATTTTACATTGCATATCTTTAGGGGTGTGTGCATAGGTTAAAGCAATATGATTTGGTTGAGAAATATAATAGGTCTGTAACAGTGCTGAGTTTTTTTCCTAGCAGAAAGAAAGGAGAAAAGTGCAATAGTTTGAAAGCAAGGCAATAAATAATTCTCTGATGAAAAAACTGAAACAACATTTATATCGCATGACAATTTGCTCTGATCGCATTAATTCAAAGCGAAAAAGGGGACTTGAGTTTCATTCATTGATAAAAAATATTCAGGTGAAATAATTTGATTTAAAATCGTTGTGAATCGGTGCAGGCTTTATAGACTGTTCCGAATTTAATAAACAAACATTGACGACAATCTATCTTTTTCTTCTTCCTTATCTGCGAAAGTATAATCAGAATTGATTGAAACACAATCACAAGCGTCACATTGAAAGGCGCATGAAGTTGAACCATAGAATTTCAGAGAAATTTATCACAATCTTTGTTAACTTCAAAATGACTTTTCTAAAACCAGAACGTAATGTTGCGTAACGTTGCTGTAAGGCGTGTTGTGTCAACGCGAAGGTAGAAAATCGTACAGACTGTCAAACTATTTCTTGGATTAGGTTTCGTGTCTTTAATAATAAATATTTGAATTTTCGGTTTGAGGCAAATGTCAAAGCATGTAACGCATGCGCCGAAGCGTATTATAATTTAGGCATAAACGGACCATAGCCCTCTATACTGTTCCCTACCGGTTCGCCGGTTTTGACTTCTTAGTTTTGGATCACATTTTACTCTTACTGTGTTACTGCAGTTGTGTGACCCAAAACAGGAAGCCTGGCTGTTTTTTATGATTTCGACACGTGCATCCTGCTTGTGATTATTGTTTCATCGTCCTTTTATGTCATCCGATTTTCAAGATGCTAAATTTGTCGCTAGGCTCACCTGAATGTTACAACTGCCCAGCAGTGATTTCATTTCTAAGTCGCCTTTCGCTACCGTGATATTCGTATCCCGTCCTTGTACGGGAATCGGTATTAAAAATAAAGTACTTCCTTTCTATCCTCCTATTCTTTCGAATAGTAAGTAGCACCCTAAAATCATGCACTACAATACCTCATTGCTAGGTGCTGCTTACTGTTCCACAAAAAAAAAAAAAATGCGAAACGAAGCAACGAAGCATAATGCAAATTATAAAAAAAAGTAAATTTACCTGAATAAAGTAATAGTCCCTCATTGGAAACACCTCCAATAATCATAGGTATGCTATTACTCCAACAGGAACGCATCATTTCAATTGGCTTTTTTGGGACTACGCAATCTTCAGTAATATATGGTTCAATAACCGGACCAAATGAGAAACCAATTCGTTCGCGTTTTTCAACGTCCGTGCACAGGTCCTCGTTTGCCTTGACAATGTCTGATCCCTTAGCTGTTAAAAGGAACTGAAACACGTCACGATCGTTGTTTTCACCCGTATAGCCGGCCGTCACCGCCAGTCGATATGGCCAGTTTCGCTGCGGTGTCACTGCCCATGGTGAAAGAGCATTGCCTGACATGGAAATCGCTTTATGAAATAAACCCTTGGTCTTATCTGTTATCATCATGTAATGAACGGATGCACCGCCAGCACTATCACCAAACAAAGTTATATTATCGCTATTTCCGCCAAAACGTGCGCAGTTCTCCTTCACCCATTTAAGTGCCATTACTTGATCTTTGAGTCCAGCATTGCCAGGTATGCCAAAACTGGAATCTTCCATGCACAGGAAACCTATAGAAAACATCAATATTATCGTTAATGCTAGGTTATGAACAATTTATTAGGCTACCAAAAGGTCCAAGGCGATATGTTATCGAAATCACAACGACATCTTCCCTTAACAAGTAATCAGGACTGTAGAGATCACGGGAAGCTTCGCCAAATTGAAATCCTCCACCATAAATCCACACCATAACAGGCAGGGGCTTGCTGGGATTAAGCTGCAAAAAAATTGGAACTTGTTAAGATCTCATTGCATTTTTGGCTTTGGTAAAACATACATTTTTAGTATAGACATTCAGGTACAAACAATCTTCTGATCCATCAGTCATTTGAAATACATAATGCCTCTGTATCGGTTTTGGGCCCATGGATGTGCAACTTTTCACCTCCGTCCATGGCTCTGGTAGTTGTGGTGCCTTGTATCGCAACTGTCCAATAGGAGGTTTTGCGAATGGAATTTTCTCAAAGCTGAAGTATTGTTCTCCGTAGATGGACTTACGCTTCACACCCTTAACTGGCCCATAGATTGTGTTGACGATGGTCTTTTCACTGGTACGGTTTCTTCGCTGTTGTACCTTAAAATCAACCATCCTAAAAAATTAAAGATAAAATAAAATATACTTTAGTTTGTTGTGTCATCATCATACTTGAATTTTAGGCATAATTTCGTTTCGTTTTCAATTTGGGATAAGATAGGCGCGTGACTACTGCCAACAAATACTCGTATGTTGCTTTTCGACGTTAAGATAAGAAAGGCCGAACACAGCACCGTTCAAGTTATCGCATCGTTTTTTATGTAATGATAATACATATCTGCTATTTTTTATCTACACATTCTTTGTTGGTTCTAGATAACAAGCCCTAGCACATGGGGATAATTTGGCAGGAATAATCTTAAAACCCTGTGTAGGTTCTTCCGACAATAATATAACCATCTGAACACCTGTGTTTTCTCGCACATCAAGTGATATAAAAATGTGCAGGCACCATACAGATTTTGCCATTTGAAATTAAATATGGAATTAGAATGGTGTCAAGATCGATACCTTGGCCTTTTGAATATAGACAACTTTGATTGAATAAATGTTGTTTTGTTTTAGTGATTTTACGAAAATACGACTCAAAGTACATTGTCAATTACTATCTACAAAGTCCTATTCAACATGGTTATGACTGACTAATTTCACGTTTATATTTTAACTTCAGCTAAATAGACTCAGGCCGCTTAGCACTCGGCTCAGTGAGCACTTGCATGTGAGGTTTTTTCGTTTATCGCATTTTTATACCCTATTCTAAGGGTGTATTGATTTTGACACATATTGTGTAACATACCTTAATATTGCCCGTAGATCCCTAAAAGTTACTATATTCGTGATCAGCATCGATAGTAATTTCGATCTAGCCATGTCCGTCGTCCGTCCGTCGAAAAAAAATTAAGGTCTAAAACTCGATCTAGATAGCTGATATTTTTACTATGGTCTTTAGAGGCCAAAATGCTCGGGAGTTAAAATTTTTAAAACTCGCGCACTGACACGCTAACTATTTAATTATAGTTTGAGCAAGGAAGCTGAAATTTGTAATATACGAGTATGCTCTCTAGAGGACCTTAATGCTCATATTTTTTTTTTTTAATTTAAATCCCAAGTATTTATTTTTTATACATCTGTCTAAAGCGACACTAAGTACATATATTTTAAGGACGTGTTTAGGGATGTGACATATATTTGATTTGTGACCAATGTCAACAAAATCATTCGAATGACTAGGAGGTTAGTATTATTACAATTTCTAATACATATATACTTAAATACAATTTGGTGTTTTTATTTCTGATATGGTCAAATCAATAGGTCTTGTTCTTTTCAGCCGTCCTCTGTTTAGCATTTCTTGTGTTTAGAGGGTGTTGACATCGCTGTTTGACTGTGAATTTATTCTTTCTAAGTGCAGTTTACTCGTTTTGGATTCTTCTTGCGCTACCGTGAGAATTTGATGATCTTCGTGAATATCGTTGTTTGTAATATACCATTCAGCGTCAACTATTGTTCGTCGTATTTTAGATTGTTGTCGTTGGATTATGTTTGTGTTTGATTTCTTTGCTGTTCCCCAGATTTGAGCTCTATAAGTCCAGATTGGTTTAATGATTGCCATATATAATAGGATTTTGTTGTTTATGGATAATGGTGAGTCTCGTTTAAGTAGCCAGTATAGTTGTCTGAATTTATTTTTTCTCATTTTTAAAGATTTGAATCTGCCCACTGGCGTGTCACTTATTAATAAAAAACAGTTTTATTGAAGAATTCATTCGCAATGTATGTAGTTTAGGCCGTTAGAACAATTATTTTTTATAAAAACTTTGTTTTTTCAATAAAATCATTTAAATGTTGTTAAACAAAATTTCTGATCCTTCTTAACAATTCTCCCTCACTTAGATTTTTGTAATACCTACTTAACGAGGGAAAGGAATAGAAATAAGGTATACAACAGGATACTTATTCTAGATAACTGGTACTTATACAGACGCTACAAACTTAACCTTATAATTATTGCCTTTCGTCCTTAAAACTGTTTTACGAACTAATTTCATATAGAACTATGTTATTATAGAGAAGTTGTCAACGTGTGTAGGCGCCACCAAAGCCGACTGAAGGCCAACCGCGTCAGAGACCCCACGTAACCACCACCACAATTTGGCGAGCCCGACCTGTCCCAGAATCGACCCAGCTAACTCAACATAACATCAAAACTAAGAGGAGGTTACATAGAGTACTGCATCGTCCAGGGAGGCGTGTTTAGCCTAGTGATGTGTCAACTCGTGTTAATTACCCGGTTCAACCCGAGTTGCAGGTAAACCGAGTTAAACCGAATTGAATTTTTATCAACCCGAGTTGCCGAAACCGATGGAATGAACCGATGCCAATTTAAAGCCAACGAGTTGAACGATTGGGTTTTGGTTTGTTAGGATAAGAAAAACAACTCTAGTTGCAATGCCCGATTTCATTCCATACCTATTTGGAGTTCGATTCGGTTTCTCGTGAGATGATGGCATGACAGGAGGCACACCTGCTCCTGTTGTCCTGTTTTCTCTCACTGAGTTTATTCACATATTTGTTTTGTCCTATCGTTGTGTGATTCATCCATCGAATGTATCGATTGAGCGTATCCATATAAATAGCGTAACTGTATACATCGGAATCGGTTTCGGTTCACTAATTTAACTCGATTTAAATCTACCCGTTCATAAAATCTTATTGGAAAACCCAGTCGAGCCGAGTTGCAAGCTGATATACCTAATATTTATTCTGATCTGATTTAATTGGTTTTCGGTTTAGTTCCATTTAGTTTCATTTTCTTATTCTGTGGCATTTTGCGGATGTTTCAAAGGATTTTTTTTGAAGAGTGTTTGTGTAAGACAATTTTACGAAGCAAATAATGCCGGGCCCGAAAAAAAGGTCTGTAGTGTGGAAAGTTTTTAATAAACCGCAAGATAGGCGCTTTGCAACTCGGTTTGTAACTCGGTTTACTTAAATTCTAACTCGGGTTAACTCGGTTTGACACATTTTCGGTTTGGCACATCATTAGTTTAGCCCTTCTCATTAAACAAGCCACCAAAATTTGGCGACAAGCATTTCCGTACCCTTTCCACTATTGCGATACTAAAACAAAGGAGCCTATGATTACTTGCGTCTTTTGAAAGTTGATTTTCACGTTCGCAAGAGGTGCCAACAACACGCGGTATTCCCAAGTGATCCTCCATCTAAGTACTTACCACGCGCTACGTGTAGTTTAATTACGGTGATCGAACGAGAACCGATTGATTCGACGTGGCAAGGTCGTTGGCAGTCACCTCGATTACCTTTGTCATTTGTTGTTTCCTGATTCGCATCGGTTTTGAATCCACAGTACTTAACCAACACGACCCGCAAATTTGTCTGCACTTTGCAGATTTATGGCTCATCGGTAGATTTTCAAAATTCACAAATCTGCCGGGCAGATTCACAGATTTTAGTTTCATGTTCATAATTTTAAACCAAAAATTAACAATGGACCTGGTTAAATTTTATTTACCTTAGAAACTCAATGAAAAGTCTGATAATGACACCACAGCTGAAATCAAACGAAGAATTGCACTTGCCAACCGCTGTTTCTTTGTCCTCAGACGGCAATTGATTAGTAAGGCCTTGTCAAGAAAAACTAAGGAGACTCTATATTATAAGACCCTCATCATCCCAGTCCTGCTTTACGGCGCAGAAGCGTGGACATTGGCAAAAGCGGATGAAGATCTTCTGGTCGTTTCGAACGCAAAATTCTTCGAGTGATTTTCGGTCCCGTTTGAATTGACGGGCTTTGGATGAGGAGATTTAACAGCGAACTCTACGAGCTGTACAGCGACATTGACCTGGTTAAAAAAGTGCGAATCAGTCTACCAAGATGGCTAGGACATGTAGAGCGAATGGACAGCAACGCTCCGGTCCGAAGAGTCTTCATTTCCAACCTGGAGGAACAACGCAGTAGAGGAAGACCTCGCCTTAGGATAGGAGGCGCGCAAGTGGAAGTGGATCTCAACCAACTTTGAGTACGCAACTGGAGGCAGTCAGCCAAAGATCGTGCTAACTGGAGAGGCGTATTGGTTGAGGCCCAGGTCCACCCCGGACTGTAGCGCCACCTATGTAAGTAAGTAAGCAATAAAAAATATTTATGATGTTAAATTTAGTTGCTTAGAAATCTGCATTGCAGATTTTTATCGTCAATTCGTTTCAATTATAATTGCAAACTTCTCAAAATGATTCATGGCAACACTGTACCCAACTGAAAACAACTATTTATGATGTTAAATTTAGTTGCTTAGAAATCTGCATTGCAGATTTTTATCGTCAATTCATTTCAATTATAATTGCAAACTTCTCAAAATGATTCATGGCAACACTGTACCCAACTGAAAAAGAAACTAAGGAGGAGAAAATAATTAAAGAAGTTTGGCGGAGAAATTCAGTGCGTTCTGTGTATTCACAAGTTGATGCGGTAGCAGATCGAGTTGCGTGAGTTTTTGGCCGACTATCTGAAAATTACGGTTTTGTGTTCGAAAATATGATGATCGCTCAGTTTTTCTGAAATTTGACTGCATCAGACTTAACCTTTGAATTCAATCTGATCCTACCGCTGATTTAAGATTACATTATATTGATAAATTTGACGCATTAAAAATTGTACATTAATTTTGTCTACGACTATGAAATAAATATTTTTTTTTTTAAATTGTGGGCGTGTTTAATAATGAGCATAAAGGGCCCCTGAAGAGTTTGTATTATACATTTATTTGGGTGGGGGGGGGGGGGGGGGGGTGGTTAATAATCTTTACACACATACTTTAACCCTATTACTTCCATGTCATTTGACAAACGTAAGCTGCCAGGGCGTGACTTGGAGACACTAATACAAAATACATAGAGAATTTGGCGAGTTCTTTCAAAAAAAGTTTAATCCGAGAATTTAGCTTCGCCTAGTTCCAGTTAGGGTATAAATTCAGCCAAATAACTTTTGCTGAAATAACCTGAGACCATATATGTACGCGTTTTTCGCCTTACAGTAAAAGCGTGATACATTTGATCTAGCGTGTATACCCTAGCGTGTATAACCCTTTGTACGGTTATACAAATATATTTATGATTTTTTTTTTATTTTGGACATCTATTGCATTGGTACGACGCATCGTGGACAGAAGTATGACGGCTCTGTTTTTCTAGGGTACATAGCTAACGATTGTGATATTTCGACGAAAGCCAAACACGTTGCTTTCAATCTCCCTTGCTCTATGAGGTAGAAATGCTGGAATGCATCTTTAATTTTTTTGCAATGGGTCGACCTTTGTTAAAAATGTTTGTGCCAGCTCAAAGCTAGTAAAGTAATTATCAAACGTCACGTTCCTGTTTGTTCTTTCAAAAAGTTTTCACATAACATCTCAACAGTTTGAGTAGAGAGATTGATTGCGCTGCTCCTCCATTCTTTTTCGAGGTACGGAATGCCATATAGTGGGTAACTGGAGTTGGAATAGCAAATCCACCAAATTTTCATTCCATATTTATCCGGCTTAGAAGGCATATATTGACGGAATGATTCCCTAATTCTGAAGGGCTCTACATACTTGTTCATCTATTGTCAAGTTACTACCCGGCACGTAATGTTCCGCAATTCACTATTGATAATATTCCAAATATCTCTAATTGGCGCGAATTTATCTTGCGCTTTGCGAGTTGATCGTGTTGTTTTTTGTCCTGAAAACGCAAATGGCGCAATAGTGCAACGAATTAATTTTGACATTCAAGCAAGATAAATTGGACTTCCGAATAAAGGATTCCAAAATTCTTCATAGGACGTGCCACCTTGCCTTCGTAATCCAGCATCGATCAATAATCCTATGAAAGCTCGAATTTCCACCATATCGGTCAGCTTCCATTTGTTGCTTACTGTGTTGATTCCGTCCAAGTTAGTATATTTTACAATAAGTTCTACTACGTCAGTAAAAAAAAGCGTAAATGCATCCACAGGATGATCGATGTGCTTCATTTACTTTGCCTCGGATGATGTTACGAGCTAATGGTCGGCCTTGCTAGTTTCGTGGTATTGAAGTACCATCTTTTCTGATGAATAAATTCAGCAGTATTGTTACCACTTTCACGACCTTCACTTTCTTTTTACAGTAAATATTTTACAGATCAAGTTCTTACATGAACAACAATATACAGTTCTATTTATTTAGCTGTAAACGAACTATAAATTCAACGTCGTTGTAGTGTCGAGTCGTTACGTAACAGTTTATGTTCTTTTTAAATATTTTATATAATAAGTAAACAATATCGAAACGTAAAAAACAAAAATTGTATATAACAGTAACGTAGTGACATTACACTGATTTTGCGTTAAAATTTAAAAAAAAACAAAATGTATATTGGTTTAAAAAAAAATATCGACTTACAGTCACAGCGTGGCAGGAATAGGGTTAAGGGCCCATCAAAAGTATATAGCTGCCAAATATCAGCTTCCTAGCTCAAACTTTGGCTTTTTGATAAAACTGTTTATTTCAATTGTGCGCGTGTCAGTGGGCGGATTTCATAAACCTTTACTTTCAGCTTTCTAGCTCGAATTTCGATTTATTCGATAAATTTGTGTGCGCGGCAAAAATCTTAGTATGGGTCAAATGTTAAGAAGAATATTGTCTAAATATTTTGTTACACTGTTTTTTTAGGTTTTCCGAAGGGTTTTATAGAAATTCGAAAAGTTTGCATTTATAAATCTGCTTTAATAAAACATTACAAATTTACAATTCCATTGGCGCTTATTTAGGAAATGTTTGAATTTTTTCGTGTACCCCTTTAACATGACGTAGAATTTGTGTAAACAAATTTAAATAACCTTATTCATTTAGCTCGGATCAAAATGTACAGTTTTCAATGAGCTCTTATCATAGATTTAAATAATTAAGCACTTAATTCATTCTAAAAAAATACAACTCGTGAACCGAATGACTTCATTTGAAAACAAACAGTCTAGAAATATATAATTAATTGAAAAAAGTCAAGTCACGCCTAGTTGAACCATACATGTCTCATTGAGATAATCGTTATTCATAGAGAATTGCCACCTACAATAACAACAAAAAAGACCTCGAAAATGTTGTTCCCAGCCTAAAAAAAAAAATACAATTGAACATATTTTATGTTACGAAATAAGCATGAGTAGGTACCTCTTGCAAGTGAAGCTAATATATTGAAATAAAAAGTTGAATTTCCATTTTTGATAAGACACCAATCACCGAACATGATATCATCTTCACTATAGTTTCGATTCTATTAGGAAAGATGTAGCGTGTGGATCGTGTACCAAACCAAGAGAATTTCAATCTTTTTCAATTATCTTAATTTAAATCAATTCTCAGCTAACGAGCGAACGATCAAATGCTCGGCTTTAATTTTTCAATTATATAGTTTCTATACCTATAACGTTAGGAATTCGTGATTCGCGTTTATTGCATTCAATTACTACTCGGGTGTTCGTGGGGAATAGTTAAAATTATGAGAAGTATTTATGTTTATTATGTAAACAGTCTACGAGCCAAAACATGCTATGTTTGCTTTGACGCCCATGTTGTTGTATCTTGACATAAAAATGTTTCCTCCTAAGTATTAAATCAACACGCAATACTGTAGACTAGTCCTGAAAATCGATTATGTCAATTAACACGCATTTATCAGTTATTTTGTGCGCTCTAATTTGTATACTACGTCAGCAACACTGGTAAAGGTGCATCGATTTTCTGATAACCAACGACATTATTACGGGCATCGGTTTGCTAAAACAAAAACACAAGTGTGTAGATACGTATATGAATATATGTTTTCCGTGATTAATCAGTGATAGTGTATTTAGGTGTATAATTTTCTCGAAAAGCTATCTGTCCGCCACACCCTTATATAAATTCGATGGAACATCGTCACGCATTTCCAGGAATATGTTCTGAACATGCACGACTTTTAAACAAAACCTAGACGAGCGTGAGCGACTGAAATTAGAAAAATGTACACCTATAGCTATAAATATTTTTATTATAAATTTGTTCTTTAAGGAAAGACGAACCTACATGGTAACACAAAGCTAGCGCCTCAAGTTGCTTTCAGATAAGTGTTACTAAAGTGTCTTTCATTAGCGACTTGAAGACTTCAAACTTTCAGTGTGAGCGCACACTTAAACCCATTACCGAACTGTCAACGTCAAAATATATGCAGTAAAAAAATTTACAATCGAATTTCCGAGTCGGTGGTCGCAACTTTAAGAGCGTTAACGCAAATTTTCAAATAACGCCAGTGAACAAATTTGAGTCAGAATATTCGCTGCTTGATGTTTCCGTGCCAGTGAGACTACGTTTTCCCGAAATGTGGAGAATATTGCTGCCGTAGAGGCGTCCGTCGCAAACCAGCGAAATTAGTCCATTTCACGGCGTTCTCAAGAATTGGGCCTCTCCCAGACCACATTATGGCGAATTTAGCGTAAGGATCTTGGCCTACACCCTTACAAGATGAAGCCGATTCAAGAACTAAAGCCACTTGATCATATGAAGCGACGTCTTCTCGAATTGTGCTCTGGACATGAGAATTTCATCGCAATATCATCTTCAGCGATGAAGCGCACTTTTGGTCAAAAGGCTTCGTCAATAGGCAAAATATGCAAAAAATTACTGGGACAGGTAAGAACCCTCATGTGCTTCATCCGCAAAATGTCACTGTTTGGTGTGGTTTTCATTCCGGTGGCGTCATTGGACCGTTTTATTTCTTCGATGAAAATGACATGTTGGAACGTTATTTCTTTGAGCAATTGCATGAATTGGACATCATTAATTTGTGGTTCCAACAAGATGGTGCCACAAGCCAAACAGCGGGTGCAACAATCGACTTTTTGAAGTCTCAGTTCGGTGAATGTGTTATCTCGAGAAACGGATCCTTCTATTGGCCGCCAAGATCGTTTGATTGAACGCTTCTGCATTAAATCATTGGTCTATGCCAACCAGCCGGACGTTAGAGAAGCTCAGAGCCAATATTGACCGTATCGGTCTAAATTGTGTTCAACGTATCGTAAATGTATCATAAATGTTTTGATAGTAATTCAAGTAATTAAATTTTTTGAGATATCTCAAGTAATTTGCATTTTATTTAAAAAAAAGAAGTCCTTAATGAAAGACAATTTACTACCTACTCTTAAATTGTTCTAAATTGTATTCTTTCAGAAAAACATCTTTCGGAAGCGGATTTGTTTGCTCTATATAAAAAGCTTTTTTGTATACAGAAGTCCTGACAGTAAACAAGTGCAACGTGAGATAGTGTGCATGAGCTGCTTGGCTTGTAGGTCGATCGAATGATGCGTTTCTAAAAATTATTGCGTTTAATTCATCCGAGCATCGTCCATAGTAGCATCTAGGAATACAATAAAAACAATTCAGTGACAGGTCGTCGTTGTGCCCGTCGTTTTAGATCTGACGTGAATTAATGTAATAATAAATAATGTTAATTAATGTATCATATACGTCCATTGGAACTATCACATGATGTATCACTTCTCAATAACCTCAAATACAACAATGACGTTATTGTGTGAAAATATTTTATACATTTATGCACAAACGCGAAATTGAAATAGGTTCATTATCATCATGTCATCACTGGAGACTGTCTGGTCTGCAAGCATGCAACAAGGCTTGGTGTCTGCTCAAATGATTTCTGTAGAAGCTGTTTAGATGAGAATGAGATTGTTCTTCACCTTCTCTGCTCATGCCCTCTTCTCTTTCAAATACGAACACCCCATCGGGGAGCTTTCTTCTAAAATGATCTTAATGGGTTTATTAACATTGACATGGATGGTCTCTTACGCCACAATAAAAGCTCTAACTGGTTCAATGAGTAGATTGCAGATAGATCCATGTGGTATCACAATGGAGATTTTATTGGTTTATGTGTGTCGGTTTCGGCCACTTCAACCTTACCTAACTTTGCCTTAGTTTAGCTAGTGATTCCATCGTTTGAGACGAAATCCGATTTTTATTTTTCGAGAAATCGCGTTGTTATGTCGATTGTCGCCCAGGGTATGGGCTTTAACTGAATAAACCCCCTCTGCCGTAAACCCATACGGTGTTTTTTCTCCTGCCATATGTATAATAAGATATGGCTATAAAAAATACACACAATTTCTATCACGAGTATTGGAAACAATAATTTGTTAGTCCTTATAATGCATACAGCCAATGTGTCCAAATACATAATAATAAATTAATTAAAATGAAAAAAATGTGAGTCTGTGACAGAAGGAATATTAACCAATACCTCACGGATTAATCTTGCCTACCATACAAAAATTGTTCAGTGGCAGCATTTCAGTTTTGTCTCATAGCTTATAACATACCTGAATATTCGTATCATGATCGAAAAGCATCGTGATTCCTTAAGGATTTGCATATGGTGTTGGCTGATTTTGAAAAGGCCTTTGATTGATAACCAAGCGATCTGCTATGGGTGGCGCTAAGACAATGAGGAGTTCCAGAAACCAACTTACAGATGATCAGGGACATGTATGAGGGATTAAAGACAAGATTTAGATGCCCCATTGACGTCACCGAGGAGTTTACAATCAAAGTCGGTGTGCCTTGATATTTATTAGAATCTTTCATTATCTGCTTGAAGGAAAAGTGATATAGTTATTCTTTGCTAACGATGGAGCCATCATAAGCGAGGATCAAACGTCCATACAACGAGCAGTTGAAGTATGGGTGGAAGTTCTGAAGGGGAATGGGCATCGTATTAGTCCGAAAAAACAGAATACTTGTACTGCTCGTTCTCTGATCAACTCCGACCTATTCCAGACATTTTTATGAATGGAGGAGTAATTCCCAAGTGCGAAAAGTTCAAATATCTCAGACCTATGATCAATAGCGAAGTAAGCTGTGATGACGACATTAAGGATCGCGTAAGCGTAGTGTGGATGAAGTGGCGGGAAAACACAGCCATCTTCTGTGATCGAAAAATGACCCCTAAGCTGCAAGGAAAGCTCTACACTGCAGTTGTGCACCCGGTGCTCAAATATGGTTCACAATATTGGACAGCGTACAAAAGTATGAGGGCAAATTAACGGCACATGAGATGAGGATGCTTCGCATGACAGCAGGAGTAACAGAGATTGATCGAATAGAGATTGATTCCAAGATCCGAGGAAGCCTTCACGTCAAAGAACCTATATCGAAAAAAATGTAGTGCGACCTGCTCAGTTGGTACTGTCATGTTAATAGGAGAGATCTTGCGATCTTTGCCAAAAAGGCAGTAGGTATTAATAAACATTCTGATACAAACGCGAAAGAGAGGCAGGCCTAAAACCTCCTGGATCACACAAATGCTGCAACACCAGCATTTGATTGGCCCTAGCGACGAAGTGATTCACAATCGGGAGGCCTGCCATTATTTTCTGAGGTCGAACCGGCGAATCTCACAGGCGGACCGGTAGGGATGCAGTTAAGTGGGAGGGTTATGGTCCCTTTAATCCTGATCATAGCCTTACCACCATTTAAGAATGAAGAAAAGGAATTGTTACCATCAAATTATAAAATATATTTCAAGTGACGATTTTCATTTTTGGATCAATTAAAATAACTACAACATCAATACGTTTCGATTGGGACTATAACGAAGCCGATATCATTTTTGATACGCGAAAAAACGTAAACGCCGATTTGTTCACGCACTACGTACACAGTCATACACACACATAAAGCTTCTTAAAACAATTTGAAGAACATTATTGTGAACCTTTACCAATTGCAATAACTTATCCAGCAACTGGGAAGATAAACAACCCTGAGCTAGACTTTGGGGAGTGATCGCAAGAAAGTTTAACGCAAAAGGTAAACTTGTAAATAAAATTAATGAATAAATATTTCTATGCAAATATTTCACAGTATATTTAAAAATATAAATACATACCTACTAAAATAATTTCTGAAAAAAAAATCCATCCCAATGTGTTTGTTTGATTATTCGATAGCTTATGGAAATCGCTTACTCGTTCACTGTTGCGGTAATTGGGCCCTGATCTCTTATACAATTCAAATGATTGTGAGAAAAAGAAGCGTCCAATAAACGGAAATGCTGATTTTCACGAAAAAAACTTCAATAGAAGTAGGCAATTTTATGTGATACTTCGGAAAGGGATGCAGATACACAAAGTTGTTATCCTGCGTAAAATAACGTTTAACATGAATTTAATTGCAAGTTCAAATGATTCTAAATAAATATCTTAATATGTATATAAAAACGTTCGTGCGTATGCGTGACCGACCATCACGGCTGAACCACTGAAGACATCTACCTTATATTTAAACCATATGTTCGTGTGGTGCTCCTGATGGTTTATGTTTATGTTTTACCCCCTAGATGGCGCTTTGGTCGCTTTTTTGAAAATTCTTATTTATGGACCGATTTGGCTCAAATTCACACCATATACCTCTTAAATAAAAAGAAAGTTTTTACCAAAACCTGGACCCGATAAAAGGCGCTGGGAGATATTTACGACAAGTTAGATTTCCCTACGTATAATTTTTGTATCAACAACATTAAATTTAATTGTAATAATATAGTTGGCGTTGGTTGTCTAGACTATTTATACATTTACAAACATTTGACTTTTCAGTAATTCATATTTCATTTTGCTGTACAATTGTTTGACGAAAACTGCAAACTCATTTTTAATCAATTTTAAATAGGTAGATAGCATTTCAACTCGATTTCCGGCACAAATAACATAACCAACGAAAATGTTCTTTTTTAGCATACATAAGTGTCCAAATTGCAGTGATATAATACAGCAAAAAAAAAATTCCTCGACGACGACGTCTAAATATTGGTCGTTGTGATCGACAAATTCGCAATAGGCAAAAAAAAACGGAGTTAACACCCCAACAAGAAGAAGCGGCAAGAGGGGACACACGATTGCGCGATGCAACCACCCGTGCATTAGAAGGTGAGTCACACCGAATTGAAGGACTTGCACAAATGAGGATTAAAGCTCAAACATCACGCTATCGTTTTACGGATTCATATAGAAGTGTGGTGCAATTGAATAATCGAGTACCTACGCATGCAAGCAACAAGAGCGCTAACATTGTCATCATTCATTCGCATCGCATTTGAATAAGATCCTGACTTCGAATATTGCGCACAATCAAAAATTTCAATTGGTGACATGGATAAAGAATGCACTTATTGCCAAGCTCTGAAATTCAAAAAATGAAACAACAGGGATGTGTTGTTCATCGGGCAAAGTGGTTTTACCTACATTGAACCCACCGCGCGCCGGAGCCACGGAAAATGCTAAGGGATAACAACACCGCAGATTCCAAATTATTTTTAAAAAAAAAATAAGGAAATTTAATAGTTACGTTGAAAGATTTGAAAGGCAACGACAGACTCTTTGGCGGCAGTCTAATTTTGTTATCAGGAGATTATCGACAAACACTTCCAGTTATTCCATGTTCCACGTACCTATGCAGATGAACTAAATGCCTGTTTTAAAGCTTCATCACTGTGGAGCAGTGTTCATAAATTTAAGTTGACAACGAACATGCGTATCCAATTGATCCAAAATGATCCATCTGCTGTGCTATTTTCGAAGCAATTGCTTGCTATTGGAGAAGGCAAAATTAATGTAAATCCAATATGCCAGGCAATCAAATTACCAGATCATTTTTGCATCATTGTGCCATCTAGAGACGCATTAATTCAAAATGTGTTTCCAAACATTCGAGATAATATCAACAATCATCGTTGGCTGAGCGAAAGGGCAATTTTAGCAGCAAAAAATATTGATGTCGACACTATAAATATCTACATTTAAAACATGTTGGAATCTCCATCATATTCATTCAAGTCATTTGATACTGTAGTAGAAGAAATAAAGGAGTGCAATTTTTAACAGAATTTTTGAATTCACTTGATTTGCCAGGTCTTCCACCACATAATTTAATTTTGAAAGTTGGATCACCAATCATACTGCTACGAAACCTGAATGCACCAAAATTATGTAACGAAACGCGGTTGGTTGTCAAGAAAATATTGGGTAAAATTATTGAATCGACAATTATCAATGGCAAGTTTAAAGGAGAACATGTTTTATTGCCACGAATCCCGATGATTCCAACAGATTCTCCAATTGCATTTAAACGCTTACAATTCCCAATTCGATTGGCATATGCAATGACAATCAACAAATCTCAAGGCCAGTCGATGCAAGTCTGCGGCTTGGATTTGGAAAATGCTTGCTTTGCACATGCTCAATTATATGTAGCCTGCTCCAGAGTTGGTAAGCCCAACGATTTGTTTGTATACGTTGAAAATGCAGAAACAACAATTATTGTCCACATGTTGGCTTTACAATAAATTATTATTAATCAAGATCAGACGAACATTGTATTATTATGTGAAACAAAATTGAATTTATTAAATCGGAAATAAATAAAATAAATAAAATAAATAAAATTTGCGTTTAAAATGACGTACTGAATTTCATTTCATTCTTATTAAAAAGAAATGTCTACCGGAATTAAAATACATTTCAAACGATTCTTGGAAGCAATAAATTATTTTAGGCAGAATAACGTTTGCCGGGTCAGCTAGTATATATATATCCCGTGCCGTACGGGCTAAGAATATCACTGCACTGTGCAGCCCCCGGTGTCATATAAGAAAGATCAAATAATTACCAATAATAGGAGGTGAGTGTCGAAATTGTAAAAGAATAGGCAGGCCTAAAAACTCCTGAACTACACAAATTCAAACAACGCCAGCATGGATTGTCTTCAGTGATATAGTGATCCGACACCTGGAGGCCCGCCAATATTCATTGAGTTCAAGAAGGCGAACTCCAAGGGCGGACCAGTAGCGGTGCAGTAAAGTTTAAGGGTTATGATCTCTTAAAATAATATCATAACTCCGCAGTCGAGGTAGAAGAAGAAGCTTGATTTTTGGTCAATGTTAAATGTAAGGTAATTTTACCGTAATAAGTTTATGTGTCCCTTTTATTTCATTCAACAACTGATAGTCAAATAAGTGGAGAATACTGTTAATCGTTTCAGGGGAAAGATTAATTGGAAAGAACAACAAATATATAATTATAACAACATCTTAGCTCACGTGGTAGGTTGGCAAATAAAACGGTTTTATCTTGTCTATGTTTATTGTAGAGGAACGAAAAATCCCGCCTTTACTATGAAGCTTTGTGTTTAAGGAGTATTTACTGCTAGCTATTCGCTATACTTTTGTATGTAGGTACCTATACCATAGCATCAATACCAGCAGTCTATCTCCCACATAGGATAACATGCTAAATCGATGTAATTTGTCTCTGGCAGTATCCGACGATTATAGAAATTATAGAAATTTTGAAAAGTAATCAGTCGTTAAAGAACTTTTGAACTTACGAGTACTTTGTGCATCTACATACTGCAATTGAAAATGATATAATATGCGAATAGAAATTGATAATCATACATTTAGAGGTGCTCACAAAAAACTAATTTAATTGCTATCCCAATTATAGCTCGTGAGACTTTGGACCCACTAGCGTATTCTATTGTCCTTGGATATACATATGTAGGTACCTAATGAAGTATTTTGCAAACAAATAAAATATATAAAACATAATGGTTCAAAGTGGACAAAATTAACACGCAGCAGGCCGACGTCGAAAAAGAAAACAAAACACTCATTGAGATACTCTCACATTTCTAGCTCAATAACTGGCAAAATTCCAACATGACAACCAAGTTAAAGACACTGCCCAGCAATCGTGAGTAAAATCGCACCACCGCGTCAGAGGTGTCGACGTAGTTATTTGCTAAAATTCTTCAATGATCTAAACAGGATGAAGTTAATGGACAAATATACAGTAATTAAAAAATACTACTGAACAATAATAAATAATGAAGTGAATTGTTGATGATCAGCCAAGATATACGGAGGACATTTAGTGCGTCTTTCAAGTTTATTTTAATTAAACTCAAAAGATGTATTTACCGTTGACAATATGTAGAATCATTTTCACATTAAAATACAATCACAACCATGATATATAATTTTTGAATCAATTGTCAGCTTGAAAAATCGTACTTACATAAAGTACAGCCCAATATTTGCAAATATTTTGAGAGGGATCTAACGAATTTGTAAAAAAATTTACGTTTTCTCTTTGGAAAACATTGACAAAGAATTAGATGCTTCTTTTCTTTTTCTTCCTTGACGGCGAAGCCATAATCAGAATTAAATGGATGATAACCCTTCCACTTTACTGCACTACTCGTCCACCCGTGGGCTGGCCGACTCTACCACAACGAATTTTGGCAGACCTCCCGGTTTCGGATCTCTTCATAGCCGAGGGCAATAAAATTTTAACCATATACTCTCTAGGGTCCCGAAATAATCAAGTTTACGAATTTTTGAAATCCGCCCACAGACACGCCCACAAACTCAAAAAAACTAAATTTTGGAAAAAATCGAATTTTAAGGTAGAAAGCTGAAATTTTTTATATATGATCTATGACTCCTAAAACTGCTCGGGATAAAAAATTTTCAAAATCCGCCCACTGACACGCCCAAAAATAAATAAAATAATTTTTTTATACCCTATTCCAAGGGTATATTAATTTTTGAAAATCCAAAGTTTGAGCTAGGGAGCTGAAATTTATTATATATACTCTCTATGGGCCCTTTATGCTCATGTGTAAATATTTTCAAAATCCGCCCACTGACACGCCCATAATTATTTTTTTTTTTTTTGAAAATTCAAAGTTTGAGCTAGGGAGCTGAAATTTATAAGGTGGCGCAAAAGTCATCTTCCTATCGGAAGAAGCATAATTTTTGCAAATGGCGGCAAATGTAAATTCTACTTTGATATTTGTGAAGTTAACTGATACAGAAAAACTTAAGACACCAATTAACATAATCCAAAAGCAGAACCAAAGTTTTTCATTCATAAAAAAAATTACAGCGAAAGAACATCGGGTGACAACTTTCGCGCCACCTTGTATATACTTTCTAGGGGCCCTTTATTCTCATGTGTTAATTTTTTTTAAATCCGCCTACTGACACGCCCACAATTAAATACAACAATTTTATTGAAACACCCAAGTTTGAGCTAGGGAGGGTTTTTTTTTATAAAATCCTTTAAATGTTATATAACAAAATATGTAGAGCGTTCTTAACAATTCAACCATACTTAGACTTTTGTCACGCCCACTTATGAGGGATAGGAATAAGAATAGGGTATCCAACAGTTCGCCCAAGCGGACTGTAGCCCGTCCCTATGTTTTTTATACGAATTCGACATCACCTCGATTACCGTTGTCGTTTTCGACTCCAAAATACACGACTCTTCCAAATTGTATTATGCTTGTCGTTTCACACGACAAAGGTCGGATGAAACTGTCAAATGTCTTTTTGTACTAGATTTGAAGTCGTCTCACGACTTTACTTTAATTACCTAAGAAAACTCAACACCACTAATGACCTTAAAAACGACCTTTTATGTCGAGTGATTCAATAAGACTGGATTTCAGCGTTTGAAATGGATTTTTTTTTAGCAGAATTCATTTCTTCTGAATGGAAATACCCACTCCATTCACGAATTCGTTTTTGAGTGGAAAATATTCAGTTTATTTGCGTTTGTCCGTTGATCAACTTCAACAGTTAGAAATACCTAAAAATGGAAAAGAAATTGAAAATTACAAACAAAAGACAGTCAGAAGTTCTTACTTCATTAATGGAGAAGGATTCAGCAGCGGGTTAAAAAAAAATCGATTTCGAAAAACCTTGGACCTGTATTGCTACAAAAATTAACAGCTATGGCCCTCCAACAAGAGATGGAAAAAGTTCGCAAAAGGTATGTACCGACTTACAAATATTTGAGTAACAAATGTTGTCAACTGATTTTTTTTTGTTAAGGTTTGGGCAGATTTAAAATACAAAGTAAAAAAAAAAATAAAAACATAGGGACGGGCTACAGTCCGCTTGGGCGAACTGTTGGATACCCTATTCTTATTCCTATCCCTCATAAGTGGGCGCGACAAAAGTCTAAGTATAGTTGAATTGTTAAGAACGCTTTACATATTTTGTTATATAACATTTAAAGGATTTTATCAAAAAAAAAAACGCTCCCTAGCTCAAACTTGGGTGTTTCAATAAAATAGTTTTATTTAATTGTGGGCGTGTCAGTAGGCGGATTTAAAAAAAATTAACACATGAAAATAAAGGGCCCCTAGAGAGTATATTATAAATATTATAAATTTCAGCTCCATAGCTCAAACTTTGAATTTTCAAAAAAAAAAAAAAATAATTGTGGGCGTGTCAGTGGGCGGATTTTGAAAATATTTACACATGAGCATAAAGGGCCCATATAGAGTATATATTATAAATTTTAGCTCCGTAGCTCTAACTTTGGATTTTCAAAAAAATTGTTTTATTTATTTGTGGGCGTGTCAGTTGGCGGATTTTGAAAATGTTTTATCCCGAGCAGTTTTAGGAGTCATAGATCATATATAAAAAATTTCAGCTTTCTAGCTCAAAATTCGATTTTTTCCAAAATTTTGTTTTTTTTTTGAGTTTGTGGGCGTGTCTGTGGGCGGATTTCAAAAATTCGTAAACTTGATTATTTCGGGACCCTAGAGAGTATATGATTAAAATTTCAGCTCTCTAGGTCCAGTTTAAAGGCCTAATTTTTGCCGACAGACGGACGGACGGACGGACGGAAGGGCGGACGGACATGGCTAGATCGACATTACTATCGATGCTGATCATAAATATAGTAAATTTTAGGGGTCTACGGGCAATAGTAAGGTATGTTACAAACTATGCGTCAAAATTAATATACCCCTAGAATAGGGTAGTTATAATTAGTCCACAACAAAAAGGAATCACGTGCAACTGGAGGAGGCAACTACAAACAGGCGATACTTTCGCCTCAAGAGGAAGCTATTTCGAATCTGCTCTCGGTCGAAAAATTTTTAAATACAAAAGGTGTGGCTCTAACTATTTCAATAGTTCAGTCATAATCGCCTGATTGTAATATCAACTATCCGTCGACATCGCAGGCAGTTTCCACACCAATCCCTTCTACGTGGAACGATTTTTCGGAATCAACATCCCCATAGCTCTCTTGCCAAACTCGCCATCAACAGACATTCAATCCGCTCACTGGTCGCATGAGGCTCAAATGAATCCACCTCCAACTAGAATCGTACTAAAAGTCACCGCTTTAAGGAGAATAGAGAAAATTTGTTAATAACAAACCAAAGCGCAGGAAAATTTGTACTCAAAAGTCAAAAAAAAGTTTCGAAAACATTGAAAAAGTGTTATAGGAGAGCAAAAGATATAAATTCGAATCGGTTCAAAATAGAAGAGGAGCGCCTTACAATTTACAAGGCGGAAGTACAAAAGAATGATCAATATAAAATGGAGGACACCAAATGGAAAATAATGGACCTTGAGTTACGTGCGAAGAGAGCTTTTCAAAAAAGACACACTTCTTGACAGTTCCAGAAGAGTGATACCCAGTGATACCAATCTTTCTCAAAGATTTTCCTACATTCTAGTCGTGTACAAATCTGCTCCGAATTTGACGGGTCGTGTGCGTTAGGTAATAAGGATTGAAAACCGACACGACTCGGGAAACGACAAAAGACGTTTTCGACAAATGACAACGGTAATCGAGGTGAATATTCCTAGCACGTCCTTGCACGGGTATTACAAAAAAAAACAAATATAAAATCAAAAACCATTTCCCGATAACACAATCAAAAAAAAAAACAATATCGAGGAGTTCCCTATTCGAAATTATTTATTGAATGTTGAAATATGCGATTAGATTAGTGTCACGAGAATCCAATACCCGCGTCAAACGAAAGTTGTAGCCTGTTTTTTATATGTTTGTACAAAATCTTCAGTTAAAATTAATTTTTATTAGTACTAAAGTATCTAATAAATCAAATAATTGACAAATATTTTCCTTAATTAGTATCTTACAGGCTATTAATACAGGCTCTGAAAAAAAGTCAATTGTTGTTACGGTACCTACTCGTATTTTCTAAAAAGTCAAAAAACATAATATCAAAAATCTTAAAGTCGGAGCAATACAATTATTGTATTTTCCAAATAGCAACGACCGATTGATGTAGTGTTTACTTGCTCCACGCTAAATTGAAGTTCGCAACAGCATATAGCTACCATTAAGCTAAGTGCGATATCATACGCCTTTATTGAAGAAAAAAATTGAAAAAGTCAATTCTCGGTCTGACAGACCGAGTATAGGTAGGCTACGCGGATATAATAATTATGAAACGGAAAAAATAAACGTTTAATGTTTTGGTGATATTTGTAATAAAAATAATCTTTATTTGCTAAATATAAGCACAAAGCTAGATATTATATCTAAACAATAATATATAAGATATGCATGCACGGCACGTACTCAACATATGTTGATGCAGAGGAGTAGGTCATTCACATGTAGCTGGGCACCACGCTTATATTGAGTAATTTTCTCGTGTCATGATACAACCATTTTTTTAGGGCTTTTTTTCTATTTTTAATCTACGATTAATAAAGCGAATTCATTTTTATTGGTGCGCAAGTAGTTCAAAAATGTAATTAAAAATGTCTGCAGTGTGTGTGCATGTTTGTGATTGTATTAGTAAACACGCACAGATTGGCAGAATTGTTTGTGTGTCTCATGTCCAATACAAGCTGTATTTCTGATTAAATTCGTTCAATAAAACAATTTTGGAAATTTAAGGTAAATTTAAGTTCAATTTACTTATAGGTACGTTTATTTAATAATAGCCCAACAGTAAAGTTGTTTGCAATGGAATTTTGCATGGTATCTAGAAGTTAATTAGCTTTGTAGAGCACCTTACAATCCTCAAATATAGAAATATGTATTGGTAATGGTATGACTAGGAAAGATCATTTCAGAGTCAATGATAAGGCCAAGTACTGATAGGAAAACATCGAATGTCTCAATCGGCAAACAAATATTATCATTACATTTAAGATCGTAACAGTGGCTACCTTCTGTGAATAATGATAAACATGATATAAACATGATAAACATAATAAACATGAATAAGAAACAAATTTAATCAATTAAAGTTAAGAACTCTCCGTTTCATGAAAGTGAATAATGTAGGTACATAGTTGGATCAGCTAAGTATTGACCAGACAATCTTCTTTATCTTTTATGACAAGTGCTATTTATAGGGGATGCTGCAGTGATCTTCGTACCATTTCCGACACGACCAGATAAATTAAAAACGTATTCTTAGTTTCGGGGTCAGCTAATCATGTTCTTAGTAGATTCAATTAATATCTGTGATTAAATTAATTATAAATTTACTTAAATGAAATCTTTGATTAAAAAGTTAAAATAATCGTTTTTTGTTAATAAGTACAGCCTAAGTCCGACATATCTTTAAGCCGACTAAAAATTAATTATTAGTTGTAAGAAGAATTATGTAGGGTAGGGTGGGGTACTTTCGACGATGGGGCATTTTTGACTTTAGCTATTACGGAAAAGCGGTCAATTTTTAAATAAAATGTTTGATGTCAATTCGTGCCACACTGTTCTCTCAGATCGTACACGAACTATGACAGTTCTTTATCAGCAGTTGTGGTGGTTAGACATGAGGTAAGTGATATTTCATTGTTTTTTATCGAAATTCTTTGGTTGTGAGTGTTAAACGTTTGTGCTTGTAATATATTTAAGATGGGGCACTTTCGACAAAAGCACATGGCGCAGTTTCGGCAAAAATCGAAAATGCCCCATGTTGGATTTAGTAAGTTCAAATTTAAATTTAAATCGAATAAAACCAACAAAATCCAAAAGAAAATAAATATAAGAACTGAACTAAACAATTCAAATGATTCAGATACGTTCAGCGTTGCAGATTCAGATAAGTCTGCTGGGCTATATGTGGAAGATGATGATGAGGACTTTGATTTAGAAGTATCATACACAAGTGACTATAGACTGAAACCCGAGGATAAACTCAACATTGGTGACTATATTTTGGTGAAATTTGAAGACCGAATTCCAAAATATTATGTTGGTCAGGTAACCAAATTTGAGAATTCAAACGAATTTCTTTTGACTGCTAATTTTTTCCGGGAAAAATCAAACAATTGGCAGTTTCTTAAATCCCTTTGTGAGGACGTGTTTTTAGTGTTAAAAAGTGACATTGGGTTAAAGCTGTAATTGCCAGATTGCCCAGCTGGATCGACAAGATATTCAAACCTTACCTTTTTTAATGATGCAATGATTTTTTTTTAACAAATCCTTTTATTTTACATTTTATATCCTTTACTTAAATATTTTTTTTCATTGTGACCTCAAAACCCAAATGTGATTTCAAATTAATTTTTTTTTATTTTAAATTGATTTAAAGATGAATTCCCGTTAATTTTTATTTTTGTAGATTTAAGATTTGTTAAACTATTCAAATAAAAACAGTACGTTCCTACTTATTGATTTTTAATACATTGCGTCATCTAAATTCTTGTCGAAAGTGCCCCACCCGGATGATGATTGTGCCCCACCATGGGGCAGTTTCGCCTTTTTGAGGCATTTTAAAATTTTTTTTTTGAAATTATCAGGGCAAATTTAAATTTAAAGAAATTGTACATTTTTGTAGTAAAATAATCATAGCTTTCAATAAAAATAAAATGTTTCGAATATATATTTGCGAAAGAAGATGTTTTAAATCCGCCGAAAAAGGTGTTGAATTTGCCCCACTCTACCCTACCCTAATTGTTTAATATGTCTTAATAAAAAATTCATTCATTCATTCATTCTGTAATTAAATCTGAGCCATGTGCATACTCTTAATAAAAAGCAGACGATCCAAGCACTCGTTTACAATTTGGTCCAAATAGACAATTTATATTTATATTAAAAAAAAAACTACTGGTCGTAACACTTGTGGTACGCCCATTTTAACGTAATCTTCCCTCGGTGATTTATTTGTAAGTCCTATTCTAACGGTATTTTAATTCTCGCTCATAGTTTGAAATATACCTTAATTCAATTCGCCCAAGGGAACTGAAGCCTATTCTAATGTTTTATATAGGATTTGAATCACGTAAACATATAAACTCAAAAATACGCTTTTCTAAGCTTTCAAGATGTGCCCTACATTTTTAAAGGCTAGTTATATCAACAATGCTGAATTATCTTTTTCCCCACCCTGATTTCAATACATTTTGAAATAAATATCTTCAAGAACAAATAATGTTTTTTTTTTTTTTTTAAGTTGTAATACTGCGGAAAAGTTGCTAATAGTAGAGACTAAATAAGGGGAAAAAAAGAAAAAAAATCGGTTAATATCTTCCGGTCGCGCATGAGCTTTAAAATTTGCTGAAATTTGAAAAAAATTGTATGTTTAAGATATTTTTTTTATTACTAAACTTGGTAACATTTGAATGTAATAGCTATATTCGACTCTTACTCAAACCGACAATGATTTAGAAAAAAAATGGTTCTAATCGGTCAAGGTCTTCCGCTCGCGCAACTACTCTCAAATTTTATAAATTTTCGAACATAATCACATAAAATACCTGCTACTGATCCAAGGTTTGTTTACTTATTACGACTATATGGAATAGGAAAAATTGGAGGGTTGGACTTGATTGAAACAAAGAAACTTAATAAATCATTGGAAAGGAAATGGGGTGCCATCCATTTAACTCTGGATGATATTTCAAAAACCTCGTTCTCACAATCATGTGTAAATGTTGTCGAAACTGAAAATGAAGACCAATATTCTTCTAGTAAAGAAAGCGCTAACGACCAAGATTTTAAAGTGTCCACAAAAGTTTCCTCTAATAATAAAAAAAAGGATGAGAATTCAGTTAAAATCAACTGCATTACTGAGCGATCACTATGGAGTTTCTGATCGCGCTACTGCTGCAATCGCATCAAGTGTTTTGCACGACTTTAGATTAATTACCGATTCTGACGTCTCCCAGGTTATAGACAAAAACAATACAAGAACAGAAAAACAAAATGTTAGGGCTGAACTGTGTAGTAAATCTGACGAACTTCCACTACAAGGTCTCTATTTGGATGGGAGGAAGGACGACACTTTAGTTGTAGATATAGCTCATTCGAAAAGGTTCCGCAGAGTAAAAAAAGAAGAGCATTACTCGCTAATTCAAGAACCTGGTTCAGTCTACATCGGACATGTTACGCCCACTTCTGGAAGCTCTTCAGACGTTGTCACTTCTATTATTTCCTATCTGTCTGGTCGTGGCATTTCTCTTGACAATTAGTGGTTATAGGATGTTATGGCACTGCGGTTAATACAGGTTGGAGAAACGGTCTCATTCGCCGAATCGAAATACATTTGGAAAAACTTTTACAATGGGCTGTTTGTCTTCTCCATTTCAATGAACTCCCGTTTCGACATCCTGTTTCAATACCTAGATGGTAAATCTACGGGTCCAAAATCTTTGACAGGGAAAATCGGCGAAAAGCTAAGTGACTGTGAAAACGTCCAGTCATTGGTTTCAGGAGTATTGACTGTCAGATCCAGGCAATACACAGAAATATACTAAGTAAAGATCAGCAATATCTACTCGATATTTGTACTGCAATAAAGTCGGGAATCTGTAAAGAGGATTTGGCTGTACGAGATCCTGACCCCTTGTCACACTCGAGGTGGTTGACAACATCAAATCGAACTCTCAGATTGATCTTAAGTGAAGATAGTCCCACACCTCAACTTCAAGAAGTAGTTATATTTATTTTGTAGTCGTACGTGCCAATGTGGTTTAGAATTAAGACAAGTAAATACTTTACATAGGGACCAAATCTTGTGTATGAATCACTACAATCTTCAAGATACCTACCTGATGTGTTACGTAATATTGTCGACCCTGTGATAAAAACGAAATGGCTTTTTCGCCCATCCAGAACATTTAATGATAGCCATGGCACAATACAATACACAACACTTAAGAGAGCTCGGACTTCGACGAATTCTAAAGGCGGGACAGATAGATCAAAAAAGAAAACTATCAGAACGGTTATGCCGCCAAAACTGAATTTCAGCGCTCAAGATTACTCTGAAATTATAAACTGGATGGGCTGTGATTTATCCTTTATTAAAAAATATCAGTGACGATGAAATTAAATCACATATTCAAAGCGGCACATTCCCTAATTGGGATATAACATTTAATGCATTCCCAGTCCACACACAGGCAGTTGAACGATGTGTGATCGTTACAGAAGCTTCAGGAAAAGTTTGCTGAGTATAGCGATGGGTATATCAGAGCCACTCTGCTGTCAAAGTCAACAATGCCAAACTTTGACCATAAATCAAATTTCAAAGTTCCATCAGCTAAGAATGAATGAGACCCTAGATGATCATGATCAATTGTTTCACATGAGTTTCTTGGACTTACGACTCTTCACACATAAACTTTAAATAAAAAAAAAATGTATTTAAAAATATATAAACAATAATATTGGTCTAAAATAAGTTTTGTTTTAAACATTGTATTCAACAAAGAAAACCAAAGATAGAAACGTGAGAGTTATTAGTGTTTTTATCCTCAAACTGTGGTTTATCTTGTATTTTTTGCGCGACCGGAAGATGTTGATGGATTTAAAAAATGTAAAAGCATTATTTTCTGTGGTAATAATAGATAACAATTGGAGCTATTACAGTAAGAGGATAATTTAAAAATGTTAAAAATTATCGTAAAAATGTGAATTTTTTCAAATGTTGCCAAACTTTATAGCTCATGCGCGACCGGGAGATACGAGTATTAACCGATTTTTTTTCTTTTTTTCCCCCCTTTTTAGTCTCTACTATTAGCAACTTTTCCACAGTATTACAACTTAAAAAAAAAAAAAAAAAATCGGCCCACCCTACTGTAGGTCTTAATTTAAAAATACTCTTTTTTTGTATTTTAAATTATATATTTTGTCCAATATTACGAATTTCTTCGAAAGTCATCTTCAGGGAACAACTTATTGTACAACATAAATAATTACATTTCACAAAAAAATGGTATGACGAACACAAAACATAAAGTTATGATGCCGGCTGAGTTATAACTCGTCAAGACATCTAAGGTAGACCTGCCATTTCTAAACTGAAATTAAGAAGAATAAAAAGGTAATTTTTTTATCAAGACCTTTGGGAATTCGCATTGTAGATAAGCTTTTGTTTATATATACAGATGATAGTGGGTATTACATCCACACATGTGTGCTTGAGGAAATCTTCTAGTAAGTATATATATTACGCAATAAGAGCCCATACAGAGCCTAAGACCTAGCTTCTCCAACCATTTGCTTACGCCAATTTGAGAAGCTTCAGTTGGTCACTGGACAAAACTTTAAATGTAATTTGGACCCGGCCTAAATTAAACCTATGGCCCTCGATTAGTAATCAAACACTCTAAATACTGAGACACTGAGCCTGTGGAAACCACTATGTCTGACTTCGGTCTATCTCCCGGCTATGACGGTTGAGACTGTTCTGGGTACCATGACAGAGCGGTAAAGAAGGAAATGAGCAAGCCGATGAGTTTTGAACGGGCCAAACCATGCGAAGAAAGGGTGAATGAATGCAATAAAATCCAAAATCGTTTCGAACGCTCTTGCATTGTTAAAAGTGCAATAAATTCTGAATGCCTAGGCAAAATGCGTTATAATAAGGAAAAATCATTATTTCAACATTGTCTAAAATTAGTCGGCGTATAGAATGCCGGCATTTCATACATTGCCGGTTACACATACACCCAGTATGATACTTCTTTAGAAAGTGTACTTAAGTTGCTTATAAACAACAGTAGCTCCAACGTATGGCAAAACAAAGTCTACAAAGAACTAAAGTGTAAGCTTAATCTGATCTCATCTACGTACTTATGGAATGTATATAACTATGCATAGACATACCAGTGTACACCACTATAAACTCGTATGCGTTATTATGCGCTATTAATAACCAATCAGATTTTTTTAACAAACATGTAGCTATGCCTTTCATAATAACGAAATATTAATCCGAATTCTTTTCCAAATAGGTAGTGTTAATAAAAAAATGATTCCAATGATTTTCTATTATTTATTTTGAGTAAATATTTACTAAGTAAACCATACCAACACGCAAGTCTAAAATTATCCATTGACCAAGCGAACCACTTGTTAAGTATATAAAAAATATACAAGTGGTTCTCGTGGTACGTACCGCACATTGATACATTCAAGCCGCCTGCTCTTGACTTGATGTGAAATTTAAAAGGCAATATAAACAAACTTTTGTTTCTTTTTTCACATATTTGCCGCTGCGTCAAATTGTTGGTAACGATCACCTAATTTAAAAGTAATAATTGTGACTAATATGGTCTCGTGGGTACTTAATTTTATCTATCAATTTATCTTGACGAGTTATAATTATTTATGAGTTGAATGAAATATACTATTATTATCTAAAGGTTTTCAGTTACTTCCCATGAGTCACTGGTCTCACAGCTTCGCGTTTGCTGACGTCACATTTGCAAAGAATTAAGGTGAGAAATGACAATTTTATTGTTATACCGGTTTGGACCGGCGCACAGTGGGGCAGCGTATTTGGTTGAGTCGGAATAAACTCAACAAATTAATTAAAAGAGACGAGTAGGTATATGAAGTTGTTTTTCCGAGGAAGTTTAATTTACTTTTTTAAATTGCTAAAGCAATATAGAATAACTTGTGGATACAAACATTAGAAAAAAAGAATTAGTGCTGATATGTGCTCTTTTTTTTATTAATTTGTTTCCAATGGACTGCTTCAGCAAAATGTGGTTTATTAATTGCTACTTATTCCTATAAAGTTCTTATTTCCGTGTTGATTCGCATTTAAACGATTTGTTTTATGCAAGGATGGAGTTGTTTAACCCCATTAAGGAATCGGGGATTCAAACATTGGAAGAATAACTTAAATTTTTGGAGGCACACCTTGAAGCCTACCACAATATTAATGTGAAAGAGCTCAATCATACAATTTTACAATTTGCAATAAGATTTAGAGTAAAATGGTAAAAATCAATCGGCATGAAATCCGTTTAAAAAAACAAAATGAGACTTGTCTTAAAATTCTTCGGCAAAATAACCCCATCAAAACAGCGAGGCCCTCCCAAAGAAACCGTTTGAAATGATGATCAAAGGATAGCAACAGTGCTTGGCGATTTTTTAGCAACGCAGATGTGGTACCTAAAATCTTGGAAGTCGATAAAATATTGATTGAAAAATTTCAATATGCGTACCAAAAGGGCAAATCAATGGAAGGCGCTTTGTTAAAACTAACAACAGAGATAAAAAAAGGCCTTCCGATGCCTTTCTGGACATAGAGGGTGCTTTTGACAACACTGGATATAAGTCCATATCAAATGCTTTGTACCATACAAAAATACACAAACGAACTATAAAATGGATCAAAGCGATGCTGGGAAGTCGCAAAATTATTCCCTCGTCAGGAACGACCTCAGTATCAGTTACAGCCGTAAAGGGCTGTCCAAAAGGGGGAGTACTTTCACCCCTCTTGTGGTCCTTGGTCATCATGACCTGCTACATAAGATGAGCAATCTGGGCAACACCACAATTGGGTATGCCGATGATATTGTCATCATTGTCAGGGGCAAAGACTCAATAAATTGGAGTCACATCTAAAATGAAAAATGCTCCAAAAACAGCCATAGACTGGTGCATCAAGGAAAATCTTTCCATAAATCCCGGTAAAGCCGTCATCGCTCCTTTCACCAAAAGAAGGAAATTAGACCCAGATCTAATCTTAATTAACGACAGGGTCGTATAGAGTATTCCGAAGAAGTCAAGTATTTTGGAGTAATCCTAGACAAGAGACTTAACTGGAACTCCCACATTAACACCAAAATCACCAAAGGGCCTATCGCCGAACATATGGCAGAACCTGGGTAATCTCTCCAAAGATCGTTCACTGGATCTATACAGTGATTATAAGACCCACTATAACATACGCTTCCATAGTATGGTGGACAAAATCCACACAAAAGATCGCAATAAGGAAGCTCAAAAAGGTACAACTGCTTGCGAACCTGCCCAACAACTGCCATAGAGGCAATAACAGGACTAACACCTCTCCACATATATATTCAAAAAGTGGCGGTCCGCAGTGTAAAAGGTCAGTTAAACGAGATAAGGCTTAACGACCGAAACTTAAAACCCTTCGAGATGAACTGCCAGAACTTAACATGAACTGCGCGGTCATAGACCGCATTCCAAAAACACTATGCTTCAACAAACGTTTATCAACGGTGATCCCCAAGAGACAAGCATCGGTTAGTAATAACCCACCAAACAGCCACAATGGCACAAAGTGGTATACGGATGGTTCTTAAATGGAAACGAGGGAATATACGGACCAAATAAACGCTTTAGAATACCCATGGGAAAAAGTCCCAGCGTATTTCAAGCAGAGCTCCACGCCATTCAAGAATGCACCAGAGGCATTTATTCATCTGGTATAAAAAGTGCAATCTTCCATATATTCACGGATAGTCAAGCAGCTATAAACGCACTTAGCTCGCATACCATTGACTCCAAATCAGTCATGTCCTGCTTCAATACCCTTCAAACACTCGGATTAAGAAACAAGAACCAATTATGGTGGGTTCCGGGTCATGTCGGGGTAGAAGGTAACGAAAAGGCCGACGAACTGCCCAGAAAAGGTTCAGAAACACCTTTTACAGGTTCCGAACCTTTCTTCTGCACTTCTAGATCAGCAGCGACGGCAGCAATAAAAAACTGGGAACATAGAAAATGTATCTATCTTCGGGAAAACGTCCCATCCTAAGACAGGCCAAACGAGCTATTCGGCCCTTCAATTGAAATGCCAGCAGATGCCTAAACCTAAGCAGGCATGATATCAAAAACTTAGTAGGGTTCCTTACTGGTCACAATGGTTTAAGATATCATCTAAACATAGAGAATAGCAGACTCTCCTGAGTGCCGACTTTGTCTTGAAGAGGACGAGTCCGCTGAACAAATTTTTTGTGAATGTCCAGTCCAGCCCTTAATGGAATTAGAAAGAAGATCTTTTTCAGGGAACATAATGAGCCCCGACGATATAAAGAATTCTTATACTGGTAAAATTGTCCGCTTTACACGGAAAGTAGAAATTCTACTAGTTTAAACTTTTTCTGGCCCATACGGTACAAAAGATCTTTTAGGTGAAGTGCCCCCCCCCCCCCCCCCCTATTAAATCGCCTTGCCGAGACAGAAGTTTGAAAAAAAAGCGGCCAAGTGCGAGTCGGACTCGCACATGAAGGGTTCCGCAGCAGCAAGTAACATCATAGAAAATAATGGTTCACGGTTTACGCATAAGGTTTATGTTTATGAAATTAAATGTTTATTTTTTCATATTTGAGTTGATTGAATGAAAGGTAAATTGCGGTTTACGATTTATGACGTATTAAAAAAAACTGCTTACTAGATCTCGTTCAAACCAATTTTCGGTGGAAGTTGGCATGGTAATGTACATCATATATTTTTTTTAGTTTTATCATTCCCTTATTTTAGAAGTTAGTTGGGCGTGGGGGGGGGGGGGGGGGCACACATTTTACCACTTTGGAAGTGTCTCTCGCGCAAACTATTCAGTTTAGAAAAAAATCATATTAGAAACCTCAACATCATTTTTAAGACCTATCCATAGATACCCCACACGTATTGTTTTTGTTCGAAAATCTTAATGCGGTTCACAGAATGCATCTACTATGTTTCAACAGTATAGTTCTTATAGTTTCGGAAAAAAGTGGCTGTGACATACGGACGAACAGACAGACAGACATGGGGAATCCATAAGGGTTCCGCTTTTTGCCATTTGGCTACGGAACCCTAAAAACGATTATCGTTTTGACGATAGCTGTCTCTATCATGTCTACAAAGATATACACGGATTAGTATGGTCGAAATGATGTTTTTCGATCGTTTTCATTTTACGCGATGATAGAACTGGTGCACTTTGGCCTTTGCGTTATGATTTTTGAAGGCATTCGTTGCACTCGCCAAAGACAACATTGAACGATCACATCGGTCTGACGTATGAAAATATCGGTTATTTTCCACCAAAAAATAAAACCGTTTACGGTATGTTATTTCTTCATCCCGAGGCCGCTGGCAGTGCAAGAAATGTTTAATAAATTTTATGCGTCAAAAAAGTTGCTGGGAAAAGTCTATCAATTTGGGTACACCTCTCTTCAAACATAAATAATGCAAATATTTTGAAAATGTACGCTTTGTTTCATTTATTTATCGTAAATTAACTTGAAAATACAAACAAACAAAAATTCTAGCCAATTTGTTTTGGACGTACCTACCTATATGGGTTAAAATAAAAACATCCGAACTTTTCAAATAAGCACCTTTTTTTACAATTTCACATAGACGGTATAAACGGAACACCCTTATTACATTATTTTTAAAAAGTTAGAGTAGGTATATATAATTGTCTTTGTTTACAGGTAATGTAGAATTTTTCATAAAAATGTATCATCAACACTTCTACAGTAATTTACCCCTGTCTCTTAAAATATCTCAAAGTCAAACAGCCTTTAAAAGAAGGTATGTCCCCATGACATGGGTACCTTGAATACATTTAAATTTGCTAAATTAAAATAATAGTAAAAATTAAGCAATTATAAAGCTATTCTACAATTCCGAATAGGGAGAAAGTACGTAGCAATAGACTCATAAAAAATGATTTTTTTCTATTCTCATTTTCCAACACCGCCGTATATTATTGTTTATTCAAGTTTATCAGTTTGAAATGTAAACAGCATAATGGGTAGAAAAGTAGGTGATATGAAAAGCATCCCGATATGAGATTTTATCCATAGTTGAAAGCTTTATTCATGTATTTGCCAGTGCCACCCCCCATTAGCAGGTTTAATTTAAAAGAGCTTTTTAAGCACACAGAACCCGCTGAAAAAGCAGTAGCACTTCATCCCTAATTTAAAAAAAATACTTAAGAGAATACAAATCAGGGCTATTGATAATAAATATAATTACATAACTGCATTTTAATTTCATGGTAACTTAATAACCAAATGCATGCGAACGCAAATGCAAGGAGAATTCGTAGACAATAACACATTGCTCACAATTTATTTACCTATTTTTGGTGAATGACCGCCCATCATTTTGTGGTACATATAAACAAAACTCACTTGTTGTATTCGACGTGGAAATCAAATATAGATTTTTCTGCTAAATTTTCTTTGGATCTTATCCAAAGCAACAAAATAAAACATCATTCACTTATTAAGTCCCCAAACAGGAAAACTCAAGCACATAATTATGTACGCATGCACATTGTACAATGTAGGTGTATACTGTTCGCACGTTTCAGCCTCCATCCTCCATGACGAGGATAAATAAACAGTATGAACTTGGTAGCTGTAATTTGATTTCCCATGATTTTTCTCAACTGTCGCTAGGAGACCAATTTGCCTGTGAAAAATGTGCATTGAGAAATATTTTCAATGAAAACATCTGTTAGCCGGCATTTAAAAAAAAATCCATCATTCCACCCAGATGAATAGTAATCCATTTATAAATTGGTGCAACTTACTTCAGGCCCAGTTTCAGCTGATCAAATGCTGGCACGTTTGAGGTCATCTTTGCGGTGGGTGCAGGCGGTGGTTTTTTTGTTGTTCGAGGAGACTCACCTCAAACAAAAACTTTTCTATTTCACTTGGTTGCACTACTTTGCTAAATGTGCACTACTTAGTGTATGTTTTAACTATGTAATTTAACAAATGGATCTTCAACTATAATTCTGTAGCAAACACACACCTAGAGCGGACGAGAGGACCCCGTCTTGCACAGTATTTTCAATTTCAATGTTTAGGTTCGAATTCTTTCTGTTTTACCCGCGCGCTACACTCAGAGACGACAACACCACAACTGATGTTGAAAAAAAAAATCATATTCCATTCGCGTTCTGTGCAGAATCGAGCTTTTATTCTTATGTGGCTTGCTCAGCTATCTGACAGCCGCCAGAAATCGAAGGCATTTTGTGTATGCCTCGCCTCGATTGTATCTAGAACCTGGGTATACATAGTTTCTTAAGTTTGGGAGGTGTGTGGGAGCTTTAATGAATTCACAGCAACGGCAGTGAACACAGATGAAACACTCTCATTTCTTGTTGCTGCCAATCTGAAGTGGCCTTGACTCAGACGGAATTGTGTTCAAAGAGGGGATGTTTGGGAGGGTTAGTCCGCTCAGCAGCGTGGCAAACTGCATACATCGAGTTTGTGAATGAAAAGCACAGTGTGTAGTTTGTTGTTTGTAGCAACAAAGTGTTTAAATTATGGGAACGCCACCGCCATTGCATATACATACCTACACAATTCGTTATAGAATGTAGGCACTGTTGAATCTCGTGCATTTCGGTTTAATGCCAATTGAAGTGATACGAAATGCGATGCTTCACGTACGGGTTTGTTGAAAGAAAGAAAGCATAGGGTCGATTGCTGAAACGAAACATAAATATTTAGTTTCAACATGAACGCCTATGTGCTACTTTGTTCTCCGCATAAACTGTCACATAAGGGCTTTTGTTGAACCAAATATTTTTGTATCGTTTCAGCAAACGGCCCTTTAAGACATTAACAGAATGACATATAGAACACAGCAGACGGGCAAAAGAAATTCATACATAAAATCGCAAGAATGATATTTATTTACAAAAATATTTACGAAGGGCCAAATACAGTGTACTCTCTCCTAACGGACACCCCTCATAAGCGGACACCTCTCATATACGGACAAATTTCAAAGAACGGAATAATCTACACAATTTTTAATGTAAATAATTCTCTCTTAAGCGGACACTTTTATAACCGGACGCGGACACCAGTTTTCATAGCCGCAATAGAATTTCACTCTGTCTGAAACGGACAAAACGCATTTGGCACACTTCGTTGTCTTTTATTTTGTTTGTTTTTTTTCCTTTTCTTTGCGCTTTGCCCTTGATACCCAGCAAAAAATTTTAAAAAACGGCAAAGAATGTAAGTTAAGTATAGTAGGCTGCGGCGCCGACGGGCGCCTGTCGACTATCCGACTAAAATTCTCGTGGCGTATTCTCGTAAGTGTATGCATAATTTGAAGCATAAATACATAGTTTCAAGTGGTGCAGGGAAATAACTTCACGGGCAATAACTTCACATGGGCAATAACTTCACTTTTTTTTGTGAAGTTATTGCCCACTCATGGTGAGCAATAACTTCACCGTAAATTTTGTGAAGTTATTTCCCACCTATAATTTGAATTTGTCTATTATAACTAAAGACCCTTGCACCCACTCCAAATCAAACAGTGACCCCAAGCAGGGGGTTGCAGGGGGGCACCATGCCCCCCATATGCATTGCACTGTTTATGGGATTAGTTGCGAAACCGCAAGTAGATTCCATAAACAGTTCAATACCTATGGGGGGTCATGCTGCCCCCCTGCAACCCCCTGCTTGGGGTCACTGTTTGATTTGGAGTAGGTGCGAGGTACGGTTCTTGAATTATCATAAAATGTTAAGAGAATTTATTTCCCACTAAAAAGTGTAGTTATTGCTCACCATGAGTGGGCAATAACTTCACAAAAAAAAGTGAAGTTATAGCCCACTCGAGGTGAAGTTATTGCCCATTTGAAGTTATTGCCCGTGAAGTTATTTCCCTGCACCGTTTCAAGTAATGCAAAAAGGAATTTTTAAAGGCTTTGTTCTTGTTTATGTTTTGTATTATAATTTTTATTACCTACAATTAATGTTTATCACAAAAAATGCATTCCATTTTAAAATAAAATGTTATAGGTGCCATAAATGCATAAATGTCTTGCTTCTTTTTTCAAGGTTGTCAATGAAATATTTTTTTCTCATAACCGGATACCTCTAATAAGCGGACAAATTTCTTGGTACCGTCAGTGTCCGCTTATGAGAGAGTCCACTGTATATACTCAGCACTAAGTGAAATGAAATTACAAGAACGCTGTACTGGTGACATTGATGTTATGGCAGCCGTTATTGAAATGGTCAGCATAATTATATATCTGCTGGTTCCTTGTAGGTAGATATACATTAAACATTGGCGAAATAAATAAAATTAGCAGGCAAAGATCATTTTTCTCTCCCTCTCGGCAAAGGCTATATAGTCGAATGTAGCCAAAGCAAAAAGGTATATTTGATAAATTAAAGAAAAAGCGGTATTTTTTAGATCTGTAAAAGAATGTAGGTATGTGGATTAATACCATCGTTAGGTATTATGCGTAGGTACCTACCGCTATAAGAGTTTAATGGTAGAAACGGATTGACCGAGAATTTCAAGAGAGGACATTTTTTCAGAATAAAGGGTTTTTCAACAGGGACGCTACAAAAGTAGAGCGACAGGGACAGCAACCGACGCCGAATTTCTTGCCGGTCTTTTGACATTTCTCTTCAGTAAGGTGTGCCATTTCATGATGGAAAGATATACGATCCAACAACGAGTCAAAATTTTTAAAATTTACTACCAAAATTCGGAGTCAGTGGCCTCAACGTTAAGAGCGCTACGTCCAATTTATGGTCGTCATAATCGTCCTAGCAGATCAACAATTGAGCGTCTAGTGGAAAAATTTGATTCCAAAAGCACAGTACAAAATGTCCCCGTGCCAGTGAGACAAAGAAGTGCCCGTAGTGTCGAGAATATTGCTGCCGCTGCGGCTGTAGTTAAAGAAAGCATAAATGTGTCTCTCACACGTCGTTCTCAAGCGTTGGGCATCTCTGTGAGGCAAATTTTGCGAAAAGATCTTGCCCATTTGGATGATATGGATTTGGAGGACATGTGCTTCCAACAGGACGGCGCCACAAACCACAAAGCGAATGCCACAATCAATTTATTGGAAACCAAGTTTGGAAACCGTGTTATCTCACGAAATGGTTCAGTCGCTTGGCCGCCTCGGTCGTGCGATTTGACGCCATTAGACTATTTCCTGTGGGGCTACGTCAAGTCTATGGTCTATGCCAACAACCCAGCGACGATTGATGAACTTCGTAAGAATATCTAACGTGAAATTGCAGCAGTATCGGCCGATTTATGCTTGAAAACCGTCGAAAATTGGGTTCATCGTCTGGACTTCTGCAAGCAGGCCCGTGGTGGCCATGCAAAAGAAGTCGAGTTCCATACATAATTCCATCGAACGTACTTTTACAGGAATAAAGAATTTCATTGATATTCAAAACCGTTTTTGTTTTATTTAAAAAAAACTTTTGTAGCGCTCTTATTGAAAAACCCTTTACAAACAAGAGAGAAAATTCGTTAAAAATATACTAATTCAAAAATTGGGAAAACTAATAAGGTCGTCGCAGTTTTGACAGGACACCGTCGTATTCAGATTTGAGGTATAACGTTGTTGTCTTGAAACTACGATGGGCAACTTAGTCTGGCCAGGCAACATTTAAATTTGTAGTGCGATTACTTTTCTACCTGCCAGAAAAAAAACGTAAAACTTGTTGACACGGTTTTCTGGATCTAACGATGCCATTTTCCTGCCAATTGAGATGAGTGGGTGGCAACAGTGCAGTGTAGTGTATTCACTTGCTAATCGGAAGGTTGCGCGTTCAAATCCCGAGCATGTCCATGAAGCAAAAATTCGCAGAATAAAAAAAATCATAAGAAATGCAGCGTATGCTTGCTCATATGTACACTTAAAGTATTGCATAAGTTTCTGCGGATTAAACTTGAATCACAGACAATAAATATATATATATATATTTATTGTCTGTGCTTGAATACAAAACTTCAACATAATGCCCAATAAGTTATTAAGACGCAACCCGTGGAAAAAAATTAACCCTACTCAATTCACAAACCAAACCTCCCTATCATTCTACTTCTTCCTATTTCTAGCACCTAATAGTAGGCAATTAAATACGTCAACAATGTCATTGCATTTGTAGCTGTTAAATTAACCCTTGTATGACTGGCAACAAAAAATTAAACTTAAGAGTGCTGTGGTACCCAGGTACTTCAGTACATTTTGAATGACAATTGTGTGCTAATTTGTGAATTATGATTAAAAAAGACTATTTTGCAAAGCTGAATGTTTATAAAAGTTTATACAAATTTTATTTGGACACAAAAAGGAAAATTAATATGTATAGAAACTGTTACAATAACTTTGGATAGGCAGCAAAGCAAGCGAGGCACTTTGCAAAGTTTTTGCAATGCTGATCGCATACTGGCATTCCTTGCGTGTTTTACGTTTACGACCTGAAATGCAAAGGTGGCATGTATTTTTGAACACAAGGCGACCATGTGCTCCGCGTTCTTGTGTAGGCCATTGGTGGATTTATCGGCTAACCTAGTGCTAATTGGATGCAATGCGACGTAGAGAAGTTAGCCATCACTCCGGGATTTTTGACCGCTCTTCTATACCTGGCACCATGAGTTGTTTAGCCATGTTGATGAGAAACATCCTCCGCTTTTTAGTCCCAGTAATTGAAATTATTGAAAGAATACCCGACATAGGCTGTTACACCGCAGACATCGAGCAAATTATAAAATATTGCAAGCGGCCACCGTTTGGCTCTGCGTTTTGTCGTGTAAAATGCTGTTTCATGGAACCCACGCTCGACAACTCTCCACGGTTCGTGTTTTTTTCATTTGTGGAGGAGTAAACGTTTTATAGCGCACTGTGCTCACCAAATGTAATTTTTTAGCGAGAAGGTAATGAAAAAGTTGTCGGTAGTTACATTTCGTCCTGATCCTTCATACCTTCGCATCAATCGCTTTACAACATTCTCTCCAACGTTTGTCTGGCGTGCTGCACCTGCCTAATTTCCAGTTTAGATTTCGCCACGCACTGGATAATAGTTTGACGCATCGCAAGCCCACCAAACCTTTATTCCATATTGGGCTGGTTTTGAAGGTATATACTGCGTAAACTTAGTACGGCCTCTGTATAGAAACAGCTGTTCATCCACAGTGATGTCTACCGATGGCTTGTAGTTTTCATATAGCTGTTTGTCCATTAGGCTCCAAACTACAATTTTATTTAAAAAAATTGTGTGAACTTGTTTGTGCACGCATTTTAGTACGGAAAATATCGGAGTACGCAGGTACTTTGATGTCATATTGGAGAACATGTCAACAAAAAATAATTGTAGAAGAAACATATGATTCGATTTTGGAGATAAGTAGCATATTTGACGCAGAAATGTTTTTTAGGAAGGTACTAAAAATACTAAGATAGTGGTTCCGGTGAAACCTTTGTTTTTTTTTCAAATTACGCTCAGAAAGTACCCAGGTACCTTGACACCTACACAAGGGATAAAAACTGCCTGGGCTGCATATTTTTTCTTTTTTTATAATTTAAGCGCACTAAAGGTTGGAAATACCGATAAAATAACGAAAGACAGGAGAGATTGGGACGATGACTAAGAGAGTCAATCGATCTCGCGATGCCTCGGTCGCCAATTAGTTTTATCGCGCGAGTTACGGTAGCCACCTGACCCCCCATCACCACCGCAGTCCACAACAGCAACGTCAGCATAGTATATTGTACATACGGTAGCCACAACAGCAACGTCAGCATATGTATATTGTACAGGTAGGTCTAGGTTATGTTAGGTTAGGTTGACGTGGCTGTCAGCTAAGGCCGACACACTTAGACCAATATTAGGTCCAATGTGGTACCACACAGATCTGGGGATTCCCTCACTGCTCGTTGAACCAATATGAGCTTCTTATGAAGCGCGAAAGACTTCTAACGCCAGTGTTGGCTAAGTCGTTTGTATCATTAAATAAGAAGTCCCCTAGGTGGAGATTTCTTTTGTGGGAGAGCGCAGGACATGTGCAGAGAAGTTGAAGTAAGTATAGTCTCCTCCTCCTCCTCGTCCATGCAGCTTCTGCAGAAGTCGCTTGAGTGCACGCCAAGTCTGGAGGCGTGCCTTCCTATTAAGCACTGTCCTGTGATAACACCTATAGTCGAGCTAATATGCAGTCGGTTTAATGAGATTAGACACATATGAAGGAGCGTCGCAGATCCAGCTTTGGCCAGATTCGCTTAGTTGTCTAGCGATTGCTATTGCTACATGTCCACCTAAGGTTTGTTCTCTCGATTGCTGATAGCTTGAACAAGAGCTTGCATGTAGCGATTGGTATTCCTAAAGAACCTTTATCAGGTAAAAGAGGTAAAGTGGTTCCTTTTTTGTCGAGATCGTCTGCCCTACAGTTACCTGGAATGTCTCTATGTCCCGGCACCCAACAGAGGTGAATGTTGAACTGCTCTGCCATCTCCGAAAGAGATGAGCGGCAATATTGGGCTACGATGGAATTTGAAGAGACTGAGTCCAGGGACTTAATCGCTGCCTGACTATCCGAGAAGATACGGATATCCTTTGAGGATATCACATTCCTCTTTAGCCACGACAGGGCTTCTTTTATCGCAAAAATTTCCGCCTGGAACACGCTACAATAATCCCGAAGACGGAAAGAGAGGCTAAGATTTAGCTTTTCTGAGAAAACGCCCCCACCTACCCCATCAGGTAGGTCTATGAACTAGGGAAATTGGACACCGCGATTGCAATATTGTTTAATAATTTCGCAATCTAATTTGAAGACTCAGCGTCTGCCGCATATCCGGCCTAATTTCTAAGTTCATGGAACTACCTACAGAAATTACTTTGTGAATAAATGAATTGTATTTAATCAGTCATAAGCAGGCATCGTAAGATAAAACAATACAATTATAACGTTCTAACTTTTCTCGTGTTTTAGTCAAATACCAAATGTTGATTGGTTTTTTTTTTGTCTTCGAACTTGAACTAGAACTTAACTGGCGCAGTCGTCCGGAACAGTGGACGTATTTTTGGCTTAAAAAGTGATAATTGTTAATTGTGTCGCGAGGAGTTTTAAGTGATCCTAAAAAAAAAAGAAAAAAAAACACAAAACGAATAAAAATAAAAAGAAAAAATAAACCCTCAGTGATATCACAGAAAAAAAACTCGGTATAGCATCGAGCGGTATAAATGACAAATTATTGCAAGGACACTATAAACTGAATTCCGGCGGGTATCTACCCCTAACCACTGTCGAACCAACGCAACCCGATTGGACACCATCACCACCTCTCAACATCATCTGCAATGCTGACAATCATCGCTTTTATTGGGTGCATGTAAGTGATAGTGATACGTATAGTTTTATGTGAAATAACTCTTTTAATACTGCGTTCCTTATCGAAAGGCACTCCAGTATAACCGCGATCCTTATCGCAAGGCATTCCGGTATAAAAGAACTGCGATCCTTATCACAAGGCACTCCAGTTGAAATAAAATAATAAATCATTATAAAATAAAAAAAATAAAAAAATAAATAAATAAATAAATATAGGTAGTACATATATTTTCATATACATTTACATTTTATAATACATTGTTGAAAACATATATGTATTTGAAAAAAAAAAATAAATATTTTATTATTTATCTTACATACCTAATTGATGTCAACCATACACAAATTTAAAGGCAAATTTAGATTTGGCCCTTATAATTTGAGGAAACTATCGAAAAGCCTGAACTCGATTCCAGAAAGCACAGAATCAGAGCGATACCTTGATTCCTCTAACGTTTCTGAACCCTCATCTTCTGACTCTCTCAACAATTCTAGTAATTTTATCATAATGCCAAACGATATGAATGACGGTGGACGGCCACCTCTGATGAATCAGGCGATCGACCAAATCGAAATATTTAATTCGTTAACAATTCCGGACGCTATAAAGGACCTCCCAAGATTCGATGGGAACCCCAGACTCCTGTACGAATTTGTGAATAACGTTGAGGAAATCCTCCTCTACATCAGAGGAACGGACAAAACCCCTTACGGCAAAATACTACTCCGAGCAAATTGAGGGCCAGGCAAATGAGATTTTAAATATGTATGGCACGCCACTAATTTGGGATGCGATTAAAAATAATCTTATTTTACATTATTCAGATAAACGAACGGAGACGTCGCTCATAAGAGACCTCCATAATATCAAACAATTTAACAAAACAGTAGAGTCTCTGTATGGAGAAATAATCGAGTTACAATCGGCCCTTTGTAACAATATTCAAATCCAGGAAACAGATATAAATGTCATAAAGGCAAAGAAGGATCTCTATGCGGAGGTGTGCCTCAAGTCTTTTCTTACCTGCTTAAACGAACCCTTAGGATCAAGAATCAGGGCAATGCAACCAGACTCACTAGCAACAGCTTTAGCGTGTTGCATCAAAGAGCAAAATATATCGTACCAAAAGTATTCACAAAACATTAGCCTAAACCCAACCATTATAAGCCTTATAACCCACAGCAAAATACAACCTATCCTAAATATCAAACCCCAAACCCATTCCGACCTTACACGACACCGCAACAATATAGCGATCAACCTGGTCCTTCCTTCAAACGCCCTTCATTTAATAGAACAAACTTTAACTCCCAAGGTAACACATATCAAAAACCAAAATAATACAAACGTGGTAAGACGCGACCCAAATATTAAGACTAGTCAGTCTCAGCAAACTAGAAATTTCAGAGGCCAAAACTCTAACTATCAAGAGATGAATAATGTTGAAACCAATAACTATCAACAACTAGATCGTTTCTTCGAAAACGATGAAACCAATGTCTGCGACGAGGAAAATTTTTTCACATCAGCCTCGAGGAACCAACAGGATACATAGACCCTGAAAAACAGCCAACAACCTTGCCCTTCATCAACAAACAGTCCTGCCAATCTTCTCCGAATTTAATCAGCAAGGGTACCTAAAATTCTTAATTTTCAAATTTCACAATTTCTTCGATGGCCTTCTTGGCTTAGATGCACTTGTATCATTAAAAGCTAAACTCGACCTCGAAAATAAAGTACTAACCACAGAAAATGCCAACATAGATACAGTGACCGAAATAAGTATAAAGACACACTCAACTTCAATGCTCGGTTGGATTTAAGTACAAAAATAATAGAAATTATAAGTTTATTTTATCGTAGATAGTAAGTTTATTTTATTCAGTAAATAATGAAACGAAAAAAGAAAATATTTATCACCACAAAGGCTAGTTTTTGAGGTTCACCTTTAGGGAATTCCAAAAACGTTTAATTTTCCTGCGAAATAAGTATAAAGACAGTCAATATTTAAAAGCATTTAAACACCGAATTTTTTGGTTGTACCTATCAACCTGAAAGTTAGTACTTTGTACAACCTCCTTGATTTTCAATAACTTGGAAAATTCTATTAGGCATAGAATTTATCAAGTTTTGTAGGACTTCTTCGGTGATCTCAGACCATGTCTGTGTTATTCCTCTTTTAAGCTCTTCCAGATTTCTGTACTGCTTCCCATTTGAATAAAGGTTTCTTGCCATAATACCCCACAAATTTTCGATTGGGTTAAGGTCAGGACTACACGAAGGCCATGGTAAACACTGAATTTGACTCCTTTCAAACCATTCGCGGACCGTACTGGCATTATGAATAGGAGCATTGTCCTGTTGAAAAATAAAATTTTCACCCGCTGGAATGTCTCCAAATGCATCCAAAGCATATTCCAACATCTCCCTGTATTTTTCACCATTCATTCTAGGTTGAACGAACATCAAGGGGATTTTACCATGAAAACCAAAGGCACCCCAAACCATCAAACTTCCGCCTCCAGAGTGCCGACTCATTTTTATTGCTTTTTCGTCCCTCAAATCACGCCAATAAAAGCTAAAACCGTCCGGACCATCCAAATTAAATTTCTTTTCATCACTAAAAATAACGGATTCCCACTCCCTGGTCCAAGCCATGTGACTTCTTGCAAATCTTAACCTTGCTTCTTTATGATGCTGTTGCAGGTTGGGTTTTTTCGTCATTTTCGTGTAACGAAGGTTATGATTTGCCTTCAACACTTGCTCCACTCTTCTTACCGTCACTGGGAGATCCAACTTGCGCTTTATCTGGCCAGCATTCAGCTTATTACGCCTTGCTTCGTGGTAAATCGTTTTTTTGTTGCGTGAGGTCAAGAGGCTTGGTCGACCAGATCTTCTTGCAGTGCTATAATTTTGGCCCAAATTTAAAAAATTACATACGACGGAAAGAGATCGTCCAATTTTCCTGGCAATGGATCGGTTGGATAAGCCGTGCTCCTTATGAGTCGTAATAATTGCCCTTTCTACTGTCGTCAAATGAGTTCCGCGAGGCATGGCTTAATAGTTTAATGATAACAATTTATTGATAACAATTTTTGTGCCAACAAGCGAAACAATTTACCTTTTATTGTTTTTCACTCTTTTTATTTAAAAAAAATTGCTATAAAATTGGAATACTTTTGGATAACCGAAGTGTCTTTATACTTATTTCGCAACTTTTGCACAATTTTTTTATTAGAAAAGACAAATCAGTCTCTTTCTAACACGATATGACCGATAACGGTACAATTTTTTTTTGGAGTTAAGAGAAAATTAATTCTCCAAACATTTATTGAACAATTTTGTTGCATATATTTAGGCGCTAAGCCTACAAGCCAAATTGAAGAGTTTGAGAATTACTGTCTTTATACTTATTTCGGCCACTGTATATACAGCTCAAACACAACTACTCTTCAGGTAAACTCACAATTCCTTCCAAATCAAAAAAAATTAATGAAACTCCCCGTAAGCAAACAAAACGGCAGCATATATGTCAATGAAACCGAATTAAAACCCAACCTTTATGTAAGTCAAGGCTTGTACAATGCCGAAAATTGGTGTAGTACAGTCGAAGTAATTAACTACTCCCAAAACGACATAAACATTTTAATAGAACAACCCCTAAATGCCGAATCTTACAACCCCGCAGACAGAAAATAAAAAGAAAGCAAAGGCGAAGAGAGAGAAGAACCAACAGAGATCTCGACCCGAAGCTATCCTCATTAAGCCAAAGGGAGCAGCGAAGTTCACCGATATCCTGAGGGAAATCCGGAGTAAGGCGAATCCAGAAGATACCGAAACCATCATCAAAACAGTTCGGCAGACGAAAACTGGAGATGTTCTTCTAGAACTCGGAGCTAAAACAAAAAACAAGACAGCTTTCGGAGAATCTCTAAGAGCAATTCTAGGGGATAAGGCAACGGTCCGCAGTCTTGAACCGAAAATTGCCCTAGAGATCAGGGACTTGGATGAACTGACTACAGCCGAAGAAGTCCAAGAAGCAGTCAGAAAAAAAGTTGCTGGTCTCATCTCTGATATTCAGGTGTCGGTCACAGCTAAAAACAGAAGCTCCCTCAAGATGGCCATAGTGCATATGAACGCCCGAGCAGCCTACGATATGCTGAAGAACCCGAGAATTAAAATAGGATGGGTCCAGTGCCGAATCCGACGCAGAACAGAGGTCTCACGGTGCTATAAATGCTTCGGCTATGGCCACCAACAAGCAAAATGTAACGGCGTAGACAGAAAGGGGCAAGGGCTGTGCTTCAACTGCGGAGAAAAGGGCCACAAGAAGATTGACTGCAAGAATTCACCAAAGTGCTGTCTATGCGCAAACCTCGAAGTTCCACCACCCGCTCTGGACCATGCCCCGGGGTCAGGTAAGTGCCAAGTCTTCCGAGAGGCACTCGAAAATGGGGAGAAGAAAAGGGCCCCACAATGACCAGAATTCTACAGGGAAATATCCACAGGAGTCAAACCGCGGACAACCTGCTAATTAAACTACTGGAGGAAATGAAAGTAGATGTTGCCATCATCAGCGAGCAGTATAGAAATAAAGAGAAAAACTGGATATCGGACTCGCTTGGAACAACTGCAGTCTGGGTCTTGGATGCAAGAAAATTCCCCATGAAAAGTTGGGGCACACAAAGAGGCTTCACGTGGGTAAAGTGCGACGGACTCACAATTGTAAGCGTCTATCTGAGCCCAAACGACAGTATTGCCGCGTTTCGGCAAAAATTGGGCGATCTGGAGGATTTCCTGGTCGACACCACAGGAGAGATCCTGGTTGCAGGTGATCTCAACGCCAGAGCACAGGAGTGGGGAATGCCAGCTACCGACTCTCGAGGAAGGCAAATACTCGAGATGGCCGCGAGGCGTGGACTTCACGTAGTCAACACAGGAGACACCCCCACTTTCAGGAGACATGGACACAGAGGAACTATCCCAGACGTAACCTTCGCGACCAACACCACATTCGCAAAAATCAAAAACTAGAGAGTAATCGAGGATTACACAGGTAGTGACCACCAGTACATCGTCTTCGATCTGGAAAGTAACCAACGAGTTCCGAATCATCGTCACCAACCACGGGCTCCGAGGTGGAACTTGAACAGGTTTAACGCAGACCTTTTTAAGGGCGTGATCGAGGAAGGTGCAGACGCCGTGATCCAAATACAAGGACCTGCTGAAAGGAAAGCGGACGCCACGATGAAACTAATTCGGCTCGCTTGCGACTCCTCAATGCCCCGAACGAGCGGTGCCAACAGAAACAGAGACCCAGTGTACTGGTGGACCGAGGAGATAGCTGCGCTACGCCGGAGATGCCTACAACTACGACGCATAGTCACTAGGGGGAGAAGAAGAACAAATGCTGAACCCATGGAAGATGCTCTAGCAGAGTTCAGAGCCCAAAGATCGGAGCTCAAGAGGGCCATCAATTCGAGCAAGAAACAGAAATGGGAGGATCTCCGCCGTGACGTCAACAGCGACCCCTGGGGACTAGGCTATAAGATCGTAACGCGGAAACTCGGAGCACAGATGACACCCCCTGTCCTCAGTGAAGGAAAGATGGAGCGCATCGTGGACACACTCTTCCCAACGCATCCGGTCAGGCCACCCGACACCACATTGGCCCAACGACAGGAAATTTCAGCTTTTACCGAAGAAGAGTTGAGCATAGCGGTGCAGTCCCTGCAAAATAGAAGAGCCCCCGGCCCCGACGGAATTCCCACAGAAGCCCTCAAAGTGACCGCCCAAACACGTCCGCTTTTACTGCTGAACATGTTTAACAGTCTGCTCGAGGAAGGCATCTTCCCCAAGAGCTGGAAGAAACAACGGTTGGTGCTTATCAGCAAAGGCAAGGGAGATCCGGATTCCCCATCGGCATACAGGCCTCTGTGCATGCTAGACACCGCGGGGAAACTCCTGGAAAAGCTACTTAAGCCACGACTAGTAGCGGCAGTGCAAGCGTCAGGCGATCTGTCAGAGAGGCAGTACGGCTTCCGGAGAGGCCGCTCTACGATTGGAGCAGTAAAAGAAGTAGTGAACGCCGCACAAATCGCCCAACAGGGAAGTCACTACTCTAGGAAGATCGTCTTGCTGGCAACCCTGGACGTACGTAACGCGTTCAACTCAGCCAGGTGGACCGATATGTTGAACGCGCTCGAACGGAGGTTCCACGCCCCGGCATATATCCTGCGGATGGTGAAGGACTATCTCAGGGATCGAGAGCTGCTCTACGAGACTACAGAAGGCCCGCGAAGAAGGCAAGTGACAGCAGGCGCAGCGCAGGGATCAATCTTAGGTCCAGATCTCTGGAACATCTCCTACGATAGCATCCTTTGCATGGAGATGCCGGAGGATGCCAGACTGGTCGGGTACGCAGATGACATCGCCGCGGTGATCACTGCACGAGAAACCGTTAACGCGCAACAAAAGCTCAACCAGGTCATGCGACGAGTCAATTCGTGGATGGAAGAGCACGGACTCAGCCTAGCAACGGAGAAAACTGAGATAGTCCTTCTCACGAAAAAGAGAATCCCCACACAAATCGACTTCCGAATTGGGGCAGAAGAAATAAGAAGCAGCGCCGCGGTGAAGTACTTGGGAGTGAGGCTTGACACAAAGCTAACCTACTGGCAACAAATAAAGGCAGCAGCTGAAAGAGCCTCAAAAACATCTGCACCACTGAGCAGACTGATGTCAAACGTAGGTGGTCCAACGGCCAGTAAGCGAAGGTTGCTGATGGCGACAACGCACTCCATCCTTCTGTACGGCAGCGAAATCTGGGCAGACGCACTCAAACAAGAGAAGTACCGGAAACAGATGGCGGCAGTACAAAGATGCGCAGCTCTACGTATAGCTAGCTCTTACCGAACGGTTTCGGAACCAGCCGTCCTTGTAGTCGCAGGAGTGACTCCCATAGATCTCCTAGCGGCAGAAAGGAAGTACGTCTACGACAAAAAGGGGGAAATGGGAATGCAAGCGGCATCCGATGAGGCTAAGGAGCTCACGAACCAGAAGTGGCAAGAGCGTTGGAGCTCGGAAAGCAGAGGACGATGGACAGCGAGGCTGATTAGGAACGTGGCTGAGTGGAATGACCGGAAACGAGGTGAGGTCAACTACTACGTCACCCAGTTACTCACCGGACACGGATATTTCAACGCCTTCCTCCACAAAATCGGCAAAACAAACAGTCCAGCCTGCCAGTACGGAGACTCGCTAGAAGATGACGCGGAACATACCTTCTTCGCTTGCAGCAGATGGAAAAGCCTTCGCCAAGACCTGCAAATAAGTATTGGCGCCATCACACCGGAGAACATAGTAGAGAAGATGCTACAGAGTTACGACAACTGGCAAAAAGTCTGTAGCTACGCAGAACATGTTCTCAGAAGAAAAAAAAGAGAAGAAGACCACCAAGGGTCACAGTAGGCACAGACGTCTTAGAAAAAAACCCCGCAGACTTTATTGAATTCAACAACTTCAATAATGATGAAAGTGAGGAAATTACACCAAATGATGTCGCTAACCTTATAAGAACAAATCATCTTAACGAAGAAGAACGAAAAAAACTTCTCAAACTCTGTAGGTATTACAGTGACATCATGTTTAAGGAAGGCGAAAAACTCACATTCACCAACCAAATAAAACATCGTATAAATACAACAGACGATGTCCCAATATATACAAAAACGTACCGTTACCCATACATCCACAAAACGGAAGTTCAAGCCCAAATAACGAAAATGCTTGAACAAGGGATAATTAAGCATAGTGTGGATAGTTCCCAAAAAAAAAGATGCTAGCGGTAAACAGAAGTGGAGAGTTGTAATTGACTACAGAAAAGTCAACGACAAAACAATTTCCGACCGATATCCTATCCCAAACATCGCCGAGATCCTGGACAAATTAGGGAAATGTATGTATTTCACGACCCTTGATTTAGCCAGCGGGTTTCATCAAATCGATATGGACCCCAAACATACGGCAAAAACAGCTTTCACTATCGAGGGGGGGAAATACGAATTCGTAAGAATGCCCTTCGGACTTAAAAACGCTCCCTCAACGTTCCAAAGAGTGATCGACAATGTTCTAAAAGAACTCATTGGAAGAAACTGTTTAGTCTACCTCGATGATATCATCATCTTCTCAACATCCTTATAATAATAATATTTGGTTAGGGTATATTACACTGCGACCTATTGGTCTATTGTGTCCCTCTGAGTTCCTCAGGAAAGAGATAGCTTTCCTGGGTCACGTAATAACACCAGAGCGAATAAAGCCCAACCCCTCAAAAATAAGTGCATTGAACAATTTCCCTTTACCACAAACGAGAAAGGAAATAAAATCCTTTCTAGGACTGATCGGCTACTATAGGAAATTTATTAAGGATTTGGCCAAACCCTTTACCACTTGCCTAAAAAAAGGTGTTAATACCACAATAGATAAAAGTTATGTCGACGCCTTTGAAACATGCAAGAACATTTTGATAAACGATCCAATACTGCAGCATCCCGATTTCAGTAAGCCATTGTTACGAAACTGTTTGCTTGAAAAAAATATAAATGAAAGTCTGCAACACAATTTGGAAAATTTCTAAGCTACCTTACCGATAGGTTGAAGTTTTCGAACACGCTCTAAAGTGTGCTCATTTTAGCCCAATAGTGAACACAGAAAGCTAAGTAGGGCATATCCTAAGTTCATCGCCGTGATTGCGCTCTTTTCTGTTATAACCGCCATCAAGCGTACACGCAAACAGCCCAATCCTGTAAGCTACAGACCTCATCATCTTAGCATTGCTTAGTGACTTATACGAACATAAAAAATTGGAAGTGATCACGTTTATAAGCAGGGATAAAATCTTTCACCCAGCAAAAAAAAAAAAAAAATTTTTTAAACGGTAAGTTTAACTCAAAGAAAAAAAAAAATATTATTTTGCGATATTATACAACCTGGCAGTTCTACCAGGTATCCCACCTATTGGCAATCACCGCCATATAATAATCAAGGCTATCGTTCCGCAATTGGAAAATCCCGCTCCATAGTGATCATTTCTCCTAAACATCAAAGGCTCCGCCCCCCCGGGAAATTAACAGCTTGACCTCTCAGCAGAAGCAACTACGAGCACAAGCATTAACTTACATAGCCCAACAGAAAATTCACCGAGTCACCAAGGCAGCAGTATCATCGGATCGGCGAGCGGTGCGTGGCGTGGCGGCCTAAATCTCCCAGCTCCGCGAATTTACGTATATACATACATATGTATATATAAGCTGATCTGCTAGTTTAATTATTCCCGTATCCAAAATACTTTAATATAGCGTGCTACCCGTAAAGCCCCATTGTCGCGATTCTTATTATTTGCTGAAGCATATTTCTAAAATCTTACCGAAATTCTAAATTCATTGGTGTCTGGTTAAAACAAAAAGAAAAAAGGAGGAAAAGAAATTCTCCAAATCTAACCTATAAGTGCTTTTCAAAAAAAAAGAAAGAAAATATAATATAAGGTGTAAAAATTGGTTACTACAAAAGAGAAAGATAAGTCAGTAAAAAAAAAAAAAAAAAAAAAAAATATTAACATATTAGAGGGTACCTACATTAAAAGTCTAACAAAAAAAAAAAAAAGGAAAAGAAAAAAAAAATATCAGATTTTAAAAATTTACAGCAAGTGCCTGCAAAAACAGAAGAAAAAAAAAACATCATTCAAGCTAAGCAACGGATATTGTGCGCACAATCTCTGGACAACGGCAGTACACATAAATACATACATACGTGATTAAAGCAAGTAAGTTTCACACAACAATTTCCTTTTTTTTTGACTTTTAATTAGAAATCAACGCAGTTTTCTAACCTTTAAAACAAGAGGAAACTAAATTTACAATACACATACAAATTTTGATTGACATTTATACATATATATATTATTTTTTTTGGAATATTTACCTACATAAATACGTACATACATACCACCCATAATTCTTCAAAATTCCCGTTTAACATTTCAATTAAATTATTTCGGGTACAGTGAGTCCCAGGAATTTTTATAGGTTTTTTTTTTAGTTTTCTTTTCCAAAATTAGTTTTCTTTTGTAATAAAAATATCGCTAAGCTAAAGTTATGTTAAGTGCTAGTTTTAAAATTATTTGATGGAGTCAATAAATACTTAGTAGATATGAATTAGATTGTTTTATAATGGGGTTTGTGATGCGGGAAGGTGCATATAGTGTTCGTATGTCCAGGTGTTAAACTTAACATTTGTTTAGTAAGGGACAGTCCCCAAAATAAAGATGCTATGACTGTCATCGGCGTTTACATTATTTGTAATAGGGAGGGAAACAAACAATGCATCCATACCAGCCAACAGCAGCTGAAGTGAAACCAATAACCATACCAAAGTAGTACAGTCTCTAATGTCCGTGTCCCAATTCTTGGCATGAGAAGTTTTCTTTTGTTTTTATGCGTATGCCATAGTTGATGAAAGCAAAGATCCACCCTTATCCGACGAGCTAAGTTGAGCCTTGCCGCAAGCATGCCAAGTACGCTTACATCGTGGCCGACAAGTTTGCATCAAAATAAAAGAATGGCGCCCAACAACGTGTGGCCTTGTAGCCGCATGGGTGAAGTATTTGTTAGTTACGAACTACAAGACCATTGTCTCAGTTACAAATATCTTACTGCATTGCTGGCATGTACGTTCGAAAAATCCGCAATCAACTCGATTGTTAATATTTCAATACTTCACCAAATTAGATTCATAAACATTCAGTCACAGGTTATATTGAAAAAGCAAAATTTTTTCATCTGTTTGCGAATGTTTAGCTTCTAATATTATGTTTTTAAAATTGCATTGATTTAATAAATTTAATTAACTAAGTGCAGTAAGTCCTGAGATATTTGATAAATTTCGAGTACTCACGTTGCGACTGCAAAACAAATTGATATTGTTTTCGTATAGTCCGATATTCTCTTTAGAAATTTGAGAAATCGTTGCATACGAACATCCTTTGATAAGACTTAAATACATTGGTACCCGGATATTGGTTTCAAGTCCGTCCGTTCAAAAAAAAAAAAAAAAAAAAAAAATATATATATCAACGACACTAGATGCAAGAAGCCCATCCAAACCCCAAATATATATATGATAGCTACAAACTTTTACATTAAATATTACTAATTATTGATAGATAAGCCAACGAGATAAAGAGTAAATATGTCTAAAGAAAATACCATTAACACGCGATCAAGAGGAGCTTTCAATTCATCTCGAGGTCATAGCTCTCTAACTCCCAATAGGAATTCCTTAAATTTGAATTCTGCGTCTCAAAATCAAGGAGCAAGACCTAAAGTAAGTCATACTCCTCCCAGTTCAAGTCAGTCCGTTCCACTTACGCAAATAGCTAACGATTCCCAACAAGTTCAGCAAGTCAATAATGGCTCAACGCCAAACTTAGGATTAGGCGCTTTAAGTCTTCCTCCGCCTCCGCGTCAACCTCAAGTTGTACCTCCCACTCAATCTACATTGGAGATGGAAGCAATAGCAACAGCATTTCAACGTATTTTGGAAGCAAACCAAAAGGTTTACTTAAAAGAACTCAAATCGATTAAGGATACCCTCGTGAATCGATTTGATGACCTGAACTTAAATAATGTGCAAGATAAATCATCAGAAGTCCGTTCTGACCGAAGTAATCGTCAAAATATCCCCACTGACTTTGAACAATTTTTGAACGCCTCTTATTCTACCCAGCATCGTCCTCAACGAACTCCGACTCGTGAAAGTTCAAATGCGTCGTCCACATCAACGTGTAAGATTGAGAAATGGCAGATTTCGTTCGACGGAACAGAGAATGTAAGCGATTTCTTGTTTAAAGTTGAAACACTTAAAGAACGATCAAGATGCGATTGGAATCATGTTCTTGGCAATTTTCACATACTTCTTAAAGGAAAGGCGGAGTCATGGTTTTGGTTTTTTCTAAAGCAGAATCCTTCAGCATCATATGAACGTCTTAAGTTTGCAATCACAAAAGAATTCGGAAAAATTGAAAACGACCACGATCACATTCTAAAAATGATAGCGCGACGTCAAGGGTATAACGAACCTTTTGATGATTACTATACCGATGTACTTCGTATGAATGCTAGAATGCGAGACCCATTTAGTGAGGTCAAATTGCTAGATCTTTTGAAGAAAAATGTTAAACAAAGCTTAGGTCCCCTTCTCTTTCCTTACCAAGTTACTGGGTTAGAACATTTAAGAGATGTTGCTAGGCAAGCTGAAAAGTTCTTACACCATCAACGCTCTCAAAAGTACACTAGCTTCAAAAGAAACGTGAATGAGATTGATCAGAAAGTTCAAGTTGATAACAATGCTGAAGATGATGAAGAAAGTAATGAAGTTGCAGCTTACGAACTTAGCAGAACCAGGGAGATTTCAAAGTATCCATTGGATACATCAAAATTCAAATGTTGGAACTGCGATGCAATTGGTCACTCATTTTATGAATGCCCCTCTGAAACAAGGCAATTGTTTTGTTTCCGTTGCGGAGAAAAAGGGGTAACGACACCCAAGTGTCCAAACCACTCGGGAAACCGCAAAGCGAGCGAGATGGCTGCCGGGGACTCTCGTTCCAGGAACCATCCCCCGAGCTTCTAAATCAATCAACTATATCTTCAGAACGTCAAAGACCATCTGAAGATACAAAACCCCCAGACTTACAACCTAAAATAACAATCCTGAATAAGTTCAAAGACCATAAATTAAATACGCCAACGCATTCTAATTCTAGTTTGCCTCCATTGTCTTTTCATGAGCGCATGATAAGTTATCAACAAGTTAAGAAAAGAATTGTGGGTGCACCCAAAGAACAGCAAGTCTCGCCAACAATTGCGAAGTGTCGAGCGCGCTTTCAAAGACGAAAAATTCAGCGAAGAATCATAGATATAGAATCAGCTTTGCTTGATGATTCTTCCGACATGCGACCGTTTATATGTATATCAATCGGTAAAGAGAAGATTTATGCCTTGTTAGATTCCGGCGCATCTATCAGTGTACTCGGCAAGGGTTGTTTTGAATTCTTAGATCGAAATAATATTTCGTTCAAACCCTTTCAATCGAATATAAGCACAGCTGATGGAACGAAACAAAGTATAAAAGGCTATTGTAAAATTGCCGTTGAGTTCAACAAAATGACCAAACTAGTTGATTTTTACATCGTTCCGACACTTCAGCAGCAGGTCTATTTGGGCATAAACTTTTGGAGAGATTTTAACATTGCTCCGCATATTGTATCTGAACTTTCTTCGCTAGAAGACCAATCACCTGATACCAACATCCACAAGCTAACAAGGTTGCAAACTTTCGAATTAGACAGGGTCATTGACCTCTTTCCTTCTTTTTCCAAATCAGGTCTTGGGCTCACAAATAAAGAACAACACTGCATAGACACAGGGGATTCAGCCCCCATTAAGTCCAAACATTTTCCACTCTCCCCTCCACGACAAGCTGAAGCTTATGCAGAACTAGACCGTATGCTTTCGTTGGGCGTAATTGAAGAGAGTAACAGCCCTTGGAGTTCTCCAATCGTGATTGTGCACAAACCAGGCAAGGTGAGATTATGTTTAGACTTCCGCAAGGTAAACAGCGTTACCAAAAAGGACGCATATCCTCTGCCACACATTGGAGGATTACTAAGTAGATTGAAAGACACGCATTTCATCAGCGGAATCGATCTAAAAGATGCCTTCTGGCAAATACCGCTCGAGGTGAAGTCTAAAGAAAAGACGGCATTTGCTGTGCCGGGACGGCCACTGTACCAGTTTACAGTTATGCCGTTCGGGCTATGCAACGCCCCACAGACTATGAGTCGTCTCATGGATCGGGTAATTCCAGCTCGATTCCGTGAGAACGTATTTATCTACTTAGATGACCTTCTAGTGTGCTCAGCAACTTTCGAGGAACATCTAGAGTTATTAAAAGAAGTAGCCAAATGTTTGTCTGATGCGAAGTTGACTATTAATGTGAAGAAAAGCAAGTTCTGCCAAAAAGAAATAAAATACCTGGGTTATATTGTTGGCCAAGGGTGTTTGAAGACTGACCCAGAAAAAGTCGAGGCAATATCGAGGTTTCCGCTACCAAAAACGGCTCGACAGATTCGTCGGTTTATCGGCATGACTGGGTGGTATCGTCAGTTCATCCCGAATTTTGCAGATCTTGCCGCTCCATTAACTGATTGCCTTCGAAAAGCAAAACTGTTTACTCTTACAGAGGCTGCATTAGTAGCGTTTCAAGCATTAAAAGATATTTTAATATCTGCACCTGTGCTGGCTCAGCCTGATTTCGCCAAACCATTTGTAGTGCAGTGCGATGCTTCAAGCACTGGAGTCGGCGGGGTTCTTTACCAGCTAGACGAAGAAGGTAAGGAGCGTCCTATCGCATTTGTGTCGCAAAAACTTAATAAAGCACAAAGAAATTACACGGTGTCCGAACTGGAGTGCTTGGCTGCGGTTGTATGTGTAAAGAAATTTAGACCCTATATTGAAGGTCTTCCCTTTAAAATTGTGACAGACCACTCAAGTCTGAAGTGGCTTATGTCATTGAAAGACTTAAGTGGTAGACTCGCGAGATGGAGTTTGAAGCTTCAAGCATTCGATTTTCAGATAGAGCATCGACAGGGATCTCTAAACATTGTTCCCGATGCTCGCTCCAGAACGGATATGGAAGAGTTAAGCATCATGAGACCCGTGGAGATCGATCTTAAATCTGATTGCTTCACTTCAGGTAGCTATAATAAATTAAGGGATGAGATAAGTAGTAACCAAAATTCGCTTCCTGATGTACAAATCTCTGAAAATTTCATTTACAAGCGCATAAAATTTCAAACAGGGTTGGACGAAGAGGATGCTTGGAGATTATGGCTACCAAAAGAGTTGACCCTGCAGGCGATACAAAATGCACACAGCTCCACAGCAGGATGTCATGGTGGATTCGTTAAAACTCTACATCGTGTGCGGCAAAAGTACTATTGGCCAGGCATGGTCAAAGAGATAAAATCATTTGTCCGCGCATGTGACGTTTGCAAGACCGTAAAGCCTCCAAATACAACTCTGCGACCACTTATGGGCCAACAGATAGTTACTGACCGACCAATGCAGAGGTTATATATTGATCTTCTTGGACCGTATCCACGAACGAAGTTGGGAAATAGTACCATCTTCATAGCTATCGACCATTTCACTAAATTCGTTTTTCTCAAACCTCTTCGGAAAGCTTGTTCAACATCAATATGTAAATTCTTGGAACAAGATGTATTCCATTTGTTGGGCGTTCCACAATACATCCATAGTGATAATGGGCGTCAGTTTGTTTCCAAAGAATTTGAACATTTTCTAAGGACGTACAATGTCAAACAAATAAAAACAGGTTTATATGCTCCACACTTCAACGCATCCGAGAGAGCGAACCGTGAAATTTTATCGAAGCTCAGAGTCTTCATTAAAGACCACCATAATGATTGGGATAAATATATTTCGTTGATTTCTGCGATTCTCCGTAGTGACTATCACTCTGCAACTGCATATTCCCCCTATTTTGCACTTCTGGGTCAGCATATGGTCCTCAATGGAGCTGAATATGGAATTTTGTCTAAGCTTCAATGTCTAAATGATGGCGTTATGCGCACGCTTTCTCCACCAGATCGCATGAACCTTCTTAAAGCTCAAATAAAAGACAATTTGCATTTGGCTCACCTGAAGAGCCAAAAGACGTACAATTTGCCAGCTAAAAATATACAATATAGTGTAGGTCAAGAGGTTTTCCGGCGAAATTTTCAACAAAGTTCCTTTGGAAAAGAAAGAAACTCCAAATTTGCACCGAAGTTTATAAAATGCCGAGTTAGAAATAAAGTCGGAAATTGTCTATATCTTCTTGAGGATATGAAGGGAAAATTGATTGGGAAGTATCATGCCAAAGACATTCGCCAATGATAAATCAAAATGCACGGTTCACACATTTCGGTTTCCTTTTGTTTTTATCATAGATGATATGACAATAACAAAGCGGTTTGTTACGAAACTGTTTGCTTGAAAAAAATATAAATGAAAGTCTGCAACACAATTTGGAAAATTTCTAAGCTACCTTACCGATAGGTTGAAGTTTTCGAACACGCTCTAAAGTGTGCTCATTTTAGCCCAATAGTGAACACAGAAAGCTAAGTAGGGCATATCCTAAGTTCATCGCCGTGATTGCGCTCTTTTCTGTTATAACCGCCATCAAGCGTACACGCAAACAGCCCAATCCTGTAAGCTACAGACCTCATCATCTTAGCATTGCTTAGTGACTTATACGAACATAAAAAATTGGAAGTGATCACGTTTATAAGCAGGGATAAAATCTTTCACCCAGCAAAAAAAAAAAAAAAATTTTTTTTAAACGGTAAGTTTAACTCAAAGAAAAAAAAAATATTATTTTGCGATATTATACAACCTGGCAGTTCTACCAGGTATCCCACCTATTGGCAATCACCGCCATATAATAATCAAGGCTATCGTTCCGCAATTGGAAAATCCCGCTCCATAGTGATCATTTCTCCTAAACATCAAAGGCTCCGCCCCCCCGGGAAATTAACAGCTTGACCTCTCAGCAGAAGCAACTACGAGCACAAGCATTAACTTACATAGCCCAACAGAAAATTCACCGAGTCACCAAGGCAGCAGTATCATCGGATCGGCGAGCGGTGCGTGGCGTGGCGGCCTAAATCTCCCAGCTCCGCGAATTTACGTATATACATACATATGTATATATAAGCTGATCTGCTAGTTTAATTATTCCCGTATCCAAAATACTTTAATATAGCGTGCTACCCGTAAAGCCCCATTGTCGCGATTCTTATTATTTGCTGAAGCATATTTCTAAAATCTTACCGAAATTCTAAATTCATTGGTGTCTGTTTAAAACAAAAAGAAAAAAAGGAGGAAAAGAAATTCTCCAAATCTAACCTATAAGTGCTTTTCAAAAAAAAAAGAAAGAAAATATAATATAAGGTGTAAATATTGGTTACTACAAAAGAGAAAGATAAGTCAGTAAAACAAAAAAAAAAAAAAAAAATATTAACATATTAGAGGGTACCTACATTAAAAGTCTAACAAAAAAAAAAAAAAGGAAAAGAAAAAAAAAAATATCAGATTTTAAAAATTTACAGCAAGTGCCTGCAAAAACAGAAGAAAAAACATAGGGGCGGGCTACAGTCCGCTTGGGCGAACTGTTGGATACCCTATTCTTATTCCTATATCTCATAAGTGGGCGTGACAAAAATTTAAAGGATTTTATCGAAAAAACTAAGCTTTTGTAAATAAAAACGCTCCCTAGCTCAAACTTTGGTTTTTCAATAAAATTGTTTTATTTAATTGTGGGCGTGTCAGTAGGCGGATTTAAAAAAAATTTAAGTAGGAGCATAAAGGGCACCTAGAGAGTATATACTATAAATTTCAGCTCCCTAGCTCAAACTTTAGACTTTCAAAAATAAAAAAAATAAAAATTGTGGGCGTGTCAGTGGGCGGATTTTGAAAATATTTACACATGAGCATAAGGGGCCGCTAGAGAGTATATATTAAAAATTTCAGCTCCCTAGCTCAAATTTTGGTTTTTCAAAAAAAATATTTTATTTAATTGTGGGCGTGTCAGTGGGCGGATTTTGAAAATTTTATGTCCCAAGCAGTTTTATGGGCCAAAGATCATATATAAAAAATTTCAGCTTTCTAGCTCAAAATTAAATTTTTCCCAAAATTTGTTTTATTTAATTGTGGGCGTGTCAGTGGGCGGATTTTGAAAATTTTATGTCCCAATCAGTTTTATGGGCCATAGATCATATATAAAAAATTTCAGCTCTCTAGCTCAAAATTCGATTTTTTCCAAAATTTTGTTTTTTTGAGTTTGTGGGCGTGTCTGTGGGCGGATTTCAAAAATTCTTAAACTTGATTATTTCGGGACCCTAGAGAGTATATGGTTAAAATTTCAGCTCTCTAGGTCCAGTTTAAAGGCCTAATTTTTGCCGACGGACGGACGGACGGACGGACGGACGGACGGACGGACATGGCTAGATCGACATTACTATCGATGCTGATCATAAATATAGTAACTTTTAGGGGTCTACGGGCAATATTAAGGTATGTTACAAACTATGCGTCAAAATTAATATACCCCTAGAATAGGGTATAAAAAACATCATTCAAGCTAAGCAACGGATATTGTGCGCACAATCTCTGGACAACGGCAGTACACATAAATACATACATACGTGATTAAAGCAAGTAAGTTTCACACAACAATTTCCTTTTTTTTGACTTTTAATTAGAAATCAACGCAGTTTTCTAACCTTTAAAACAAGAGGAAACTAAATTTACAATACACATACAAATTTTGATTGACATTTATACATATATATATTATTTTTTTTGGAATATTTACCTACATAAATACGTACATACATACCACCCATAATTCTTTAAAATTCCCGTTTAACATTTCAATTAAATTATTTCGGGTACAGTGAGTCCCAGGAATTTTTATAGGTTTTTTTTTTAGTTTTCTTTTCCAAAATTAGTTTTCTTTTGTAATAAAAATATCGCTAAGCTAAAGTTATGTTAAGTGCTAGTTTTAAAATTATTTGATGGAGTCAATAAATACTTAGTAGATATGAATTAGATTGTTTTATAATGGGGTTTGTGATGCGGGAAGGTGCATATAGTGTTCGTATGTCCAGGTGTTAAACTTAACATTTGTTTAGTAAGGGACAGTCCCCAAAATAAAGATGCTATGACTGTCATCGGCGTTTACATTATTTGTAATAGGGAGGGAAACAAACAATGCATCCATACCAGCCAACAGCAGCTGAAGTGAAACCAATAACCATACCAAAGTAGTACAGTCTCTAATGTCCGTGTCCCAATTCTTGGCATGAGAAGTTTTCTTTTGTTTTTATGCGTATGCCATAGTTGATGAAAGCAAAGATCCACCCTTATCCGACGAGCTAAGTTGAGCCTTGCCGCAAGCATGCCAAGTACGCTTACATCGTGGCCGACAAGTTTGCATCAAAATACCATTTATACTTACTACGGATGCTAGCAACTGTGCATTGGGAGCAGTCCTATCCCAAGGTCACATTGGAAGCGACAAATCCACTTTCAGATAGCGAGGGAAATTACTCTACTATAGAAAAAGAGCTCCTAGCTATTGTTTGGGCCACGAAATATTTCCGCCCATATCTATTTGGACGAAAGTTTCAAATAGTAACAGATCACAGACCCTTGACTTGGCTCATGAACCTTAAAGAGCCCAATTCAAAACTCGTTCGATGGAGGCTTAGACTAGAGGAATACGACTACGAAATGGTCTATAAAAAGGGTTGCCTGAATTCAAATGCAGACGCCCTGAGTCGTATAAAAAATATTGAAAAGAACAATGACACCGCTACCCAAGAACTCTTTCACAATGACGAAGACGCGAGCACTGCACATAGCAATCAAGAAAACATGGATAATTGAATTCCCATATCGGAAAAATCATTAAATGAGTTTAACATCCAGGTCGTATTTCAAGAAACTGACAGAGGATCACCCACGACGGTCGAAACCATCTTCAGGAACAAACAAAGAAGAACAATTCGGAACCCCCGGTTCAACGAAGAAATTATGGTGACGATTTTAAAAACCCTTCTACCCCCGAAAAAGCTAGCAGCTGTATATGCAGAAGATAGAGTATTTCAGATAATACAATCAACTTATTCCAAATACTTTTCTCAGTGTAAGACTTTTCGTATCATACGTTGCACAGAAATCCATAAAGATATCAGACAAAACGATGATCAAGAGAAAATAATTAGAGACTACCACGAACGATCAAATCACAGGGGAATTAACGAAACCCTTCTACATCTAAAGAGAGAAGTATTTTTCCCGAACATGAAAGACAAAATTTCTGAAACAATCAATAATTGCGACCAATGTAAAATATTTAAATATGATAGGAACCCACCCAAACCACAGTTCGTAAAACCTTCACATCGATATCTACACCATAAATAATAATCAAATTCTCACAATAATCGAAAAATTTTCTAAATTTGCTCATGGATATACCCTAAGTTGCAGAAGCAGTCTCAAAAACTACGTCAGCCTTTCCGGCAACCCAAAGAAAATCATCCGCGATCAGGGACCTGAATTTGTTTCAAACATTTTCAAAGATTTTTGCAAGCAACACGATGTAAACTTGCATTTTACATCATTTCAACAAACAAGCAGCAACTCTCCAGTCGAAAGGCTGCACTCAACCAAGACTGAAATATATAGGATAATCCTTGCAAAAAGAAAAGAAAACAAGCTCACCACGAATCACGACGAAATATTATCCGAAGTACTCGTACTTATTACTTATAACAACGCCATACATTCAGCTACAAAGCACACACCGTACGAGCTTTTCTTTGGAAGGCAACCTTACAAAGCTAAACGAATTTCTTGACGAATTGTATCCCAAAATTAAAGAAAGAGCCGAGGACATAACTAACGCTCGGATTGAGAAGTTGAATGAGTCAAGAGGGGAGCCGGAAGAGATGATAGAAAATCAAGTCGTTTTTCGAAAAGAATTTAGGCGCAACAAATTGACACCTAGATTCTCAAAACATTTAGTTGATAAGAACCATAAAATAACAATAAGAACAAAAGAAGGTAGGAAAATTCATAAAAGTAAATTTAAAAAAAAGAAAGAAAATTTAATTCCAAATATTGAGAATACTGCTCCTGATAACTAACATTCCTATTAACATAACTCACCTTTAACTTTACTCTCTTCACTTTTAGCATATCACCCACTACTACTCAACTAATCGAAACCTACAACTTACCAAAAAAACCACAGTCTGTTACCACTCCGATTGGGGCCCTCAAGGCTCATCATTAACTACCAAAAACTAATACATATTATTAATCTGAATGACTATGACAAAAATATCCAAGATATAGCAAACTCCCTACACATATTCGAAAGAGGAGGTACTATCACTAACTCTCTTACAATCATAAGACTAAAACTCGAGGAACTAAATAGGAAACTACGAACACTTTACCCTTTTAAAAGAAATAAACGTGGACTGATAGACGGATTAGGTACCGCAATAAAATTTATAACGGGCAACATGGACGCCAAAGACGCATTGAACATTAACACGCAAATACAGAATATCAACAGTAACATTAACCATTTGAAAGACTCACAAAGAAATGACCATACACTTAACTTCGAAATGATCGACAGATTTAAAAATATAACCGACCATATAAACAAAGAACAGACCATGATAGAAACATTCTTTAACAGCAGTTCGCTTAGGCGAACTGTTGGATACCCTATTCTTATTCCTATCCCTCATAAGTGGGCGTGACAAAAGTCTAAGTATGGTTAAATTGTTAAGAACGCTCTACATATTTTGTTTTATAACATTTAAAGGATTTTATCAAAAAAAACGCTCCCTAGCTCAAACTTGGGTGTTTCAATAAAATTGTTTTATTTAATTGTGGGCGTGTCAGTAGGCGGATTTAAAAAAAAATTAACACATGAGCATAAAGGGCCCCTAGAGAGTATATATTATAAATTTCAGCTCCCTAGCTCAAACTTTGGATTTTCAAAAAAATTGTTTTATTTATTTGTGGGCGTGTCAGTGGGCGGATTTTGAAAATATTTATACATGAGCTTAAAGGGCCCCTAGAGAGTATATATTAAAAATTTCAGCTCCCTAGCTCAAATTTTGGTTTTTCAATAAAATTGTTTTATTTTTTTGTGGGCGTGGCAGTGGGCGGATTTTGAAAATTTTATATCCCGAGCAGTTTTAGGAGTCATAGATCATATATAAAAAATTTCAGCTTCCTAGCTCAAAATTCGATTTTTTCGAAAATTTTGTTTTTTTGAGTTTGTGGGCGTGTCTGTGGGCGGATTTCAAAAATTCGTAAACTTGATTATTTCGGGACCCTAGAGAGTATATGGTTAAAATTTCAGCTCTCTAGGTCCAGTTTAAAGGCCTAATTTTTGCCGACGGACGGACGGACGGACATGGCTAGATCGACATTACTATCGATGCTGATCATAAATATAGTAACTTTTAGGGGTCTACGGGCAATATTAAGGTATGTTACAAACTATGCGTCAAAATTAATATACCCCTAGAATAGGGTATAAACATGACATTTTAATAGAAACACAATATCTTAACCAACTTAACTTTAACATCGATTTTCTTACTAACCACCTTCCAAGTATAGCAGAAGCAGTTATCCTTAGCAAACATAACATTATCCCTAAACTCCTATTGACATATGAAGAGTTGTCAAGTATAAAAACTAAATTGCAAAAACAAGATATCAATATTAATGCTCTTGAACAAGTTTATGAATTCCTAAAACTTCAAGCATATTACAATGGAACAAATAAAATTTTTAATGTACGCATACCAATTGTTACAAAAGAAAAATACCACTTGGTATCAGATAATACCTCTACCAATAAATAATACAAAACTCATAACAGTAAAATCATACATAAACTATAACCTAAATCACATACACTATTTCGAGACACTTTGCCCCAAAATGGAAGCAACATACTACTGCTCTACCCCAATACTAGAAGAAGACACTGGCAACTCTGCATGCATCGGGAAGCTGATGAAAAACAAGGCCGCTCATTGTCCACTCAGTGATGTGGGAAGAATAGAGACGATCACACAACCGCAACCAAATTTCATTTTATTTATTAATGTTCATAAACTAATGATAAATTCTACATGCAGCTCAAAATCATTCCTTATTGATGGTACATCCCTGGTGCACTTTAAAGGATGCAACGTCGAAGTCAATGGTATAACTTACCAAGACGACACAGAGACCTATTGGGACGCAATACACGTCTCTCCACTTCCAAGCAGTAGCATCTACGCAAACAGTACTACGGAAGTGCTCATCCTCCAGAAGCTTAAAGATTACAGCTTCACTACCAAACTAGGATCCACCACAGAAATCCTAAATTACGCAACTGGAACATCATTATGTCTATGCTCACTTACCATAGTCATCATTATCATCATCGTAATCGTCAAAAGGAAAATCAACAACGACACCCCTAACATAGCCCCAACACTCCGATTCTTCGCTCCTGCCTCAATGACGTCACTATAGGTCCAGACGCATCAATCACAATGCCAGCATGGTGGCCGTCGCTCTATTCCAAGGGGGGGGGGGGAGGAGTTACGGTAGCCACCTGACCCCCCATCACCCCCGCAGTCCACAACAGCAACGTCAGCATATGTATATTGTACAGGTAGGTCTATGAACTAGGGAAATTGGACACCGCGATTGCAATATTGTTTAATAATTTCGCAATCTAATTTGAAGACTCAGCGTCTGCTGCATATCCGGCCTAATTTCCAAGTTCATTTAACTACCTACAGAAATTACTTTGTGAATAAATGAATTGTATTTAATCAGTCATAAGCAGGCATCGTAAGATAAAACAATAAAATTATAACGTTCTAACTTTTCTCGTGTTTTAGTCAAATACCAAATGTTGATTGGTTTTTGTTTGTCTTCGAACTTGAATTAGAACTTAACTCTGTTTTTGGATCCTGTCTAGTAGCTTCAAATAAGTTATTGGTGCACCAGACCAGACAACGCTCATAGTTGTATTCGAGTTTCGGGCGAATAAACGCCTTATAAATTGTAGCCAGATCAGAAGGGGTGAAATATTTCTCGAATATTTGGTCATTCCAACGAAGGTTGTCATTGACACACATACCGAGAATGGAAAGTCTTTCGGGTTCAGCTATGCATGTGCCATTCACTACACACTATAAAGGTACTACAAGAAAAAGAAACCCCTTTAGCCCACGCTCATTGTAAAAAAAAAAGTTTCTGGTGTGAAAAATTTGGTTCGGAGTTATAACCTTATACAAAGATTTATATGTCCAACTGGACCATAGAACTATCTTCTTGATAAAATAAAAACCAGAAACAGCTGGGCTGAAATTTATTTATAAGAAACTCGAATATGGAAAATCTGTTGATGTGAAAATGTTTGTTATAATTTTCGGATTTGTTTGGCATCAATTTTTACTTAAGGAAATTAATATTTACAAATTTTACGGTTTTTTCATACAAATTACTTTAATTTGTCTTAGACAAAATATTGTCTAATTAAAAACGAACCATTTGAGTGGTAGCGGCTAGTGCTTGAATGTTAAAATAATGTAATGTTAATTTGGATTTATTTTTATTTGTAATTGCAGCTTTTATATTTTTAGAACAAAATTTTAAATTTATTTATTTATGTATGTATATAGCTAGCTACATAATATACATTACGTAGGTACCTACCTATATTTTATTTTATTAATATTTTTGGTCCATTTTCTTTTTATCCTTACTGTTGCAAGTCAAATAAAAAACTGCAAAAGCTTATAAAATACTTTGATGTGCCGCAAGGTAAAATAAAGTACACGACTGGGTCGAACGAAAACTATTGCGCTTTTATAAGGATTGGTTTCGAATCACATTCATTAGCCTTTTTCTATAGATACTCGAAAAATTAGCAGACAAAACGAAAATAGTAACTATGTGGATTACATGTAGATAACTATATTTGATTTGTCGGAATTTCATTTGTGAATGGGTAAGTTAAAAAAACATAGGGACGGGCTACAGTCCACTTGGGCGAACTGTTGGATACCCTATTCTTATTCCTATCCCTCATAAGTGGGCGTGACAAAAGTCTAAGTATGGTTGAATTGTTAAGAACGCTCTACATATTTGATTTGATTATTTCGGGACCCTATTGACGTACAATGTCAAACAAATAAAAACAGGTTTATATGCTCCACACTTCAACGCATCCGAGAGAGCGAACCGTGAAATTTTATCGAAGCTCAGAGTCTTCATTAAAGACCACCATAATGATTGGGATAAATATATTTCGTTGATTTCTGCGATTCTCCGTAGTGACTATCACTCTGCAACTGCATATTCCCCCTATTTTGCACTTCTGGGTCAGCATATGGTCCTCAATGGAGCTGAATATGGAATTTTGTCTAAGCTTCAATGTCTAAATGATGGCGATATGCGCACGCTTTCTCCACCAGATCGCATGAACCTTCTTAAAGCTCAAATAAAAGACAATTTGCATTTGGCTCACCTGAAGAGCCAAAAGACGTACAATTTGCGAGCTAAAAATATACAATATAGTGTAGGTCAAGAGGTTTTGTTTTTCAACAAAGTTCCTTTGGAAAAGAAAGAAACTCCAAATTTGCACCGAAGTTTATAAAATGCCGAGTTAGAAATAAAGTCGGAAATTGTCTATATCTTCTTGAGGATATGAAGGGAAAATTGATTGGGAAGTATCATGCCAAAGACATTCGCCAATGATAAATCAAAATGCACGGTTCACACATTTCGGTTTCCTTTTGTTTTTATCATAGATGATATGACAATAACAAAGCGGTTTGTTACGAAACTGTTTGCTTGAAAAAAATATAAATGAAAGTCTGCAACACAATTTGGAAAATTTCTAAGCTACCTTACCGATAGGTTGAAGTTTTCGAACACGCTCTAAAGTGTGCTCATTTTAGCCCAATAGTGAACACAGAAAGCTAAGTAGGGCATATCCTAAGTTCATCGCCGTGATTGCGCTCTTTTCTGTTATAACCGCCATCAAGCGTACACGCAAACAGCCCAATCCTGTAAGCTACAGACCTCATCATCTTAGCATTGCTTAGTGACTTATACGAACATAAAAAATTGGAAGTGATCACGTTTATAAGCAGGGATAAAATCTTTCACCCAGCAAAAAAAAAAAAAAAATTTTTTTAAACGGTAAGTTTAACTCAAAGAAAAAAAAAATATTATTTTGCGATATTATACAACCTGGCAGTTCTACCAGGTATCCCACCTATTGGCAATCACCGCCATATAATAATCAAGGCTATCGTTCCGCAATTGGAAAATCCCGCTCCATAGTGATCATTTCTCCTAAACATCAAAGGCTCCGCCCCCCCGGGAAATTAACAGCTTGACCTCTCAGCAGAAGCAACTACGAGCACAAGCATTAACTTACATAGCCCAACAGAAAATTCACCGAGTCACCAAGGCAGCAGTATCATCGGATCGGCGAGCGGTGCGTGGCGTGGCGGCCTAAATCTCCCAGCTCCGCGAATTTACGTATATACATACATATGTATATATAAGCTGATCTGCTAGTTTAATTATTCCCGTATCCAAAATACTTTAATATAGCGTGCTACCCGTAAAGCCCCATTGTCGCGATTCTTATTATTTGCTGAAGCATATTTCTAAAATCTTACCGAAATTCTAAATTCATTGGTGTCTGTTTAAAACAAAAAGAAAAAAGGAGGAAAAGAAATTCTCCAAATCTAACCTATAAGTGCTTTTCAAAAAAAAAAGAAAGAAAATATAATATAAGGTGTAAAAATTGGTTACTACAAAAGAGAAAGATAAGTCAGTAAAAAAAAAAAAAAAAAAAAATATTAACATATTAGAGGGTACCTACATTAAAAGTCTAACAAAAAAAAAAAAAGGAAAAGAAAAAAAAAATATCAGATTTTAAAAATTTACAGCAAGTGCCTGCAAAAACAGAAGAAAAAAAAAACATCATTCAAGCTAAGCAACGGATATTGTGCGCACAATCTCTGGACAACGGCAGTACACATAAATACATACATACGTGATTAAAGCAAGTAAGTTTCACACAACAATTTCCTTTTTTTTTGACTTTTAATTAGAAATCAACGCAGTTTTCTAACCTTTAAAACAAGAGGAAACTAAATTTACAATACACATACAAATTTTGATTGACATTTATACATATATATATTATTTTTTTTGGAATATTTACCTACATAAATACGTACATACATACCACCCATAATTCTTTAAAATTCCCGTTTAACATTTCAATTAAATTATTTCGGGTACAGTGAGTCCCAGGAATTTTTATAGGTTTTTTTTTTAGTTTTCTTTTCCAAAATTAGTTTTCTTTTGTAATAAAAATATCGCTAAGCTAAAGTTATGTTAAGTGCTAGTTTTAAAATTATTTGATGGAGTCAATAAATACTTAGTAGATATGAATTAGATTGTTTTATAATGGGGTTTGTGATGCGGGAAGGTGCATATAGTGTTCGTATGTCCAGGTGTTAAACTTAACATTTGTTTAGTAAGGGACAGTCCCCAAAATAAAGATGCTATGACTGTCATCGGCGTTTACATTATTTGTAATAGGGAGGGAAACAAACAATGCATCCATACCAGCCAACAGCAGCTGAAGTGAAACCAATAACCATACCAAAGTAGTACAGTCTCTAATGTCCGTGTCCCAATTCTTGGCATGAGAAGTTTTCTTTTGTTTTTATGCGTATGCCATAGTTGATGAAAGCAAAGATCCACCCTTATCCGACGAGCTAAGTTGAGCCTTGCCGCAAGCATGCCAAGTACGCTTACATCGTGGCCGACAAGTTTGCATCAAAATACCATTTATACTTACTACGGATGCTAGCAACTGTGCATTGGGAGCAGTCCTATCCCAAGGTCACATTGGAAGCGACAAATCCACTTTCAGATAGCGAGGGAAATTACTCTACTATAGAAAAAGAGCTCCTAGCTATTGTTTGGGCCACGAAATATTTCCGCCCATATCTATTTGGACGAAAGTTTCAAATAGTAACAGATCACAGACCCTTGACTTGGCTCATGAACCTTAAAGAGCCCAATTCAAAACTCGTTCGATGGAGGCTTAGACTAGAGGAATACGACTACGAAATGGTCTATAAAAAGGGTTGCCTGAATTCAAATGCAGACGCCCTGAGTCGTATAAAAAATATTGAAAAGAACAATGACACCGCTACCCAAGAACTCTTTCACAATGACGAAGACGCGAGCACTGCACATAGCAATCAAGAAAACATGGATAATTGAATTCCCATATCGGAAAAATCATTAAATGAGTTTAACATCCAGGTCGTATTTCAAGAAACTGACAGAGGATCACCCACGACGGTCGAAACCATCTTCAGGAACAAACAAAGAAGAACAATTCGGAACCCCCGGTTCAACGAAGAAATTATGGTGACGATTTTAAAAACCCTTCTACCCCCGAAAAAGCTAGCAGCTGTATATGCAGAAGATAGAGTATTTCAGATAATACAATCAACTTATTCCAAATACTTTTCTCAGTGTAAGACTTTTCGTATCATACGTTGCACAGAAATCCATAAAGATATCAGACAAAACGATGATCAAGAGAAAATAATTAGAGACTACCACGAACGATCAAATCACAGGGGAATTAACGAAACCCTTCTACATCTAAAGAGAGAAGTATTTTTCCCGAACATGAAAGACAAAATTTCTGAAACAATCAATAATTGCGACCAATGTAAAATATTTAAATATGATAGGAACCCACCCAAACCACAGTTCGTAAAACCTTCACATCGATATCTACACCATAAATAATAATCAAATTCTCACAATAATCGAAAAATTTTCTAAATTTGCTCATGGATATACCCTAAGTTGCAGAAGCAGTCTCAAAAACTACGTCAGCCTTTCCGGCAACCCAAAGAAAATCATCCGCGATCAGGGACCTGAATTTGTTTCAAACATTTTCAAAGATTTTTGCAAGCAACACGATGTAAACTTGCATTTTACATCATTTCAACAAACAAGCAGCAACTCTCCAGTCGAAAGGCTGCACTCAACCAAGACTGAAATATATAGGATAATCCTTGCAAAAAGAAAAGAAAACAAGCTCACCACGAATCACGACGAAATATTATCCGAAGTACTCGTACTTATTACTTATAACAACGCCATACATTCAGCTACAAAGCACACACCGTACGAGCTTTTCTTTGGAAGGCAACCTTACAAAGCTAAACGAATTTCTTGACGAATTGTATCCCAAAATTAAAGAAAGAGCCGAGGACATAACTAACGCTCGGATTGAGAAGTTGAATGAGTCAAGAGGGGAGCCGGAAGAGATGATAGAAAATCAAGTCGTTTTTCGAAAAGAATTTAGGCGCAACAAATTGACACCTAGATTCTCAAAACATTTAGTTGATAAGAACCATAAAATAACAATAAGAACAAAAGAAGGTAGGAAAATTCATAAAAGTAAATTTAAAAAAAAGAAAGAAAATTTAATTCCAAATATTGAGAATACTGCTCCTGATAACTAACATTCCTATTAACATAACTCACCTTTAACTTTACTCTCTTCACTTTTAGCATATCACCCACTACTACTCAACTAATCGAAACCTACAACTTACCAAAAAAACCACAGTCTGTTACCACTCCGATTGGGGCCCTCAAGGCTCATCATTAACTACCAAAAACTAATACATATTATTAATCTGAATGACTATGACAAAAATATCCAAGATATAGCAAACTCCCTACACATATTCGAAAGAGGAGGTACTATCACTAACTCTCTTACAATCATAAGACTAAAACTCGAGGAACTAAATAGGAAACTACGAACACTTTACCCTTTTAAAAGAAATAAACGTGGACTGATAGACGGATTAGGTACCGCAATAAAATTTATAACGGGCAACATGGACGCCAAAGACGCATTGAACATTAACACGCAAATACAGAATATCAACAGTAACATTAACCATTTGAAAGACTCACAAAGAAATGACCATACACTTAACTTCGAAATGATCGACAGATTTAAAAATATAACCGACCATATAAACAAAGAACAGACCATGATAGAAACATTCTTTAACAGCAGTTCGCTTAGGCGAACTGTTGGATACCCTATTCTTATTCCTATCCCTCATAAGTGGGCGTGACAAAAGTCTAAGTATGGTTAAATTGTTAAGAACGCTCTACATATTTTGTTTTATAACATTTAAAGGATTTTATCAAAAAAAACGCTCCCTAGCTCAAACTTGGGTGTTTCAATAAAATTGTTTTATTTAATTGTGGGCGTGTCAGTAGGCGGATTTAAAAAAAAATTAACACATGAGCATAAAGGGCCCCTAGAGAGTATATATTATAAATTTCAGCTCCCTAGCTCAAACTTTGGATTTTCAAAAAAATTGTTTTATTTATTTGTGGGCGTGTCAGTGGGCGGATTTTGAAAATATTTATACATGAGCTTAAAGGGCCCCTAGAGAGTATATATTAAAAATTTCAGCTCCCTAGCTCAAACTTTGGTTTTTCAATAAAATTGTTTTATTTTTTTGTGGGCGTGGCAGTGGGCGGATTTTGAAAATTTTATATCCCGAGCAGTTTTAGGAGTCATAGATCATATATAAAAAATTTCAGCTTCCTAGCTCAAAATTCGATTTTTTCGAAAATTTTGTTTTTTTGAGTTTGTGGGCGTGTCTGTGGGCGGATTTCAAAAATTCGTAAACTTGATTATTTCGGGACCCTAGAGAGTATATGGTTAAAATTTCAGCTCTCTAGGTCCAGTTTAAAGGCCTAATTTTTGCCGACGGACGGACGGACGGACATGGCTAGATCGACATTACTATCGATGCTGATCATAAATATAGTAACTTTTAGGGGTCTACGGGCAATATTAAGGTATGTTACAAACTATGCGTCAAAATTAATATACCCCTAGAATAGGGTATAAACATGACATTTTAATAGAAACACAATATCTTAACCAACTTAACTTTAACATCGATTTTCTTACTAACCACCTTCCAAGTATAGCAGAAGCAGTTATCCTTAGCAAACATAACATTATCCCTAAACTCCTATTGACATATGAAGAGTTGTCAAGTATAAAAACTAAATTGCAAAAACAAGATATCAATATTAATGCTCTTGAACAAGTTTATGAATTCCTAAAACTTCAAGCATATTACAATGGAACAAATAAAATTTTTAATGTACGCATACCAATTGTTACAAAAGAAAAATACCACTTGGTATCAGATAATACCTCTACCAATAAATAATACAAAACTCATAACAGTAAAATCATACATAAACTATAACCTAAATCACATACACTATTTCGAGACACTTTGCCCCAAAATGGAAGCAACATACTACTGCTCTACCCCAATACTAGAAGAAGACACTGGCAACTCTGCATGCATCGGGAAGCTGATGAAAAACAAGGCCGCTCATTGTCCACTCAGTGATGTGGGAAGAATAGAGACGATCACACAACCGCAACCAAATTTCATTTTATTTATTAATGTTCATAAACTAATGATAAATTCTACATGCAGCTCAAAATCATTCCTTATTGATGGTACATCCCTGGTGCACTTTAAAGGATGCAACGTCGAAGTCAATGGTATAACTTACCAAGACGACACAGAGACCTATTGGGACGCAATACACGTCTCTCCACTTCCAAGCAGTAGCATCTACGCAAACAGTACTACGGAAGTGCTCACCCTCCAGAAGCTTAAAGATTACAGCTTCACTACCAAACTAGGATCCACCACAGAAATCCTAAATTACGCAACTGGAACATCATTATGTCTATGCTCACTTACCATAGTCATCATTATCATCATCGTAATCGTCAAAAGGAAAATCAACAACGACACCCCTAACATAGCCCCAACACTCCGATTCTTCGCTCCTGCCTCAATGACGTCACTATAGGTCCAGACGCATCAATCACAATGCCATCATGGTGGCCGTCGCTCTATTCCAAGGGGGGGGGGAGGAGTTACGGTAGCCACCTGACCCCCCATCACCCCCGCAGTCCACAACAGCAACGTCAGCATATGTATATTGTACAGGTAGGTCTATGAACTAGGGAAATTGGACACCGCGATTGCAATATTGTTTAATAATTTCGCAATCTAATTTGAAGACTCAGCGTCTGCTGCATATCCGGCCTAATTTCCAAGTTCATTTAACTACCTACAGAAATTACTTTGTGAATAAATGAATTGTATTTAATCAGTCATAAGCAGGCATCGTAAGATAAAACAATAAAATTATAACGTTCTAACTTTTCTCGTGTTTTAGTCAAATACCAAATGTTGATTGGTTTTTGTTTGTCTTCGAACTTGAATTAGAACTTAACTCTGTTTTTGGATCCTGTCTAGTAGCTTCAAATAAGTTATTGGTGCACCAGACCAGACAACGCTCATAGTTGTATTCGAGTTTCGGGCGAATAAACGCCTTATAAATTGTAGCCAGATCAGAAGGGGTGAAATATTTCTCGAATATTTGGTCATTCCAACGAAGGTTGTCAGTGACACACATACCGAGAATGGAAAGTCTTTCGGGTTCAGCTATGCATGTGCCATTCACTACACACTATAAAGGTACTACAAGAAAAAGAAACCCCTTTAGCCCACGCTCATTGTAAAAAAAAAAGTTTCTGGTGTGAAAAATTTGGTTCGGAGTTATAACCTTATACAAAGATTTATATGTCCAACTGGACCATAGAACTATCTTCTTGATAAAATAAAAACCAGAAACAGCTGGGCTGAAATTTATTTATAAGAAACTCGAATATGGAAAATCTGTTGATGTGAAAATGTTTGTTATAATTTTCGGATTTGTTTGGCATCAATTTTTACTTAAGGAAATTAATATTTACAAATTTTACGGTTTTTTCATACAAATTACTTTAATTTGTCTTAGACAAAATATTGTCTAATTAAAAACGAACCATTTGAGTGGTAGCGGCTAGTGCTTGAATGTTAAAATAATGTAATGTTAATTTGGATTTATTTTTATTTGTAATTGCAGCTTTTATATTTTTAGAACAAAATTTTAAATTTATTTATTTATGTATGTATATAGCTAGCTACATAATATACATTACGTAGGTACCTACCTATATTTTATTTTATTAATATTTTTGGTCCATTTTCTTTTTATCCTTACTGTTGCAAGTCAAATAAAAAACTGCAAAAGCTTATAAAATACTTTGATGTGCCGCAAGGTAAAATAAAGTACACGACTGGGTCGAACGAAAACTATTGCGCTTTTATAAGGATTGGTTTCGAATCACATTCATTAGCCTTTTTCTATAGATACTCGAAAAATTAGCAGACAAAACGAAAATAGTAACTATGTGGATTACATGTAGATAACTATATTTGATTTGTCGGAATTTCATTTGTGAATGGGTAAGTTAAAAAAACATAGGGACGGGCTACACTTGGGCGAACTGTTGGATACCCTATTCTTATTCCTATCCCTCATAAGTGGGCGTGACAAAAGTCTAAGTATGGTTGAATTGTTAAGAACGCTCTACATATTTGATTTGATTATTTCGGGACCCTAGAGAGTAGGTATATGGTTAAAATTTCAACTCTCTAGGCCCAGTTTAAAGGGCTAGTTTTTGACAACAGACGGGCGGACGGACGAACATGGCTAGATCGATATTACTATCGATGCTGATCATAAATATAGTAACTTTTAGGGGACTACGGGCAATATTAAGGTATGTTACAAACTATGCGTCAAAATTAATATACCCTTAGAATAGGGTATATAAACATTATCGGATATAAATTGTATTTAATTCACCAGATGCCGGAAAATGATGGTAAAATCATTTTATATATATAACTATATAAATATAATTATTATAGTCGCATTTTAAAGGGGTATCGTATGACATATGAGAACATTCATAATGATGTTTAATTTAATGTAAATAGTCGTTTATGTAAATGTTTGGAATAGGACACCCTGAACACTCTATTTGCAATTGCTCATAGCTCGAAAGCTCGAAAGCGGAATGATAAAATAATTATGTATATAATGCCCGTTATCTTTGTCCAACTCTTCTTCTTAGATTAGATAGTTTAGATTCTTTATTTCATGAAATATATGTACAATAGTTTGTGTTTGAGAACACGAGCATGGCAGAAATAGCCGTCTGCCGAACTCTTCTTCTTTGTCTGTGACAAAGTTGCAAGTTCTGGAAAAGAGCCGTTATATGTTTTTTCCACTTTATGTTAACATTCGTTTTGTTTTACTACAAAACAACATTTTTGCGCCACTTGAATAGAACATGCATTTAGTTTGACCGTTATCTTTGGCACGCGGACCTAAGAAAAACCTAAAATGGGTCGAGGACAAGGATTAACCGAGGCGGAAAAAGGACAAATCAAGGCTTACAAGGGCGCTGGCTTATCTGTTGCCAAAATAGCTAAAAAAAAATCGAGAGGAGCCGACACGTTATATCCTTTTTTTTAAGTAATAAGAATGAATACGGAAAAAACATGAAATGCCGGAGCGTGCTCACTAATGCGGAAAGGCGACTTATTTTAAGGAAAGCGTCAAATTCATGCGAATCTTTGGCAAAAATCAAGGATAAATGCAGTGTCAAGGCAAGTCTTGCAACTATGGGAAGTATTATTTCGAAAGCTAAACATCTAAAAACCTGAAAATCCAGAAGAAGCCACCTCTGAACCCGGTTCGAAAAGAGCAACGACTCAGTTTTTTGTCGCGCACATATGACCTGGACTTCGAAGTGGCATAGAGTAGTCTTCTTCGATGAAAACAAATTTGATTTGGAAGGCCCCGATGGCTATAGCTACTATTTCCATGACCTCCGCAAAGAAACACATTATTTGGGCCGGCTGCATAGAAGAGTTGGAGGTGTGATGGTGTGGGGGGCCATTTCCTATTATGGAACCTGCCAACTACAATTTATGTCAACCACAATGAATGCGTTGTCTTACACTGGCATATTGAAAAGGGTCTTTCCATACTTTCATACCCTTTTTGGACCTCTGCAGTGGATTTATCAATTTGATAATGCGCCAATACATACAGCTCGGGTAGTTAAAATCTATATACAGAGCCGAAATGTGGAGCTATTAAGCTGGCCGCCCTATTCTTCGCATTTAAATATCATAGAAACTGTTTGGGGATGGTTGACACGGCACGTATACGAATCAGGACAACAATATTCGAGTATATCCGAATTAACCGAAGCCATCAAATTAGCTTGGAGCCCGATTTCACTGAATTATTTGGCTAATTTGTATACATCCCTTCCAAACCAGATGTGTGAAGTTTTGGAATAGAAAGGTGGCTCAACACACTAACAATTTTTTTTGAATGTAAAATACTCCAATTATCTTAAATTTAAGTTATTTTTGTAATAAAAATAATCAGAAATCTCTAAAATGTTTTTTTTTATTAAAGTGTCCTATTGAAGTGTCGCAAATTTTCGACCAGCATTTTGCCGTTTTGTGGTTGATAATATTTTGTCAAAACTTAAAGCTTTAGCATTAATTATTCCTTTTGATCAAATAACAGCAATTAAATTAACTTTAATTTACCAAAAAAAATAAGTCTCTAGCATGCTTGGTTTGGGAGCAATAAAGGATAGTAAACAGGCGTAAGGGGTGTCCTATTCAAGTGGCGATGAGTGTATGTGCTCGACATTGGCCCAAATCTTATGACTGCAAAATATAAAATAAATATTAGACATTAACGGCCCATAAAGGGCCTAAAACCCAGCTTCTCCAACCACTTTCTTTGCGAAGTGGAAGGGACCTACAATTTTACGCCGAATCCGAACGGCAAATTTGAGAAGCTTCTCATGACAATTGATACTCTTGGATGTTTGTCAGACGTTCGTAAGAGGTGGGGCAGTGGAAAAAAAAACTCAAGATGTTACTTTGCCCCGGCGGGAATTGAACCGAGGACCTTTCGATTAGTAGGCAGACACACTTTTTTACTTTACTTTTAAATTCATTTTTATTAATTATTAGCTTATATCAACTTAAATACTAGACAAAAATGATTAAATCTAACTTAAAATTAACAGGATACTTATTCTAGATTATTGATCCTTATGCGGACGCCCTAAACTTAACTCTATCTTATAATTATTGCCTTTCGGCCTAAAAACTATTTTACGAACTAATCTTACATATTATGTTTTCATCGAGAAAATTGTTAAGAAAACTCGGCATCTTTATCAAATTTTATATTTTTCTATAAAAAAAAAAACAAATTACAAACTACCTACTCTACTTACTTAAACTAATTAACATATTCTAACTATAATTAGGATTCTGATCACTCGTTGCATTACGAAACAAGTGGTCAAAATCCCAATTGCTTTCTGAGCGCCTGGCAGTCGTCAACGTGCACACGCGCCTCCGTGAGCTGACTGATACTTTGCAGAATCAATCACCTCCCGGAAGCACCACCACAAGCCGGCGAGCCCGGCCTCTCGCAGAAATTGTTGTCGAATTTATCCCTCTCCGCTATTGCGGTACCAAAATGGAGGAGCTCATGAGCATTGGCGACGTTTTCGCCGCGGATGAGCCGCTTATCTCTCGCGCTGCGGTGGCGGTGGTATAATACCGGGATACCATCCCTCGTCTGTACCAGCCCTTTTGCATTAATATGAATAAATGCCTCCGGCGGGATAAAGCCAGACCGGAGCGTACTCTCTACAGCAAGGATCTTTAAGTTTCTCTCATCCAGCGTAGCCATTTGATTTATGGCACACCAGACCGTACAAACAACTCCGAATAGATATAGTCAATTCGGGCCGCTTGTTCGTTTAATTGTGCCTGGAACTTATCGATCTTTCCGTGCAGAGACAGAAGGATCGATTTTAAGTCCAGGTCCACCTCTGGTGCCTTTTGGACTACCTTTGGTGGGTTTGATGTTATTTGGGCGTGACCCGATCCAGCTGCCATTTGGGCAAAGGACACGTTGGGTGCCACAAAAGTTGAGAACGAGCGACCCTTTTGACGCCTATTGTCTTCAGACTGCTGTTTGCGAGCCTGGACTCGCTTTTTCAGCTCCTGGTACTTTTGGCAACCCCTGAAGTTGGCGGGATGCCCAGTGTTCCTGCAGAGCACACAAGAGAGGACACTCCGGTCCTCAACTCTCTCCTTACCAAGAGGACATTCTCCATGTATGTGGTCCCTATCGCACTTGACACATCTAAACTGCATGTTGCAGTTAGCTGCGGCGTACCCGAACCTTTGGCAGCGCATACATTGAAGTATGCGATCCGACCTTTTAATTTTCTCCCATCTAACAGCGTGGTAGTACAGGAAGCGGATATTTCGCAGCCTGTCAATTTTGCTGTCGGGAGTAAGCTGCACTAAGAAGAATGGCAAGTAACGGTTACCACCCCTTGCCACAGCCGAGGAAAACGGCTTGACCCCCACGAACTTGAGGTCGTCGCTTTCAAAATTTTTGAGCTCTTTTTCTAACTCCTCCGTTTTTATTGAGGGATCAATTCTTTTCAAAACAACGGTTTTAAGCTTTTGCTCGCTTGGGGTGTACGTAAAGTATTCGGTCTTAACCTCTCCCAAGGCGGCACGAACCCTATGGTACTCCTCTATATTTTCACATAAAATTATGTGTTTGTTCGCTGATAGCCTTTTCACATGAAAATTTTTCGTGATTAATTTACATAACCTTATGCTATCTGTAATTTCAAAATTACTCACATTTATAGGTGGGACTCTTACCTTTGCTTGTTTCTTTTGTTGCTGGTGTTGCTGTACCTCAGTCTGCTTTTGCTGCTTTGATTTTTGTGGTTGTTCTTGTTGTTGGTACTGTTGTTGGTGCTGTTGTTGTTGCCGTTGTTGTTGCTTTTGTTGTTGTTGTTGTTGTTGTAGTCGTTGTTGCTGCTTCTCCTGCAGCTGTTGCTGCACTTGCTGTTTAAGCACAGCTTGTTGTTGCTGTTGCTGCATCTTCTTTCTGCGCAACTGGTCGCGCTTCTCCAGTAGCTCTTTTATGAGCTTGTCCAGCTGCGCCTCCTCGTCCACTTCTTCGTCCATTTGGACGACTTCCTCGTTATCAACCGGTAGGTCCCTGAAGGAATTTCCTTCTCCGACGTACCAGTCATTGCCACTCTCAAATTCATAAGAGCTGGAATTTTCTGCATCATCATCGGCTCCAGCCGCCGATGATGTCACATTATGGCCTGCCAAGTTAACCCTTCTCTTGGCCGAAAGATTCGGCTTCGGCTTTAACTTGCGTCGCCTCTTCTCAACTTGCCTGAACTCCTCGCTTACAGCTTCTGGTGTCACCGCTGTAGTGGAAGCTTTCGTTGGTGCTTCTGTAGCTTTATTTTCTGCTACCATTGGTGCTGTTGGTGTTACCTGCGAGACCACCCGCCTGGTCAACGACCGACCCGCTGTTGTTTTTGTTGGTGTTGTTGCTGCCAATTCCATTTCATCTGCAGCTACTGCCTTTGGTATATATACTGCTGCTGCTGCCGTTATTGTTGCTGTTTTTGTTGTTGTTGTTGTTGTTGTTGTTGCTGTTGTTGTTGTTGTTGTTGTTGTTGTTGTTGTTGTTGTTGTTGTTGTTGTTGTTGTTGTTGTTGTTGTTGTTGTTGTTGTTGTTGTTGTTGTTGTTGTTGTTGTTGTTGTTGTTGTTGTTGTTGTTGTTGTTGTTGTTGTTGTTGTTGTTGTTGTTGTTGTTGTTGTAGTTATGGTTATCCTTGAAGAGGATACCAAAAAAAAACGCGAACACGTGCCCGAAGGCACATCCACTTGTTCGACTTACAAGTAACTTACAACCACGACCGTTTGATTGTATAAAGCTTTTATTATTAATTAATATGTAATGAGAACAATTTAACCCGCACACTCCTCGATCCAGAATAGAACTAACTTCCAAAGTATTCGTCTTCGGTTGGGAAACCGCTGGTCCCACGATGTGAATCGCTGATTCATCAAGTATCCCTCGGTGTCATATCCATCAGTTGCACTGCGCGTGCACGCAATATGATTCCTTCGCCCTGGTACTGTGGGAACATGTTCATTCATGAAAGTGATGACGCAGCCATTCCCAGGTGACTGGCTGCTCTAATCTTGGAGTGTTGGATCAGATGTCTCTTGTTAACTCCTCCCCCTTCAAAGATCCGCGTCCCGTGGATCACATGTGACATCAGACCCAGGCACCTTTACTTCACGTAAGCGTGGTTGGGGGATTCCAAGTTGGGGGCCGGTGCTCCATGATTCCGTTCCAGAAGGAGCCGGTATTTTAATTTTTCCGTAGATTTTCCACCAAATAGTCCAGGTTACGATGATCAGAAATAGCAACGTTGAAGCAGTCACTGCTGTAGAAGTCTTCAGCCTCCAGTTGAGGTCACTAAGCCTCCTTATGTTTTGTATGCTCATGCCGTGGACAAATCCGATGTCGATTTTCCGATCTTCACCTGTGATATTCGCTAGCACCGTGGGAAGTGCTTGTAGGGTTGTAGAACTCCGACTTGAAAATGTCCTATTTTTAATGTGGATTGTTTCATTGTTGATGTGAATCACGTAAGTTCCCATAAGAGATCTTGAGGTGCTATCGGATGTTAGTTTGCCCTTAAAGTTCGTCAAGAAGATTGTGTCTTCTTTGATGAATTCTATCACCTCTTCGGTGTTCGTACGGAAAGGGCAGGAAGTTGGTCCACCTTTTATGAGCCTGATAATGCAGGTATCGTCGGGCATTTTTTCCAAAGCTGCCTCGGAGCATACTGTTATATTACTTATGGAGAGGCATTTTCCTTTTAGACCATACGCGCTTTTTTGGTTGACTAACACTCTGTCGTACCTGAGTTCGACCTGCTTAGTTTCCATGATCGATGCTCTTGTTATTAAGAGATTGTACTCCTCATGTCTCACCTTGGGTATCGATAAGATATATAAGAGCACCGAATTGTTGGTATATATTGATGGGGTGCCACATTCAATTGCTTCGATCTCGTTGGCGTATGGTAAGGTCTCAACTTCGTTTACGATTTTATTTATTTCCTCGATGTCTAGGAGATTTGTATTTATTAACCCATTTTTTGCCATCTGACAGGCTCGGACAATCTCGTTGATTTCCTCCTTAATGACCAATATTTCGTTAAGGATATCTTGTTCTAATCTGCCTGAAATCGTGTCTTTAATGCCACTATTAAACCTTTCTATCACCAGGTTAATTTTTTGCGTGATGTCCTGGGTAATTCCAAAAAGTTTGTCGTTTATCTGGTACTGGTGATTGCTATTTTCTGCTATATAATGTTCGTTTTGGAGCACCTTGTTCCAGTCGGCAGCATCTGGATTTCCCGCTAACCACTTCCAGGCAGTTCCTATCCAGTCAATGGATCTTGTTTTCCTGAGTGGTTTCCCCCTCAGTAGCCCCATGCGATCATTGATTTGTCGCAGATGGAAGTCTAGAATCAATGTTCTGTCTGGTTCTTTGATGTTGTTGACAATGGACTTTGTCATTTCTTTCAGAAGACGGTCGAATCTGTCAAGGTCGATGACGTGTACTAGTTTAAATGACCCGTCGATGATCCATCCGTTACCCTCCTTAATTGTCACCAAGGGGGACTTGTACTCGTAGATTTGGATGCCCCACGCCATAGCCAAGAAGGGTAGTCTGAAAAGTGAGTGCAGGGGTTTCTGTGTGCTTTGATACAATACAACATACAGCGTTAGAGAATGTCAAAAATGAAGTACTTAGTTCATCAGTTAAGCAAATTTGTTTTATTAATTCGTTACTAAGCTACTAAATTATGTTCTTATTCTACAGTTTGGGCGGTTAGTGTAACAGGTATATAGTGTGTGTCTTACTAGCTATGTTACGAAGGAACGAAATGAAATTATAATTTATTGTTAAGGTGCAAGCAATTTTACTATTAGTTGTCCCCTAATATGGGTAGAGAAACAGATAGAGAATATTCTTAAACAATTTTTGTAATTTTGTGCCCTTTTTTTTCAAGGTTATTTAAATGCATGTGACACATTTTGACATGCATATATGTACGTGGTAACATGTTCGAATTTTTACATTCCTACTTGGTATTGTGGTTTTAGTGCATGTTAATTGTGTAACCTGTAAATTAATGCGTTCATACATTTGTTACAATATCGCTTTTTTCTCTTTTAGAGGTTTTTGATATGGGTTTTGTGGATCTTTCGACCATTGGACGTGACAACTGTCACTTTATTGTTCTTAAGCACCGTTTCCTTTCGGAATAAGGGTTTATTTTTCCCCTGGATGCCTTTCGATGCCGTGTAAATGACATCACCTTTCTTATAATTTCTTGGCCTTGTTCTTTTTATATTTCTGTATATGTTTCTTTCTCTTTGCTTCCTTTCAATTTCGCCCTTGAGCTCCTCATTAACTTTACTGCGAAAGTCCATTAAGCCCTGATAGTTGATCCTTTGGGATCTATCAAAAAATATGTCACTCGGCTTCTTTTTAGTTACCGAGTGAATTGAGTTGTTGTATCTATCAACCGCGATATTTACGAGTTCTTTTACCCGCAGCTCCTTGTGTTCGGCCTTTAAACACCGATAGATTTCTAAAATTGTTGAGTGAAGCCTCTCAACTTGGCCGTTCACCTCGGACCGATGTACGGGTGTGTGGTACATTTTGATGTTTAACATCTTGATAAAGTTGAGGATTATTGGGCTTAAGAAACTTCGCTCGTTATCTGTGACTAAAATTTTTGGAACCGTAAAATAATGCAAAATCTTGATTATCTTGTTCCTTAAGTGAAGGACCGATCTGTTCTTAATGTGAAATAGTTTGCCGAATTTGGAGAATTTATCGATGCAGCTGATAAATTTTTCATTTTGCAGTTCCAAAATGTCCAAATGAAGGATCTCGCAGGGGTATGAAGGAGTAGGGGTGGGTTGGAATTCTGGGTTAATAGGGTGTCTGTCATATTTGTTGGAGTTACAGACGTCGCACGTTTTTGTGAATTTCTTCACCAAGGAATTCATTCGTGGGAAGTAGTAGTTCTCCAACAATTGTTCCTTATTCTCGCGAGCATTCCTGTGAGCTCTTCTGTGTTCACTCATGATCAACTCGCAGATCCGATCTTCATTTCGGACATCTTCAACAACTCGCTGTGTGATTCGCAGTTTATATTTTGAGAAATGCTCAAGGTATGCCTCCTGCAGTAAATGTAGATAGGGTTCTGGAATTTTGATTCCGTTTACTACATTGGGATTCAATTTCTTCTTCAGTACATCGGTTAGGTTTATTGCAGTTGGGTCTGCTATAGCTACATAATGGCGGGAGTACCCCGGATGAGGCTCCTCGTGAACCTCAAGCCCTTTTCCTATTTTAATCACAATTTGATTCCGGAAAACATTCAGGGGAGCTTCGACATGGTGGATCAAATCGGAACTGTCTTGGTCGGCACTGTGCGCTGTTTCTACTGAAGATCGTTCTTCACTTGCTGACTCGGTAGACTCATTCGGGTTGACTCCGCTGGCCTCTGGAGCCGAGACGGTTGATTCGTTTAGATCGACCCCGCGACCTTCGCTTGCGGTATCTGTAGAGTTATCTTCGGTCATTTGTGAAACTTGTTCCGTCTCAGTGTGTTCTGAGTTGGACAAGTGGTTAACCTCAGTTTTCAGTCGAGACAAAGCGTCTGCCACCACGTTGCATTTGCCTGGTTTGTAGATCAGTTCTGAGTTATACTCCTCTATACGCGCCTTCCAACGCTTTAATTTGGTGTTGTAGTTGCGATTCCCCAACGCGAACGTCAAGGGTTGATGATCCGTATATATGCGGATCTTTTTTGCTCCGTAGAGAAGTGAGCGAAGGTTGTCTAAAGCCCATACGATGGCTAATAGTTCCTTCTCGTTTGTGGCGTAATTTTCCTCTGTTTTTTTTTTTGTTTGATTTGTTACGTCGCGTGACTATTGACTCTTTCTCATCTTTCTCTTTCCCTTAACAATGGAGTTTGAATTGTTTATTTGCACGGAGTTGATTTTTTAGTTTTATGTCGGTGTGTTGGGTTGTTTTTTTTTTATCTCACTATTCTAATTGGAAACACAAAGCTTATGGGATTTGGTTGTTACGATTTTAACGAGTTAGCACTGATTTTAATGGAGAGTTTTTTTTCCCCTGAACTTGCTCTTGTGATTTTCTTTTCTGACAATCTTAACACTGGTTTTACTTGCTTTGCTGACTCACATGCACAACACTGAATTTTTTATCATGCTGTTTTTTTTCTGGTATATTAGAATCCTTATGTTTTGGGAAAGAGAGATTTTTTTGTTAGTCACTTTATCGGTTTGAAGACCGGCATATGCGGGAGGTGTCGTGTTGGTCCCGTTTAGTTGCAAGCAACCTACTAATGGCACGAACAACCATCACCACTGCATCCCTTAGCCTTTTTGGATATCCACATGTTCCCATGGGTATGTGAAAGGTTTGTGTTCTACGCCAAAATGGTCAACTGTGTTCCCATGGGTACAGTGACGTGCACTCGAGTAGAGCGTATTGGGCTTTGTACAGATCCACAGGCAAAAAGGACACAGTTTTAATGCCGGTCCCTGCTCGGGCGCCAGTTCTGGTTATCCTTGAAGAGGATACCAAAAAAAACGCGAACACGTGCCCGAAGGCACATCCACTTGTTCGACTTAAAAGTAACTTACAACCACGACCGTTTGATTGTATAAAGCTTTTATTATTAATTAATATGTAATGAGAACAATTTAACCCGCACACTCCTCGATCCAGAATAGAACTAACTTCCAAAGTATTCGTCTTCGGTTGGGAAACCGCTGGTCCCACGATGTGAATCGCTGATTCATCAAGTATCCCTCGGTGTCATATCCATCAGTTGCACTGCGCGTGCATGCAATATGATTCCTTCGCCCTGGTACTGTGGGAACATGTTCATTCATGAAAGTGATGACGCAGCCATTCCCAGGTGACTGGCTGCTCTAATCTTGGAGTGTTGGATCAGATGTCTCTCGTTAACTTTGTTGTTGTTGTTGTTGTTGTTGTTGTTGTTGTTGTTGTTGTTGTTGTTGTTGTTGTTGATGTTGGTGGTGTTGTTGCTGCTGATGTTATAGCTGCTGCTCTTCCTGATGTTGTTGGTCTTGCTGCGGTTGTTGTTGCTGCTGATGATTTTTTAGCCAGCTCGCGTGTTTGCACCACGCGTCGCAACGGCATACCCACACCCGTACGCGGGACCACCGTTTTTCCGGGGTCCATCGCCTACCACCGTACGGCACTTTTTTTTACACTTTTGTTATTGTCTCTATCAAACTTTCTCACATAAATTATAAAAAATAAAAAATTATGATGGCATAGATTCTTTTCTTAAACTGACCAAATTTAGGCGGATTGACGCACCTAATTGCCGTTTGAAGCAGACGTATTTAACCGGACTTTGTGATTATCATCCTATGGAGATTTTTATTTGAAGAAAATAAAATCATAAAATTTCATGCAAAACGACAAAAATTATTAAGATTAATTTCAAAAATTTGAGTACCAATTCAAATTTGTCCTTTATCTTAGTGTCAGCTCAAATCGCAATTTTTTTCAAATCTGTTTACCCATTTTTAAGATATGACCGTTGTTCGAAAGTACCATTGCTTTCTTATTTTGGTATAAACTGAATATGCCGTTTTCTTACTTTCACTCCAAGTATTTAAATTTTTTTTTTTGTGTTTTGAATTCGCTGGAAGAAAAAATCATCGAAAGACATTGCAGAGCTAGTACGCGAGGGATGCTTCTGCAATAGTGAGAGACTTTAACCCATCTAAAAAAACTCCCGGGGGACTGAAATTCGCCATCTCGAATGAGATTGCACCTAGTCGACGACTAATCGGCAATTTGTTTTTGAACTACATATTTGTTGAATTTAACAGATAAATCCGCCGTTTGTCGGATTTCTAAACTTTGTTCTTGTTTGAAATCAATACCTGATTTCTTAGCCCTAGCTAACTCTTATAGATCAAGAGGTTTTACCCGTCTCAATCTCCTGATTGCATTGTCATTATTTAATAGTTCTGTTATTTCTGTCTTTACGTGGTTGAGAAGCCTACTTCTATGCCTTTGAGCAACTTTCTTAACTTCATCTTCAACCATTTCAACATTTAGATCTTTATGCAGATCGGCATTGCGTATGTACCAAGGTGCATTAACTATGTTCCTTAGTACTTTATTTTGGAAAACCTGAATTGTTTGTAAATTTGTTTGGCATGTGCATGCCCACAACTGGAGCCCGTAGGTCCATACTGGTTTCAGAACTTGCGTGTATAGCAATAACTTATTGTAGTTAGACAGGGATGAGTATCTCCCAATAAGCCAATACATTTTACTATATCGCATGTTCAACTCATCTTTTTTTTTCCTTACGTGCGCTTTCCAGCGCAGTTTAGCGTCTAGAGTCATGCCTAGATATTTGGCTGTGTTTGAATATTCCACTGTATTGTTGTTAATGTAGACCGGAATGTGTGGTACGTTTTTATACGTAAAATTAATATGGACTGACTTAAGGTCATTTAATCTAATCTGCCATTTCTTAGTCCATTCTGAAATATTGTTTATTGCTGTTTGAAGCTTTTTTGTTGCTATTTCGACAGTTGCTCCCACAGCAAGGACAGCTGTGTCATCTGCAAAAGTAGCTATATGGTGGTTTCTTCACTTTCAGGCAGATCGCTAGTGAAAAGTAGGTATAGAACTGGACCTAGCATACTGCCTTGCGGTACACCAGCTTTAATCTCTCTTAATGTTGAGTACTCTGCATCTTGTTTAATTCTGAAGAATCTATCTGATATAGTATACGACTCCGGAATGGTCCCATACTATTTCGGCAGTTGCTTTTGTAATTTGTGTATCAGTCCTTTGTGCCAGACTTTATCGAAAGCTTGTGCTATATCAAGAAATACTGTAGAGCACACATTTTTCTCTTCAAATGCTTTTTCGATTCTATCTGTGATTCAATGCACCTGATCAATGGTAAAGTGCTTATTTCTAAATCCAAATGGGTGAATTGGGACTAGCGATTTTTCATCTATTATTTTTTGTAAACGTTTTACCAGCACTTTTTCGAATAACTTGGACAACATTGGTAGAATAGATACGAGTATTAAGCGATATGAGGTAACTTCGTTAGGTGGTTTGCCTGGTTTAGGTATCTTTATTATTCATTATCATTATCAAGGTATGCAAATTTGTTTAAAATAATAAAATAAGAAAGCATTTTCGCAAAAATAAACAGCATATCAAATTACGATTTTTGCTAAAATTTAAAATTTAGGCCACCTTTTTTATAAGATTTTTTTTGGGAAAATTCAACGAACGTCTCTCCATAAGCATATTATAAATTGCATATAGCATATAGTTTTTCAAAGACCTTGCTAATGTTCAAAGGCAAACTAATCGATCGAAAATTGGCGGGGTTCGTCCTATCTTTACCCTTTTTCGGGATTTGGCATACCACGGCTACCTTTTAATATGCCGGATGATGTGCATTATTCAGCGCATTGTTAAACAATGTGGTGAAAATATCTACAGCCTCCAGAGGCAGGTGTCTTAATACGACGTTTGGGACACCATCCACCCCCGCCGACTTGTTATTCTTTAGTGACTCAAAGATGCACAGAAGATCATACTTCGACACGAACAAGTGCAATGCATCTCGGGCATTGGCGACAACTGAATAAGCGTGGTTTTGATCATTGAATACGGTTAATCCGTTATTCTCAGATCGCCAGCAAGCAAAACTGGCAGTATCAGTGTTTTGTAAAGCTTCAGCGGGTCTGCTGTTAATAATATAAATAGAAAAAAATAAAGGATAGTAAGCGAAAACTCGATTTAATCAATATTATTTGATTTATCTCATCTCTGATATTGCAAAGTATCGATTGCCATACCAGAACAAATTATAGCCTGTTTTCACTTCTCCCAAAATTGCGCAATATCGTCTAGTGAAAACAGGCTTAGATTGGATTTATGTTTGTCAAGAAATTCGTATACCTATTTTGGTCAGTCTTTTTGTTTAATCATAAAATGACTGGACCAAAATCTAGTGTTAGTATTTCAGCATCGATCAGCACAACAATGAAGTCGATACCAGTTTTATAGGTTCGATGCCGTGAACGTACATTTTTATGAACGAACGTCCGTAGGAGAGAGGGGGACAAAAATGACCAAACAAATTTGTGTCTTAATTATTAACTCTTTTTATCATCAATAGTCAGAACTTAGTTTGCCAACGCATCCCTTAATTTCATGAACAGAATGATGTTGGCTTTAATACAAGTCATGAAATTATGAAAGCACTCAATTTAATAAAAAAGGTTTCGGTTTGTAAAAGATATCCAGACAATCGGTGTATTCCTGCGACAGTTTTCGAAGTTTTACCTCTTTTGGCGCATTGGAATTGAAATTTTAATCGTAACGGAAGCATTCAGAGGCAGTCAAAAATCGGAACCCACTTTGCAATTATCGGATTTCGGAACCCAATTGCTTCGTCGCTATTTTGAAGATTTTCGAATTCTCTTTCGATCTTAATGTGTCTATTTGAGGCAAATAAATCACTTTACACATTTTAGAGATATTGCCGTATTTCGGAAGTAGGTACCATTGTTTTAGTCTTTGGTAAAAAACAGAGTGTGAGCTTTTCTAACCTTTGCTGCAAGTGTTTAAAAAGCCAACACAGATCATAGATAAGCCGCTTTTGAGAAAACTGAAATTTTTGAAAATGTTAAAAATTGTTGTATTGTTGGAATTTCCAAACAGATGCCTGAAAAAGGTAATTTCCCAAGAAACGAGGTGGTAGTGGCATTGACGCCCAAGTTTTGAAGAACCATTACCAAGTCACTTCCAATGCATGATTTTGGAAAGGCCTTGCTTTTTCCAAGTTTTTCAATGATGAAATAAGTGGTGATTTGACAAGGCCTCGCAAAATCGCACCAAAAATTCCCTACTGGTCACTGAGCCAGCGCGCTTATGTTTGTATCTCATAAAAATGTTACCACTAAAGGCAAGCAAGCGCTTTTTGCAAGATTTCTATTGATGACAATCTCTATCAGGTCTATAGAGGTGGTGAATGACCGTCGTTGTCGAAACGACAACGTTCGACCGTTTTCATGTTGCGCTATCTTTACCCTGATCATAGCTTTGGCGTTCGGGAAGAAGATTTCGGTACATAATTTGCTCTGAACAGAATATGTTTTTCATTTAGGGAGCTACCTTGACGGTAAAGCTTTCGCATTGATTTTGCCAGTACAGAATATTTCACGGACATAGATTGGCTTACCTTACTTCCTATGCAAGATGCCAACCCGTGGTCAGGCTTCAATCCTCCGCGATGGCTAGTCTTTATACTAACGGAGATTCGGGCATCCCTTATGTCCCGCACCTTTAGGCTGGAGGTCGAAAGTCCTCTTCGCTGGAGCCCTATTCTCTATTCGCTCGATGTTGCCGAGCCAACGTTCACTGTTGTATCAGCTCAACCATTCGCCCTATTCGCATACAGGATGGAGTATTTTTCTTTCAAAGAATCAAAGAATTGTTAGCTCTCTTTACCTGCTTATCGTCCAGCACTCGACGCCGAGCAAGACTGACGAAATCACATGATAGTGCATATCCTTGCCGGAATTCGGTGCTTGTTTGGAATAGTTTGAAAGAGCTGTTTCAATACTGCACATATCACCACGTGTTTTCAAGCATCACACGACATAACTGGATCAGTTTTTTCCACGATCCCGAATTCAGACATCGCCACGTAAAGCACCGGACAATGAATGATATCATATGTGGCTTTAAAGCCGATGAAAAGATGATGGGTCTCGAATTGAAATTCATTGTTATTTTCCAGGATTTGTGTTAAGATTTGGTTTACTGTCGATCTACCGGGCCGGAAGCAACACTAATACGCGCTATTTGTGGGAAAAATTACATCAACAGATTGAAATATAGGGACGGGCTATAGTCCGCTTGGGCGAACTTTTGGATACCTATTCCTATCCCTTATAAGTGGGCGTGACAAAAGTCTAAGTATGGTGGAATTGTTAAGAACGCTCTACATAATTTGTTTAATCGAAAAAAAACGAAGCTTTTTTTTAAAAAAAAAGGTGTGAGCCATGCTGCATCGCTTGAAAAGCAAATTGACATAAGTCAAAATTTGAAGATTTTGAGTTAACTATACAGAACGAATAGCAAAAAAAAAATCAATTTTTCTATCAAACCGTCATAACTTTAACTCTTAAACTGACAGCATGAGGGCACAAGTGTCGTTTTGAATTTAAGGAAACATCAGTGTTGTTTTCCCAGCTAAATGTGTTTTTTTCATTTGTAACACTTTGCTTCTAAAAAAGTTATGAAATCGTGATAAATAAGTTTCTTGAAAAGTGACACTTTTCGTGATGTGTCATTTTGCCTTGGAACAAAACTAGTTGATGAACTTCAAAGTTCTTTTGATTACTTTAAGAGGTGTCGTTTTACCAATAAGCTAGGTTTTATTTTACATAATATTATTACGAGTATAATCGATCGAACCAAAACGACACTTTTTCACACTTTTTTTTAAATTAGTAGCAATTTTTATGTAAAATGACATAAGTGAAATTTTTTGTTTTTGAAAAACGGCTTTTTGTAGTAACTTGAATTTATACAACTTAAAAGAAGAAAAAAACATAGGGGCGGGCTACAGTCCGCTTGGGCGAACTGTTGGATACCCTATTCTTAGGGCGTGTCAGTAGGCGGATTTAAAAAAAATTTAAGTATGAGCATAAAGGGCACCTAGAGAGTATATACTATAAATTTCAGCTCCCTAGCTCAAACTTTGGACTTTCAAAAATAAAAAAATAATAATTGTGGGCGTGTCAGTAGGCGGATTTTGAAAATATTTACACATGAGCATAAAGGGCCCCTAGAGAGTATATATTACAAATTTAAGCTCCCTAGCTCAAATTTTGGTTTTTCAAAAAAAATATTTTATTTAATTGTGGGCGTGTCAGTGGGCGGATTTTGAAAATTTTATGTCCCAAGCAGTTTTATGGGCCAAAGATCATATATAAAAAATGTCAGCTTTCTAGCTCAAAATTCAATTTTTCCCAAAATTTGTTTTATTTAATTGTGGGCGTGTCAGTGGGCGGATTTTGAAAATTTTATGTCCCAATCAGTTTTATGGGCCATAGATCATATATAAAAAATTTCAGCTCTCTAGCTCAAAATTCGATTTTTTCCAAAATTTTGTTTTTTTGAGTTTGTGGGCGTGTCTGTGGGCGGATTTCAAAAATTCTTAAACTTGATTATTTCGGGACCCTAGAGAGTATATGGTTAAAATTTCAGCTCTCTAGGTCCAGTTTAAAGGCCTAATTTTTGCCGACGGACGGACGGACGGACGGACGGACGGACGGACATGGCTAGATCGACATTACTATCGATGCTGATCATAAATATAGTAACTTTTAGGGGTCTACGGGCAATATTAAGGTATGTTACAAACTATGCGTCAAAATTAATATACCCCTAGAATAGGGTATACAAAATACTTTTTTACTTTACAACTTTGGTGTTCATTGAAATTCAAAACTAAAACGATTTTTTTGTTTTTTTTTAGTTTGTGGGCGTGACTGTCGGCGGATTTCGAAAACTCTTAAACTTGATTATTTTGGGCCACTAGAGAGTACATATATGGTTTAAATTTCAGCTCTCTAGGTCCAGTTTAAAGGCTTCAATTTGGCCGACAGACGGACGGACGGACGGACGGATATGGCTAGATCGACATTACTATCGATACTCATCATAAATATAGTAAATTTTAGGGATCTACTGGCAATATTAAGGTATGTTACAAATATATGTAATGTATGAGTCAAAATTAATATATATTCCCTTAGAATAGGGTTAAAAATGGTCCAGAAATAATGCGCAAACAACAACAAAAAATATTATTATTGTATTTTGGTATCAGACAAAATGTAATTGGTAAAAAGGGTTAAATAGCTGCAAAAGTTGATGATAGCTGACATTTTATTAAATTTTTCATATTTTTGGGGTATTATTTCATAAACCTATTGAAAATTGTTTCGTTCGTGGGACTTTTTTAAAATTTTTCATTTTGGGCCATTTTGCATTGGGGCTTTCTTAACTTTTATTTTCATAAAAAATAAATTCCAGTTGAACGATGGTGCTCACGCATGTGATTTTTAACTGAATGTGACTTGGACTCATTTATCGATAGATAACAAAACAAGTAAAAAATGTTTTCTAGCGATAGCAAGTGTAATAAGTGACAAATCTGCGTTTTAATTTTAAGAAAAACATACCGCTGGTTCTTAAAGTTTTATAATTGAATTGATCGCTTTTTAACTATCTTAACCAATCTTTTTTGATAACAATGGATGAATGTGCGTTATGTAGATATGTTGTGTATTGAAAGTTAAATTCCTACCCAGAAATTTATTCTTATCAGATATTTATTCAAAAGTCCAACCCAAACCAATAACAAATAAAGGTCATCATAAATAAGGTAAGTATCTGTTAAAACGGGAAAGTTGATAAAATAATTGGTGAAAATGACAGAGGTTTAAGATAAATACTTCAAAGTATACTGCGCCGATTGCTCATCGTTGGCTCACGCATGTAATATATTTTTCACTCTGCTGTTATCGTGAGATATTGAATGGTTTATTTGAAAAAAAAAAACATTTCGCATGCCGAAAAAGGTGTTTAAAGCTTAATTTATTGGCGCAAATTTATAGTCTGTTAAAGTACCTACGCCGAGACACAAAATTTGTTGTTTGATATTTTCAGTCGAAATAAAGCAAATAAAATTAAAATTAAAAAATGTCTCTACCTAAGTAATTGAACCTTCGCAGTAAGCATGTATGTATAGTCCGTCCAATATCAAGAGACACAAACCTCCATAAGAAACAATTTGTTTTTTTTTTAAACCAATTACAATTTTCTATTACTATTTCAGAGAACAAGGTGGCTAATGTTATATCAATGACTTCCTGATGATTCTGTTAGGTTAGTTAAAATAAGATAGTCAAAAAGTAACTCAACCCTTTTGTTGATGTCGCTGCTTCCCCATATGTTGTGGTGTGCGCTTGCGTCAGCACCAACCACCAGTGGGGCGTTGTTAGCTGCAGCTGCCTGTAGTCATGCGTATCGTAGCTGATGGGACATCGCCCGTGTTATCGAAGGGAAGAGGCGTAAACGACATCCATAGCTGTCCCTTCCTATTGCGATCTAACCCCACGCAAGTGAAGTCTATGTCGCTTAAATTTGGAAGGAGAACGGCTTTAATATTATTCTTTGCTAGAATGCTTCTTGGTTTAGCTGAATTTGTTGCATAAAACAAGGAACAGTTTCATGCCCCGAGTACAGCTATGCGGTCGTTGTTGATGACCCACGGTACCTAGATGAGGGCGATGTCTTCCCCACCTTTTTTCAGGCGGAGAAGTAGATTACCCGAGGCAATTTGGAGTTGGAGGCTAATCTGCACTAGTCGGAGCATCATTGCTGACTGGTACAGACACCCCCACGATAGTTTCATCAACGTCATCTTATTCAGAGGACAGTTCTCCACTGTTTTTCTCTTTAGGTCGAAACAATCCTTGATAAGGAGGGCTTTTAGACTACCGTAATTGCTGGGATTCCAGCCGTGTTTGTGTCCTTAGAAGAACTTTCGGGTGTGAAACTTTAAACCAAGACTACTTCGCGAGGATACCTGCCAGTAAGTAATCTCACGTCCTTCTCATGGATCTTTAGGACCCAGGTGTTCATACCGTAAACGATTTTGAACCCCTTTTTGTTAAGGAGTTCATCTCACTCCTAGTTGAGGAGCAAGGAGATAAGTCTTCCCCTTTCTTCTGGCTCATCCGCTTTTATGATACTCCAATTTTCCGTTGGAATATCCCAATTTTGGCTTTTGATTACCCGTAGAATCTCATCCTGCGTATTTTTCCCGGGGGTACCTAAGCGCGATCTCTTGGGCGGACCGGAATATCGATCTAGTAAGCAACACTCAACATTTAGCACCGTTTAGGTACCAACCGTTATCCGTGAAGGTGGGAAGTTCCTAATACCGAAGGGTCTCTGTCACTAAAGGCAAGAATGGTCAATCTTGTCTAAGCGTTCGCCAATTTTCGAAACTAATTTTCCCCTCATCGTTGCTCCAGTCGCAGATGCCGAAGACTAGGTTATCATTCGCTACCTCGTTGAAGGCTCTGTGCGCTGCTTCAGCGCTCTTTACCTTCTTCTGGGTTTTGGAGGTGTCATCCTGCGACCTTGGTATTTTAGACGCAAATTCTTTTTAGTAGCAGATAGGCTGCTTTAGCTGGAATCTGTCTATGCGAGCCGTTCGATGCTTATTCGTGTTGGGGCCGCCGATTCTGTGTGCGGACTTCCTACTGCTGCTGGCCGTTGCGGCGCTTGTCGAGCCCTCCGCATCAGAGGGAACTTTTTTGACGAATGCCGTTTCAGAGTTCAAGTAATTCACGGACCTCGAGCAAACATTGAATCTGTCGTTTAGTCGGTCGTCAGTCGCGTTCCGTGAAGATGCGGCTTCCCTTAGTAAGCTAGCCTTGGCAGATTTCGGTAAGTTTTGTTATCCGCTGTAGTTTTGTGTTTGTTCTGTTGTTGGTTTTGTTTTGTTCGTGTTCATAAGTTGAATCCCACGAGTATGACGGTGAGAAGTCGTCCACCCCCGCATAGCCGGTTCTACTGGGAGAAGGCTAATTACGACAGGCCCTGCCAAGACACCTGAAGGAGCTCGTTCGAGTTTAATAATAAACCCTCAATTTCTCATCCCTGGGCCACTACCCTTTAGCTTCGAAGCCCTCCTCCTGAGACCTTACAGCAGGGGCAGCCCTACTGCAATCGCTCTCCGTTATAATCGGTGTGCTACTGAGCGTATCCACTACGGCAAGGTAAGTAGTCGAAGAAGATGATAATCATGAACGAGGTAGCCGAGAGCACCGTACGTTACCAGCCGTCACAGAGAAAAAGCTAGTGGTATGATGATGAGTGCCCTCACCGAAAAATTGTGACAGACCGCGCACATGTACAAACGCTGCAACGAAAAACTATAGGAAGGGAGGAGAAGAAGATCCTGCGTAGAAAGAAAAGTGGATTAGGAATCTCCCAGTTCAAGGAGATCAAAGGGTCTCGCGATCGAAACATCCGGAGGTTTTATAAAAAATTTAAGCAGCTGGCTGTTGGCCTTAAGACCGGAACGTAGGCTCTTCGAAACAGAGAGGAAACCTAGGCATCGAAGCAGAGGCAATAATAGATGTGCTCATGCAACATTTCCAGCAACTGTTAAATAAGCATCATATGGAAAGTGTGAAGAGAACCGGTTCCCTTACTCAATATTGAAGAGGTTAGCAAAGCTGTAAAAATGCTAAGGAAGAACAAGGCTGCCGCGAAGATGGTTTACCAGCTGAAGACGCATGCATCAAATTATCAACTAAGTGCGGGCTTGTAGTGTCTTGCAAAAACTATCGAGGCATATCCCTGCTAAATGTTGCATATAAGATCCTATCAAATATACTGTGTGAACGTCTAAAGCCGTTCTGCATCAAACTAATCGGCACGTACCAGTATGGCTTCCAGCTCGGCAGATCGACAATAGACCAAACCTTCACACTAAGGCAAATCCTGGAGAAGACCAATGAATTTCAAGTTGAGACCCACCATCTTTTCATCGATTTTAAAGCCGCATATGATAGCATTCATCGCCAGGCGCTTTACTTTGCGATCGCCGAATTCGCGATCCCGTCAAAACTGATCCAGTTGTGTCGCGTGACGCTGGAAACCCACACTGCAATTCTAAAACTATTTCAAGCCTGTACCGTATTCCGGCAAGGAGATACGCTGTCATGTGACTTCTTCAATTTTATTCCGGAGCAGATGGTGCGTAGGGCAGTTGTCAATACGGAAGGTACCATTTTCAACATATCCCTCCAACTACTGAGATACGCGGGCGATATCGACATCACCGGCAGATCCCAGCGTGCCGTATAAGAGGCTTTCATGACGAACTAGGATAAAACGAAGTACTTACTTTCAAAAAACAAACAAACATCTCTCCGGCGTGCCCGGGATTGCGGAGGATGGAAGGCTCTAGTGTCTCAGAAAGAGACTCTCCACAGGTCGGAACCCAGTTAAGTAAGTGAATAATCCACTCTCGAATTTCGCTGTCGGTGAATGGCAACAAAAAAACATAGGGACGGGCTACAGTCCGCTTGGGTGAACTGTTGGATACCCTATTCTTATTACTATCCCTCATAAGTGGGCGTGACAACAGTCTAAGTATGGTTGAATTGTTAAGAACGCTCTACATATTTTGTTATATAACATTTAAAGGATTTTATCAAAAAAAACGCTCCCTAGCTCAAACTTGGGTGTTTCAATAAAATTATTTTATTTAATTGTGGGCGTGTCAGTAGGCGGATTTAAAAAAAATTAACACAATATATATTATAAATTTCAGCTCCCTAGCTCAAACTTTGAATTTTCAAAAAAAAAAAAATAATTGTGGGCGTGTCAGTGGGCGGATTTGGAAAATATTTACACATGAGCATAAAGGGCCCATAGAGAGCATATATTATAAATTTCAGCTCCCTAGCTCAAACTTTGGATTTTCAAAAAAATTGTTTTATTTATTTGTTGGCTTTTTTCCAAAATTTTGTTTTTTGAGTTTGTGGGCGTCTGTGGGCGGATTTCAAAAATTCGTAAACTTGATTATTTCGGGACACTAGAGAGTATATGGTTAAAATTTCAGCTCTCTAGGTCCAATTTAAAGGCCTAATTTTTGCCGACAGACGGACGGAAGGACATGGCTATATCGACATTACTATCGATGCTGATCATAAATATAGTAACTTTTAGGGGTCTACGGGCAATATTAAGGTATGTTACAAACTATGCGTCAAAATTAATATACCCTTAGAATAGGGTATAATAATTGGTATAATTAGATAGTTCTTATGATATTTTTGTAAATGTGAGTGTCTTGCATGCTCTAGTAGGGTGAGTAATACTATATGTAAAATGCAGTTTTTTCGAAAATACTAATAATTGGTATAACAATGTAATCATCATTGCAAATTGTAGAGTTAAGTGCCCTGATAGCAAAAATGGTGCTCCAAGACGTTTTTCACGCGGCCTTCTGCCTGCAAGACGCACTAACGTTATACTGAAAAACGATTTTTTAAATAATTATGATTTTTTCTTTTTCCCCAAATGAAAGGCTAATCTTTTGTCAAATTTTGACATGTGAACAGTATCTACCCGTGTAGATAATTTCAGTTAGACTAAAGATCTAGCCGGAATATTTATTTTTAGTGGTTCAAAACGAACACAAATATAGGAGAAACAAACAAAAATAATAAAAAAAATTTGGTTCCTAAACAGGATCTGTACAAAATGTATGGGATTTTTTTATCTACACGGGTAGATACAGTCAATTCGGGTTCATAAAAATGTGTTGCCATGCGAAGGTTAAATAGTCTTGATGTCTTGATTACTTGGTTTGAGGGTCAGAAGATGGCTTTCTCAGTTCTTCTCAAAAGACTCGATTAACGGTACTATACGACAGCAGCAATATCTCAAAAACGTGTAACATAATTTCAATAAAACATGATTATATTTAAATAATAAAAAAAAAACGGCTCTAATGATTCTGATGATTTTTGAATTCTCCCTATCGAATACGAATGCTGTTGCCAAGCAGTGCTGCGGCATAGAAAAACCATTGCAGTTTTTGTTCTTATTCATAAATTTTTAAAATGTTTGGCAGCTTAGGATTCTGAAAAAAAACATGACTACATATTTCAAATGTTAGTGAAAACTGCCCGTTTAAGAAAAAAATATTAATCATAGAGGGACAAATCTTCCATATCGGCAGCACTATTTCCAATCACAGAGTTTTTCTTACAAATTATACCTACATTAGTGCAAACTCATAGAAGTACTGAAAAACAAAAGGCGCTTGGGAAAAAACTCAGTTATATAGCTCCTCTACATGAGAATACTTTAAGCACCTATCGCTTTCTAACTTATTGGAAAATGCACTGACTGTAACCAGAAGCAAAGTACTGATACTTGAGTTTCAAAAGTACTTCCATGAACTATAGAACTAATGCAATATGTACTTCACTTCTCCGTATAAAGGAGCACTAACGAAGTACTTCTCTAGATCTACTATGGTTGTACGAAAAGAGGAGTTCTAAAGAAAGACTTCGTTTCTACTGATGATATATGCACATTGAAACCATATCTAATAAAATATAAATGCACTTTTAACAAAAAATAAAAAAATAAAAACATAAAAGGCATAACTGTATGTCTGTTTTACTGGAAAACTCGGGTTTTCCTTTTCATTTTCCAATTGTCTTTTCTGTGCATATGTGATACATGGGCGTGACGATCTTATCGATCGTATAATAATATCAACCTCACGCCCAATGTATCAAATATGATCATGTATCATATATGATTCATAGGGCATATGGATACGCTATCATAGCCACACGCCCCTTGTATCATATATGATCTAGGATCATTCCTTCGTGTTACCTCATGCGAGCGGCCCCTTTCTGTGAAAAACAAGTGCTCCAAGTGACAAGTGCGCCAAATTACAAGTGTATCTTTCTAGAACAATACAAAAGGTCTAGACGGCCAGATCATCACGGCAACACCAGCTGCGTAATTAGTATCATACGATGACCGTCTTAAACTCATAAATCGTCATCATTATCATTACAGCCGACAGGCTACCAAATGTGGTAAAAACCCAGCAAAGGACAGGACGAACAATTTACCTGCGAGCAACATCCGTGCAAATGTGCAGTACCACCAACAGTATAAATAAAGCCGGAATTTCAACATACGGCATTATTAGTTCGCCTACCTTTGATAGTGCAGCATATTCGTATCAAAATATCTAGAATTTATTTGAGTCTGTCAGCGAGTGCTTCGAGCAAAGTTATTTGTAAACATTAGTGGATCGCGAAGGACCTTATCGGATGAAGAAATGGCGCGAATTGTGGAGATGGAAATTGAAGACGATGAGGAGGGGGATGATTTTAGTGATGACAGCGACGGCGACTTCGTCCCTTCAGAAGCGGAATCATCAACTGATTCTGAGATAGGTAAGTTGCGATATTCTTGGATTCTTCAAATTTTTACCATTGCTTCAATTATAATTATCTAACATACAGGCAGTCAATTATACACAAGACTATATGAATTATAAAAATCTGTTTTTTCAGAAAATGAGTTTGATTCCGACTCGTGTTCTTCTGAAGAAACTTCGCACTCGCCCGATAATTATTGGCTACCGGATAAATTACCGATTTCCAACGATGTGTTTGTTGGACGATCGGGGGTGCAGGACTTCCAAAGTATATCTGATGAAAATGGCCAGGCAAACGTCATAAAAATATTTGATTATTACATCAATGACGGTGTAATCGATTTAATGGTGGATTGTACAAACAAATATACGCAACATTTGAAAGAGACTCGTCTGAATCAAAAGTCCAGCAGAATTCACCGGTGGAAGAATGTCGACAATGCAGAAATGAGAAGATTTATTGCAGTTTTCATGCTTACTGGACTTTTGAAAATGCCTACCCTTGAGCATTATTGGAAAAATGATCCTCTATATTATCATCCTTTCCTTCATCATATAAGCATGTCGTACAACAGATTCGCAACCGTCCTAAAATGCTGGCATTTTGCTGAAACACAACCCGATAATCCAAGCCGTTTATACAAAATCGAACCTTTGCGTCAAAAAATATTCGAAAATATAAGGAAGTTGTATTTACCCGGTGATACGGTTGTCGTAGATGAATCAATGTTCAAATTTCGAGGAAGGTTGAAATTCCGAACCTACAATATGGTATTAAAATCTTTAAGCCATGCACTGTAGAGAGCTATACCTGGTCTTACGAGATTTCCTCTGGTTCTTCTTTTGTAATTGAAGGACTAGATAAGCCCGGAGCGGTTGTCGTAAAATTGTGCCAAGGTTTGTTGGACGAAGGAAGGATGGTTACCGCTGATAACTATTATGATCTAAACACAGATCTATGTGGTACACTGCGAAAAAACAGAAAAGATCTACCCAAGGAAGTTACCACGGCCAAGCTTCGAAGAGGAGAATGTGTGGCAAGACAAAAAGATAACTACATTACAGTATTGAAATGGCATGACAAGCGTGATGTGCTCACGATTTCAACTTGTCACGGAGCTGAGATGAGGAAGGCAGTTGGCAAGTTCAAGCGCAAGATGAAACCCGAAATGATAATCGACTACAACAATGCCAAAAAAGGTATAGATGTTGCCGACCAAATAAGCAGCTACCATTCGCCACTCCGAAAGACACTTACTTGGTTCAGGAAGATTGCAGCGGACGTAATATTTCGGACCGTCCTTGTGAACACGATGATTGTGCTTAATGAGGTCAGCAGAAAGAAAATAACCATCCTCAAAGTGCAAGAAGAAATTATTCGCCATTATCTTCAAAGTTCCATGCAGGGTCCTTCACAATATTCTCGGCAGACATTGCAATACTTTCTTACCGAAATTCCAAGAAAAGACGGAAAGCTAATTAGGAAGCGATGTGTGTTGTGTTATAAGATTCTCAAAGATAGAAAGCAGAAAGTGACAAAAGCCAAACAAATAAATACTGAGTTCAAGCTCTGCGACAAGCCATATTGTCTCAATTGCTTCAATATACAACACAAAAAGTAAAATAAATACATACAAATATGAAGTGTAAAATAAACAAATTATGATGAACATTCTTTTATGTATAATTTTCTTATATAATTTATATTTTATTTTTTGCCTATAATAAATATTCAATCACTGAATTTGTTTGGTTCATTATAATCTAAAAGCTTCTCCCCATACGCCCAAGCTAATTTTTTTATTTCAGTGTCATTCGCTCAATTTTATATTCGGAGGCAAAGTCAGATATACCATGTATCCTATATGATACATGAGCGTATGGATTGTCGGCACATTCACGATCCATGTATCATATATGATACATTGGACTGTGAACGTGTTAATTTTATAAATTCTTTTATTTTTAAGCAACACATAGCTAAGTAAAGTTAAATAAATCATTAAATCTTTTTTTTTATAGAATCGATTGAAGGCACTATGGACACATCGTCGCATCGCTTTTAGAAATCGATCCTTGCCAAATTTTAGCCCCAAGCATCTAAAAATAGAACTAAGGTTCCTAGGTAGAATTTTTCATACAGTTTTCAAAAACTTAATTACTTGCCAAAAAATACAATCTTTTAACATAAGGTTAACGCGTTCAGTGATATCTATCTTTTTCGACAGTCCATACATATTGAAATCGGTATATCCTTAGCTAGGAACCGAAAAACGCTTTCAAACTTTTCGCTTAATTTCCTTAAATGAGTTCCCTATAAAGTTTGCTTTAGTTATTTGCTTTTAGCAATTATTTAGAATTAGTTATATTTACCTCTTTTTACATTCAGTGACTAAGCGGAAAATCTGATCTTAACTAAAATAAAGCCAGTACTAATCCGGGTCCATTTTATAAAATATAAAAAATATATGTGCAACTCATACAATCCGTCGGATGTGTTGATTCAACGGAATTCAAGTTCAAGTATTACAACATTTAGAAGGGCACTCTATACAACTTCGAGAACAACAAAAACCGTGAAAAAAAGAGTTAGCTATACGCTTTTATTTGGCGTTACATAAACGTGTTCTCTTGATGTACATTGTACATATTTCATGGGCTTTATCCGTACATAATGACAATTAGAAAATTTCAAATAAAGCACTCAGTCTCGATAGAGAAGTGCCTAAATAATAATATGGCAGTACTATTTTTCAAAGCAGAATGTCGGTGGGTATAGGTACTGTATGCGTTGCGTACCCCATGCACGAACACATGAAATTTTTGTTCTTATATGAATTTGTTCCACTTCACCAAATACATTACACCAGAATTCTCCAGATCAGTGTTAGTAAGTCTTGGCAAATATACCTTTTTGTGGGAATTCTGATGGTGAAAATCATTTCGTGCGAAAAAGAAAAAAAGTACTCCTGCAGTAAAATTTCGTGGAGAATTCCGTTTACCTGAACTCTTTATTTTTTTAATAAAATGTTCAACCTTAAATGTGTATTTTATAATATTTCTACTGCGTTATCCTATTTTTAGGTAACGAGAAAATCTAAATTGATGGTAATGTTATAAATCTACTACGGTCTTACTATCTTCCCATTGTTTTAGGTAACGAGCCAATCTAAATTGTGTGTTATGTTATAAATCTACTACATTCTTGCTATCTTCTGCTTCCCCCTATTGTATCGTTACCAAAGAAAATCTAAATTGATTGTTATATTATAAATCTACTGCATTATTACTATCTTATCTTCACTTCAGCGTTCAGCCTTCCCATTGTTTTAGAATTCAATTTTCAATTCGCGCTTGTGCTTGTGCTAATTTCTGTGATTTTTTGCTGTAAGCTGCGCAAACATTGGAGTTTGTTAGGGTATTTTAATTGTATAACATTATGCCTTTGAAATAGCTGTTGTTAGAACAAAAAAATTGATTACGTTTCAGATGACCGAGAACAAAAAAATTGAAAAAAAAAACTTTCTGGAATCCTTAAAATAAAGATATTTGTGTTAGGTAACTTGCTAAAAGATCAACTTTAGGTATTTACTTACACACGGGGCTGAATTTAGAGGTCTGGATGCCCTGGGGCAACAAATGACTGGAGGCCTCTGGGTTATTATTTTCCAAATAAGATGAAAAAAAATTTTCATTCAAGTGTTTAATAATTTATTGCGAATTTATTGTAAATTGTCTTAGCAAACATACATATATAGACGAAAACAAGAATTATACGAAATTACTAGTTGACCCGGCAAACGTTGTTTTGCCATATAAATTATTTCTAGTGAACAATTTCATAGGGAAATGAAAAATAACTAACTTATTGAAAGTGTGTGGGGATGTGGTCTATGACTGAAAGAGGAATTGAGCGCTGTGGACGTTTTGTCCCTTTCAGAACATTAGCGGATATTGGCGAGCGTCGTATGAACGGTGGGTATCAGCAATGAACTCAAGATTATTCATTCTGATTTTCAGATTCGATCGAATACTGACTATTCATTCGAATCTCAAAATAACCATGATTAGTTCTTCTTCAAATCACGATTTGTTGCGTCGCTGTACGGTCGCCAACCATGATTCCAGCAAAGTCGTCAATAACAGGTGCATGAAATCCACGCATGTGCTCTCCAGCTGGTGTTTTATCAGGATTGATGACAATAACGTGATTGTCAGTTTGTAATTTGTGCATGTGTGATTTGAATAATTTGAACAATTCATTGTGCTCATTCAATAGAGTACCTCACGACAACGTCAGTGGCAAATGAACACAAAAAAAACCAACAGCTGAATGAAATGAAGGAAAACAATGGCGAATTCGCCTGGCGGGAAATACATTCTTCGCGAATATTTCCAAAAAAGTTTATAACAAATCCAATTTTAACAAAAAAACAAATTTCGGAACTAAGAAGGAGATCCAAACCACGTTTTGGAATACTAAAAATCTAACAATATATTAATATTCTGCACGAAAAATAAAAGTGAAACCATGACAATCGCGTTGTGGCAAAAAAATATTTTTGTTTGGAAGCAAATAAGTTGAAAAGTTTTCTAAACAAAGATTTTAGATATCTGAATACAATTGAACAGGGTTTTCGGTCAACATATTAACTGTTTTTATACCCTATTCTAAGGGTATACTAATTTTGACGCGAAGTTTGATATTGCCCGTAGACCCCTAAAAGTTACTATATTTATCGATAGTAATGTCGATCTAGCCAAGTCCGTTCGTCTGTCGGCAAAAATTGAGACTTTAACCATATATACTCTCCAGGTCCCCGAAATAATAAATTTTAAGAATTTTTGAAATCCGCCCACAGAGTTTATAGCGTAACTCAAACTAAAAAAAAATCAAATTTATCAAAAAAATCGAATTTTTAGCTAGAAAGCTGAAATTTTTTATGATCTTTGACTCATAAAACTGCTCGGGAGATAAAATTTTTAAAATCAGCCCACTGACACGCCCACAATTAAATAAAACAATTTAATTGGAAAGTTTGAGCTAGGAAACTGAAATTTATGATATAGACTCTTTAGATGTCTGAAGTTTATTGTTTGTTTTGCTTTAACATACTTTCTCACGTTTTTTCTCTATAATTTGTGACTTTTTACCCTTCAATAGCTTCTGTTTGCACTTTCATATTCAGTTCATTAACAATCACAATGATTATTCCATACGATTTGTACAAATTTCTGCAATTTTATCACTCAATTTGTTTCTGTTGTAAGACAGGGATTCTGCACTTCAGAAAGAGATAGCTTGGTGAAAAGGTCTATAGAGCATCCAGCTCGCCGACGATGCGTTTGGCATATGGTGAATTGAGGTTATTGTAGCCGCAACGTGCATCCACGCGATTGGCGAGTGCATTTTCGGAGTCCCCACCACCCATAAAGTAAATTTGTAAAAAATTATGTTGTTTATTCGGCATTGGCAGCAATGAGCCCACTTTGTGATAAACTTGGCCTTTGATTTTGAATTTTGAATGGAATTGTTGACCATTTGCAGCATTATTTTTAACTATTTCTGTTGCTCCGAACGATGTCATTTGGAAGCATGAATTAAATGTTGACTTCAGGAACAGGTTAGAATCTGGATCCATACCGATAAGTAAGCCATTCAATCCAATTGTCTTTGTTGATTTCGTTCAGCTCGTGCCTCTTGTGATTGTGATTCACAAAATTGTGCCATGCTCATACGCACACCTGCATTATCTTGTTGGACTCGTTCGTCATATCTTTGGGCTCTTCTATTTCGCATGTATGTCGTTCTATTCGTTCGACGGTCCAAATTGTTCCCTTTGCGTCTTGCTGTCATTGTTTACTACATACATAAATAGATTAAATTGAAGTACTTAATAATGGAAAACAGTATACTGACAATGTATTCGTTCTTTTATTATTTTACCATCCTTTCACAATCATAAAACACGTATATATTTCTCTTTTATTTTAAATTGTTCCCCTTAAGATTTTGCACGCACCGAATAATAAACAAACTAATAAATGGCAAATCAGTTATCGATCACTGAGAGTTGAAGATTATTACAGTACTAATATTGCTATTTAAAAATGGGGGTTGGTGGTAGAAGTTTGAAAAATAAGGGTTATATGTATTTTTAAATGGTAAATCATAAAAAAATAAAAATTAAAAATTTTGTCAAAAAAAAAAAAAATTTGTGGTAGACCACAATTATCACTTAGTTATAAACCTATTCTCATACCTACGGAATATTTATATAAAATTTCATCAAAATCGGTCAAGCCGTTTCGGAGGAGTATAAACACTAAAACTGTGACACAAGCATTTTATATATTAGAAGATAAGCGCTAACAAATACATCTTGATGAAATACATCGCTGAAATCCATTTCCCGCAGTAAATCGCTTTCAATGCTGAGTAGGGATAGCTTTGATAGAGGGTTTTGTCCCATCACATTTCGAAGTCTATTTTTTATAATTTTCATTTTTGAAAATGAGCGCTCTCCAGTGCAATTATGTAGACACCATCAAAACCAAATATATTCTGAGTGCAATTTCAATTTTTGGGAATGTAGCTCTAAAATTTTGATCTTCAAGAATGTGATAGTAAAATAGCTCGGTAGATTGGTCTTTTTTTTAATCCTTTTTGTATAAGTTGATCGAAAATAGAAATTGAACCAACTCATTACAAAGACTAGGCTCTAGATCATCTTTGTATACTTTCATCAATGCCTCTGCTGCAGCAAGCAAATTTGCAGCATCCATTTTCTCTATGTGATATGAGAAATCTAAATCGCGAACGTATAGCTTCGTATGCTTGCAATCTTTTAGTAGAAGAAACACATAGCTGATCGATAACTGGGATAAAACCGGATACTTTGAATTTATCTTTTGGTGACAGATTTGCGTCTTTGATATAATCGAGTGGATTCAACCTTATACTTCTTGTTCTGGTTCGTCATTGAACATATTGGTCAGTACTACATATTTCTTGCGGTGCTTTTTCGTATTAATCAAACCGTCTCTTTTGGATTCAACGAATGATATCAATGATTCTAATGCACGCATTGCAGATTCAAGAATCATTTACGGGTCCTGCAACATGTTGTTTGTAGCTTCTAATCGCTATAAGATGTCGTTCCAAAAGATAGCAAACAGAGCGGTTTCGAGACAACTCATCTTTCGTAAAAGGTTCGATGCTTCATTCCTCAAGATGTATTTTTGCTTCTTATCAGAAGATATGCTGGTTAGGGCTCCTTCGATTTTAGAATAACCATTCGTAGCTTCAGCTCGACAAGACCAACGAGCATCGCTAAGCTTTTTTAAAACGTAAAATTGTCAGCTTTTCTTATGCGATAATCTTTCAGTCAGAATTTGGTATCGCTCTGCACTTGTCGTAAAAAACGTATATAAGTTCTGAATGAAATCGAAGAATTGAACAGCCGGTGGACAAGAGTTAGCGGCTGCCTTTCCAACTAAATTGAGAGAATGAGCACATCATGGTACAAACGCCGATAAATGATTTTTCTCTAAAATAAGAGCCTGCATTCCTTTCTCATGTTTGCATCATTGTCATATGGTCAACTAACAAAATTTTAGTAAAGCGTTTGCTATGACTCGTCGGTTTGGCCGCAGTTTGGTAAAAAGGTGAGAAATCTTTCTTTTGGCAGCGATCCTTCAATATATCTAACAACTATAGTAAGTTGATCAATATGAGATTCGTCGGGAGTAGAATCCACTACTCGTCGGAATTTGAAATATTGGGTCTCCTGTTTTGTGGAGGCCCCTATCTTGTGGAGGCCCAGGACTATAGCCCCGGCAGCCCTCCCCTAAATCCGGCACTGCTTACACAAATAATACGATATTGGAATGAATTATGACATACCTTCTATTATGTTGTGCTGAATATGTAAAGCTGTGATTTTCTTAATATTGAAGTCTTAATATATTTTTAATATAGAGCAATTGAATTCGTTAACCCACCCCCAAGCAGAGCTACGATTTTGAATATTTTCGCATTCGAAAACAAAAAGCTATTTTCATTTACTGTAGTATAGCTTCTAGACGGAGTAGAGAATGATAGGTTAAATGATTTCCTAAAAACAACTTTTACCTTTTTGGTATTGAATAAGTCTTATTATTGGAATGGGAAGTTGAAGGAAGTGAAGTGAATAAAAGTTTGCATCCTCTTTTTACTATTTAAAGAACGTATTTTTAAAAATCTCGTCTTATCTAACGTCTTGGACGTATGTATTAAGAATTGAGACCATGCTGAATTTCATGGGTCCAATGGCTTTGACTGAGCCGTGATTTTTAGGTTTTTTCTTCAATCTGTTGTTTTCAGAGTTATAAAATAGATATAAAGAAGATATAAGATAGATATTTCGCAGACATTTTTTTAATAATTTTAATATAACGGTCCTGTGTGGACCGTTGATGTCTATAAATATTATATTTATTTTTTTCTATAAAAATAACTCATTACAATAAGAACCCCATAAGTGGACCAGTATGGATGCACTCACGTGGGAGGGCAATAATCCCATACGTCTAGATAATAATTCAATGCAATTCATTTTATTTAAGGAAAGCTTTGAGATAAGTGTCTCATTGAAATCCTTTCAAATGTACAATATTACATTATCTATACATAATGTATATACATGTTGAAAATAATACTGAAGTTATTTAACATCATCTTATTCTATAGATAAAAAGAAAATATTTTTAAACTTAAAAAATATACATAAATTAAGTAAATACACAGCTTCATTAAAGAAAAACATAGAAGCCTTCATTCTTATGATATTTGCTTATTTAAACTTAACCAACTATATTATATACCACAAAATTCATGGAACTAGAATACAAATAGGAGCATACACATTCAATAACTAAGCTGATTTCTGAACTAAATTATCATTGTGAATTTTATTAATGTCAACAGTCGCATCCTCTTTTTGAACTTCCTTTGTTTTTTTTTCAGCAAAAATAATTTTTTCTATCGCAAGTACCGGGGCTTCGAATGCCAACGACAGGACAATTGCCACCGGGAAGGAATTACCATATGTAGTCCAGAAATAAAGAACCTGCAAAAAATAAAATACAAGTAAATTCCAGCAGAAGAAAAAGAGCTTAAAAATGGGTTAATCTGGAAACCAATTAGGGAGTCTTATAAAGATTTGAACTGAAAATATTGAGCGATAGTAATGTCTATCTAGCAATGTCAGTCTATCCGTCCGTCCGTCCGTCAGCAAATAATAGGCCTTACACTCGACCCAGAGAGCTGAAACCATATACTCTCTAGAGGCCCGAAATAATCAAGTTTAAGAATTTTTAAAATCATCGAAAAATCGCATCTGGCGGCTCTTAATGCTCATGTGTAAATATTTCTAAAATTAATTCGACCACTGACACACACGCCCACAGTTTTGTCGAAAAATCTAAGTTTTAAATAGGAACCTGAAATTTGGAATATATACTCTCTAGGGGCCCTTAATGCTCATGTGTAAATATTTTCAAGACCCACCCACTGTCACGCCCACTATTTAAAAAAACGGCTTTATTCAAAAAATCATTGTACCTACCGTAAGCTTCAAAAAAAAATTTACACATCTATGTTTTATGTTTCGAATTCAATTACATATATTACACAGGTATACACACATTTTGGTGCCGATACTTTTTGAATTGTTCTTTAGTAAATTCGACCACCTGAATACGAATCTGCAATCGGTTTTTGCATAGCAGCTCCCGTTTTCATGTTATGGGGTAGGGTGTTGCAAAACTGATACCCAAAATAATTGTGAAAAGAAGAAAGTAAAACATTTTTTCTTTGAAAATATAGCTTATTTAGTGACATTTACATATAAATATAAAAAAAATAATAATTCTATTAACAAGGTACTACGAGTAGCATATACAATAAATTTTTCACTGCTGATTTGATGTACTGGAACCCAAGAAGCTTCGTTTTTTTGCTTGATCTGCAATGCGATTTTTTCGGACAATCTCTTAGCAGATTCCAGCAGTAATCTGCCATCATATGCGTATCCCACTTGCCCTGGTATCGTTCTTCCATTGTCCTTATATCCTGGTGAAATCGTTCACCTTGCTCTTCACTCAAGTCTCCCAAGTTTTCAGGAAACCTGTCCAAATGGTTTTGCAAGTAATGCACCTTGATGCGCATGTTGCATCCAAGCTCACGAAAAGCAGTCAGCATGTTCTGAACTAAATCCTTATAGTTTGAAGCCTTCTTGTTGCCTAGAAAGTTTTCGACAACTGACACAAATGATGTCCACGCTTTTCGCTCTTTTTCATTCATAGATTCAACAAAATTGGTATCCTTTATTAACCGTCTGATTTGAGGGCCATCGAATATGCCAGCTTTTATTTTTTCAATGCTTAATCCTTGCATCTTTGTAGATATGAATTTAAAACATGATGAATTCTTATATAGAGCCTTAACAAATTGCTTCATTAAGCCAAGTTTTATATGAAGTGGAGGCAGGATTATTTTATTCCGATCAGCCAAAGGCTCATTAATAACATTTTTTCCTAAAACAACCATGTTCTCTCTTTCAGGCCAGTCTTTTTTTACCCAGTGATCTTGTTTAGCTCTGCTATCCCAAAGCCACAAGAAGCAAGGATATTTTGTGTATCCGCCTTGCTGTCCAAGAAGGAAGTTAACCATTTTCAAGTCAACACAAATGACCCATCCATGTTCGTGATACTTAATCTTTTCCAAGACTATAGCTATATTCTTGTACTCTTCTTTCATTTGGGTTGAGTGAGCAATAGGTATTGATCCCAAAACTTTTCCGCTAGTGTGCATACAAATCAGTGGGTTGACACGAGTAGAGATCACCTTTGTCGTAAAAGCAAGATCAAACAAGAAATAATAGGGGCGTGTACAAGGTGGCGCAAAAGTTGTCAGGTGGCGCAAAAGTTGTCACCCGATGTTCTTTCGCTGTAATTTTTTTTATGAATGAAAAACTTTGGTTCTGCTTTTGGATTATGTTAATTGGTGTCTTAAGTTTTTTCTGTATCAGTTAACTTCACAAATATCAAAGTAGAATTTACATTTGCCGCCATTTGTAAAAATGATGCTTCTTCCGATAGGAAGATGATTTTTGCGCCACCTTGTATATGTATATGTCGAACACGTTTAAACTAAAGCACAATGGAAATGTATTAATGTACTTACTTACTTAACACGTTTAAACTAAAGCACAATGGAAACGTACTTAATGTACTTACTTACTTAACGGGCTCCCGACCCGTGAAGAGTCTTTGCCTGAGACAATGCAGATGTTTGTTTGTTTGTTGATAACTATAGAAAAATCTTAATCTTAGGCGAAACCTAGGAGTCGCGAGTTTTAACGTTTGAAGTATGAGTGGTCATAGATACGAGCTTGATGAGATGATGGCTAGAAGGCGAGTTGACATCTTACATATATGTTCAAGAAACGAAATGGCCAAACACCGGAAATAAGGGCTACTACGGGACGAAAAAGGGTAGGAACAGAATCGGTATTCTCCTTGTGACAGAGCTTTTGGCAGCGTCTTGACTATTCTCTCAAACTGGTGATGCAAGGTGAGGTGTGGTATATTGTTAGTACCTTCCTATATGCTCTCCAAGTTGGATGCGAGCATAGAGAAGAAGATGCATTTTAGCTAGATTTCTACAACCTCATCAAGAACATCCCAAAAGATGAACTTTTGTTTGTTGGCGGAGACTTGAGCGGCCACGTCGGAAGTCAAACGAAGACTATGAAGACTGGCATGGAGGAATGGGATACGGCACCAGGAACTCTCCGGGTGAAGTTGTCCTAAGCATGTGCAAGTCACACGGTTTTATCGATCCAAATACCGTCTGCGTCAAACCAAGAAGTCACACGGTAACTTACAGCAGCGCCAGTTTCATGAAGCCTCGGGTTAAATATTGCAAATTGATCCTAGGAGAGGCAATCACAAAGCAACACTGCCACCTCCTGATAGGCATTTTTATAGCGTCGGGACGAGCAAATCACATCACCAATAAAGCATTAAATGCAGAGTGCAGACCACAAGATATGTCGAATTCCTTACAACACCCTTACTTGGATAGAACCAAATCACTGCTAGGGGCTTCGAAATGACACTATCAACACGGAAAAGAATACAGACTTTGCAAGAGGCTCGCGAGGAGAAAGTGCGCTCAAATTCAAGCAAAGTGTGTTTAGGGTCTGTATTGGGAGTTAAAAGAAATGTCTTCTTTGACTGCTGATAGAAATCAGCCTGTCCACAAACTGTCTTAAACAGGGGCACAACCATTTTCATAATAGCTGCTCAGAGAAAGATGATTGCCCAGGAAATCCGTTCGCCAAATTTCATCTATGGTTAATGGCTGCTTCTTGTGGATGACGAAAAAAATACTAAACAGGTGGCAGCAGTATTGTGACGTACTTCTAAATGAACAATTTGCTCGGATATATTTCCCGAGAGCCGTTCCTTACAATGAAGAAGTATACGATATTACTGTCGAAGAAGTAACGCAGGCGATCCAAGACTCTAAAAAACGAAAGGCAATTGAGCCGGACGAGATACCCTCTGAGTTCTGGAAAAAGATGGGAGACATAGGGAACAAATGGCTCATGATTTAGAGATGGAACTGATGAGAGGCGATCCAAAGCCAAACCAGTGGAGGGAAAGTTTTCTTCTTCCTTTATTCAAAGGATAAGGCGATACGAGAGACTGTGACATATTACCGTTAAATCAAACTGATGTCACATACCATGAAGATTGTTGAGCAGGAGTTGCGATAGCTGAATTCGAAAAATAATTCGGCTATCTGAAGACGTGCGGGTTTGTTGCAGGTAAATCAACCACCGATACAATCCAAAGTATAAGGATCATGATGGAAAAACATCGTGATTCCTTAAAGGCTTGCATATGCTGTTGGTTGATTTTTAAAAGGCCTATGAATGACAACCAAAGGATCTGCTATGGGTGGCACTAAGACAACGAGGAGTTCCAGAAACGTAAGTACAGATGATCGTGTATACCAACATGCCTGTGGGACTAAAGACAAGTAGTAAGATGCCCCGTTGGAGTCACCGATGCCTTCGCAATCAAAGTCGGTGTATACCAGGGAACCGTCTAAAATCCCTTGATATTTATTACAGTCCTTGATTTTCTGCTTGAAGGAAAAGTGACGAGCCGTAAAGTACATCAGTTATTCCTTGCACATCATTAGAGAGGATAAAACGTCCGTGCAACGAGCACTTGATGTATGGGTGGAAGTTTTCGAGGTGAATGGGTATCGTATTAGTCCGAAAAAAAAACAGAACACTTGTGCTGCCTGTTCTCTGATCCACTCCGACCTATTCCAGACATTTATGTGAATGGAAGAGTGATTCCCAAGTGCGAAAAGTTCAAATATCTGGGATCTATGACCAATAGCGAGCAAGCTGTGATGACGACATTAGGCATCGCGTAAGCGTAGGGTGGATGAAGTGGCGGAGATACTCATCCATCTTTTATGACTGAAAAATGCCCCTAAGCTGAAAGCAAGGCTCTACACCGCTGTTGTCATATTCAAATCCTATGAACCCTGTGAAAAGGCAATATCTAATACAAACGGGAAAGAGAGGCAGGCCTAAAAGTTCCTGGATCACACAAATGCAGCAAACTGCTTGTATAGTTGATTAGCCTCAGCGACGAAGTGATTCAAAATCGGGAGGCCTGCCGTTTTTTTTTTTTGATGTCGAACCGGTGAACCCCACCGTCGGACCATTAGGGATGCTGTTAAGTGGGAGTATTATGATCCCTTTAATCCTGATCATAGCCTCACCGTCATTAAGGAAGAAGAAGAAGATGATTATTTGATTTGTTGTTAATTTTCTTAAATCTTTACAAAGTGTAAAGAGTAAATGTTTTCTTTTAAGTTTCAGATTAAGCTCAAGGCCGGTGTTCTAAACTGTTGTTATTAAACTTATCGTTCATATATTTGAAGAAACTGGTTCGGTTTAAAATCTACTTCTAGTAGAGCCTATCATCGTAGTGGTCGTTCGAGTGGAAATATTGCAGCTCTTAGCAGAACTGTTGCTAAAGAGCCAAGGACGTCAATTCATCGTCGTTCAATTAACAATTAAACCTCAAACCAACAATTTTGTTTAACATTTTGCACAACGATTTACATGTAAAGGCTTACAAAATACAGTTACCACAAAAGTTAAAGCCAACTCACTACGCATTGCGTCGGCAATTCGTTAACTGGGCCATTGAGAAGCAACAACAAAATTACAGTTTTTTCACCGATGAGGCTCATTTTGAAATTGGCGGTTATGTCAATAAACAAAACTGTCGCATTTGGGTTGAAGAAAATCGTAGAGGATTGTTTGAAAGGCCAATGAAACCAAAAAAAGTTACTGTATGAGGTGTGGATTTTGGTGTGGTGGCCTAATTGGTCCATTTTTCTTCGAAGATGAAAATGGCAACGCAGTTACTGTGTATGGAGCTCGATATCAAGCGATGATTAAAAAAAATTTGTGGAGACAATTCGAAGATATTGATGTGCAAAACATGTAGTTTCAACAGGATGGTGCAACATGCCGCACACAGCAACAAACTCAATCGATCTTTTGAAAGAGAGGTTTAACAATAGCATAATTTCCCGAAGAACAGACGTGAATTGACCACCAAGATTATACGATTTAACACATCTGGATTTTTTCTTATTGGATTTCTTGAAGAGTAAAGTTTATGCCGATAATCCTCAAACTGTTCAATACCTCAAAAACAACATCATCGAGCAAATATCACTTATTGAACCATCATTATGTGAAAAAGTGATTTAAAATGTTGGTAAAAGATTGACAGTCTGCCGAGATAGCACAGGGATGTCACTTGGACGACATTCTTTTTCATTATTAACCGGAACCAATGTACATTAATTTCCAAAAAAATAAATACAGGTTTCACCCATTTTATGTCTTTCATTCAAAATTTAAAATGATACCTCAAATTTGAACACCCTTTAGAAATTCATTCAGTATCTGGACCTCAAATCCAGTATGGTATTGGAAAATCGAGTATAGTCGACATCATCGAATATGGACAAGCTTTAAGGAAACAGATTGTAGAAAACATTTATGCTCTATTGACGTTCATTGTGATTCATCAATAAACACTTTTTGCTTGGAAATGGGGTTGACAATGCAATTGCTTTGTTCAGTACTTAAAGGTACTTGGTGGTTTGAGCTTTTCCTCATTTCCGGATAAGGAGGGTATTCAGGTCTTCAGCCCTACGATCATCATTATCAGAAAATTTATTTTCAGATTTTGAAGCACTGAAATCATTTGACATTTCTCCTTCCAATAGACGTTGCAAAACTTTAGGTACAGGGTGCTACAAAAACAAAACGTGGTTTCTAAAACTTTTTTTTTGTGTGAGAAATCGGCTTATTTTTTTATTTGGTTACGATTTAGATTTATTAAAATAAATGCTTGAGATACCGAAAAGAGGATTTGGATACTTCAGCGGCGCCATGCTTTGCAGTCCTTCATTTCCTTCCAAAGGGCATTCAGGCGGGAGTTTGGATGGAATATGACGCTGGTAAACATGTTTCCGGAATCTGGAAGCATCGCACGAAGACTGTACCATCGAGATCCCTATGTTCGGTTTCAAAACACAATCGCGGGTGTAGCTTCGTCAATTCAGGCAAAACCAAGCGTTTCGACTCGAAACTTATCTTCGCAAATTGGAGATAGCAGACGGTCACTACAATGGATTATTCATGATGACTTAAACTTGTTTCCGTACAAAGTCCAAATTGCAAGCTAGTTAAACGGCAATATACTCCATGAGATGGTACTGCCCCCAGAAGAAGTCACTGTGTGGTGCGCAGTTTCATCAAGGTGCATTGTGGGGAAATACCTCTTTGAAGAAAGCGGTGTAACAGTAACTGTCAATTGGGACCGTTATTTAAAGATGTTGAAGGAAATTTTTTTCCCGGAACTGCGTCGAAAAAGTATCCATTTGAACAGCATTTGGTTCCAGCTCCAACGAAAATTCCCAAACAAATTAATATCCAGAAACTCTACTTTCCGCTGGCCCCCAAGGTCACCTGACCTGACTCCACCAGCCTTTTTTTATGGGGTTATGTCAAGCAAGAGCTTTACAAAACGAAACCAAGGAATATAAAACACTAATTGAGGCGATCCCGACTTCAATCCTTTCGGCCGCACTGAATAATTTTCTGATCAGGTGTCGCATATATGCGTGGATGACCATCGAGGTTTTTTTTTTTTTTTATAATAAACACGCACTAAGGGGATAATGTACCTAATAGCTATACGGCGCGGGCGTTAAGGAAATAAGTGTGAGAACAAAAATACGGATGCCGATGCACGTTGGTTTTGAATGTTTGTAGGTTATAATGTGAAGGAAAAACAATATGTGGAAGAGTATTCCACATTCGTTCTGTACGGCTGAGAAAAGATTCTTTGAACTTCACTGTACGTCCGAACACAGGCTTGAGGGTGAACTGAAGGGCATTCCTTGCATTTCGAGTATTGCGGTTGAAATATTCAAGAGGAGGAATGCAATTGGCTTTTTCGTTTGAGCACTTATGGTGGAAATAACGATAAAATAACGAAAGGCAGGAGACATTACGACGATCTTGCGATGTCTCGGTCGTTAATAAGTCTTATCGCGCGTTTTTGGATCCAGTCAAGTAGCTCCAAATAAGTTATTGGTGCACCGGACCAAATTTGAGTGTTGTACTCGAATTTCGGGCGAATAAACGCCCTATAAATTGTAGCCAGATCAGAAGGCGTAAAATATTTCTTGCATCGCTTATGGAAGCCTAGATATTTCGCTGCGGCGACATCGAATATGTGGTCATTCCAGCGAAGGTTATCATTAACACACATACTGAGAATTCAAATTCAGCGATGCAAGTGCCATTCATGGATAATGGCAGTGTGGGTGGGTTTTGCTTTAATGACGGGAGATAGCATTGCGTTTTGGAAGCATTAACACTTTATTTTTTTTACCCCACTGAGTTAGGCTGTTAATATCGGAATTTAATTAGCGTAATATCAATTGTTGCCATTCCAGTTTCACATCCGAAGATGAGGGGCGTGACCCAAGAAACGAATATGAGAAGCTGAGGTTACTGTCATCAGCAACGGAATGGATTGGATTAGAAGTAACAGACAGGAGATCTATTATAAAAATGAGAAAGAGATTCGGTGACACAACAGAGCCTTGGGGAATACCAGCATTTATTTGGTGAGTTGTAGACTTGAAACCGTCCAAGACAACTTGAATTGAACGGTCCGAAAGGTTATTTCTAATCCATTGCAGAAGAGTATCATCGATTCCAATTGCACGCATTTTCGACAAGAGAGCTTGATACCAAACTCTGTCAAATGCCTTTGAAATATCAAGCGCAACAGTCTAACTTTCACCACCTTGGTGAAGAGATTGGTCTTTTCGGTTTTATATGTCATCCAATCACCAGTGGACCTGTTGCTGCGAAAACCATACCGCCGGTCATTAGGTAGTTTTTGCGATTCAAGATATTTTATTAGCTGACGGTTTATCAGCGTTTTCATGACCTTAGAAAGAAGGGACGTAAGTGCAATTGGTCGGTATGAGGAGGGAGAAGAAGATTGTTTTTTTTTTTTGGTACAGGCTGGACAAATGCTGTTTTTCATCTTCCCGGGAAGAGTCCTGAATAATAGGGCAGGTGGAAAAGCTTACGCATTGGTTTTTGCCAGAGTAGAAGAACACCTCTTCAGAACGATAGGGGAAATACCATCTGGACCAGCGGATTTGTGTATGTCAAGATCTCCAAGTACTCTAGCCACTGTACGAGTTCGGAAGTGGATTGGTCCATGGAGAATTCTACGCGCTCGAGTACAGTGGTAGATAAAGCACAATCTGGGAGCGTTGAGGTGACTGCAAAGTGAGCAGCAAGCAGATTGGCCTTATCTATAGAGCTGACAGCTGGAATGTCATTGTTAATGAGTGTCGGCATAGATGATGAGGTCGAATTCTTGATGTTTTTAAGAAATGACCAAAAGTTTTTACTACCAGTGGGACTTTGTAGTATTTTTTGCCTCAAATTTTGGTCATAGGAGAATTTGACACGATTAATGTGGGCGTGGCAGTCATTTCTTGCTCGTTTAATCTTTTTACGGCTTTCCTCAGATTGGTTGGCTTTGAATAGCCGAAAGCTTACCTCTTTTAACCTGATAGCCTGTTTGCAGCTCGAGTTACACCACGCGTTAACCTTGGGTTTGACACTTTTTATCCTGTCCCTTCATGCCCAGGTGAATTATGTTTGTGACCATATCAGCAGCAGCAACCACGTCGCTATCGAGGAAGCACAGCGACCAGTTAAAGCTCTTAAAGAAGCCGTTGAGTTTTTCCCAATTGGCTTTCCTTGATTGCCATACGGTTTTTTTAGGAGTTTGTTCTTCAACTATGTGGTTGGAGTACGAGAAATTTCGCAGACATAAGTGTTTATCTTTGAAATTTATATTTTGTTTTTGATTTTTTGACGATTAGATTTCAGTTCAGTGAAATTGTTTGTGTATGGTCTTTCAGTGCAAAGTATTTAAAAGTGCTAAAAAAAATAATTGTGTGGAAGTGATATTGCAGTCAATTTTAAGCAAATTAAATGCAATAAATGCTATTGGACTTTTCAAAACCCCACTATAAGCGGATTGGAAAGAATAAAGGACAGTATATCGGATTTCTGAAAAGAAGAAAATAGGGAATTTGTATCTGCCAACTTCAATTCCTATAGCTTCATTGATACGAAAGATGATGAATATAGTAATATTTGTGAAATTGATTGGGATATTAAATGAATCGAAAACTAGTGACGGGGAAAGTGGAGGCGTTTTTCAGAAAGGCTAAATCTTAGTCTCTCTTTGCGTCTTCGTAATCATTATAGCGTATTCCAGGCGAAAATGATGGCGATAAAAGGAGCCTTGATGTGGCTAAAGAGAAATGTCATATCCACGAACGACATCCGTATTTGCTCGGATAGTCATGCCGCGATAAAGTCTTTAGACTCAGTCTCTTCAACTCCATTGCAGCCCTAGATTGTCATTCATCTCTTAGGGAGATGGTATAGCAGTTTAACATTCACCTCTGTTAGGTGCCGGGGTATAGACACATTCCAGGAAACTGTAAGGCAGATGATATCGCCAAAAAAGGAACCACATTACCTCTTTTACATAAGTGTGTTCTATATATGGATACCAATCGCTACATGCACATTTTTGTTCGAGCTTTTCGCAATCGAGAGAACAAACCTTAGGTGGACAAGTAGTAATACATGTCTAGCGACTAACCATATCTAGCCAAAGTTAGACTTGCGACGCTCTAAGTGTCTAATCTGACTTAACCGACTGCTCCACTATAGGTGTATTTACAAAGCAGTGTCTAATAGGCGACAGTGCAGAAGCTGCAATGACGAAAAAGAGTAGGAGAATACACTTCACCTTGTTTGTACATGTCCTGCTCTCTCTCATAAAAGAAATCTCTATATAGAAGCCTTTTTGATTAACGATCTAAGTGACTTGGCTAAAACTGACGTTATAAGACTCTTCATAAGAAGCTCCAACTGGTTAAACGAGTAGTGAGAGGAACCCCTACGTCTGTTTGGCATCACAATGGACCTCAAGTGTGTTGGCTTTTAGCTGAGAACCACCTCAACCTAACCTAACTTATATTATTTGAAAAAAAAGCGAAATAGTTCAAGAAAGGAATCAGTTATTTGTACTATAGTTTTTCATACAAAGTTCATGGGATGGTTCATTTGGTAAACTCAATAAAAAATGGGTTAATCTGCAATATTATTAAGAAAACATCACCACAGTCAACCTAAATAATAAACACAATGGAGCTAGCTTCAGGTTAGGGTTTACTTTGATTTAAGAGTTATTTAAAAAAAAAAAAAACTCATAATAACTTAATTTTCGGTCAAACATCGCGCAACAATAACAGCCTTTCCTTAAGGTCGATCCCGAAGTTTTTTTTTTTTTTTTAATTTGCTAAAGTGGTTATTATTTGTTACAGTACCCTTATAATGCTAAGAACACAGCGTAAGCATTTGTGTTTAACAGCAAGCAGCACCTGGCAATATCGTATTTCATTGCATGCTTTTTGGTGCTACTTACTATTAGAAAGAATATAGAGATAGGAAAGAAGTCTTTGGGTGCAGTTGTAGGGTTTTTCTCCACGGGTGGTGTCTAAGTTGCTTAGGGAGATTACAATTTCATGTATTCGATATAAAGTAATGGACTTGGCCGGGATTCGGACGCACGACCTTCCATTCAGTAAGCGAATACACTACTACTGCACCGTTGCCACCCGCAAGATAATAAACTGAACGATAGCAATGCAGCGCAGGCATTATCCCCAGCGAACTCTTTGCTTATGCTTGCAGCAACGGCTGTCAGCTTTTCGTCTGCCGCCAGGCTGATTGCTGAATTTCAACTCAGGTTTGCTTTATCTGATATCAATTCAAATATTTATTACCATTAAAAAAAATATTTTAGATTTGAAAGAAGCCGTTAACCGCAGACTCAATGTTGATTAGCACCATTTTAAGTGATTTATGTGTAATCACTATTTAATTCAATTGAACTTAACTTAATATTAAAAGACAGTCTCTACAAATAATAAAAGTAAAATCGCACCATCTCGAATTCGACACGAATCTCAAATTGAACCGAACTACTGTGAGCTACTCTCAGAAAAGTCAAAACTTGAAATCATTGCAGCAGAAATTAGCAGTAATGTGGAGATTTTTTTTTTCTTTTACAGTAGACGACATTTTCTCTGTAAGCCAATCAAAAATATTTGCGGTTTTCCATTGGACCACTCGGAGAACTCTTGTTATTTTTCGCAGGGAAAAAAAATGTTTTCGAGAGAGCAAAAAGAGTGTTCCTGGTGGACCAATAGAAACCAACAATTAGACGTGTTCAGAGAGATATCATGCATGGTGGGGCGACCTAATATCCATGGACATATGGCCATGACGAGGTGTAAATAGTAGCTGCAACCTGAGCATCTGCATGTGAGGCCGAAGGCTGCTTTTGTAGCAAAAGCAAGTTAACGACGTCATAAACAAAAGTTTTATTCCAACCAGTTTAATTTACCTTCACGATCGTTGGCCTTTGATATCAGCGAGACATTTACTTCCCTCAATTGCTGTGTGCTTAGGAAACGCAAGCGATTTTAGAAGTGTCATTTCTCTCAATACTTTATTTACAGAATGAACGAGGTGTATTTAACCCTAATCAGCCCAAGTCAATTTTCACCCTAATCCACCCAGGTGGTGACCCAAAGTCACCATTTTAGAAAAGTGCTAATTATATTTTGAAATAATATTGGAAAATATTATTTAAAGTTTGTTATTGATTTTTTATTTATAACTGAATAACTAACTCCATTTGTAATGTGTTCAATTTGTTATTTTATTATTCGGTTAATTTATTTTTAAGGTACAAACTTGACGTGCAAGCGATTTTTCTGAGTGTTCGTTGCAGATAATCTTCTTGCATTTGCAACATATTTGTTTTGAAGAGCGGCCTTTATCCTGAGAACACATGCAACATCGTTTCCTCTTTCTAGACGTGTCAGCTTTGTTGTCTTCAGAATTCTTTGCTGCAGTTGGCACTATTTCACCAATTAGTGGCCCTGATAAATACCTAGTCTTGCGGTGTAAAATGTGAGGTATAACTAATCCCATTGCAAGATCTTTGAGAAATAGTGGTCTTGTTTTGTGCGTTTTAGGTGCATTCCAATTTGGAAATGTTTTCATCCAAACCACCCGTAGCATCAATGAGGTTGTGGAACATTAGAATGGGCATCCTGTTTGACTTGCGTTAGACTGAGAAAGCATGGCTCATCTGATCCAAAGTATCAACCCCGCTTTAGTGGGGTTGTAAAACAAATTAATTTCTGGTTTGTTTTTGTTATTGATGTCCATGATGCATGGTTGATAAGAAGAAAACTGATTTGTTTTTTTTTTGAGACGTAACTCACTAATAATATTTTATTCCTGAACCTAAATAAACTGGACTCCAGATCCTTGCTTTTATTTGGAAGAAATTCTTTTGAAATGCATGTTTGTTTTCAAATTACCAAACATAAGATTGCTGTTCGAACCTGAGCAAGACTCGGAAAGCATCAACACCACATTCTCCGCTTGATTGCAATCTCTTTTATTTCCTTTCTTTCCCAGGTAAGGAATACCAAACAAGGGATTAGATGTAGAGCTATCACATATCCACCAGATCATCATGCCATATTTATCCGGCTTGGGTTGTTGTTGCTCATCAATTTGCAGGTTCCTACCAGGCACATACATCTTCTTCAAATTTGTCATAACGGAGTTCCAGAGTTCCCTTATTGGTGCAAATTCGTCTCTCTGTCGTCTATCTGATCTGGTTGATGTGTCATCGAATCGTAAATGTTGCGAAATTTTGGCGAACCGATTCTTTGGCATTGTTGTCCTTAACACTGGATGGCCATGAACTTCATCCCAGAACTCTGTAAAATCAAAAATGCCTTCTTTTTTAGTGCCAGCGTAAATAGGCAGTACTATGAAACTTCTTATTTCAATGACGTCAGTGAGCTTACATTTCTGCCCTTCCTTTTCTGCACAATGGCAATTCGTAAATTTGACAATAAGACCAATATTTGTACTATAAAAAAAAAAGTCGAATGCATCACTTACGTCGCGTCGTCAATATGCTTACCGCCTGGAAAGCATCAACTTTATCTAATTGGCCTCTAATAATGTTATGACTGGCCGATCTTCCTTGACTGAACGGTTCCAGGAGTTCCATTCAGTTCAATCCTTCCCAAGATATTTTTCTGCTTCAATGATTACATCATCATCTCATCATTTAACTCTAGCATAAAAGAATACACTTTCCATATAAGGCATGCTTTTCCGTGTATTATATTATTGTTGCAATACAGGTGACTGAAAGACACCACCTGGGTGGATTAGGTTGGCAAATAATTATTGCGGTATATCTTTGTTACAGTAATACATTCTTCACTATTTTTTTCATTTCTAAGTAATGTTTCCTTAGGGAAACAAAGTCAATGAGTGCGAATAGGATTGCTTTTCAAAAATTTGTGGAAATTACACTCGAAACTGAAACGGTGTCCCAAAGACACCGGGTGGGCGGATTAGGGTTAAGTAAGTTATGGATGTCGGTTTAGAGAATTCTATTTATACCCCCGTATTAAGAAACAACGGAAAGCAGCGAGTTAGCACTAGCACATCTGTTAACTCATAATTCTGATTAATAAACGTGTGTTAGCTTTCACTGACATGTGATAACGAGTGGGTAACTTAACTCACCGCGGCTTATAAGGATAACTTCACACATTCTCAGATTGTAGTTCATGCATTCACAAATTGAGAGGATGCACATGCATGTGTGGAAACATTGAGAGGATTAGACAGAACACGTCTCCAATTTGGGCATATGACTCTTTCATAATGCGATGACTCCATAGTAGTAGAGTAACTTCCGGTATTGTGATATGGTCGTGAAATGTGATATACTCGCATATTTTCCAGAAGAACACGTGCTGCAGTTTTAGGCGCGCTCGCGCTCATTGTATTGTATGTCAGTGCAGTGCATCGAAATTGTCTCAGGTGTACAGTCGAAAGTTTTTGCCTGTGAGCTTTACGTGATATTTCAGCAAAAAATAGAGCAGTATTAAAAACTGAAGTTATACATTTTGTTTGTGTGTGAATAGAGCTGACAGTACCTATATTGGGTGAGTTTTTAGTTCAGTGAAGTGTATTTAAAAAAAAAAACGCTTTGTTGTTTCAAGAGCCAAATGCTGCTAATGTGATATAGTTAAAATTGGGTAAAGTGCTATACTATATCACATTACCCACCAAATTATCAATTAGTAAATATTATTATAATTCATTTCAGATGATGCCAAAAAAGGGGAGATTCATAAATGGGATGCGGAAGGAATGAGAAAAACTATTCTAGCAGTCCGAGGAGGAGAAATGTGTGTACTTTTGGCGTCGAAGACATTTGGAGTTCCATTTGCAACACTACAAAGATCAGCTCGCAGTGATAAATCTATTAGCGATGTTTTGGCCACGCCTTTGGGACGTAAGCCTGTTCTTAGCCTGGAAATGGAATTGGAGCTGGTAAGATACATCCGGGAAATGGAATCGCGCTTTTGGGGTCTAACTCGAGGTGACATTCGATCACTAGCATTCCAAGTGGCAAAAAGAAACAAAATAGCTTGCCCATTTTCAGATTTTCAGTAATGAAAGAATGCGAGGGAAAAGATTGGTTGTAGGTATGCATTTCTTAAAAGGCACAAATCAGAAATTAGTGTCAGGACTCCAACCGGAACCTCAATCGATAGGGCAATAGGCTTTAATGCTGAAAATGTGGGTACCTTTTATAGCTTACTGGAGCAAGAGTACGAAAATATAAATTTTCCCCAACTCGTATTTGGAACGTAGATGAGACAGGAGTGTCCATTGTACAAAGTAGGCAACCCAAAATTTTAGCAGTGAAAGGAAAAAGGCAAATAGGTTGTATGACGCCTGCAGAGATAAGCTCTCTAACAACGGTTGTTAGCTGCATGAGCGCAGGTGGTTAATTTGTTCCGCCGTACTTTATTTTTCCCAGAAATGAACCATTCTCCGATTTTAATGAAACATGCTCTTCCTGGCTCGGATTCTGCTTACCACATTTCGGGTTAGATACAAATTACGATATTTACAAAGTGGTTTGACCATTTCTTGCGGTTCACAAACCCTTCAAATGAGAACCCTTCGCTACTTATTTTAGACGGTCATTACCGACATCATACAGTCATACCCGAAATATTGAAGTTCTGGAAAATGCTCGCAAAAATGGTGTTATTATCATATCTTTGCCACCGCACTGTACTTATAAAATGCAACCGCTCGATAGAGCATTTATGGGGCCTCTGAAGACATATTATAACGACGAAATTAGGCGATTTATGCGAGAGCAAGGCCGAAAAATAACACAGTTTGATGTCATTGAACTTTTTTCGAAGGTCTACATTAAAGTTAAAACGGCACAAATCGAAATAAATGGATTTAAATGCACTGGCATTTATCCAATCGACAAAAACTATGTTTCAAGGGGTCGATTTTATTGCTCAAACATTTAAAAATCATCCGGATGAAAAACCTGCTGTTTCAGGTCGAGAAGTAGAAGAACCAGTTGCCAGCACAAGCAGTGCAGCTGAAGAACCAGTTGCTAGTACTAGCAGGGCAGTTGAAGAACCAGTTGCCAGTACTAGCAGGGCAGCTTTGGAAAAGATCGTAACTCCTTGGGATATCCCACCACCGCCCAAACTTAAACGGGTTATCAGAGGTAAAAGATCAGTTGCAACTGTACTGTCAACATCACCGTACAAAACATCTTTGGAAGAGAGCATTAAGAACATTGAAAAACGCAAGAATAAGCCGAAAAGACCCGTGATAGTAAAAAAGCAAACCGGCCAAGAAAACAAAAGAAAGATCTTCGAGCGATTCAGATGAAATTTTGCATTTACCGAGCTCAGACGAAGATCCTTGGGCCGAAACTCCACCTAACAAGGACAGTGTGTGTGACTTTTGTAACAGATCTTTTCAAATGGATAAGAAGACAAGGACTTGGGTACCATGCTTGCAGTGCGATTTAGTATACGCTCACAATGAATGTCTTCCAAATCGACAAGCCGTTTTTGTATGTGAGTCATGTAAATCGCTTTAAATAGAACGTAGAGAAAGTACTATTTTTTCTGCTAATTATTGGAGTTTTTTATTTAATGTTATTTCTAATTTAAGTTTTCTCTTGTTTTTCTTATGTACTAGGTAGTTGCTAATGTTCCTACTTTTGTTACAATAATAAATGAATTTATAATCTATCGGCTCACAAGTATTTTTATTCGGTTGGAAACTATTCGGGTAATGTGATACGGTATATCACATTATCCGAAGGTAGTGTATCACATTATCCGCCAATTTTATTAAAGGGAGTTAAAGAGATTTTTTGTAAAAAGCTGCAGATTGCCTAATACTGCAGAGTTCTGAAGACCAAATATAATGCGCAATGTATCAAAGAGCTATAATGAATAGTGCGGCAAAAGCTATGTCATAAAAATTACGAATAATTGTTAGAAAACAAATACCTATATCACATTACCATAAGTTACTCTACCATAGTATTGGAATGGAATACACAAAAATGAGTGTCAACTGATGAAATAAATATGACAGATAGATACACTCGATTTTTGAGTATAATTTGGTAAAGTGCAGACGTATTGCAGGTGATAAAGAGCAAATAGCTAACACAGGGAAACATATTTTTATTAATCAGAAAAGTTATCATATGAAAAAGTTTGCTATCTGCGTGCCTGCTAACTCGTGTGTTAAGGAGTGGATAGTATTTTTTTATTAATATGGCTGTACTGTTTAATTTAGTTTGAATTTTAAGTTTTAATTTCGTTTCCAGAAAAAAGCAAGGAAGACTTAATAAATATATAAGTTAATTAATTTGTACACTGTGTTTTATGGAAAAAACACGCACCCCACGTGACTTTTAGTAAACCAGGCCCACTCTCGAAGCTAAATAAGCCAGTATATTCGATGTAATACACATCAAATGGGATTTATGTTGACTTTAAATATCGAAAAACAAATTTGGACTGTCATATTGTGCTAATATTATTTAACTCTTATCCATACCTGCATATAAAGTGAATAGTACACAGATGTCCGAATTAGTCCAAAATTAACATTCAGAACAGCCACGTGCACTAAGTACAATGAAAATGTCAGACGCCCTATCGGCTGCCACCAGGGATGAGACAGCAATGAATTTACTATTCCACCAAATCCAAAATGACATGAAAAAACAATCCACGACAACGCTACAGCCCATGCAATTCGCTTCAAAGACGCATAAAGAGCAGCTTCAAAAACTGTTGTAGACCGGTCCGAGTTGATTGTGAAATATGGTCCATAGATTATTGCAAGGATAGTGGTAAAGCAAACTAACCATGCAAAAAGTTGCAACAACTGAAAAAGTAAAAAAGATTCAGTTAATTAACAGAAAACGTTAAAATGTCATACCTTAGATGGGCGAATTGATTTGTTCCTGTTAGTATGCATGAAATAACCAAGCCCCACGCCAATGAGCCAAACTGGCCATCTAGTATGAGTCGGTTGGTATATTAACCGCGCATTATCATCGTCGAAATTACTAAAATTGGCAGGATAATTAGATAATTAGTTGTCTTGTCTGAGGTTAAGTTGCATTTACTCTAAGAACTCATTCCATCCTTTGGCATAGTACATTCCCATAATATATCCAGTCGATACGAGTGATAACAGGATCATAAAGAGGACGAATTTCCGGCCCCACTTCCATAGAGGAATCACTATAAGTGGGGAAAGAACGTATAATTGAGTATCGACGGACAGATACCATGTTTGCCCAAGGCACTATAAATGGAATAAAATTCGTTAAACTTTTTCTTTTTTTTTAGGTTATTACTTACAGTGCCTCCTGGAGTTGCGTAGTTTGAAATATATAGCAGGGTAGACCACCAATTCGATCGGCAACGATCTGCTGTACCTTCCACAATACTCATTCGGAATGGTCCGCTCCCAACAAACTCATCAATACTGACTACGTACAGAATTACAGCAGCTAGTGCTGGTGTAAGTCGTATGTATCGATGAAGGTACATCCTTGGAATATCTAGTTTTCCTGCCCTAAAACAAAGTATATTGTGTGGGTGAGAAAGAGAGTTTCGTATGCATACCTTTTGTCTAACTCGCGTAACATTAGCCAAGCTATAAGCAAACCGCTCATAAAAAGGAATGAATCCACTAAAACTGACGACATCGTAATGTGCATAGAAGATGCTCTTTCCATCCACTGAAACATATGTATGACTAAACACGTTATAATATTCAAATTGGTTACCAACCCCTAGCACCATATATCCGTTAATCGTCGACAAGTCCCCAATCGCTCCTATATTGTGACCAAATATCACCCACATCATTGAGAATACGCGAATACCATTTAGGCAATCAATGGAGTTCGGCGAAGATGTCGTAGTTATCGCGAACAATTTCCTACCATTTGTGATGACGGAAAATGTCAATAATATAGGAACTCTGGGTTCTACAATAGCAAGGATTTTTAAACAAAACGAAAATGAATTATTGAATATTAAATCTACTTACTTTCAAAATAATCTACGTAGACGTCATATGCGGTACTCAATAGCATTAGAGCCCCAAAAATAGAAAATATTACGCTGCAAAATAGTGAACTTCAAATAAGCATCACATAGACAATAATAACGTCACTCACATTCCTAAAATGTTTACCGCCCTTAACTCCGGCTTCTCGCCTGTAACGCAACGATTAACATTGATTCCTTTGAGTGTTCCATTAAATAGTTGATTTGCCGCTCTTTGAAATAGTTCAGTGAATATAGCTGGATCGCAGGTATCTGGTATACATATTGCGACATCAACGCTGACCGAAAAAGTTTCCAGTGGTATAGGAATTGATGCGAAGCAATATTGTCCTCTCACCACGCCGGTTGCGGGGCTTAATTTCTTTGATAATGTTGTGCACTGATCAAAGTTTCCCAAATCTCTAAGATGCCCATACAAAAGTCCCGATGGAATTGATCCCCACGCATCAATAACTGTAAGAGAGAAAAGTCAAAAGAAATATGAACGTTATGGTCGCATCTAAATCATGTCTCTTTTTCTTTAGTTTTAGGATGTAATCTGTTTAAGCCATATTTAAAAAATATATACATGGTATAATATATTTTGATACATAGATTATGCAGTTTTAATATAAGTCGTAAGCTGATGAATTGGCAACGGAAACCCAACCCATGAACATCCGTTAAACAATCGGGTACCCTTCATCCATAATGCTTTCGATATCATACTGGTTCACCACTAGGGTAATTGTTTTCGAGACCTGTTGCTGTGAGTTGCCGATTTTTGAAGTAAAACTTCTTTACGCACGCTTGACTTGGGAAGTAAGCTGGTGAATCCGTCACGAAAGTGTAGACAAACGTCCACTTCCGGCAAAACGGAAGTGTAGACAAAAGTACACTTCCGGCAATACTAAGCTCTTATTATCATCTATCTAAACCGATCCAAAGGAGAAAGCTATATCTAAAACAGTTGCCGACAGATGTAATTTACTGGAAGTGAGTAAAGTCATTGTGTCCATGAATCGCATTTCATTAGTTGGAAATATAGAGCGCCACCGTCATCGTCAGATTTTGGGTTCGGATGGCAAAAAAACCAAAGTTTGAGCTAGGGAACTGAAATTTATAATATAGACTCTCCATGATGCTCATGTGTAAATATTTTCAAACTTCGCCCACTGACACGCCCACAATTCAAATTAATGCAACGCTGACGAGCCTACATGTTTACACATCAACTATACCGTGAGTGCAGCCCCAAGGTGAAATATAGATGAAATGATGAAATGAAAATTCAACAAAGTTTGAGAAAAGACTTATGATTTACGGTCGAATAGGCTCTGAAGAATTAGGAGAAAACTATCATAAGTTACCACTAATTTCAGCAGGGGATTTTATTATTAATTTCGCGTCCGAAGATGGACAACTCTAGGTAAACTGCCTACAAGATAAATTAGAACTACAAATGAATAATAACCGAAATTTTGGCAAAAGTCCTGGCCCGAAAAACGAGAGTATGTGAGGAACTTGGCAAACATGCAAACTGTTACACGGCGACGAAATGATTCTGAAAATTCGATACGGAATTTTAGCGTTACATAGCAGTTGAAAGATAATGACCTGACTTACCGTGTGTTCAAAAAAATGTTTAACAATACTCTTGGACTAAAAAATAACTGCGTTTTATTGTGGATTAAAACTGGCATGAATAATAGTAATGCGAGTGGCGAAATCGAAACTACTGACCCTACCGACAACACAAGTTCTGCACCACAGACCGGACTAAAAGAAATGCGTTTAAAATTAGCCAAATTTTTCGATTTGCTGCCGAAAGTTGAATCCCATTACTGCCGGGCTTGTACGCAAAGGCTGTACCTGGAACCGATTTGGCAGACTAAACAGGATCTTAACCGTTTTTATATAAATACATATTGTAGGGAACAAGAGGAACAAGCCCCTGCTTCTAGAACAACCTTCAACGACGAGTTTTTAAAAATGAACCTGTCACTCTTTCGACCTAGAAAATACCAGTGTGATATTTGTGTTGCGTATAAAACAAAAAAACGTAACGGAGGAGATCTATCAGCAGCACCTTCTTCTTAAACAGGAAGCAAGAGATGAAAGAAATGGAGACAAAGCTGCAGCAACGGACGACGTTGTCTTGACTATGGACATGCAGTCAGTATTACTAGCTCCTAAGAACAAAGTTGGAGCTATACTATTAAACTAAGCTAATAGGACACAATTTCACGATTTATAACATTAAAACGCACGAAGCCTATTGCTACTTGTGGAATGAGACCGAAGGGGCCTTAACTTCGAATGAATTCTCGTCAATCATTACTAATTTCATTGAAGTCGAAATTTTGCCAAACATGCCAAATAAAACGTCAAAAATCATTTTCTGGAGCGATGGTTGTCCGGGACAAAACAGAAATGTTTGCTTATAGAATGCTCTGCTAAATTAAATGGAATAGTAGTATCATCAGAGGAAATTTATCTTTCCTTCTGGTACACAATAGATGGCGAGTGCGCTCCTTGGCATTAGGTATGTTCCCTTACTTCTGTAGTAAGACAGAGAAACTTACGAAAAAGAAAGGAACCGCTTTTGTAGTAGGGATTCAGCACAAATGTAGTTAAGTGGGCGGGTTAAGATACCGCTAATTCCGATAACAATTATGCCGTTAAAATAGTAGGGATTTCTGTTCTTATAAGCTTCTAAAAAAAAGAAAAAAAAATATTAGGCAAAATCCAGCCTCTCCAACCTTTTGCTTGTGCGAAGTGGTAAATAGTAGAGTATCTAATTCCAGTTCTTTCTCCTTTTTAAAAATAAAAATGGCCACTTACACCTTGTGAGGGTCTAGGACATTTTCAGGTTTTGTGAGTCATTTGATTTCCTTTTATTTTTAAAGCCAACTACATCACAGACCGACGGGTGAAATTTGAACAAATTGGTCACCCCATTCTTAACACCTCATATTTTTTAATCTTGAATTCCTAAAAACAGAAATGATGCTTTTATGAATAACACGAAATCATTGAAATGTTATTTTCCCAACAACCTGTAGCACATATTACCAATTTTATAGACACTTACGACAAAAAAAAACCTAGAAAAATCCCCAATTCTTACAGTTTCGCATATGCGTAGTTCTCCAACCGCTATTGCAGTTAACCTATGTATTGAATTACTTTCGTGGCGTAGCATGTGTATTCCAGCCGAGAAGTTTCTTAAATAAGAACCTATGATTTTGGGCGATTAAATCTCTGAGAGAAAAATCTACAGAAAATATATTGCCATTTACGCAAAATGTGTGTGCATAACTATTTACTTCCTTATTTTAAAGTTCCAGCAGAGCTCGAATAAAGAAAATATTTATAGAAATGTTTGACTTGAAACTAACTTTAGAAATAAATCAAATTATATTTTAGAACTACAAATGCCCGTGCAGGGACGTGCTAAAAATATCACTGCACCGCCCCCAAAAAACAGCGTTTGTCGTAAACGGCAATTGAGGGAGAAATCACATCTTAGCGATTTGAACATTTAGGTGATCTTAGCGGCACATCGAGCATCTGCCCCGCAAGTTTGCAAGAAAAACCGTGGGCTAACACGACTGCAGACCACCGGTGTCATAAAAGGTCGATCAATCAATAATCAATAACGAGAGAATGCAAGTTCCGAAATCGTTAAGAAGAGGCTGGCTTACAAACTCCTAAATCACATCAATGCAATAACAATAGCATTTGATTTGCCTCAGTGAAAAGTGATCCGAAACCAGTAAGCCTGCCAATGTTTTTTGATGTTGAACCGGAGGGCCACACGGGCGGTGGTTTGTGATCCTCTTAATCCTAATCATAACCTCACGGTAAAGGAAGAAGAATATTCTGGAACTATGCAAGGTAAAAATCTATACATAAATTATGTACTTGTCTATAAATGCATATTTATTGACTGATGTGGTTGATTCTTATTGTTACAAACACGCACATAACAAGCATAATTATTTTCCAGTTGTTTGATTTTTTTCATTTTATATTAGGCTATGAAAAGGACAGCGTTGAAAATGCATACCATACCAACAGAAACTGAGATATTCGATTGGCTAGGTCAGGAAATATTTTTGCAGCAGACTATATCCAAATGAGAACTAAAATGTTGTCCCCTCATCCGCGCACAAAGTGAAAACGAAAAGTCATGAAGAAATACAACCATACCAAAGAAGTATCAAAAACTAACAAACAATTAAACTGGAGTCTTAGCATTAAGGAAATAGCTAAGAAAGCATTGATAGCATTCATGACTGCAATAGAATATTCGGCCGAACCTGGGGTCCTAGTGCCAAAATCGTAATGTGGCCTTACACAGCGGTAGTAAGGCCGATACTGACATGTGACTGACAATCTGGTCTGGTGGCAGGCGCTGTCCAATGCCACCAACCTTAATACTATGACCAAAATCCAACGAATGGCCTGCATTGGTACCACAGGGGCATCAAACCTTTTTGTAGAATAAGCGAATGCAAACAGTGCCCTGAGGCCAGAATAGCTGCTGGAAGTACAGCCTGGAGCAGTCTATTCTACAGTTCTCGGACTATCCAGGTCAATTAAACTTCCCGACTACAGATCAGTTTTCAAATCCAAGGTCCTGACAGTGACTACAGCTGCTAAGCAGCTTCTTTCATTGACAGCCAAGAGTCAATAAAAGCTATTTCTGCCGTAGAGATAAAATCGGAGCTTGGTGGTGGTTGTCGCAAAGAGCTATGGGTTCTTGCCGCGAAGCACAATGTAAAGCTCTGCTGGGTATAGGTGTGGTAAATCGTATTTCAAAATCGTACGAATAAAAACTGATTTGAGCAAACTCAAACTTTTGACATGTTTGAAAAACGGCGCCACCGATCTATTACCCAAATCGGTATGAATAACACATTTGGAACAAAGCATTACTAGGAAAATTCCAAGTCTGCTATTTTTTGGATTTTGCGTTGGTTTCTTCATAAATCATTATCCTAATATGTTCTTGGTTTTTATAGGGTGCTCCAGAGTCGTCAAGAGTCTATGGCCCCGATTGCGGCTTTAAAGGCTTGTACCTACAGGAAAACTGAATTAGATTTGAATATATGAATTTCTCAGTCTACGTGCATCGTTCAGCAGATTTCTATGATATATTGGTAATTTTATGTTATTTTGTAAATAAATAAATAATACATAAATAAAAATTGGCAACTCTGTCATACGAGGGCGGGTCAATAAGTCCGTGACTTTTGGAATAAAACACAGATTTTTTGATAAAAAAATAATTTTATTTTTCAACGTAGTCTCCCTTGAGCTCTATAAACTTTGTCCAACGCTTCTCCAATTTTTTTATCCCTTCCAAAAAAAATTATTTGTCGAGGTCCTCAAAATAGGCCTTTATTTGCGAGATGACTTCATCATTGGAGTCAAATCTTTTTCCATCAAGCCATTTCTTCAGGTTTGGGAACAAGAAGTAGTCGCTCGGAGCCAAATCTGGAGAATAGGGTGGATGAGGGAGCAATTCATAGCCCAATTCATGGTTTTTTGCCATGGCAACTGCACATGTGTGCACCCTTGCATTGTCTTGGTGGAAAATAACTTTTTTCTTGGCCAAATGAGGTCGGTTTTTTTCCAAATCGTCATTGAATCGGTCCAATAAATTGGCATAATATTCCCCATTGATTAATCTTCCCTTTTGAAGGTAGTCAATGTGGATTATCCCGCGTGCATCCCAAAAAACAGTCGCCATAACTTTATTGGCTGACACACCCACCTTGGCCTTCTTTGGCGCCGATTCACCCTTAGAAACCCACTGTTTTGACTGTTGTTTGGTCTCTGGTGTGTTGTGATGGATCCATGTTTCGTCCACAGTTACAAAACGGCGCAAAAACTTCTCCATATTGCGATTAAACAACGCCAAACCTTCCTGTGAAGTTGTTACACGATTGCGTTTGTGGTCGACTGTGAGCAAACGCGGCACCCATCTTGCGGAAAGCTTTCTCATGCCCAAGTGATCATTCAAAATTGAAACCACTGAGCCATGCGAGATCCCTACGGCTTCCACAATCTCTCGCACTTTCAATCTTCGGTCGGCCAACACCATATCGTGAATTTTTTCGATTGTTTCGGGTGTAGAGACCTCAACTGGGCGTCCAGGACGTTCGGCATCTTCAGTGCTTGTACGGCCACAACGAAATTCAGTAAACCACTTTTTTACCATTGAAATCGATGGTGCAGAGTCCCCATAGTATTTTTCAAGCTTAGCCTTGGTCTCGGTAATGGTTTTTTTTCGCAAGAAATAATGCTTAATAAGCACACGAAATTCACTTTTTTCCATTTTCTCCTCAAATTAGTGAGTAGTCTGATAAAAATAGCTGTCAAACACAAACTAACTGACGCAGCAAGTTTAAATTTTGACAGGAGTCAACTGACAGATGTCTGTTGACAGGAGCAGTGTTGCCGTTTCAGTAAAGAGGTCAGAAATTCAAAAAGTCACGGACTTATTGACCCGCCCTCGTATTTCTGAGAAGTTTGTTTACAAGTAGCTTCAGTGAAAAATTGTCTATTTTGTTTTTTTGTATCAGTAAAACACGTTAAAAGGTTCTTAAAGCGTATCTGAAAAATATTCGAGAGCACCCGATAGGATTCCATGTGAGCTTAGAGCTGTAAGATTTGTGATCGGCCTTGAGTTGAAGCTCTAAGAATCACTCATACATAATCTAATTTTTAACTGACATGAGTAAACGAAAATTACTTGAAACATCTCCGGAAGCTTTCAATACAAAAAAAGGCCACAATTTTTTGATACAGTGCCCGACGAATTAGTTGGAGCTATAACTAAATTGGATATATCCGAACTGCTCTGTAACCTTCTTGATGCTAAAATGAAAGATGCTACAAAGAAAAGTGATATAGAAGCAATCACCATTGCGAATCAGATAATAATGACAATCAATATGCAACTAAGTATCAATAAGTCACGGCATTGGAAAAAAATACGAACTGCTAGAAACCCAAATCGAGGAGTTGCAAAAAAAGAACAGTGAAAATAATCTGATGCTTGGAATTACAACCCAGAAAGGTAAAGACGAATGAGAAATAATAAGACATTTGTTCCAGCGCTGTTCAACCCCACCGTCTGTAATACACGCCATCAAATTGAGTGTGCCTTCCTAATGTCTTATTTTATATATTTCTTAACTCAAATATGTGGCTTTTTTTATACCCTATTCTAGGGGTATATTAATTTTGACGCATAGTTTGTAACATACCTTAATATTGCCCGTAGACCCCTAAAAGTTACTATATTTATGATCAGCATCGATAGTAATGTCGATCTAGCCATGTCCGTCCGTCCGTCCGTCCGTCCGTCCGTCCGTCCGTCGGCAAAAATTAGGCCTTTAAACTGGACCTAGAGAGCTGAAATTTTAACCATATACTCTCTAGGGTCCCGAAATAATCAAGTTTAAGAATTTTTGAAATCCGCCCACAGACACGCCCACAAACTCAAAAAAACAAAATTTTGGAAAAAATCGAATTTTGAGCTAGAGAGCTGAAATTTTTTATTTATGATCTATGGCCCATAAAACTGATTGGGACATAAAATTTTCAAAATCCGCCCGCTGACACGCCCACAATTAAATAAAACAAATTTTGGGAAAAATTGAATTTTGAGCTAGAAAGCTGAAATTTTTTATATATGATCTATGGCCCATAAAACTGATTGGGACATAAAATTTTCAAAATCCGCCCACTGACACGCTCACAATTAAATAAAATATTTTTTTTGAAAAACCAAAATTTGAGCTAGGGAGCTGAAATTTTGAATATATACTCTCTAGGGGCCCTTTATGCTCATGTGTAAATATTTTCAAAATCCGCCTACTGACACGCCCACAATTATTTATTTTTTATTTTTGAAAGTCCAAAGTTTGAGCTAGGGAGCTGAAATTTATAGTATATACTCTCTAGGTGCCCTTTATGCTCATACTTAATTTTTTTTTAAATCCGCCTACTGACACGCCCACAATTAAATAAAACAATTTTATTGAAAAACCAAAGTTTGAGCTAGGGAGCGTTTTTATTTACAAAAGCTTAGTTTTTTCGATAAAATCCTTTAAATTTTTGTCACGCCCACTTATGAGATATAGGAATAAGAATAGGGTATCCAACAGTTCGCCCAAGCGGACTGTAGCCCGCCCCTATGTTTTTTTTTATTTATTTGATATTAATAAAGTACAAGTAAGAGTAAATCTTTTTGAAGTACTTGCAAAGGGAAAAAACATCAGAAACAAAGAACAATAGATGTGTTTGAATAATTGAACAATAAATTCGTTAGCATTTTAGAAAATAGTAAAAAAAAAAAAAAAAAAAACTAGTAAAAAAGCAATAACCCAGTGCATTAACAAGAATAACAAAAATAACAATAAGCAGTTTTATATTTAATACGAGCAATTTTCAGATAGGATTTTAAAGGTTAACAAGCCTAAATCGCATAAAAAGCCAATATAGCTTCTTTGAATTTATTATACGAATAATGTTGTTTTATATACGACGGTAAGGAATTCCATAATCGTATGGTATGAATAAAGAAAAATCTGGTTGAACTAGTATAAACGAAACGTGGAAAAATAAGATTTCTAGATCTTACAGATTGGGGCAAAATGAGTTTTGAATACAGGTAAGGTGGTACTTTTGTTGTAAGGAGTTTATGTAAAAATAAGCAGTTTCTTGCATTTAAATAGCTATCCAGTGAGCATCCTAGAATATGTTGGCTATAAATGGAAATGTGGTCGCATCTACGTAGACCGTATATATATCTAGCTGCATCATTAAAGGCCACATTTATCTTGCGACTAGAAATCGAATCTAAGCCACAGTATACATTTACAGTGTAACTTAAAATCGGAACTATTAATGTTCGGACAAGCTTCATACGAGTTTCCCGCGGGGTGAAATCAGCAGAAAACCACAATTTACGTAGACATCCATAAACACGACGGATAACAGAATTAATGTGATCACAACAAGACAAATTTTTATTTATATGAAAACCAAGACTTACGACAGTTTCACAGAAATTAATCTGCTCATCACAAATATAAATCGGTGGAACAGACCGGGTATCTACTACACTCTTCGAGATTATAATAGCTTGCGATTTATTTGGATTTAAAAGGAGTCCATTTTTTAATGACCATCCAGATATTGCTGAAAGGTCTTCATTCAATCTAAACGACAAATCTTCGCACAAACCAACCGGACGTGACATGTAAAGCTGTACATCGTCAGCGTAGAGGTGAAGTGTTGCACTCTTGCGGGAAGGTCATTAATGTACATGCTAAACAGTAGCGGCCCTAAAATAGAACCCTGTGGAACACCAGCTTCAAGCAGTTTCCATTCCGAAAAAGTTTCACCTATCACCACCCTTTGGTATCTATCTTGCAGATAGCTTTTGATCAGGTCAGCGGCTCTTTTTCTCAAACCAAAATAATGATGCAATTTCTTACACAAAATGTCATGATTGACCTTATCAAAAGCTTTCGAAAAATCAAGTAAACACAATACAGTTATATTACCGTTATCCATTTCCATCCGTATGTCATCCGTTACTTTCATTATAGCTGTGGAGCAACTATGACCTGCTCTAAAACCAGATTGAGTTTCAGCCAAAAGATTGTGGTTCTTTAAATGGTTAGCAATCTGCTTTGCAAGCACCTTTTCAAAGACTTTTGAAAGTATTGGTAGGATACTTATAGGGCGAAAATCAGTTGGGACCGTAGCATTCACCTTCTTTGCAACTGGAATAATTTTTCCTAATTTCCAACTTTGAGGGAAAGTGGATGACATAATGCAAGAATTAATAACATGCGTTAATGGGCGAACTATGTAAGGAAGTATGTATTTTACAAATTTAAGTGATATGCCATCATGTCCAATTGCATTCGATTTGATCGAAGTTATAAATGTATATATTTCAGCTAAACTAACCACTTCAAATTCCATGACAGGGTCTAACACAAGGTTTTCAGCGAGATTAAAAGTAGCCACCTCCTCACTTTGTAAAGTGAAATTGTTAATAAGTTCATCGGGATCAACATCACAAATGGAAACAGTTTTTTTAGTCAAACCGATGTCTCTTAAATTTTTCCACAATTTTTTAGCTGGAAGACTTGTATTTAATTTACTTTCATAGTATCTAATTTTAGAGCTTCGTGTAACAAAGTTAGCATAGTTGCGGGCAGTTCGATAAAATTCCCAGCTGCATGAAGTAGGTACACGCTTCCATAATTTATACATTTTTGATCTTGCTTTTATGGCCGCGCAGACCTCCGACGTAAACCAAGGACATTTCAAGTTACGTATTGAGACAATTTTTTCCGGTACATGTTTGTTATAAAGATGTGTAATTGATTCTTCTAGGACTTTAGCCTTTTTATCTACTTCTGCGACCAATTGACAACTATTCCAATTCACTTGACAACAATCAGCAATAAGCGACTGGACGTCAATTGATTTAAAATCACGATAGGAAAAAAACTGTCGAAATTGCGCTTCTAGAGAAATCAAGGTCGAGGGTGCAAAAAATTAAATCGTGATCAGACAGCCCTTCTAAAGAGCATTGATCTATAAGGAGAATCGACGAAGGGTTAGATAAAAAATTAGATCAAGCAAACTGGGGTTGCAATTGGGTGAAAAACGAGTAGGTTCCGAATTTAAAATACATAGGCCCAGAGAGGCGATATCATCTCGTAGAGAGCAGGAATGTAAGTCACCTTTCAGCAAATTAATATTAAAATCACCGCAAACTATTATGTTCTGATACATAGAGGAAAGAACTGACAAAACTGAGAAGAAAGGTGTTAGAGAATTTTGCCGATCAGGATTATAAACGCAAGTGACTAAGCATCTTTGACAATTATCATAAATCTCAATAGATAGATACTCTACAACATCAGCACCATCTGACTTATTCAATACTTTAAATTTTAAATTTGATTTAATGTAAATAGCCACTCCGCCTCCAGTAGTTTTGGTAACTCTATCATTTCTAATTAGGTTGTACCCAGGAATGCTGTACAAAAGACTATCAATCTCTGGCTTAAACCACGTTTCACTTATACATATAGCATCAACACAAACTGAAAAGAAAACATCCCGCAAAACATCTAATTTAGAAGCGTTTAAACTACGCGCATTTATGTGGCATACTTTAAAACCCTCCCTGAAATTTGAAAAAATATTAACTAATGCACGGGTAGAATTAAAAGATTGTTGCATAACAAAAACAATAACAAACTCTAAACCAGCTCTAAAACCAGATTGAGTTTCAGCCAAAAGATTGTGGTTCTTTAAATGGTTAGCAATCTGCTTTGCAAGCACCTTTTCAAAGACTTTTGAAAGTATTGGTAGGATACTTATAGGGCGAAAATCAGTTGGGACCGTAGCATTCACCTTCTTTGCAACTGGAATAATTTTTCCTAATTTCCAACTTTGAGGGAAAGTGGATGACATAATGCAAGAATTAATAACATGCGTTAATGGGCGAACTATGTAAGGAAGTATGTATTTTACAAATTTAAGTGATATGCCATCATGTCCAATTGCATTCGATTTGATCGAAGTTATAAATGTATATATTTCAGCTAAACTAACCACTTCAAATTCCATGACAGGGTCTAACACAAGGTTTTCAGCGAGATTAAAAGTAGCCACCTTTGTAAAGTGAAATTGTTAATAAGTTCATCGGGATCAACATCACAAATGGAAACAGTTTTTTTAGTCAAACCGATGTCTCTTAAATTTTTCCACAATTTTTTAGCTGGAAGACTTGTATTTAATTTACTTTCATAGTATCTAATTTTAGAGCTTCGTGTAACAAAGTTAGCATAGTTGCGGGCAGTTCGATAAAATTCCCAGCTGCATGAAGTAGGTACACGCTTCCATAATTTATACATTTTTGATCTTGCTTTTATGGCCGCGCAGACCTCCGACGTAAACCAAGGACATTTCAAGTTACGTATTGAGACAATTTTTTCCGGTACATGTTTGTTATAAAGATGTGTAATTGATTCTTCTAGGACTTTAGCCTTTTTATCTACTTCTGCGACCAATTGACAACTATTCCAATTCACTTGACAACAATCAGCAATAAGCGACTGGACGTCAATTGATTTAAAATCACGATAGGAAAAAAACTGTCGAAATTGCGCTTCTAGAGAAATCAAGGTCGAGGGTGCAAAAAATTAAATCGTGATCAGACAGCCCTTCTAAAGAGCATTGATCTATAAGGAGAATCGACGAAGGGTTAGATAAAAAATTAGATCAAGCAAACTGGGGTTGCAATTGGGTGAAAAACGAGTAGGTTCCGAATTTAAAATACATAGGCCCAGAGAGGCGATATCATCTCGTAGAGAGCAGGAATGTAAGTCACCTTTCAGCAAATTAATATTAAAATCACCGCAAACTATTATGTTCTGATACATAGAGGAAAGAACTGACAAAACTGAGAAGAAAGGTGTTAGAGAATTTTGCCGATCAGGATTATAAACGCAAGTGACTAAGCATCTTTGACAATTATCATAAATCTCAATAGATAGATACTCTACAACATCAGCACCATCTGACTTATTCAATACTTTAAATTTTAAATTTGATTTAATGTAAATAGCCACTCCGCCTCCAGTAGTTTTGGTAACTCTATCATTTCTAATTAGGTTGTACCCAGGAATGCTGTACAAAAGACTATCAATCTCTGGCTTAAACCACGTTTCACTTATACATATAGCATCAACACAAACTGAAAAGAAAACATCCCGCAAAACATCTAATTTAGAAGCGTTTAAACTACGCGCATTTATGTGGCATACTTTAAAACCCTCCCTGAAATTTGAAAAAATATTAACTAATGCACGGGTAGAATTAAAAGATTGTTGCATAACAAAAACAATAACAAAGCAAAAAATAAAGAGAAAACTATAGAAATTAATTGAGAAATTTTAAAAATAAAAATAATAATAAATAAAAGAGTTGTATTCACTATGAGCGATCACTATTGGTTGTCTGGAAAACCTGTTGTTCGTCCTCTTTCCGCATAAGCAATCAAACTCTCAATGTTTTTACAAACGAACCCCTTCTCTGCCGCACTCTTTTTTACATACACGGTTCCATATTTGGTGTAAACAGAAAACAGCTGATTTCGCCTTTTTGCGCGCATTGCATGCTGGAGTATTGACCGATTAATTTTGGTTAGATTCGAGTGCGCTTATTTAAATTTCTTCCAAAAAAACGAAATGCGCACTACAAACCTAAACGTACTCACGTAATACATACTGTTGCTGATGCCGCTGCTGCTAACAATAATCCGTTGCCTTGTGATGTTCGCTCTCTCTCTCTCTATACTACCAAAATGTGGGTGGAATGAGAACCAAAATCAATGATGTCTTTCTTGCTGTTTCTCTAGATGAGTATCTATGATATTATTAGCCGCGTTTTATTATCCCAATGATCTTGATACGGATCCGATCTGATAATAAAACGATCTGGATCATCAGTGGCAAGTTGTGGCAACAGTTGTTTTTAACACATAACAGACGAAATCAGGTATTTCAAGTTTCGATTGGCACTCAGCCATATTGCAAATATAGGGTACAATGTGACGTCACAATATGATCGCTTGTTGTGTCGGGGGTGTTGCCATTTGAATACAAATCAACATACATTTTGCACTCAATATTTTTTTTTCAGAAACTATGTTCAAATGTTATGTTCAAATATGCAACATATTAACAGTATTGTTCTGCTAATATTTCCATTAATTTTTGTGTATTATATTACGAAGCAAAACGTCTCAAAAGTCGCAGTGGTAAATTATTCGAATATGAAAATATGCTAATTGATTTTTTGTGTTATTAATAGCGTTTCATATTTTGGTCTGGCAATATTATTGTGTTCCTATAATTTCCTATAATTTAAATAAGCAACGCCACGAAAAAACAGGTAGTGAGTTTTGTAATTACATTTTGGATCACGATTAATGATCCCGATAAATAGCAAGATCCTGTGTTGTTTTTGTTTTACGTATTAAATTGATCCAGATCCAGATCCGCATGGATAATAAAACACAGCTATTGTCATCACAGAGACATGGTTGAATAAAAATTTCTCAAATTCTGAAATCTTCGACGACTACTACACTGTTCATCGTCGTGATCGATCGGAAAAGAGTGGTCATCTGCGAGGCGGGGGAGTGTTGATTGCTGTGCGCTCAACTCTTACAGCTAATCCCATTACTCTGTCATATGATGATTTTAAGAGTGAACAACTATGTGTTACTGTTGACTTTGAAGGCCTGCCAGCTGGAGTAAAGGAAATCTTCTTTGTTGCGAGCTACATACCCCCAAATAGTCCGCTATGTGTGTATGAATGTTATCTAGCCAACATCGACTTCATCGCTTATCAGCTGATGGAACGTCAACATCTCATCGTTTTGGGCGATTTTAATTTAGGTAATATGAATTGGCTATATTCAGATGAAGATAAATGTTTAATTCCATATACGAGTAATATGAAAACGGAATGTGAGTTCATGCTTATTGATTCTATGTTTGCACTTGATTTATTTCAAAAGAATTTTTGTCATAATTCATTAAATAGAATTCTTGACTTAATATTTGTAGATAATTATTTAGATTGTACAGTCAGAGAAGCTTTATGTCCTATAATGAGTATCTCTATTCATCACATTGCTCTATGTCTAGATTTACAATGCAATAGTCTTTCTGCAATAGACTCTAAGTCAAATAATTATACAACGAGTTATAATTTTTCAAAAGCGAATTATAATGCCTTGAATATACGTATTTGGGCTCGGTTGATTGGTTGAGTATTTTTTCTGGTCTACATCTTAAAGAAGACTATGATACATTTGTATGTACCTATATTAGACTATGGTTTTTCTCGGTTCGTGCCTCTCATGAGAAAAAACAATCTTTCAAATTACCTTGGCATAACCAAAGACTAGTTAATTTGAAGAATGCTAAAAACAAAGCATTTAAATTATTTAAAAAGTCAACATCAGATTTGCACAAGCAACGTTTTCGGGAATATGAATTTATGAATAAATTTCTGTATAAACAATATGTAATGAACACTGAGTCTGAAATTTCAAAGAATCCTAAACGTTTTTAGATATTTTTAAACAATAAAAGAAAGCTTAGTGGTATTCTGCAAAATATGGAATTCGAAGGTGCTGTTTCTGTTTCTCTTGATGATGTTTTGCTAGGCATACAACATATAACCTCTTCCCAAAGAGCTGGCCCTGATCGTATTCCTTTTGAAGTTCTTAAACAATGCAATTTGTCTTTGTACGAGTATTTCCCTTTAAAACTAATTTTTAATTTATCCTTAGCTTCTGGTGTGTTTTTAAATGAATGGAAATATTCATTCATAACACCCATATTAAAAGCCGGAACCCGACAGAAAATTGAAAACTATCGTGGAATATCCAAGCTCTCAGCTATTCCGAAACTTTTCGAGTCAATTGTTACAAAAAAACTTTATTTTACAATTAGTTCAATGGTGTGACCTTAATCGGCTTACCTTCAACATAAATAAATGTCATCCTTTTTCTGTGTACCATACATTAGTGCCTGTGAATTATGACTATACAATTTCCGGGATCAGCCTTTCTCGAAAAACCGAAATTAAAGACCTTGGTGTGATTTTTGACACAAATCTTGCATTTTCGTTTCACATTGATTATGTTGTCAACAAAGCGAACTCGATGTTTGGATTTCTTAAGCGAATATGTGCTGAATTTTCGAACCCATATGCTCTAAAGTCTGTCTATATATATCTTTAGTAGGACCTTTTCTTGAATATTGCTCTATAGTCTGGTGTCCATAATATGCAAATTGTATAGTACTACTAGAAAGGGTACAAAAGTCCTTTATAAGGCAAATGAAATGGAACCTTGATACTATGCCCTCTTATGCAACAAAATGTGCCTTAATAGGGTTAGATACCTTAGAAAAAAGGCGAAATGTTCATTGTATGCTGTTTATTCATGCATGGTTTCTCTTATCGTATAGTATGTCCTGATGTACTTCAATATTTTTTGTTTTATGCGCCAGAAAGAATTCTTCGAACAAAAAACACATTTTTTTATAGCCCTAGACATTCTTTCATTTATGGACTTAACGAGCCAATAACAAAGTGTATACAAAAAATTAATTCTTTTTGTACTGAAATAGATTTATGTGATGATAGATCGAAATTTAAATTATCTTTATTGAATATAAATATGTCCTAAATGATAACACTATTGTATATTTTATATAATTTATGTTGAACTGTTAAAATATTTAATCATAGTCTGTAAAAGTTAAGCTCGGTAGATGAATAAAGAATAATAATAATAATAATAATGTCAAATGTCACCATAATCTGTCAGACAATAAAGAAGTGGCTTTTTCAGCACAGTCAGCCGAGCACAACACGTGTTTTAATTAACCTATATTACATGGCGCAGCCGGTTAGTAAAAAATAAAAGAAAAATAATAAAGAGTGAAACTACAACAGTAATTGCAACTGAAAAAAAAGAATAGCTGATTGCATAAAAAAAAAGAATAACAAAAGGCAAACATGGATTTTCCCATACCACAGCAGCTCAGTCTTTATGGAAACCTGCGGGAAAATTGGAAGTGCTTTAAGTCACATTTTGCTATATATGCTGAGGAGAAAAAAATATACTCTACAGTCGTCCGAAAATTCGAAGAATACTGTAGTCCCCGCACAAACATTGTCTACGAAAGATATCTGTTCTACACCAGAAATCAAAGAGAAGGAGAGCCTTTCGACCATTTCCTAAAGGATATTTCTGCGTTGGTGGAGAGCTGTAGTTTTGGCACGGAAAAGGAGTCAATGCTGCGTGACCGGATTGTAATCGGGATAGAAGATAGAACAATGCAGACACAGTTGGTGAAGCAAAGCGACTTAACTTTTGCACAGGCGGTAGAAGCCTGCCGAGTGGCGGAGGTGACGAAGGCACAAAGCAAAGTGATGCAGAACGATGACTCATCAGTTTCTAAGGGAATGGTAGATGCAGTGGGTAACAGGGAGGGAAGTCTTGGTTCGAATAAAGAAGTCATGGGATACCGAAATAAAAACTCTTATAATTCCAGATTTGTAAAGGAAAGCACACGACAATTCGAGAAGAATAGTACAAGATCGTGCAGGTACTGCAATTATACACATGCACAAGGGCGTTGCCCGGCATACGGGAAGAAATGTTTATCGTGCGGGCACTTGAACCATTTTTCTGCGGTCTGCCAGAAATCAAAACAGGTTAGTGACGTTGTATTAACATGTGATTCTGATGGTAGTGAAAATGTTTTTATGTTGACTCAATCAACAACGCATGCACCATGACTGCATATTGGTTAGTAGATTTTGTAATCCAAAATACCCCAACAACATTTAAACTTGATAACGGAGCCCAAGCAAATATCTTCCCTAAAAGCGTATACAATAGTGTAAAGCCTTCACCGAAACTTAAGCCATGTCAGGTAATTTTAGAAGCATATGGGGGCTTTAATCTAAACGTCCTAGGAGAGGTTAGATTAGATGCGAAGTATAAGGGACAATTGTACAGTCTGAAATGCATAGTAGTGGACTCGTCGTCGCAACCATTACTAGGTCTTCAATCATGTTTAGACTTAGGTCTTGTAAAACGGATCAACTTCGTAGGCTCATCGGATTTTATATCAAAGAATAAGTCCGTATTCTCTGGGATAGGTAGATTTCCCGATAAATGCACGATTAAGTAAAAGAGCGCGCACAAGCAGTAAACAAACCACCTAGGAGGTTACCGCTTAGTATTAGAGATCGCGTGAAGAGTACGCTAGAACAGATGGAGAAGAGAAAAATAATTGCAAAGGTAGAGGACCCCTCGGATTGGGCACACCATATGGTAGTAGTTGAGAAAAAAGATAAAACATTGCGAATTTGTATTGATCACAAGGAATTAAATGAATGTATCTGCGACGAGCATTGCATAATTCCAACTTTCGAGGACTTTAGGATAGCAATGAGTGGTATGCAGTTCTTCACGGTTCTCGACCTGACCGATGGATTTTGGCAAGTTGAGCTGGTCGATGAATTTAAAAAGCTAACGATTTTCAGCACGCCTTTTGGAAATTGGCAATTCAATGTTTTGCCGTTCAGCATAAAAATCGCACCTGAAAAATTTCAAAAGCTTAATACAAAATATTTCGGTAGCCTGAAAGGTGTTTTCATCTACATTGACGATATAATTGTTGGCGGAAAAACGGTAAAAGAGCGAGCTAGGCAATTTAATATTAAGTTTAACCCACGGAAGCTGCAATACAGAATGGAGCAGGTTAAGTATTTAGGACATATTTTTTCTGCACAGGGCGTAAAACCAGATCCGCAAAGAGTTCAAGCAATCCACAATATTTCGTCTCCAACTAGTCAAAAAGAGCTCCAAACAATCCTAGGTACCATTAATTATCTCAGAGACTTTATCCCAAATTTAGCTGAATTATCCCAGCCACTAAGAGAACTACTACGAAAGAATACGTGTTTTGTTTGGACCCCAAAACATGATAATTGCTTGAACGCAATCAAAAAAACCCTCTCCACTTCGACAATGGTGCATAATTTTATACCTGACTGTCCGATCGTTATACAAGCGGATGTCTCGAAATTTGGATTAGGTTGTTGTCTTCTCCAAGACGGAAAGCCGATAAGCTATGCATCTAAAAGTCTGTCAGAAACGGAGGTTCACTACGCGCAGATCGAAAAAGAACTATTGGCAACAGTTTACGCATGTACAAAATTCCATGATTACATTTATCATAGTTCACACCGATCATTAGCCATTAATTCCAATTCTACAAAAGTCATTGCGATCAAGTTATTCTGTCCGAATACAAAGAATGAAAATAAGATTATTAAAATATGACATCAATCCGAAATATATCCCGGGAAAAGATGTACACATACCAGACTTACTCTCCGTAACCCGTCAACCGACAACGGCGTTGAATTACAAACATTTCTGCAGGATGTAGTGCATAGTATTAGCATGAGCGATAAGGCTAAGGAAAAGTATCTGACGGAAACCAATAAGGACAATATTTTGAAGGTGTTGAAATGTTTTTATAGGCAGGGTTTGGCCAACTGCTAAAAGTAAACTAGATGAGAACTTGACAAAGACGTGTATGAAGGAGATGGTCTAGTTTTTTTTTGAGTGAAGAGTATTTGTACCTAAAAGTTTTATGCGTTAGGAAAGTTGCATGAAAATCATTTTGGATTGACAAAAACAATATCAAGAGCTAAATCTCTTCTGTATTGGCCCTACTACATGGTCAGAGATATAGAAAATTTAATTAATAGGTGCCAGGTGCGCGAAAGATTCAGAGCTGCTAACAATAAGCATGAGATGTTGAAACGCCCTATTCCGGAATATCCTTATCAAAGAATCGCATGTGACATCTTTGATTTTCAAGCAAAACAATACGTGGTCATAGTAGATTACTACTCCAGATGGCTGGATGTGCATGAAATAGCAGACAAATCCGCAAAAAGTGTAATCACTGCATTAAAACCAACATTTTCAGCAAATGGAATTCCTGAAAAGGTAGTCTGTGATAATCTACCGTTTAACTCGTTTGAATGTAGAGAGTTCGCATATGCATGGGAGTTTAAATTCGTATATTCAAGCCCATTCTACCCAAAGTCCAATGGCTTATCTGAGAAGGCGGTCCAAATTGTGAAGGGCATGCTTATTAAGGCAAATGCAGGTTCTAATGACTTTTTACTATCTTTGCTGGAATATAGGAGCTCAATTATTCCATCAATTTTCTTCACGCCATCCCAACTATTATCAAGCAGGATCTTAAGAACCAAACAACCAGTTCTAAAAACCATGCTGACACCACACCCAGTAAGTGATAATATCAGGCACAATATGAAAAGAGCACAGTGTCAACAACAAACTGGGTACAATAAGAACGCAGGTCGTAAAGAACTTTTGTTAAGTCCAGGAAATCCCGTAGTATATAGGAAAGATGGCAAGTGGGAGCCCGGAGTAGTCGTAAATAAAACTAATATGCCAAGATCGTATGTGATTAGAAACGAGGAAAACAGATTGGTAAGACGAAATACAGAGCATCTTAGAAGATCCCAAAATTTTCCCAGATTTCGAACAGTAGGGGCTAGTGAGAATATTGCGGTGGTCTCCGGTATCAACCAATCGATCAATCTTGAAAGTAGCATTAACGAAAACCAGTCAACAGTTGGTGAGTACAATGGTGGTCAACATACTCAGCAAGATTTTCTGCCATCAGAATCACACAGTAACAATCAATGTCATTACCGAACTAGATATGGGCGAGAGGTAAAGCAGCCAAATTACTCGTATTATCAATCTTAGGCTACTCTAAATTTAAAAAAGGAGTCATTGTGTCAAAAGACCTTCTCGCGACAGTACGACAGAAACTAAATAAACTTCTTAAGATAAAAAGCAGTCTAATTAAACTTAATCCACAAGTGAAAGTACTGATTAGAGATGATGAGATGAATGTATGTGCGAAAAAAAATGTTCCGTTGGAGTTCTACATTGGGACTCTTGCACATTAATAGTCAAGGGATTTCAATACTAAATACTATATACAAAGAGATTTAAGCATAAACGGACGTTTTAGTCTGGAAGCGGTGTTAGATAACAGATGTCAACAGTAATAGAGCTGGTCGACTAGCAGCATCCAGTTTTCAAAACAGTGAAAACCAGTTACCAGGGACATCAACCAAACACTCTCATACTGCATAGGGTAAAGCTGCCGTCTCTCAAAATAACAAAATTTCTATTGAAACGAAAAAAAAATAAAATTTTAAGCTACAAAGGCAGGTCTTATCAATAAGTCGTTACACATACATTTTTATGAATCTTTAAATAAATATGACATTGTGTTTTTGTATGAAACAATATTGTATTCGAAGAAGAATATAGAATATTGTATTTATTGCAGCAGAATATTTATACATTATTTTCTTAAACTATATTACACAATTTACAGAGTTATGGTATAAATCTACCTTACTACTGATAATCTTTTAAATATTTTAAAAAAGAAGAAGAACTAATTAACAAAGTATTTGAAGGAAAAGCTACAGGAAAAAACCTTCATTAGAAAAAAACAAAAAAATAATTAAACAACGATTATAATATACAACTTAGATTGAAGAGTAGAAGGAGAAGGAAGGCTTTTTCAAAGCAAGCTTTAAGTTTTACATATAAAAAACAAACTAAAAATGATTATAATTTACATCAATGTGAATAAATAAATGAATAACTAAATATCAAAGGGAAATCTAATAAATTAACATGAAAGCAAAATAAACGATAAACGTAATATAAATATAATAAATAAATAAATAAGTACAATGAATAGGTAAGAAAATAAATATAATATAATGAATAAATAAATATAATAAATAAATAAATATAATATGTTAATTGATAGAATAAAAAAACAAATTAAAATTATAAAATAAGAATAAATAAATAAAGTACATAATAATATATAGCAACAAGTAAGTAAATATAATAAACAATATAAATAATTACAAAAAATCATATAATAAATAAATAAATAATTACAAAAAATCATACAAATTGTGAATAAAGGAAATAAATGATTAAGTTTAATATCGCATAATAAGTTATATTTTAAATAACAGAACTATAACTATAAAGCTAGGTTTGAAATTAGAGGGTTATCTGAAGATAAGCAAGATATAAAATACCGTTCATTAAGTTTGGGAATTCTAGTTGATACCATTTCCGTATTTGAAATAGCGTGAAGTTCAGCTGTTGAAAATTACCATGGAAGTTTAAGGATCATTTGCAATAGCTTGTTTTGAGCTACTTGGAGTCTGCTAATATGACTAGCTGCACATTTACCCCATGCCGGTGAACCATAAAACATAATTGCTTGGAACACGACTTTGAAAATCAGCAGCATGTTTTCATTGCTTAGTTTGGACTTCCGAATTATAAAGGGATAAAGAGTTTTGGTGGTTATATTGATCCTTTTAATTGCTTCTTGTATATGCATGCCAAAGGTTAAAGTTTTATCAAGATGAACTCCAAGATATTTAGCATTTGAACACCATTCCGTGCTTACACCATTTACTTGAAGATTGCTACTCGGCAGGAAATAGGCTTTTCTTCTTCGTGTAAAAAAGATAACCTGTGTCTTTGAGGCGATTATTCTAATCTTCTAGTCGAAAAAGTAATCTTGAATGCTATTCAGTGCAGATTGCAAGTTTGTTTCAATGTTGAAACCAACTGAATCTGACGAGAAGATACAGGTGTCATCGGAAAATATTGCTTTTTCGCAGTTGTTTAAACATAAGAAATCGTAAGTGAAAATAGTATAACAGATTGGACCAAGCACCGATCCTTGAGGTACACAAATGTTATAAATATCAGAGTACCAAATATTTATCGAAACCTTGAATTTTCTTTCAAACAGAAATGATTGAATTGTTTTGATTAAGTACATAGGAAACTGAAGTCTAACAAGTTTATGTAATAAAGCATCATGCCAAACTGTATCGAATGCTTTCTCGACATCAAGAAGTACCATTCCTGTCCTTTTTCCTGTGCTAAAATTTGTTTTTACTTATTTTGTTATTCAATGAACTTGGTGGACTGTACTATGATGAGCCCTAAAACCAAATTGTTCAAGTGGTAAAGTGTGTATTGCTCTATAGTTGCTTGGTATGTTTGCGCTCTTACCAGGCTTTAAAATTGGTAAAATCTTAGCTGTTTTCCATGCATTAGGAAAGTAACTTGACTTCAGACAACAGTTAAATAGTAGTTGTAAATATTTGATTCCCGATTTCGGCAAGTTCTTAAGATATACTTTATAATGCAATCAAAAACTGCAGATTTTCTTGATTTCAGATTCAAAATTACATCGCTGACATCTTCAAAAGTAGCATCTACGTGAGTGTCATTTGAAGAACTTTCATTTACTCGTATGGTATTCATTGAGTCACTGACAACTGATTCGACAGCGGTATTGCAAGGAATACTGCCAGTTAGCAAATGGTTATCGTAGAAAGTTTCTGCTAGGATATTTGCCTTTTCAGTGCTAGAGACCATTACTTGGTTTCCTACTTTAAGAGCTGGAATTTAGAGTTCTTTTTTTTAATTATTTTCACAATGTTCCAAAATGGTTTGCTCCCTTTATCTAAATTCTGTAGTTTATGATTCCAAAATCGATTCCTAAAAGTTGAGATTGAATCTTTTATTAGGATATTAAAAATCTTAACATCAGAACTATAGAAAGGATCTCTTGTTCTAATCCATTTTCTTTGATTACTATTACGGATTTTTATTAGTTGAAGAATGTTAATAGGTAATTTGTTTACAATATGAGAACGAATTTCTTTTTTAGGAACTGCCTTTTCAATACTTTCTTGTAGAGCTTTCGTAAAACAAGAAATACTAAGGTCTATTTGTTGTTGATTGACTACTTCAGCCAAAGGTTTATGAACATTTGGTAACCTGGATCGGATTTCTCTTTTATATGTTTTCCAGTTTGCATTTTTAATGTCTAGAATTTCATTGGTTCTTTGCAAAGGTGATGTTAAAGAACTAATTAGGACTGGAAAATGATCTGAGCTTAGCTCTTTTATCACTAAAGGTTGGTTGAAAAGGCTGGGCATGTTGCTCAAGAAAAAATCCAAAGTTGATGGATTTGACCTATTATTGGCAGGGTAGTAGGTTGGATGGGGTGGATACAAGATATGAAATGGATGCCTAGTGTTAAGGTCAGCTAGAATATTACCCCATGCATTCGCTCTTAAGCATCCCCAAGTTCTGTGCCTGCAGTTAAAATCAGCCAAAATTAGGTATGTATCATTAATACTGATAAGCTTCCTCAAATAGTTATTTAAAGGAAAGCGTTTCTCCGCATTAGCTGAACCTAAAGAAAAATAAACAGAAAATATTTTTAAAGCTGTACCATTTGCAAAAGGTATTGTGATTCCTAAGTTTTGAATTACTTTAGTATTAACAATTGGGATTACTACGTGTCGTATGGTTTTCTTCACTAACACGGCAACACCGCCCCCCCCCCCTTCTCTCCTATCTATCAAGACGATATCATCTATACTCTAAACTTGTTAATTTGTCTTCAGAACTCAATCAAGTTTCAGAAACTAAACCTACATCTACATTATGCTTATTAAGAAGAAGAATTTAAATTATACTTAAATCTTGGCAGTGAGCATTCCTCCTTATCTGAGCGGAAATTTTGAAAATGGTTGTACCCCTGTTCAAGCTGGTTTGTCGGAGTTCGTGAACAGCCTGGTTTTATCAGCAGCCGAAGAAGAAATTTCCAACTCGAGGCGAGCTTTTTTGTCTCCATTATTATACCCTATTCTAGGGGTATATTAATTTTGACGCATAGTTTGTAACATACCTTAATATTGCCCGTAGACCCCTAAAAGTTACTATATTTATGATCAGCATCGATAGTAATGTCGATCTAGCCATGTCCGTCCGTCCGTCGGCAAAAATTAGGCCTTTAAACTGGACCTAGAGAGCTGAAATTTTAACCATATACTCTCTAGGGTCCCGAAATAATCAAGTTTAAGAATTTTTGAAATCCGCCCACAGACACGCCCACAAACTCAAAAAAACAAAATTTTGGAAAAAATCGAATTTTGAGCTAGAGAGCTGAATTTTTATATATGATCTTTGGCCCATAAAACTGATTGGGACATAAAATTTTCAAAATCCGCCCACTGACACGCCCACAATTAAATAAAATATTTTTTTTGAAAAACCAAAATTTGAGCTAGGGAGCTGAAATTTTTAATATATACTCTCTAGGGGCCCTTATGCTCATGTGTAAATATTTTCAAAATCCGCCTACTGACACGCCCACAATTATTTTATTTTTATTTTTGAAAGTCCAAGGTTTGAGCTAGGGAGCTGAAATTTATAGTATATACTCTCTAGGTGCCCTTTATGCTCATACTTAATTTTTTTTTAAATCCGCCTACTGACACGCCCACAATTAAATAAAACAATTTTATTGAAAAACCAAAGTTTGAGCTAGGGAGCGTTTTTATTTACAAAAGCTTAGTTTTTTCGATAAAATCCTTTAAATTTTTGTCACGCCCACTTATGAGATATAGGAATAAGAATAGGGTATCCAACAGTTCGCCCAAGCGGACTGTAGCCCGCCCCTATGTTTAGTGGAGCACTTTGACCAAGCTTTGAATGCCGCTCTCTAGTCACTTAGCACTGTTTTAGCTTGATAGTGTCATTTTGAAGCCCCTAGTAGTGATTTTGCTCTATCCAAGCAATTTCGTTGTAGGGAATCAAAAAAAACACTATGTTTCACTTGACTAATAATAGGTATTTTTTGGTTTAATTTTACGATATTTTTTAAATCCTTCCTGGCTTACGGAAAGTCTTGAATTTAAAGCAGCTTTCGGAATCAGTCGTCGATCTTAACTTGTTTTAGCTTTGCTCCTCATTTTTAGTTTTTTCCATAGTTCCCAAGGTCTTTAAGAAAGCTATGGTCGTCTTCCAATCTTACCGACTATAAAAACGGATAGAAGCTGGAATTTGCTCTATTTATTCATTAGTTAATGAATTTTGCTTACCGATAGTTGTTGTTACTATGAAATTATATTTTGAACTAGAGTCCCTGGTACTCTTAATGCCTTTATATTTGATTAAAAATATGATAACAGGTAAATTTAGTTACTCTTCGTAATCAAGTGAAAAGAAATAAGGGACTAATTTTATGACTTTACTGGGAAAAGCATCACAAACATTGAATTTATCTACTTTAATATCATTTTTTTTACAACATAAACGTAATATAGCCTTCATTCATGTTGCATTTGGTTTTTGCCAGATAATAGAGGGATTTTAAAAAAATCGTTTATTTTAATCAAGAAACTACATGTTTGAAATCAAGTGAAAAGGAGTGTATCTTGTGCTCTGCATTCTGCACTCTACATCCCCAACTCCGTTGATGATAGGAGGGAGATAATTTGCATATTTGCAATTATTGCATCGCCTTTCTCTTTGTCCAGATTGTAGCATTTGAAACTGTATTAAGTACTAGACATAAACCTTTATTTGAAGGATTTAATATCATTCGCAATAACGATGGCAGGGGAACTGCTATCGTTATTGATAAAAAATTAAAGTTTAACCCGTTGCTTTTCCATAGTGACATATTTGCGGCTAGGTGTTCTCATTTGAAAAAAAAACAACTCCGGAATTACTAAACGTATCCTTTTTTAGGGTTCCGTAGCCAAATGGCAAAAAACGGAACCCTTATAGATTCGAAATGTCTGTCTGTCTGTCTGTCGGTACGGGAATGTCACAGCCACTTTTCTCCGAAACTATAAGAGCTGTACTGTTGAAACTTAGTAAGTAGATGTATTCTGTGAACCGCATTAAGATTTTTACACAAAAATAGAAAAAAAAAACAATAAATTTTGGGGGTTCCCCATACTTAGAACTGAAACTAACAAACAAATTTTTCATCAGACCCATACGTGTGGGGTATCTATGGATAGGTCTTCAAAAATGATATACAGGTTTCTAATATCATTTTTTTCTAAAGTGAATAGTTTGCTCGAGAAACACTTCCAAAGTGTTAAAATGTGTGCGTCCCCTCTAACTTCTAAAATAAGGGAATGATAAACTAAAAAAAGATGTGTGATGTACATTACCGTGCAAACTTCCACCGAAAATTGGTTTTTAAATTGTTCAGCTCCTATTATCTGTTCAATGGCGACAGGTAGAGAGTTCCAAAATCTGGCAGTGTGGACTAGAAAGAGGCGCAAAGTATTCAAGTAGTTGGAAAGTGACGGCATAAGATTGAAAGTTCGCTGCGACTGAACAAATTGTAGTTTCTCGAAAAGATAGAGCGGAGAATGGTCACTTATGATCTTGTGCATGAACACACAACATCTTATTTCCCAAAAATCCTGAAGGTAACAGCCAAGGACGAGTTTGTGGTAACTGGATATATGTTCATATCTTCCTATGCCAAATACATATCGCACCAAGTCATTAAAAGCAACAAATAGTTTGTGCTGAGAACGGCAATCTAATTTGGGATACACAACAATGGCATAGTCAAAGATCGGAACAAATAAGGACTTAACCAACCTTAATTTAGTATCAACGGGTGTGAAACTAGAAAATAAATACAGCTTACGTAAACCTGCATAGATACGAGCCACAATATATTTTGCATGGTAAATAGCGGAAAGAGATCGATTCAGTATGTACCTACCCAAGGTTTGTTACAGTATCTAAAAACTTAAGCATCGTAGAATTAAGATAAACAGGCGGTATCGCGTTCAGTGTCGTACAGTGCTTTTGAAATCAGAATCAATTGACTTTTCATTGGGTTTAAGATCAGACCATTATTTTCAAACCATTTCACTATTGAGGAGAGATCAGAATTAAATCTACTCACGAGATCCTCAACCAGTCCAATTGGCCGAGAAAGGTATATCTGTGCGTCGTCAGCATAAAAATGAATAGATGCATTGCAGCATGCTTGTGGAAGGTCATTTATATACAAACATAAAAGGATTGAGTAAAGAATTGAACCCTGCGGCACTCCAGAAAGGATACTTTTTGGTCGAGAATATTTTTGGTCAACAAAAACCATTTGAGAGCGATTTGAAAGATAGTTTCTTATTAGACACAGAGAGTGCTCGCTAAAACCAAAGTAAAGCTTTAGTTTCCTACATATAATGTCATGATTTACCGTGTCAAAGGCTGTAGAGAAGTCAAGTAAGCACAGCAGCGTAAGATAGTGCTTATCATATTCTACTCTGATGTCGTCAAGAACTTTGACCAAAGCCGTGGAGCAGCTATGTTGGGCTCGGAAACCAGACTGCACAGGCGTCAATAAATTAAAACGATTAAGGTGACAAGAAATCTGCTTGGCAATGATTTTTTCAAAAACCTTAGGCATGGTAAAATGCTTATGGGACGGAAATCGGAAGTCGATAGGGGTCTGAATTTTTTTGGCACAGAGATAATTTTAGCTCTTTTCCAGCAATCAGGGAAAGTAGAAGAAGTAATACAAAAATTAATTAAATGTGTGACACAACTTATAATATGGGGGGGGGGGGGTAACATTTTAACGAAGCGCAGATGTAATCCATCCTCACCAATTGCATTCGACTTAAGATTTCGAATATAATGTATCACATCCGCTTCCGTGACAATTTCAAAACCCAAGGCAAGAGGTGAATCAAAAACCAGATGAACATTCGGAACAAAAGAGGAGTTGCTACTTGGATTGTAGAAAAAAGCGCAATTAAGTTCATCAACATCAGATAAATTAGTTGATGTATTATTTTTTCCTAGTCCGATAGACCATAAATTGCTCCAGAGCTTTTTTTTAAGATTGGTCGGTACTCAGTTTGGATAGAAAATATCTTTTTTTGGCTTCCTTATTGGAAGTATTTATATACCAACAAACGCAGGGCAATGGATATCTATCGAATTAGATAGGCTTAATGATATTATTAAGACCGTCGATGCAACGGTAATAAGTGGTGACTTTAATGTACGACATCCATTTATACAAATAGGTATTATAATAACGGGCCATATCTCCACCTTGATTTCATCTCTCCCTTTAGCCCAACCTATCCGCAGTCATCATCAATACTTAACTATATTCTTATATCTAGTTCACTATCAGGAATTCCAAATAATATTGATAATAGGCTGCAGAACATTTTCTAAGTTTTCAAATCATAATGTTAGGTATAGGAAAAAAAGCTAAATATTTTTGATATTTATCCGATATTGACACACCTCAATCTTATATCAGTTTTGAAAGAACTGATTGGGATATATTTAGAATGCAACAACAGGCTCTCAAGTGTGACCGCACCAATGGATACAAATATTACAAACACAGAAATCGGTTAAATTTTAGATAATTTTAACCAAAATATAGTATCTTGTGTTGAAAATAACGCAGCTATTCGAAATGCAAAAGACGTTAAGTACAAAAATATTTCCGTTTTTGCTAAAAATCTTTTGAATATGCGTAACATTCGGTTAAGAAAACTCAATAGAGTCTTTCATAGGCATTTAAATAGAAGCAACTCGGAGTAGATACTCGTATCAACAACTTGATTCTCAAATACAGTGTCTTGGTAAAATAATAAAAAAAGACCAAGAGTTCAAAACACGTCTATTTAGACCTTCTCCGCATGCTTTTAAAGAAATTGATAAAATAAAGTGTTCGGGCAGATATTGTGAAGGATATTTTGAATATCGATGGACAGGAGCTGGTTGATGTTGAGGGTAAGCTCAGTGCATTAGGGACCCTGTATGCTAAAGTTTTTGCCAATCAAACACCGTCTTATGATTTAAATTTAAATAATGAAGTATTTTTAAAAGTAGACGAATTTCATAACATTCACCTAATTAACCCTTTAACGAAATTTACACAATCAAACATCTAATCTTTACCTTTTACTACACATCAAAAAGTCAATATACATACCTATAGGGTGTTCTTTACAGAGGTATACATCTTCTGATAGTTATACCTGTCAAACTATCTGTCATATTAATGAAGTGTATTTGACTTTTTTTTTAGCATTCTTTGGCAAATCACCATGGAAAGACTTACACCAGAACAACGTTTACTAATCGTGTAAATTTATTCCAAAATTCGCGCTCTATTTTCCGAACTTAACAAACAGCGCGTACATCGTGCAACCTTGACTTTGTTGAGTCAAACGTTTGGTGACCGAATCATCTCAAGAAATGGACCTGTGAGTTGGCCACCTCGTTCGTTTGACTTGACACCATTGGACTATTTTTTGTTAGGGCACGTCAAATGTCTGTTCTATGTTGATAAACCAGCAATAATTGATCACTTAGAAGGCAACATTCGGCGCACTATTGACGAAATAAGACCTGATATGACGAAAAAGTGGTGCAAAATTGGACCGACAGGATGGCGTTCATAAGGCGCAGTCACGGAGGCCATATGCCAGGAATTATTTTTAAACATTAAATGCCATTAAATGTGTGCCAATTAAAGAAAAAATTTGGTCATTGCATTAAATTTGTTGTATTTGTTGTAAAACACCCTATATTTACAAACAATTTGAACAACAAAAACTCTTTTAGTCTTGACAAAATTTCAAACATTGTTTTAAGAAAAGTCCAGAATTCCCTTGATTTTACTTTTACTTGTCTATTTAATCAATGCATAACTAACGGATACTTTGCGACTGCATGGAAATAGTCTTAAATAATGTCTACAGCAAAAAAGAATAACGCCAAAAATATAAAAGATTTTCGACCATTGTAACTACTCTCCAACATATGAAAACTATTCGAAAAGGTTATAGCAGAAATTCTTGATAGTTTTCTCAATAACGCAGGTATTATACCAAACACAATTCGCTTTTGAAAAAACAGCATTCAACGGGCGATTGTCTTCAAGTGCTTAATGATAAAAATATTCACAATGAGACAAAAAAAGTGCACAGTTTCTCTGGATATTGATTAACAGACTGCGTTCGACTCTATTTGGCATAAAGGACTTATCTTTAAGTTCATTAGGTTGAACTGTCCGGACCCTCTAATAAGAATGATATTCAGTTTTTCTGATTCAAGAACTGCGTCCATTGCCATTGGATCGGAGCTTTCAGAATCTTTCCCAGTACTCTTAGGAGTTGCTCAGGAAACATTACTTGGACCAAAATTATTTAATGTACATATTTCTACATGATATGTCGTTTCGTAACTCCGAATCCGAGCCTGAAGCGCTTTTGTACGCGGATGATACAAACCTGATAGCTGCCGCTATAAGGCTGAACAATGCAATCAAAAAATACAAAACGCCTTGTTCAGTTTACTCTTGCATTTGAAGTCTTGGGTCTTGAACATTAAAATTGAAAAATGCGGACTCACGTGTTTAAGAAACTTTTATTTAAAAGGGTATCGAAAAGCTTAAAAAGAAAGAAAGCAAGGAGTTATCCTTGCGTATCGAAGATAATATATAGCTGGTTTCATTGAAAACAGAAACAAAATACTTAAATATTCATTACCAAAATAAATTTATGTAGATTCAATAAACACCCCCGGAATGTATTAAATAATGCGAAAATGGCCATTACTATTTTAAAAAAACTACTTTTGTCAAAGCATTTATCCCAAAATACTAAGATACTCGTATATAAAACTCTTATAAGACCCATAATCTCGTATTGTTTTAGTACCTGGTTCTCTATTTCTAAAACGGCAGCAAAAGAATTAGAAAAGTTCGAAAGAACAATCTTACGATTTTGCAGTGGAAAATATCGGAAACCAAATAAAAAATGGTTTTCTAACTATACCTAAGCTGTATAATTAAACAAAAGTTAAACTTTTATTGATTTATATGACAACTTTATTAAAAACCAGACTAAAATCTTTTTCTTTAAAATTCAAAAATTAAACATATCATTGGCATAATGTCGGAAAAAAAATAAAAAAAAGTTAATTAGTACCTACATAAATAATTATTTATCTTAGTTTGTATAAATCATAAGTTTCTTGTTCCAATATATCACGAATTAAGTAACTGCTTTTCTTAAATTTATGTATATCAAACTCTTAAACTTCTTTAAAAAAAATAAAAAAAAACTTTTATAAACGTATGCATCAAATGCATCTTTTGTTATTTTAGTTTTAGGTTCTAGTCATTATAAGTTTTAAATTTGGCTTTTAAGAGCCATTATGTGAACGTATGTCGGGAGCAAGCATACGAAATTCATGATAGAAATATTTTTTTTTGAATTATATAACTATATATTGTTATAAAAACTTTACACTTCTTTTATTTAAAATTGTGTAAGCCAGACATAATTTAAAAAGTCGGCAGCATATTTAATACATTGTAATCAAAACTAAATTTTTAAATTAAGTCTCAATAAAGTAAACTGAACTGAACTGAATTGATGTTTAAATGCCTGGATGTGATTTTCCCCTTTAGTTGCCTTTTACGACAAGCTCAGTTTATCGGTGTATTGGCACACACGCACACAGATACATCTTCTTAAGAACATTTGAAAACATATTGTGAACCTTCAAATTACCTTCAAAAAACCTTAGATTATGATGTAAATCACGATTTTAATTTCCGGATCAATTACAATTACTTACTCAGTAACTGGAAACTTAAAAATAAAAATAAAATAATAAAAACGCGGCAATAAAAAGCTATGGCATTTAGCGTTATCTTCTACCACTTGGCTGCCTACAAAATTAAACCGTGTCACTAAATGTAGTTGTATCGTATTTAGACGATCGTATGATGCATTGACTAATTATGTAGGTGTTGTTTGCTCTGCACCCCTTAATAAAGTGTATGGCCATCCGTGTACTGAATATGAATAGAATAGAAGTGTAAAATGTTCGAAGATTGAGAGGTGTTGGTATCAGAAGTTTGTCACACATAAGGAAGGTGATCGTTGTTGTTGGAAACGAATACACAGCCTGAAGGCTAACCCGCCCTGATTTATGACCGAAGTCAAGGCTCATTAACAATCGCTCGCCTGTATGTTGTTTATGATAGTCCTTTAAACAAAACCTATATCTACATGATGCTAACATTTAAAGACCTCATTGATTGATGTTCACGCTTACCACCCTTTTATCGCAATTGTGATTCCATTAATCCATATTGAAACAATGTTTACTTCCACAATTCATTCCACAATTTTGTAAGTGTATGTATATAAGTATATATACCATTGTAAATATGTCATTGACAAACACATATGTTTGACAGAGTGTCTATCATAAAGAGTTATTAAAGTTATTTTAATATAGACATACATATATGTGGATGTATAATACAAAATCAGACTAAAACAATCTATTCAATCTTAGATAATATTAATTTATAAGGCACGTTTCTTAATCGAACGGTAGGTTAATATGTGTATAAGATATATAATCTAGTGTTTAAATAGATTTCATATAGGTAACGTTTGATTAGGGTTTTTGAATGTAATTTTCTGACCGTAGTTAGGTAAATTGAAATTCAATAAATCACTTCTTGTTTGTAACATAATGTAAGCCAACTAGTTAATGTAAGTAGGATAGTATAGTAAAATTGTACAACATCACCTTACTATGTATGACGAATTCCAACCTTTAAGTCCTGTTTCATGTACGCATATTTTGCTAATTGACGAAGCCTTTTAACCAAAAATGCGGAGTTCATCGCTGAAGATGATTTTGCGAAATTCCATCATGTACAGAGCCCAATTCCAGAAGGTATGTCGCTTCATATGATCAACTGGCTTTAGTTCTTGAGTCAGCTTGATCTTGGGTGTAGGCCAAGATTCTGACGCAAAATTCGCCATAATGTGGTCTGTGAGAGGCCCAATTCTTGAGAACGCAGTGAAATTGACTGATTTGTCGGGTTTGGGACGGACGCCTCTACGGCAGCAATATTCTCCGCACTTTGGACAAAACTTAGTTTCACTGGCACTACAACATCATGCAGCAAATATTCTGCTTCAAATTTGTTCACAAGACTTTGAATTGCATTATTAGTTGGACGAGAATTATGGCGTTAACGCTCTTAAAGTTGCGACCACCGGCTCGGAATTTCGGTAGTAAATTTTAATTATTTGTTCCTTCGTGTAGTTCACCATGAAAATGTTAATTTTACAAAATATTTGGACATTGACACTTTGGTAATCGGTTTAAGGGTGAGCTCGTACTGAAAGTTTGAAGTTGTCAAGTCGCTAATGACATAACATAATGATAATTATGTCATTCGCGTAAATGCAGCATGACGTGGCTTCTGCAATGAAATATCAAGTTCATTATTTTTCAGGGTTTCCGTTGTATTTGGTAGAAAGTGTGGTCTGGTGGACATTTTATGAAGGAAGGCGGTAGGAATTGGGTTATTATAGACGCCACGCCACTGTTGCCCTTATATTACAAATACTTATTTGAAAGAATATTGGTCATTGCATTTTTCGAAAATGTTTTCTTACCAAACAATAACTCCATGCCGCAGAAACTAAAACGAGAAACACCCAGCGTTATAAAAATAATTCTTGTTATTTAAATTGCACGTTTTATGGGTTTATTTATTATTTTAAGTATAATTCATGAGAAACATAAAGTTTTATGTAACGGTATTTTGGCAGTAATCTACACATTCTTTAGTTTTTTTTCAATTATTTCTGCTCCTGAAACAGTTTTTGACAAAAAATGTTGAATGTTAAAATAAGAGACTTCGACATTTTGTCCCGATTTTAGTGTTCGGCAGCTTAAGGGCACGGTTTTAAACGAATTCCAAATTGGCACTATATTGAGCGTTTCGTCGCTGGCACAGATCGAAACCAATACACACTGAATGCAAAATATATTAACATTCATGAATATTATATAACAAAATTGACCAGCACCTGCAGGAGCCAGGAGAAATAATAAATAAATAAGAACAATTTAAGTTTTACTTGCATTGTTCATCTCACGCCATTTGTTAAAGTTATATCTAAAATTCACTTTGTCGGATGAAGAATCTTTTTGTTTAAATTTCAACACATTCATTGGCGGTTAGAATTTTTAACAAATGCTTGGTGACAATACAATATTACACTAATGCGTTGATTCCATCCATCGTTATACCACAACTTTGGTATAATTCCAATTTATTCACAACAATTTTTATAATTACAGCTCATGCATTCTTCACTTCAAACATTAATTTTTAGGGTTCCGTAGCCAAATGGCAAAAAACGGAACCCTTATGGATTCGTAATTTCTCTCTGTCTGTCTGTCCGTCCGTATGTCACAGCCATTTTTTTCCGAAGAACTATACTGTTGAAACTTGGTAAGTAGATATATTCTGTGAACCGCATTAAGATTTTCACACAAAAATAAAAAAAAAAAACAATAAATGTTGGGGGCTCCCCATACTTGGAACTGATACTCAACATTTTTTTTTTCATCAAACCCATACGTGTGGATAGGTCTTCAAAAATGATATTGAGGTTTCTAATATAATTTTTTTCTAAACTGAATAGTTTGCGCGAGAGACACTTCCAAAGTGGTAAAATGTGCGCCCCCCCCCCTCTAACTTCTAAAATAAGGGAATGATAAAACTAAAAGAAATGTATGATGTACATTATCATACAAACTTCCACTGAAAATTGGTTTGAAAGAGATCTAGTAAGTAGTTTTTTTTTAATACGTCATAAATCGTAAACCGCATTTTACCTTTCATTGAATCAACTCAAATATATAAAAAAAAACATTTAATATCATAAACATAAACCTTATGCGTAAATTGTGAACCATTATTTTCTAATAATAAATCTGTAATACGTGCCTAAGTAAATAATAATTATAATTCGCTTTTGGCCGATTTTTATTTTTATTCACACAAAACCTGTATTTTTCTTGAATGTTCCGAAAAGCACATTTAATTGACGTGCACACCAAAATTTACAATTATCATTCTCCCGGACAAAAACTTTATTTTCATTTTGAAAATAAAAATGTTGCCCGAATAAACTTATTTTCAACAGTACGAGCACTTTTTTCTTTGTTTGAAGAAATATTTTTAAATAAACAGCTTTATTATTAATACTGACAAGTGGCGTTGATTTTTAAAAACTTGAAATATTTCATACTTACTCGTATGTAAAAATATTTTTTTTTATTCTTACAACTTTCAAAGAACTCAAAAGGAAATTAACGGAAGCAGCCTAAATGCAAGTAAGTTATCAAACAAAAAAACATTTCAAATTGTAATATTCTTGACAGGTGTCAAATCTTGCACCCTTTCTCCCTTCTCATTCTGTCCAATGGTTGGCAAATGTGGAATAAAATTGGAAAATAGAAAGAAACAGATTGAATTGCATATTTTACTTACAGGTGGTTATTAAAATGCTGGCTTGTTCATTAAAAAATCGATAAACACCCAAAACCCCATTTTCAGGATGAGCTCGGCTGACAAGACGATGGTCTAGGTTCGAGTCCCAGTGGAGGTAATGGTTTTTTGTGGAAACAATGAATGGGGGAAAAACAGACCAGCACCACAGAAAAAAGGAGGCCGATGATCGGTTGTGGCGAACCGTAAAACAGCACTGTAACTCCAGTTTTCCACTTCATATGGTAGCAATCGTAAGAAATGGTTTCAAACAACTTAAAAGGATATTGACGGAAGCAGCCTAAATGCAAATCATACAAAAAACCATTTCAAATTATAATTTGGAATCTTTTGAACATTAAAAATTTTTGGTTTGAGATTTACATTCGTAACCTCCAAATCTTATTTGTTGCCACAAGATAGAAGATACATTGGAATTTACCATTGCGGACAGCTCTCTTAGAAGGTGTTTTTTTCTAATTAAGCTTTTACGTATCGGGTTGCATACAAAGATAATAGAAAATTATTATATTTATTTCCCTTAGAAGAAAGGACAAAATACTTATTTTCTCAGTCGCAACATACTCGTAAGTAAACGAAAAGACAAAATACATACAACAAAAATTTTGCACACATTTCCTCCTGGCTCGAGGAGGAACAAAAATATTTTTTTTCAAAAATGTGTGTGTGGTAGGTTTGCAGTCCGTCGAAGGACCTTTCTTCAACGCTTTTACGGGCACGATTTCAATGACTTTTTTTACCCAAAAGTTATTGTTTTTTTGTGGTTTGTTCCTAGCGGCTAAATGGGGAAACTGATAAAAAAAGTGTAAATGGCGTGAAGAGATACATGTCTTCAAAAGGATTTTTTCCTGAGTGTCATGCATGCCTATGTCGAAGACGCAATGCCTCTTAAATGGGTCTTTTAACACGATAACGAACCCAAATAAACTAGAAAAAAAGCAAGGTAGTGGTTTCGGGGCAAAAAGGATTGAGGTCATGGAGTAGCCCGCTCAATGTCCTTATCTCAATCCTATTAAAAATCCTATTTAAAAATCACTTTTTGATATATTTTTTTATATTTTCACTCGAAACTGTTTATAATCATAATTTCTTCACTTCATTTTCATTTTCAAGGTTTCAGGAAAAATAAGGCCTGTTCCTTGAGAGTTGCTACCTTCTAAAAATAGAAACAAATTCAACAAAGTGTTTGGCCTCCATGATCAATCATCATTGTGCTCACATATTACCAAAGAAAAGGCTGTGATGTTTCTGCCAAGTATGCATGCCTCTCCACAAATCAATAAGTAAGACCGCTATGGAGGCCGTTTGGGTGCTAGACTACATTCTGCACGAACGCCAAAAACACCCAACCAGGACCACGATAGCACTATAAGGAAGAAGTGCAAAGGATCGTGTCATATTTTTAAATTTGGAAAACCCTTGCGTAGACAACAAGAAAACAAGAAAACACTGCACAAAACTTAATTTTCCAACATGAGATGAGCATACTTACCCCGCAGCTCGCACCTGTTGTTGGCAAGGATAGCTCCTTGTGATCTTTTATAAAAGATGTAAATATAAAATTTTTTTTACTTGTATACTTTTATATATGCTTGTATACTCTTTTAGGTGTATTAATTAAATAATGAACACACACCTAAAAAATGTCCTCAAAAATTGCATATGTGAGTATCCCTGTGGGTGGTGGAGGGTACTTTCGGAAGAGCAAACAGAACAGGTACCAAGTAGAACATTGGAGTTTTTTTACAATTTGTCCAATATTTTTCTCTCCTTAAACAGTTTTTTTTAAAGATGTACCAACATTTTTGGAAAAATATATAAAAGAGTAGGTATGGAAGCTACGACGCTGCAAAATCAATACCTGGGTACTCTGTATGGCACCATAAGGGTTAAGCAGCACTGCACTTCATAGTTCACGCACAAATAAATTTGAATTTACAACATGTTAACAATAATTTTATAACCTTTCAATAAAAACTTACACGGAAAAACTTCCAAGCTTGGAAACTGACTAACTATGTAGTTCATTGCAAGGATACATCTTGGCGTATTGTATCGATCTACACTTCTTATGGATGTGTTAAAATTATTATTTTGCAATTCATCGAAAAATATTTCCGTCAATAAACCTTTTGGGAGAGTGACATTATTCACTAAAGAAATCCCGTTAGATTCAGACAACAAAAAATTTAAAATTAAAATGAAAAGTAAGTGCACAACTTTTGCCATTTTGAATGCGCAACAGATTACTACAGAATAATTCGACCTGAACTGAAGATCTCGCTTACACGGCAGTTCCTTTTCATATGGCGATCAGGGGTTTTATCAGATGAAATTTACTGATAGCTTAATCAATAAATGGGCTTATCTCGCAAAACTCACCAAATATTTCTATTTCTATATCCACGATTTAAATATAAAAATTCTTTGTCACGTTTTGTAAATGTGGGAGACAGATTGCTGGTCTATATACTATAGAAGCCATAACATGCTCAAAAAACAGGTGGCCAAAAATAAAAAAAATTTGCTAAAATAAATAGTTCGATACTGTTAATATAGAACCTGCACGCACATTTTGTTGCATGATATCAACAGAGTCAACTTGGTTAAAATAATTTGTTTAAAAATATAGTAGGTAGGTACTAAGGAAAGGCGATAGATACGAGAGACTTTTATAATTAGGGGAAGGTAGTGTACCTTGGTCCGGATTTCAGTTTTTTGCCAATATTTTATGTGTCGTTTTTTCATTAGTTTTTTTTTTTTTTTGTTACTACCTGAAGTCTTTTCTATTATATGGCGAAACTACCAAAACGTAAAAATGGTACCATTCTTTATTTATTTCAAAAAATCAGTAAAAAACAAACCATTATCTTAAAGTTTTTGTGCTTGATTAAAAAAATATTTTTTCAAATAATAGTATTAAATAAAAACAACTCTTTTACTAAAAAAACTTAACAAAGTACTGCAATATTATTTAAAAACTTACTCTAAAGGACCAACATAAAAGAAAAATAAATTTATCACTTCAATATTATTTAAAAACTTACATTAAAGGACAAACCAAAGGTCCAAGGTACACGCGCTTTGATAGGTCCATGGTACACTAACACCACTTTAGCCAAACAAATTAGATCTTAAGGTAGTATTCCAACCACATACGAACGACAATGTGTTCCTACCAAAATATTATTAATACACTTACCGAAATCGATTAAATTAGCAGAAAAGAGACAGTAAACTAAGCACTATATAACTTTAGAAAAGGGATAAAAAAAATACTTTTTTCACTGAAAACTATTTTATTTTTTTTGTGCCGACTCGTGCAGCTGTGCCTTCAAAAAGAAACTGAGAAGACAAATGAACAGAAGATCGACATTTCACACAAGGACCGGTTTTTTCATGCTTTGTATTTTTCTGAAAATTGCCACTCGGACCAAGGTACACTACCTTCCTCTACCGATCTATCAAGCTGATGTCACATTTTATGAAATCATTGAGCGGATATCACATAGCCGATTGCGGAAAGTAATAAGACTATCTGATGCACGTGCTAGTTTCGCAGGTGAATCATCAACAGATGTAATCCAAAGTACATATAAGGATCATTATTAAAGAAACGTCGTGATTTCATAAAAGATTAGCATATCGCTTACCAAGAGATAAATACCTCCAATCAGCAAAAACAATTTTTTTTTGTTTTGTGTTGGGAATTCGCTGGAAGTAAAAAATCATCAAAAGACATTGCAGAGCTAGTACGCAAGGGATGCTTCTGCAATAGTGATGGACTTTAAAACTCATAAAAAAAAAAAAAAACTCCCGCGGGACTGACATTCACCATCCCGAATGAGATCGCACCTAATCGGCAATTTGTTTTTGAATTATCTCCTGATTGCATTGTCTTTATTTAAAAGTTCTATGCCTCTGAGCAACTTTCTTAACTTCAGCTTCAACATTTAGATCTTTATGCAGATCGGCATTGCGTATGTAGCAAGGTGCATTAACTATGTTCCTTAGTACTTTATTTTGGAAAACCTGAATTGTTTGTAAATTTGTTTGGCATGTGCATGCCCACAACTGGAGCCCGTAGGTCCATACTGGTTTCAGAACTTGCGTGTATAGCAATAACTTATTGTAGTTGGACAGGGATGAGTATCCCCAATAAGCCAATACATTGTACTGTATCGCATGTTCAACTCATCTTTTTTTTTTCTTTACGTGCTTTCCAACGCAGTTTAGTGTCTAAAGTCATGCCTAGATATTTGTCTGTGATTGAATATTCCACTACATTGTTGTTAATGTAGACTGGAATGTGTCTTACGGTTTTTTACGTTCTGAAATATTTTTTATTGCTGTTTGAAGCTTTTTTGTTGCTATTGCGACAGTTGCTCCCACAGCAAAGACAGCTGTGTCATCTGCAAAAGTAGCTGTTCAAGTGAAAATACGCCTTAAATTGTAATATAACATCCGTTAAATACCATATTTCACACAAAGAGGTCATTATAATTAAATCCTTGACTGGAAGAACTGTTCACGCCAATAAGGTATTTTAAGACATATAAGCTTTTGTCATTTTGTCTTTTGTAACAACTTTCAACGAGATAAGACCTTCTTCACAAATAAAGTACCAACCACCCTACGAGATCAAGTATCACTCCCAATCAACAATTATCCAGAGTAATCCACACGCAACTGAACATTTGGTCCAATCCAGCAGGATATCTCGATAATTTCACCTCATACCTATGACAAGATTCCTATATCTTGCTTGGATGAAAAAGGACAGTTCATGTACAATGTCTGCCATTCCGACTCCAGATATCTTCGCTTCAAAATTGCTGAACAGCATCGATTTATACAGTCCACGAACAACAAATCAAGTGAACTCGCTCCAGAGACCATTCATCAATTCATCAATCAGTCAAATTAATCGTATCATCGGACTACAAGAGCGCTGCACTTCATCTTCCCCATATCATCGACGCAATCATCAAGAGACCGTACAAATTTTGTCAATTTCAACAAAACCAACTTGGATAATCTCTTTACACGACAAATTTCACTATCTCAAACATTGGTTTTCCAATAAAATTGTTTTATTTAATTGTGGGCGTGTAAGTAAGCAGATTTAAAAAACATTACGCAAGGGCATAAGGGGCCCCTAGAGAGTATATATTATGAATTTCAGCTCACAAGCTCAAACTTTGACTTTTCAATCAAATTGTTTTATTTAATTGTGGGCGGATTTTAAAAATGTTATCTCCCGATCAGTTTTAGGAGTCATATATCATAATATAAAACAGCTTTCTAACTCAAAATTCGGTTTTTTCGATAAATTGTTTTTTTTTTTTGAGTTTGTGGGCGTGTCTGTGGGCGGAATACAAAAATTCTTAAACTTGATGATTTCGGGACCCTAGAGAGTATATGGTTAAAATTTCGCTCTCTAGGTCCAGTTTAAAGGCCTAATTTTTGCCAACAGACAGACGGGCGGACATGGCTAGATCGACATTACTATCGATGCTGATCATAAATATTGTAACTTTAAGGGGTCTACGGACAATATTAGGAAATGTTACAAGGAATGCGTCAAAATGTATATACCCTTAGAATAGGCTATAAAAACCGAAGAAAAGGAAACTCGCTAGTCAGAAGACACGCACCCCAGAAGTAGAATTTTAGCAGCAAGTGTATATCAGGTACGTGAACTACTTCTTTGATCATAGTTTTTTATACCCTATTCTAGGGGTATATTAATTTTGACGCATAGTTTGTAACATACCTTAATATTGCCCGTAGACCCCTAAAAGTTACTATATTTATGATCAGCATCGATAGTAATGTCGATCTAGCCATGTCCGTCCGTCCGTCCGTCCGTCCGTCCGTCGGCAAAAATTAGGTATTTAAACTGGACCTATAGAGCTGAAATTTTAACCATATACTCTCTAGGGTCCCGAAATAATCAAGTTTACGAATTTTTGAAATCCGCCCACAGACACGCCACAAACTCAAAAAAACAAAATTTTGAAAAAAATCGAATTTTGAGCTAGGAAGCTGAAATTTTTTATATATGATCTATGACTCCTAAAACTGCTCGGGATATAAAATTTTCAAAATCCGCCCAAAAATAAAACAATTTTATTGAAAAACCAAAATTTGAGCTAGGGAGCTGAAATTTTTAATATATACTCTCTATGGGCCCTTTAAGCTCATGTATAAATATTTTCAAAATCCGCCCACTGACACGCCCACAAATAAATAAAACAATTTTTTTGAAAATCCAAAGTTTGAGCTAGGGAGCTGAAATGTATAATATATACTCTCTATGGGCCCTTTATGCTTATGTGTAAATATTTTCAAAATCCGCCCACTGGCACGCCCACAATTATTATTATTATTTTTTTTGAAAATTCAAAGTGAGCTAGGGAGCTGAAATTTATAATATATACTCTCTAGGGGCGCTTTATGCTCATGTGTTAATTTTTTTAAATCCGCCTACTGACACGCCCACAATTAAATAAAACAATTTTATTGAAACACCCAAGTTTGAGCTAGGGAGCGTTTTTTTTGATAAAATCCTTTAAATGTTATATAACAAAATATGTAAAGCGTTCTTAACAATTCAACCATACTTAGACTTTTGTCACGCAGACTTATGAGGGATAGGAATAAGAATAGGGTATCCAACAGTTCGCCCAAGCGGACTGTAGCCCGTCCCTATGTTTTTTTGCTAGTTTTGCTATTCCAATAAGAAAATTACAGAAAAAAAATATTTGACGCGTGTTTAGTGGACTCAATCGCAAGTCTGATTGATTTAGATAATCCTGAAGTGTATACTGCGTTCTGATAACTCTGATAGATTTGCGAATATTGGCAATAAGGAATATACACATATAATTACTTTGTGGCACGTGTGCGGTTTTTTTTGAGTGAGTTTGTTGTAATATTCGCCGAATTTTCTCCTTTAATTGATATAAATATGACCGGTAGACGATTTCTTAATTGCAACCGATCAATTGAGTGATTTTCGGACGAACCTGCAGGAAATTCCCATAGTGGATCAAACTTCAAGAAAATTGGAGACATTCAAAACCTAGTTGAAAGAATTTTGTTGCAAGATTAAGAAGTCGTACTCCTCTTCTCTGGTTTTTAACAACTCCGCTTCCAAAGAGGATTTAGACGCTATCAAATGCAAATATGGATCATTCTCGAGTATTTATACCACAGGTTTAAGTGAAATAATTGATTCAATTCGAAAGCTGGAAATTATATGCCGGAAGCAGAAAAAGCTCAAGAGAAAATTGTCGATAAGGTAGGGGCAGTTTTACTTTTTAACGGTGCATAAATCTTCCTCCATTAGATACTGAAACTTTTCATGGGGACTATTTGTCCTGGCCGTCATTTCGAGATTTATTTACAGCAATATATATAAATCACCCAAACTTGCGTACAGTGCAAAATTTGTTTCATCTACGCGCCAAAACAAAGGGAGAGGCACTCAATATTGTCTGCAAATTTCCACTTACTGATGATCATTTTGATTTAGCCTGGACAGCCTTGTCTGAGCAGTATGACAATAAGCGTCTTCTGATCAATAACCAACTTAAAGTTCTATTTAGTCTATCGGTAATCACTGTTGAATGTGGAAAAGGTACAAGAGAGCTTCAAAGTGGAATTAATGATTACTTATCAATCCTTAAAGCGCATCAAGTAGAAACGAAGTCGTGGGATCCGATCCTTGTATTTTTGTGCTCAAGTCATCTGCCCGAAAAGACTATTTCCTTATGGGAGCAATCTGTTCAGAAACCGCGAGACCTTCCTAACTGGGTAGAAATGGATTCATTTTTAACAAACCAATATCAAGTCCTGGAATCAGTGTTCGATATAAGAGACTCCAATTTAATGGGGCTGAAGACTAGACCCAGAGTATATCCATATAATGAGTAGGGACACTCTCGACGTTTTCCTTATCAGTTCTTATCAGTAAGTACGTCTGTGTCACACAGACACAGACACTAGAAGTCGATGGGTATATTAAGTAGTGTGTAAGCTAGAGATACGAGAGGAAAACAGTTTTTTCGGCAAAGGGCACAGGGTGCTCTGTTAAAAAAAGACAAACATTAATTTGTCATACATTTTTATTAAAAAATAAATAAGAAATACATGTGTGTTACACTAAGATATTTTTGCTTGTTGTTGGATTTTTTGATAATCCTATTAAATTTTTTGATAATGTGATACACTCGAACACGTACATAAAATTTTATAAGAAATTCGTTGTTTTGATTTTTACAGCAAAAGTAATCAAATTCTTTCTTTAATATATTATACATTTTCATTTCAAAATTATTACAAAAGTACAAATTGGGAAAACGAGAAATAAATTGTTGCTCCAGGCTCTCTATCGCATCTAAAAACTCTTGAGAAGGGCGTGTTAAATGCGCACCCTCATATTCTTTGAAATCTGTGAATATGAAGGATACACTAGGTTTCTGACTTAATGTTTTTGACGGTATTTTCTTAAAATATGGCCTGCAAAATAATAAAAGGCATTTTTGCCACCGAAATCAACAGTTTTATAGTCAGATTCGGTTTTGAAAATGTTGTTCACACTGTCCTTCTTTTTGTATGATTGTAACTTCATTTCAACGTTGGGAAGCTCTAAATTCACAGTTGGCTCGCAGTTTCCATTGGTTATATCCTCCATGTTCTTTGCTCAAAATGATCTTTTAAATGAACAAATGAATTGAAATGGAGTCAGTAACTTGTTATTTCTTCCTCGGTTGCGTAAAACCGCCAAGGTATTTTCCAGATAATCTTTTTTTGTCGTTTCTCGTTCAAAAAAACTGATTACCATCTGTCCTTAAATCACTTCAAATGCCAATGAGAGCATTTATAATTTGCTGCCATCCTTTTAAAAATCGCATCTTTTTAGTAACATTGGCAGACTGATCAAAAAACTAATATTTTGGAAACATATTATATTCATTTCATTTAAGAAATTGACTTGCTTTTCATTTCCAAAAAATGGCCTTCTGGATTTTTTGGGGTCTCTAAACTAAGACGAATTAAAAATACCGTATAACCTGTCTAATCTTTCGATCATTTCAGCAGTATTGATAGTGGTGGAGGCAGCACCTACACTGGCAAGAGTATAAATACCAGCTGAAACTGTCGCACTTATTGTTTGAGTAGCAAGACTCACCCGCATTTTCTGAAAGTTATTTGGAAAAATATGTTCATTTGTTAGTTTAGGACCAATCTGAATGAACGACTTTTGTCCCACAAGTAAAAATTAACTATGTATGTCATTCCAGTTTACTTTCTTGTTATCAAGTGCAACAATACTGTATTTTATAAATGTACGCCAGAGGGATTTAAAAAGATGAGGACTGTCGAACGGTGCATTGAAATATTTTCACGGGCAATAACTTCACATGGGCAATAACTTCACCTCGAGTGGGCAATAACTTCACTTTATTTTTGTGAAGGTGAAGTTATTGCCCATGTGAACTTATTGCCCGTAAAGTTATTTCCCTGCACCCTGTCGAACATATTTAGTACATTTTTTTTATTTTTTACATAAAAAAAAGTCTACACAAGGGAATGCCAAGAAGCCTATTCAGACCAATGAAATTTCCGCTTTGATCTGAGATTACAAGGCGTGGTTTCATGCCTACTTCGGTAAATTGTTTTACACATGTAAACAAAATTTGTTTTAAAGTTTTGATGGACAAGCGGAATTGACTAATTGATACCCGAATAACTGTTTGTATCGGTGAGTGATGCCTCTTACTATTACAACTACGGCATAATTTGCAGCTAGTCTTGTCTAATTCTGTCCATCATCTTCTAACCCCACCATTTCGCCCTTATTTCTACCAAAATATAGGTGGCTTTTAAAAAAAAAAAAATCATCTAAACATATCAAACAATTCTTAGCTATTTCCGGTAGAATCTGTAGTTTAAGTTTTAAGGCACTAAATAATGGTAATAATGGAAACAATGGTCCAGAAGTCCAATTTTTGGTAAACCACGTTAAAGTTTTCTTTTTTGCCAAATTTAAATTACGCTCTAAGAAATAATAAGAATTAGGTGCAATGATGCATATACTTAGACAAAACTATTCGTTAGTATACCTAAATCCCTTTCGCTTCTTTTGAAAGTTGTTCACATGGTTTTACACAATTCTCGCTAGTTCGGTAGGCAACATACTTCTACTTCGTTCTAAATAACGTGCTACTGAATTTTGTTCTCTTTTCAGAATTTCAATTTTTTTTTTTTTAATTCTTACACTCCTTTTTTAAATAAAATGCCTCTGATGTCAGATACCCTAACACACGTCTGTGTTGATTGATGTTTTGTTGATGCGCTCTCCGTGTCTTCCGCCGAAACTTCAAATAATTGTTCAACTCGCAAAATTTTAGGGGAAGCTTCGACATGGACTACATGACGTCTTCTGCGAAATGTCCTTCGCGGACTCTCCAATCAGCCGAAAATGTTTGATGTGTAATAATCTTTGCTCTCGTTGATGTGTAAATATCATTTTTTCAGATCCGTTATCGTCAGATTTTCAGGTCGGACGGCAAAAAACCAAAGTTTGAGATGGGGAGCTGAAATTTGTAATAGAGACTCTCCAGGGGCCCTTGATGCTCATGTGTAAATATTTTTTCCAACAATTTAACGAAAAAAGGCAAAGGAGCAATTCTTTTATTTCGTTATACATTTTCCAGTTTTAATTATTATATCAATTTTAGAGATTATTATGTCCTTACGAAATACCGGGAAGATGTGTGGAAGTAGATTTGTTTTGAATAATTGAGGTTGTATAGCTTGAAGTTTGTTGTACATGAGTTGAATGTAAGAGGAAAAATATCGATTTGTACTTCGGTAACCGATGGCCGATTTAAGAATGTCGCTTTTAGTTGTAATGTCTAAGGTTATTTACCAAGTGGTCATTGGAGAACCAAAAAAAAAACATTTTTTTCAAAAACTCCTAAGAAACCGCGCAGTATATTGTGTTCAATGTTATTTGACTAACAGATCCTTGGAACAACAAAAAGGTCCTAAAAAGTAGAAAAAAGAATATTTTTCCAAAATGCCATTAGAATCCACACGGTATATCTGTGTTCTATGTTATTTGACTAAGAGGTCCTTGCAACAACAAAAAAGGTCCTTAAAAGTGGAAGAAAGGATATTTTTCCAAAATTTCGTTAGAATCCACACGGTATATCTGTGTTCAATGTTATTTGACTAAGAGGTCCTTGCAACAACAGAAAAGGTCCTTAAAAGTCGACGAAATGATATTTTTCCAAAATGCCATTAGCCCTTAAATGCATACCGTACCATATATGGTACATATCTTTAATCATACGGTAATCTAGCAAATTAAGCTGAAGCGTGCGATTGTACGCTTTAAATCGTAACAGACAAAATTATCTTTCATATAAAAGTAAGCTGCCGAAGTGGTCGAATGCACTTTTTACACGTAATTTCTTAAGTAAGTTTCAATAGTGAAAAAAAAATTATCGCATTTGTTATTCCCGTGGAAATAAGTATTGATGAGTACATTGCGCTTTGTTTTAGCTAAATAAAAAGAATCTTGATCAAATTTGATATTTCCGAATAGTTTTTTTTTCTGATTTTGGATGTACCATATATGGTACACCATGCATTTGACTATTATTTTTGTAATGTGTTTGTAGATTATAGACATGGATTTCGTTATTATTGTCGAAAAGAGGTACAACGCTGATGAGGTGGCGGATATTATTTGTGATACTGGCGATTTTGAAATGGTAGGCATACCTAACAATGGTGATTTGTCTGATGATGAAAAGGAATGGGAAGATGACGGATTGGATGATTTGATGAAAATCAAATATCGCAACGCGTGAGAAATCGGGCCGAAACCAGTTACGCCATATTGGATGATGGGGCAATTTCTGGCATATTTCTCAGCAATGAGAAGCTGCCACCGGGAATGCTCTCAGTGAACAGAATGACAAGTTGGGCCACGTACGCGAAGAATACTGTAGGTATAAGGGCATTGTTATTGACATAACTTTCAATGATTTTGAGAGAGCTCGTTGAAAAAAAAGGAAACTTACAGTTGTATGAAGAGCAAATCACTTTTCTTGGGAGCTCGAAATTGGAACCAGAGATAGCAGATGCTTACGCAACTGCGCAAATAAACCAAAGAAATGGGGATTCAAATTCTTCGCCATTTGCGATACAAACGGTTTCATGTACAAATTTGAAATTTACACTAGAGAAGCCCATCATTTATGGCCAGGAGAACCTGATTTGAAGGCGTCTGCTAATATTGTAGTACGTATGAAACGTGAAGTTCCCCGTTTTTAAAATTATATAGTATATATGGATAACCATACCATTACTGATTTATCAGCGGACCGTAGGCATTCACAGCATTGGAACGATAAATCGTATTCGAATAACAAATTGTAAACTTCCTGACCAAAAGATCATGATGAAATTGTGGAGTTGACAACAATATCTTGGAAAGATAAAAAAGGTCGTTAACCTTGTGTCTACTTTCGTTGGCATGAAACCATTGCTAGCGGAACATAGTGTTGCTGTCGACGTCTCTACTTTTGAACGATGGAATAAGAAGCACCACAAAGTAATCAGGATTCCCTGTCCTCAAATAATAGAAGGATACAATCTGCACATGGGCGGTGTAGACCTTATGGATTCTTCTTTGGGTCGCCTAAAGATTGGGTTAAAAAGCCGAAAATGGTACATCAGAATGTTCTAACATTTACTCGACATTTGTATGGTTAATGTATGGTTACTTTTCAAAAGAGCAAACCCTTCAATTTTGATAACCGAAAAGAAGTTCCATTTGGAGGTATCCTACGTGCTGAGAAATATGACAGAAAAGAGAAAGAAAGGTAGTCGGCGAGACGTACCTTTGTCAGTCCCGCGAGGCCAAACCCAACATCAGCCGCCTAATCATTTGCGACATGATGGTAACCTGCCAATTAATGACGAACGAGCTCGGTGCAAAAATTCGAAATGTGGTGGTGAAGGTAAGCAAGTGAACAACCGTAAAGTTTATCTATGGTTAAACGATAAACGCAATTATCAATTATCACACTAAGACTGAATAGTAATAATTATAATTACACTAAAAACGTCGCATATTATTATTTTAGTTCATTTTTCATTCATTCATTCGTTTTTATAAATATTTTCTTAATTAATTAATTAAAAATAAAACATAATTTTAACACATAATTTTGGTTTTGTGTTTTTCTAAATATGCGTGCATGCATAGTGTACCATATTTGGTACACATCACAAATCGTCCTTTTTCCTCTTTTCCAGGAAAATGGTGCATTTTCCAGAAAAAATAATGCCTAATTCGTGTTTATTGAGTGGTTTTACATTAAGTTAGCTTGGTCTCCATACGCCAACCTCATGCATTTAAGGGTTAGAATACACACGGCCCTTTTTATTAAGGAACTCATTCGGAAAGTATGTAGTTAAAGTCGTTTTGAACTTTTAAGGTGCACTTTTTTTAGAAAAACTTTGTCTTTTCAATAAAATGCTTTAATGTTGTAGAAAGTATATATGTATATAGATCCTTCTTATCAATTATCCCACACTTTGATTTTTGTCACGCCCTCTTAATGAGGGATAAGAATTTTATTGCCTCTTCAGTATTCCGATAAAAGTTTAGTTTGGGGTTGAATACCACGCCTAGGTTCTTTTAATTTAGTAGCTACACAGCGCGGGCGTTCAGGAAATTTGGGTTTGAAGATAGGGAGAGATGCGGATGCACGTTGGTTTTGAATGTTTGTAGATTATAATGTGTAGGGACAATGGATCGGGGAAAAACATTCCACATTCGTATTGTACGGCTAAGGAAAAATTTCTTAAATTTCACTGTACGTCGAAAAACAGACTTAAGGGTAAACTGATGTGCATTCCTTGCACAGCGGGTATTGCGGTTGAAATGTTTTAGGAGTGGAATGCAACTAGCTATTTCGTGACATTGCTACGATGACTAAGAGAGTCAAGCGATCTCGCGAGTTTAGTTTCACCATTGAGTTTGATCACGCGTTTGGTTTTAGGCGTCATCACGGAACCTCACATCAAGGCCTCAGAATATTTAATATGATTAGAAGGAATCGTGCAGTAGGTAAATCAACTGGAATGGTTTTGCTGGACATTGAGAAGGCATTTGATTCCGTTTGGCATGATTGGCTTATCTACAAAATGTTAAACAATAATTTTCCCCCCTTTCTTTGTAGAACTGTTCAAAGTTTTGTGTCAAATTGTCGCTTTAAAGTTTTTGTTAATAGTAGTGCGTCTGATGTAGTAAATGTTTGTGCAGGTGTACCGCAAGGTTCAGTGCTTGGTCCTATCCTTTATAATTTGTTTACATCTGATCTCCCAAGTCTTCCACAGTGTGAAATAGCTATTTATGCTGACGATATTGCTATACTTTCTTCCCATGAGTTCGGTCTCGACATTGAGACGAATTTAAAAACTGCGATTGAAATATTGCAATGTTATCTCTCCAAATGGAAAATAAAGCTGAACGCAAAAAAAAAATAAACCAAATTTTTTCACCAGAAAAAGAAAGCCTTGTTTTCTTCCAGGTGATCAATTAAGATTAAATGGCCACTTAATAGCATGGAAACCATTTGTTAAGTACCTGGGCATACACTTCGATCATAAACTTACATTTAACAGACACATTTTAGAAACAACTAATAAAGTAAATATAGCCATACGAATGCTTTATCCCTTTATAAACAGGAAATCATTACTTTCAAATGATAATAAAATAATAATTCATAAGACGATATTCCAATCTATCTTACTGTACGGTTGTATAGTGTGGGGTAATTGTGCTAAGAGCGATATTAGAAAGCTTCAAATATTCCAAAATAAAATATTAAAAATGATGCTTAAACTTCCCTGGTATCATTCTACAATAGATTTACATGGTAGAGCGAATGTTGAATTGATCTCCTCCAGGATATACAAGCTAAATGAGGCATTCAAACTGAGATGTAATATCTCCAACAATCCGCTAGTCAATCAACTTATTTCATCGTGATATATAAAATATTTTGTGTTCACTAAATACCGATATATTTTCATTTCTTATTTATCTGTTTGTTTTTGTTAACTTAATAATATTTATTTAACTGTTCATAAACATAAAACCTTTGGATTTATATATGTATCTATTTATTTGTTTATTTATTTATTTATTATAATATATATCTTCTATTTGTTTATTTATTTATTTGTTATAATTATATACTATTTGTTTATTTATTTATTTGTTATAATATATACTATTCGTTTATTTATTAATTATGATATATTTATCTATTTGTTTATTTATTTTATTTCTTTATTTTATTAATTTATTTATTTATTTATTCTTTTTAATATCTTTATTATTTTTATTTATTTCTTTTATTTTTTTTTTCTTTAATTTGATGTTTTTCTCATGATTTTCCTCATTAATCATAAAATGTTCATATTTATTTGTGTTTTTAAAAAAAAATAAAATAATGATTCAGTTGAAAGACAAAAACAAAAATGTCAAATCTCTGCAACTATATGATGTAAATTGAGCGACAACGTATTTTTATTTCATGAAGCAAGAATAAACTATCTATCTATCTATCTTGATCACGCGTTTTTGGATCCTGTCTAGTAGCTCCAAATAAGTTATTAGTGCACCAGAGCAGATATCAGCATTGTACTCAAGTTTTAGGGCGGATAATCGCCCAATAAATAGGGAGAGATCAGTGGGGGTGAAATATTTCTTTTAGCGGTTGAGGAAGCCTAGGCATTTCGTACTGTTCTTGGCGACATCGAGTATGCGGCCATTCCAACGAAAGTTATCAATAACACACATACCGAAAATTGAAAGTCGTTCGGGATTCGCTTTAGTGACAGAAGATAACATCGCGTTTTGGAATCATTAAATTCCACTCTATTAGTTACACCCAACTGAGTTATGCTGTCGAGATCGGAATTTAATGAGCTTAACATACGTTGCGGTTCCAGTTTCACACCTGATGATGAGGGGTGTAAACCAAGAAACGGATGTGAGAAGCTGAAGGTACTGTTATCACCAAAGGAGTGGATTGGATCAGAGGTAACAGATAGGAGATCATTTATATCCTCGTTTGAGAGATTAAGGCAAACACCTGTGGGAAACGCATTTTAGGTAGGTCGATAAATTGAAATATTCCCAAAAGTTTGAGAGCGATAGCATTGACTTGTTACCCGGTTCTGACATCAGATGCCTATTTTATTTTATTTGAGGATGATGAACATGAAAGGAATTGTGGATGATGGTATAGATTGAGGAGCTGGAAAGTGTCTCGTATGAATAGGTTGGGAGATTGGATGCAAGGTGCGGAATAAAATCACGATCAAATGCGATTCGCAGTAAAAATACGAGCTTCGACTAAAGAAGAAAGTACACGCAACAAGACGATTAACAAACAAATAAAACAAAAAAAAGAATTGAACCAGGCTCGAACCAGCACTTATATTCTTTAGGGCCATATCAAAAGATCGATGAATTTGACCATTGACCCAAACTTTGTAGTGATGACAAGTGGCCTAAGTTGGATATTTTGGCGACTCATATTACAAGACAAAAAGTTGTAAACAATCGTGCGAGTATTTATTTCACACTCGTTGATATATTTTTTTTAATGGCGAATATGGACGATTTTCTGCGAACTACGAGTAGATGTCATAAAGTTCAAATCAGAAAATTCTATTTTGGTCACACATATTTTGAAAAAAATTAAATTAAAATTTTAAGTCAAAAAAATAATTTTTCTGATTCGATCGACCGTCATGTCATTCATATGAGCTTGTGTTGGTGTGGTTGCGTGCGTAACAGGTGGCTATAAAAGGACGTGTCGCGGCAGAAGTGCGGATTTTATTTGGTTAATTGTCATTGGTAAAAGAAGGTGGTCGGTTGGAGTGAGCGCTTAAAAGTTTTTATCTTAACTCGTGTGAACGTATGGCGAAGCGCCAAGTGTCGCGTTTTTAATACAAAAACATAGGGGCGGGCTACAGTCCGCTTGGGCGAACTGTTGGATACCCTATTCTTATTCCTATCCCTCATAAGTGGGCGTGACAAAAGTCTAAATATGGTTGAATTGTTAAGAACGCTGTACATATTTTGTTATATAACATTTAAAAGATTTTATCAAACAAAAACGAAGCTTTTGTAAAAAAAACGTTCCCTAGCTCAAACTTTGGTTTTTCAATAAAATTATTTTATTTAATTGTGGGCGTGCCAGTAAGCGGATTTAAAAAAAATCAACACATGAGCATAAGAGCCCTTAGAGAGTATATATTATAAATTTCAGCTCCCTAGCTCAAACTCTGGATTTTCAAAAAAAGTTTTTTGTGGGCGTGTCAGTAGGCGGATTTTGAAAATATTAACATATGAGCATAAAGGGCCCCCTAGAGAGTATATATTATAAATTTCAGCTCCCTAGCTCAAACTTTGGATTTTAAAAAAAAAGTTTTTTTAAATTGTGGGCGTGTCAGTAGGCGGATTTTGAAAATATTTACACATGAGCTTAAAGGGCCCCCAGAGAGTATATATTATAAATTTCAGCTGCCTAGCTCAAATTTTGGTTTTTCAATAAAATTGTTTTATTTTTTTGTGGGCGTGTCAGTGGGCGGATTTTGAAAATTTTATATCCTGAGCAGTTTTAGGAGTCATAGATCATATATAAAAAATTTCAGCTTTCTAGCTCAAAATTCCAAAATTTTTTCCAAAATTTTGTTTTTTTTTGAGTTTGTGGGCGTTTCTGTGGGCGGATTTCAAAAATTCGTAAACTTGAATATTTCGGGACCCTAGAGAGTATATGGTTAAAATTTCAGCTCTCTAGGCCCAGTTTAAAGGCCTAATTTTTGCCGACGGACGGACCGACGGACTGACGGACGGACATGGCTAGATCGACATTACTATCGATGCTGATCATAAATATAGTAACTTTTAGGGGTCTACGGGCAATTTTAAGGTATGTTACAAACTATGCGTCAAAATTAATATACCCTTAGAATAGGGTATAAAAAGGCAAGAAAAAAAGCGAGTTTTTGTGATTAATTCTCGCGATTTCCAAAAGGAAATAAAGTAATGTAACGCAGTCACAAACTGATACAATAAAACCTCCGTGAAGTTACGCTTTGTGTTTATCGTAACTAGAAGTGCAAATAAACTCACGCCCAAGCCCCAATATAAAAAAATAAAACGAAAGAAAAAAAATCACTACAGCGATACTGCACCCACACATAACCCCTCTAGAACACCAGTTCAGTACTTTAAGGAGCACCTTTATAGCCTACGCAAAAACACCAGCAAATCCAAGATCAATCCCCGTGCATGGTGATATTACCAAAGAGCCACCAACAACGGCAACCAAACGCATGCCGAGCCGTACAATGCAACAGAATCTCGAACCGAGTAAATGAAGAAAAAAAACTATCAGCAGATTCAACGAACCCCCTGTACCAGACACCAATAGAAAAACGCTACAATTACCTGTAAAATTCATCAAAGCCCTCAGCCGTTATCAACACCTACCATATCATCCACCTTAGCAGCAACAACTATACCAAATCATCATCCACGATCGTCCGCAATTCATTGCTATCACCTGTACACTAGGGTGGGCCGAATTTTTATTTTTTTTAAGTTGTAATACTAAAAAGGGCGGTCGCGCATGAGCTTTAAAATTTGCTGAAATTTGAAAAAAAAATTATGTTTAAGATATTTTTTTTTATTACTAAACTTGGTAACATTTAAATGTCATAGCTATATTCGACTCTTACTCGAACCGATAATGATTTAGAAAAAAAATGGTTCTAATCGGTCAAGGTCTTCCGCTCGCGCAACTACTCTCAAGTTTTATAAATTTTCGTACAAAACCACATAAAATACCTGCTACTGATCCAAGGTTTGTTTACTTATTCCGAGTACATGGAATAGGAAAAATTGGAGGGTTGAACTTGATTGAAACAAAGAAACTTAATAAATCATTGGAAAGGAAATCGCATGCCACCCATTTAACTCTGGATGATATTTCAAAAACCTCGTTCTCACAATCAAATGTAAATGTTGTCGAAACTGAAAATGAAGACCAATATTCTTCTAGTAAAGAAAGCGATAACGACCAAGATTTTAAAGTGTCCACAAAAGTTTCCTCTAATAATAAAAAAACAGTTGAGAATTCGAAAACGACGAACACAGATGTACTAGCTACAAAAAATAATCGGAAAAGTCTGAAAAGAAAACTGGATAGGAAAACATCAGCATTTTGCCTTGCGGAAACGTCTACAAGTGTTTCGGCTTCTGTTGTTAACAACAGTCCAACAACTGCACCACCTGATTCATGTGAGGATACAGACAGCGAAGATGTTTTTATAGTGTACGATGGCGATTCGAAAGAAAAGAAACAAAAAGAACAGTAATTCGTAAAATTGAATTATTCCGCGTTATCTCAAACTTGCGATCGATATGGAGTATCAGACAGAGCGGCAGCCGCCATTGCCTCTATAATCTTACAGGAATCTAAATTACCCATTATTGACAAGAGTAAACTTAGAAGGGAGCGAAAAAAGGCCAGGGACAGTGTTCAAAAGAAAGAGTCTGTTTCTGAGGTCAGTGCTTTATATTGCGACGGTCGAAAAGACAAAACATTGGTCAACCAAAAAAAAAAGGTAAATATTACCGCGAACAAGTGGTTGAAGAACATACTCGTATTTCACTAATAAGCGAACCAGACTCAAAATACTTAGGTTACATTGCTTCAACATCAGGTACTGCTAAATGCGTTGAACAAGAGTTGTATAACTATTTCCGAACAGAAAACAAAACACTCGAAAATTTAGTAGCTATTGGATGTGATGGCACTAATGTCAATGTTGGAAAATTTGGAGGGATCATCCGTCTGTTTGAAAAAAGATTGAATAGACCATTTCAATGGATAGTTTGCATGTTACATATGAATGAGGTGCCATTCCGTCACTTATTTGCTCATATAGACGGCGTAACTTCGGGGCCAAGAACCTTTGTGGGAGTAATTGGAAAGGATCTGGAAAATTGTGAAGAAAGGACTATCGTAAAATTTAAAAGCATTCCAGGAGAGTCGCTGCCGATAATGGATACAAAAAATCTCAGCTCTGACCAACTGTATTTATTTAGGATCGTTTCAGCGGTTTTGACTGCCAATTGTCCCAAGGACCTAGCTGATAAATCACCCGGAAAAATGTCCCATGCTAGGTGGCTCACAAAAGCTAATAGTATTCTTCGTCGGAACATCAAATCCTACAGAAAGTTTAATAATGTTAGCAACTTACGTCGTAAAAGTGTATGCTCCAACTTGGTTCAATATTAAAAGCCAACCTACCTGCAAAGATGGACCCAGGCATTTATGGGATTTAATCTCAAAAACTCGCTATCTCTCAGTGAAATTTCAGACTATTATTGATCCTGTAATCAAACGTAATAGCTTCTTTGCGCATTCAGAAAACTTATTGCTAGCAATGTTAACTGATCCGAAAAAACACATCAGAGAGTTGGCTCTGCGCCGTATTTTAAAAGCTCGTGCTGGAAAATCTAATCGACTAAGAGTTTTTAAAGTTCCGAATATTAAATTAGATGCAAAAGTGTACTATGACCTTATCAATTGGCGAAAGGATCTTTTTGAGCCACCCATGTTAAAACATATTTCGGACGCTGAACTTAAATGCTTTATTACTCAGGAAGAAAACAACCAAATTGAATTTTTGCGGCTAACATGTCACACCCAAGCTGTTGAGAGGGCAGTTAAGACCGTAACAGAAGCCTCAGCAACCTTATGTACAAAACAAACACGCGAAGGATTTATAAAATCTAAGATTGTTTCTCGTAAATTGATGCCAAAATTTGACAGCAAAAAAGATTTTTGTGCAAATTAATGTCAATTTAAAATCGTTCATGAAAAAAGTTTCTTATAATAAATCCAGTGTAATAAAAAAAATAATTTTTGTTGTATTTTTAAATAAAAAAAAGTTCATAAATGGATTTTCCTTGCATTAAAAATATATTATTTAATGCTCTTTTATATTAAGAATTGGAGGCAGAAGATTTTGTCCGATTGCAGTAATATTTTGGGTGTTTATTTACAACATCAATTCGCAACGTTTTGTCACTATTAGAATCGATGACTAATGTGACCCACCCTACTGTACAGTGTACATGTACACCCCTCTCTACTCATCGATATCATCAATCTAATAGTAAATCCATATAAAAAGCTTAGTAGATTTGTTTCTTTTTTTTATTTTATTAACCCTAGACCCGTGTATTGGGCACTGAGTGCCCAAAGCACATTTGAAATAGATATTTCACTTACTTGTTGGTCCGCAAAGTGCTTAAAGAGTATGATATTTTAAAAATCCATTTCCCAGCTATCGTGTACTTGGGCACTCAGTGCCCATACGCATTTTCAGAAGATTTTATATGAGAAGCTATCTTCTGTGACGTTACTTTCATAGTTTTTTTTTGTATTAGGGGCTTGAATGTCACATATTTTATGGTCCTTTTAGGGGGTTTCCCACATTCATGCAACGGTTTTTTTTGTATCCAGTTTTTTGGATATTATGTATTTGCATGAATCTAGAACTCAGGCATATTTGTCTCGCACTGGTCGGAAGTGATTGGAAAGTGAACCTGTGAACTCCTTAGTGCAAAAAATAAGTGTGGGTTTGATTTGATAGAGTGGAAAAGTGATTTTGTTACATTGGTAAAACTATAAAACTATAATATAGTTTATAGTAAGGTAAATAAATAAACTATTTTGATTTTCTTATAATTGCTCTTGTGTATTTATGACTATTGCTCTTCAGAGATATGGACGACATCGCAGCGCGTGTTTCGTTTCTGTTGAATGCTTCAACAAATCGCGATTTTACTGTAGTTGAACAGGAGTATTTAGATGAGCACTATGGCCAAGTAGTACCTAAATGAAGATGAGGATGCAGTACCTACAGATCGGGGCCTGCAAAATGAAGACAGCGGTACTGACAATGATTCCGAATATTCTGATGCTGATAATGCTAGGAAGGGGCCAGCTGCGGCGTTAGTTGGCTTGCGTGTCCAACAAACCGGTATAGATATTGAAGACGAAGCAGAAGTTGAAGTGCAACAACAGCGTGGAGATCAACGGCAGGAACTCGACATGGAGGCTGTTGAGCCAAATAGAGGTATGCGTTATGCAGCTAGAACAATAAAATTTAAAGATATTTGGTGGTCAATGCATGACGAACTAGAACGACGTAGAAAAATTACCGCTCAAAATGAACGATCGCAACATTTTCCTAGTTGTTCGGAAATGCGTTCGGGAAAATTGAGTACATTCAAATCATTGGTTACTCCAAACATAATTGGAAATATAGTGCTCGAGACTAACAAAAAAGCAAAGAGATTGTACGAAGCCAATCGTCTGTCAGACACATCAGTGAAAATGCGTCGCTGGTATGATACGTCAGAGGATGAAATTTATGCATACATTGCTATTTTGTTAAACGCTGGTGCTGAAAAAGCATACGGAGAAGAAGCGAAGTATCTTTTCTATCAGAGCAACATGCCGTTCTACCGAGCAGTGATGTCTTTGGAAAGGTATGAGCAGCTTGGCCGATTTATTCGATTCGACGATGGGCCAACCAGACCATTTCGTCTTCAATCTGACAAGTTGGCCGCAATCAGATACATATGGGACTTGTTCCAGGAGAATCTAGTAAGATTCTATCAACCATCAAAAGAACTAACAATCGACGAACAGTTAGTCGGCACAAGAGGCCTGGTAAATATGGGATAAAAATCTTAGGGATTGTAGATGCAAAGACGAACTACTGGCACATAAATATCTGGACAAGGGATACAATATTACGACGGACAACTATTTTACGTCAGTGCCGTTAGCGTTGGAGTTGAAAAGCAGGAATATATCAACGATCGGTACAATAAAAAGCAACAAGCCTCAGTTACCTATGCAATTTACAAATGCTGATAAAGATTTAAAAAAAAACGAGGGAAAAGTTTTCTTCGATATTTTGTTATTCACAAGAAATGCAATTATGCAGCTACGCAAGCAACACAAAGAAAAATGTGCTTTTATTGTCAACTGCACACCATGAAGACAAAATCGACGAAACAACCGGAAAGCCGGTTGTGATTTTGGATTATAATTCTACCAAAGGTGGAGTTGACACCATCCATCGCATGGTCACAGTCTATACCTGTAGGCGGAAAACTAATCGGTGGCCGGTTACAGTTTTTTACAATATGCTAGATTGTGCAGGACTTGCCGCTTATAGACTGTTTGACCTTAGTAATCAAAATTGGTTTACGACTAGAAATAGATCAGACAAACGAAAAAAAATTATAAAAGAGTTAGCCTTAGAGCTTGTGGATAACCACATAAAAAGTCGAATTGGAAAAAAAATGCGAGCTAATGTCAAAACGGCAATTAAATTACTTGGGTACGAAATAAGAACTGCTACCAAATTGCCTGGAGTTCGAAAAAACACTCTAAAACAACGCTGTGAAGCATGCAAAAGTGAAAAAAGACAACAAAATGACAGCGGTTTGCGATTTATGTAATTCAGCAACTTGCACAAGACATTACATCCGAGTGTGTGAGAGATGCTACGCAAATTGTACTCAACATTCTGACGATAATAATACCAGCTCCGATGAAACATTGCTTCAATCCACGTCATCAGGACCACCTGAAAAGCGTTCAAGAGGAACCACACCAACTTAGTTTTGTTCGGATTAACAATTTGCCATGAACCGTCCTTTTTTCAAAAAAGTACATTTTATTTATTATTTTTATTAATAAACTTTTAATAAATAAAATATGAATTCTTTTATAAAATAAAAAAAATTAATGGCTTTCGCTTCTTATTTTCCAATAGAAATTGTTCGTGGGCACTATGTGCCCATGTACACGATATCTAGGCATTTTAGAGTACACGGGTCTAGGGTTAAATAGAGTATATTGTGAAAATTTGTTCAAATTTCGTCTTTTCCTCCCCTGATAGCAGTTTTTAATAGGTAATCATACAAAGAAATAGAGAATGCGATGCGATGGGTCAGATAGGATACAAGACATGATGATAGGAGTCCTTGCTATAGCAGCGGTTGGCACGCTTGCGGTGCATGGCATCAGCTCGTCAGAGGGGTGTGATGTTGCTGCTTTTCACTTGCGCACAAAATATCGTGCCAAAATAATAAGAACATAAGAAATAAAAGGGGTAAGGGGACTTATGACCCCGCGCATCAGAGGATATCAATGATCATTGACCATTGGTGCTATTGCAGGAAAAGAAAAGTTTGATAAGAAATAAAGAAAAGAGGGTATATATGAACTTCATCAGCGGCGTCGTGGGTGGTTAGACGCATGGAGGGACCCTCCCCTTGCAACTGGCAAGTGCAATTGTTCCGTGACTATTCTCTCCTCGGTATTTTGAGAATAATCCCTTTTTCACCATCACATGCACATCACTATGAACTAACACATCTCAACAACTTTAAGTTAAACTAGCACATATTTATTTGTGAAAATTCAGGTTTTCACTTGTACTTAATAGCGATAGTATTTAAAGGTAAGGTAAGATGTATAATATATATTGTTTATTTTAGGTAATAATAAGATATATTAAGTAAGAGAAATATTCAAAAAAGGTGGTATTTAAGCAATAAGATTACGTTAAATTAGTTAAGAAAAAATACAGTGCGGTTCACATGGTTAGCCGCACCATTTTACTCTCAGTAAATTGTAGTTTTTCTCTTTGTTTTTTGGTTAAAAACTACCAAACAATGCGTTTATTTGAAAGGTTATTAAATTCTCTTTGAAAAAAAACATAAATTCAATATTATTGAGAGACACTTAACGGTTGTTTTGATCTCTTTCTCCCCACTAGTGCAAAAAAAGCTCAAATAAATCGGTTCAATTGGTTAGACGCACGAATTTATTCCGTTTGTTTCTTAATGCTGGGTAATGCAAAGTAAGTTTGGTTAATGAGTGTACGTTATTAAAGTTTTTCCGAATGTTAAAAGCGAAAATGGGTAAAAAAATGTTAACGGTATCGGAAAACCCTTCTACCTACGGAAAAATAACAAAGGGAGGACAAAAACAGCCTTAACACCGCACGAGAAGCGAAAAATAGTAGGAATTGCCTCAAATTCAGCACACTCTACGATGAAAATCAGACAACTAACGGGGGTAAGTACCAGCATATCAACGGTTCGTCGAGCTATTTTAGGTGCTCCACACTTGAAGTTCAAAAAGTTTAAAAAAAAACCACCACTAAACGCTGCAAGAAAGGAACTTTGGTTGGAATTCGCGCGTCTTCACATGACATGGGATACTTAGGTTGGGAGTGTTTTAAATTGTAGGAATGTGGTGTTTTCTGATGAGAAAAAGTTCAACCTAGATGGTCCTGATGGGTATAATTTTTATTTCCATGACATCCGCAAAGACGAATGCTTTTTGAATCGCAATCTTTCCAAGAAAGGAGGAGTAATGTTATGTTGGGCCATTTCATACTACGGCGCTTTTGAGTTGGTTTTTGTGTGTCACAAAATGACAGGAATGTCTTATAAAGCTCTTTTGCAAACAGCTTTTCCAGCCATAAGAGAGCTTTTTGGACCAATCAAGTGGATCTTACAACAAGATAATGCTCCGCTCCACAATGCGCAACTTACGGATTTGCTATTTAATAATTAGAAAAAAATAACAAAACACAATTTTTATTTTTATTGGTCTTCTCACCTTTTTATTTGAGCACTCTTAAAAGACTAAATACAATTCCATCAAATAAACTTGAAATAAATTTACAACAACTGGCAAACTGCTTTCATTGCAGTTTCATGATTTCTCATGAAAATAAATTTGAATTTGATATTCCGACTGCTACATTGCAGTTTCATGATTTCTCGCGAAAATAAATTTGAATTTGATATTCTGACTGGCTAACTGTTTACATTGTAGTTTCTTATGATTTTTATTTTTCTCAGAAAATAAATTTAAATTTGATTTATGGTTTAGGCGGAATCGCAATGGCTCGAAATAAGATAATCATATTTCTAGACATTGGATTTCAGCTGGGAAAAATATTGCAAATATTGCAATATGATTACATCTTAAAAATTTATGGGAATTGTGGTTGTCGCCGGAAGCTTCGACGTAACCCCTCCCCCCTTTAAATCGAAACTCTCCTGGGTTTCGTTATTAATTATTACTTTAATTGATTTGTATTTATAAAGTGTAAACAAAAATAATAAGATAAAAAAAATAATTATGACGAAAAATGCAATTAGATATATCCAATTGTACAAAATGTACTGTTTCTTATGAAATTTGATTTCTTCGATTGCCTCAATGTTTTCTATCTCATTTATTACAATATCATCAAATGATAATGCACTGGTATTATTTTTAAGTTGACAATCGTTAGTTTCTATTACAAAATTTTGTGTAAATTCTTTATTTTTTCCGTAATAGGTATGATTACTTATTTTTATGTTGCAGTTATAAAAATTTGAAAACTTGATAATGTTGTTTTGTTCTGGTTTTTAAGTAATATTGAATTTGAGTTGATTTCTACAGTTTCGGATTTCGTATTTTTTATTTTATGACAATTGTTTTGGTAAATACAAAGTTTGGATTCCTTTAGAGTTGTTTCGTTTAGATTTCCATTGAAATCATAATGAATATTATTTAAAATTATAATTTCTTGGTTTTCAAAATCGTATTCTACATATTTATACCCTATTCTAGGGGTATATTAATTTTGACGCATAGTTTGTAACATACCTTAATATTGCCCGTGGACCCCTAAAAGTTACTATATTTATGATCAGCATCGATAGTAATGTCGATCTAGCCATGTCCGTCCGTCCGTCCGTCCGTCCGTCCGTCCGCCCGTCGGCAAAAATTAGGCCTTTAAACTGGACCTAGAGAGCTGAAATTTTAACCATATACTCTCTAGGGTCCCGAAATAATCAAGTTTACGAATTTTTGAAATCCGCCCACAGACACGTCCACAAACTCAAAAAAACAAAATTTTGGAAAAAATCGAATTTTGAGCTAGGAAGCTGAAATTTTTTATATATGATCTATGACTCCTAAAACTGCTCGGGATATAAAATTTTCAAAATCCGCCCACTGCCACGCCCACAAAAAAATAAAACAATTTTATTGAAAAACCAAAATTTGAGCTAGGGAGCTGAAATTTTTAATATATACTCTCTATGGGCCCTTTAAGCTCATGTATAAATATTTTCAAAATCCGCCCACTGACACGCCCACGAATAAATAAAACAATTTTTTTGAAAATCCAAAGTTTGAGCTAGGGAGCTGAGATTTATAATATATACTCTCTATGGGCCCTTTATGCTTATGTGTAAATATTTTCAAAATCCGCCCCCTGGCACGCCCACAATTATTATTTTTTTTTTTTTTTGAAAATTCAAAGTGAGCTAGGGAGCTGAAATTTATAATATATACTCTCTAGGGGCGCTTTATGCTCATGTGTTAATTTTTTTAAATCCGCCTACTGACACGCCCACAATTAAATAAAACAATTTTATCGAAACACTCAAGTTTGAGCTAGGGAGCGTTTTTTTTGATAAAATCCTTTAAATGTTATATAACAAAATATGTAAAGCGTTCTTAACAATTCAACCATACTTAGACTTTTGTCACGCCCACTTATGAGGGATAGGAATAAGAATAGGGTATCCAACAGTTCGCCCGAGCGGACTGTAGCCCGTCCCTATGTTTTTTAAAAGTGATTGGTGTTATAACAGATCGTTTAGCTTTTAATATATCCTTAGGAATCTTTATTGCAAATATAATTTTTTCATTTTTATATTCTGCAGTACCTAGTCTAATGTTTTGTTGTTTATATAGATCTATGGCATATTTCCTGATTTCATTGCTTGTTAAAGTATTACTACTCATAAGATTCATCCTTGATATGATGCAATATTATTCTGAATGTGTTCTATATTATCTCCTAGTATTTTTATTTTAATTAATGTCTCTAGATAAATTAGCTCTTTATAAATTTTTTCGTTATTTGTTTTAATATCGTTAAATTTTTCTAAAATCTTGTCTCTATCTGCTTCAATTGTTTCTATAATTTTGTTAAAGGTTTCGTTGAAGTGGTTATTAATTTGTATATTTTTGTTCAAATTGCTAATAATATTGTTCAAGTTATACAAGTAAGTTATACAAGTAGTAATAATATTGTGGTTATTTTCATCAATGGTTCCTAAGTGTTCTCCGATTTCTACTCTGTCATTATCATCCATAGAACCAAAGAGCCATTTGAGTCCAGTTCCTACAATGTTAACTAATCCTCTCTTATATCTGTGTGGTAATAATGTTTCGACTTTTGTCCTAAGTGAGAAAAGTTCGTGTAATAAAAGGTTTCTGTTTTCTATTTTTCCTAATTGTTTAATATTATTTTCGAAAGTGTCTAATATTTCTATTATTGGTTTAGGTTCTATTATATGTAAAATTATGTTGTAGCTATGAATAATTGACACTTCTTCAGTGCTTATTTCAGTGAATCCGTTATCATTCTCAATTTTCTCGATTATTAGAACCCCTTTAGTTGTGTGGAGATGCGTTAGTATTGTCATCAGCGTAAATAGTATTGTCCAGGAGATCTGAAAATTTGGTGGTTCGTTTAATGTTTGAAGGATGAATGTTTTCTAATTTAAGTTTTCTATATTTTGGTTCGTTTTTATGTCTTAGTGCCTTATAATTTTTAACATACCCTTCTTCCTTATTTTGTGTATAATCTTCCCTTTTTTCATTTCGTTTGTTAATAACTTTTTCTTTATGTTCTCTCAACAATGTTTCTATTTGCTTTCTATCCACTTTTCCATCTAGTACATCTATAGGTTTTGCTTTTATAATCGAATGGATGGACTTATTGTACCATTCCACACATTTAAACATTCTCTCTTGCATTGGCAAGTCGGACCTTTCAGTTTCTAGAACCCTAAGCTTTTCCCCCATGGTACTATGGAACCTTTCTATGTCCCCGTTACCTGTATGACTGTTAGGCTTTGTGAAATGAGTGTCTACTCCTTCTTGTCTCAAGAATGCTTTAACGTTGACAGAATTAAATTCATTATCTAAAATAATTAAATTTGGTTTTCCTTTAATTGAAAAATACAATCTTATTTTCCCTACAATTGTAACGCTATTCCTGTCTTCCAGGTAGAGAGCGACTGCATGTTTTGAAAACTTGTCTATGAACGTTAGAAAACTATGTTTTTTGTTTATACATATATATATATCCATATGAATTGCCTGATTTGTGCCGTTTGGAGTTTCCGTCAAACGAAACTTCGGCTTTATCGGTTTTCTGTCGTATTTTGCTTTTACGCATGTGTCGCAGTTATTAATGTATTTTTGAATATAAGTCTTCAAATTATTAAAATATATAAGTTTTTCAAGCACTCATAATTTTCATTAATACCTGCATGTCCTGTTTCGTTCTTATGGTATTTTGCGATATATCTGTATGTTTCATCTTCATTTGCCATATCTTTTGCATGATGGGTGCATTTATAAAATTTCAAACTTGTGTTAAATACTTCTATCAGCTTTTGTTGTACTTTGTTATATTCGTAGTCAGAAAACTCCGAAAAAATTCCTATCTTTCCTGACTTTAAAGATCTACGAAATATATCAGTCATGAAGTTATTTTCAATGTCGTCTGCACTAATATAGATCTTTCTCTTGTTTCCGATAACCTCAATTTCTTTTGTTTTATTTTGGGTTAAAATAATTTGCGTACTAAACCTATTTATAACTGTTTCTAAAATTGGAAAGTGATGGTTTTGTTCTTCCTCTTGTGAATGTATTGTTGCATCTGTACTCATGTTATCATCTTGTTCCTCTGAATCTATAGCGTTTATTTCTCCCGTATCTGAATTTATTCTAGATAAAAAGTCCGCTACTTTATTCTCTGTGCCCTTAATATAATTGATGTTTATATCATATTCCCCAAGTCTAAGTAACCAGCGTTGTAATCTATGATTAATGTCTTTACCTTTATGTTTACTTTGAAGCCATTTAAGGGGTTGATGATCCGTAAGAAGGTCAAAAGTTCTGCCATAAATATATGGGCGAAAATAGTTTACAGCCCAAACGATGCCAGGGAGTTCTTTCTCCGTTGTGGAATATTTCTTCTCGTGGTCGTTAAGGGTTCTACTTGCGTAACTTAAGGGATGATCGTCCTGCGTAAGGACTGCGCCTAAAGCGAAATCACTGGCATCCGTTATAAGTTTAAATCTCTTATTAAAATCGGGGTATCTTAAGATTGGTGTATCAATAAGCAATCTTTTAAGTTTTTGAAATGAATCTATGTATTGAGGATCGGTTTTGTCAATCTTCGTATTTTTTTCAAATACTTAGTCATACCGTAGGCTACTTTTGCGTAATCTTTTACGAACTTACGATAATAGCAGGTCATTCCCAAGAATGACTTTATTTGTTTTTGGGACTCGGGCAATTTAAGCTTCTGTATACGAGTATTTTCAATCTTACTCATATTAGGCTTAATACCATCCGGTGTCAGTATATGTCCGAGGTATTCAGTACTTCTACTGAAAAAGTTACATTTATCAATTTGAATTTTAAGGTTGTATTCTCTGAGTCTGTCAAATATTTTTTGTATATTTATGGTGTGTACGACGCATATTTTATTTATATAAGTTAAACTAATCACTTTTAATTTCGTCAAAAAAATATATTTTTATTCTTTTACTTCGAACTGGTTTACAATTTTTCTTACTTCGAACTGGTTTACAATTTTTCCGAACTACTTAAACTTTAAACGAAATGAAAAGTACTGAACTTAATATTATAAACTTAACTAGGCAACTGAACCTAATATTATAAACTTAACTAGGCAACTGAACATCGATTGTTTGAAGTCTTTGCTATTTATAGTCCACTTGATGTGTGGGTCTGCTCCAGAAATATCATCATATTCTCGGGGGATGAATGGTGACACGATCGTACGCGCTCGATGTGTTTATTTCATAGAGATTGCCATCTGCACATCTTGTGCGTAACATTGTTGTTAATGGTCAATCTAATGGCACTGCTTGTGACGACCGACTTTGTTGTTGATGTTATCTGGTGGATGGGAATGGCTGCTTCTTTGTTGCGGAGTGGATCGATTATTTGATGTGATTGTTTATTTCATCTGGTGGATGGGGATGGCTGCTTCTTTGTTGCGGAGTGGATCGATTATTTAATGTGATTGTTTATTTCATCTGGTGGATGGGGATGGCTGGGCCGTTACTTTGTTGTGGAGTGGATTGTGCGTCGCCTCGTCAATAAACTTTTTGTCGTCAATAAACTCTTCTTTGTTTCGTTTATTAACTTATACTCTCTTAGAACGGAGTTTATTAATCTTTGGAATGTCGCAGGGGCATTTTTAAACCCAGACGGCATTCTCACAAACTCGTAATTGCGGAATCGCAATGGCTCGAAATAAGATAATCATATTTCTAGACATTGGATTTCCGCTGGGAAAAATATTGCAAATATTGCAAAATGATTACATCTTCCAATTTATGGGAATTGTGGTTGTCGCCGGAAGCTTCGACGTAACCCGCACGTTGTAAAAGCATTTCTCGTTAGTGAAAATGTGGAATTGTTGCCGTGATGGTGGCCACGGATCACTGACCTGATCTAAATATTTTTGAAAACCTTTGGGGATGGCTGACACGTCAAATTTATGAAGGAGGCAAGCAGTATGAAAGCTGTGAGGAGCTTATTGCCGCAATTAAAGAAGCCGGGTCTATGATTTCATTAGATTATTTAAAACAATTGTATGAATCTCTTAAAGGTAAAATTTTTGACGTCATTTCAAGTCGTGGAGGTTGTACAAAGTATTGCAACTGTGAAAAATAATTATAATAATAATAAAAAAAGCAAACAAAAATTTTAGAAATCGATCAACTTTTTTTTCCAAATTTTAAACAGGTGCGTCTAACCAAGTGAACCGATTTATTTGAGCTTTTTTTGCACTAGTGGGAGGAAAGAGATCAAAACAACCGTTAAGTGTCTCTCAATAATCTTGAATTTAGTTTTTTTCTAAGAGAATTTAATAACCTTTCAAATAAATGCATTGTTTGGTAGTTCATGAAAAAAAAAAACAAACAGAAAAACTACAATTTATTGAGAGCAAAATGGTGCGACTAACCATGTGAACCGCACTGTATATATATGAAAAAAGCAAGCCAATGAAAAGTTATTTAGGTATTTTCTGTGTATATAGTACTCACTTTGATCTCCATGCTGTGCCGAAATTTGTGCACAAAGTTCCCGCTGAATGACTAGATGTTTAGATACACTTTATGTTATAAAAAAAAACTTTTCTGTGGCTTCTAGTATTAAGGTATAAGCATTAAGCACATTATGTATGCAAAGGGCAATTAAATAATAAAAAAAATTCTTTACTTTGTTATACTAAGATTGAGGTATAGTAAATTAAGATGTTAGATATAGGATTAAGTAGATCTTTAAGTAGTTAAATGGAAACTTTTACACCACGTTCAGTATTATGCACATATGGCGAGATATCACTTTCTATATAATTTTTAATTTATATTATTCAGGTATTCCTTGATGAAGTTGATTATCTTTATTAGCGATGATGCACACAAAGATAGGTTGAAAAAAAATCTTGATCAAGGGGTGACTTTGTTTGTTGAATTTGATGATGTCTTGATTGATGGGTGGTTATGGTTGATGGCTTGGCACGTTTCCTTTATCTGGTTACAGTTCTGCACATGGTTTTCGGCATTATGGACTACGTTTGGATAGCTTGGCGTCGCGGGTTTTTTTTTCTTTTACATATTCCTCTTGGTCTGGAGTGAAAATAGCTCTACAGATCAGGAATTTTTGTAGGCGTCAGTAAAATGCTTGTTGCGGGTTCTTTTGTGGCGCTAGTTGGTTGCTGCAGCCATTAGCTACGAAACGAATGGAGACTGGAAGACCTTCGTCGTGGCGTCAGCTTATGTCCCCTATGATTCAGTAGTGCCTCCACCACCAAGGGCAATTGCTGAACTCATAGACTATTGCGACACCAGGAAGATGTGCCTAGTTATATGCTGCGATGCCAACGCTCAAAACACTGTTTGGGGCAGTAGCAAATGCAACATGCGAGGAAACCATCTCCTGGATTTCATTCTATCATCTGATCTTACTATCAACAATGTTGGCTCGCAGCCAACTTTTGTGACGTCAAGAAGACAGAAGGTGATCGACCTGACTTTATCAAATAAATACTTTAAGGCGGTTACCAACTGGAGTGTCTCTTCGGAGGCATCCCTCTCAGATCATAGGTGTATCGAATTCCAAGTCGAATGCGAAGCCATAACTTTACAGGAGAGGAGGAATCCAAGAAAAACCAACTGGATACGCTTTAGGGAGGAAATGGGAAAAACTCTGAAAATTTCAACCGAACTCAGGAAGAGACAAAAGGTAGAGGATGCTGTTCAAAACCTGAATAGTGCCATTACTAGCTGTTTCGAACTGACATGCCCAGTAAGTAAACCCCCTGGCAGAACGCCGGTTCCCTGGTGGAGCTCGGAACTACAAAGAATCCGAAGGGAAGCTAGACAGCTTCTAAATAGGTCACTCAAGACTGATTTGGAGACAGACTGGAATCTCTACCGATCGAAGCAGAAGGACTATAAGAGGCTTTCGGGTATCGAAAAGTGCTTTTATAGGAATTTCTGCGAAAAGATTGAAACACTGGGTGAAACTAGTAGGTTGGTTAAAGTTCTGAAAAAAGGGCAAACCAGCCAAACTGGACTCACTTAGAAAACTTGATGGCACCTTCACTGAGACAAAAGCGGAAACTCTTAGTTATCTGGTGGAGTCTCACTTTCCGGGTAACCAGATTACAATTGGTTCACAACCAGCCCCGATTACCGAGACTATGAGTGAGCCAAGACAAACAACTCTGCGTAGCTGGTATATAGCGAAGGCCGTGGTGACGGACGAGGCCATTAAATACGCCTTTGCGTCTTTTGCCGGCTTCAAGTCGCCTGGTACGGACGGAATATATCCAGCCATGCTGCAACAATGTACAAACCAGTTGCTACCGACTATGAAGAAAATCTTCACCGCTGTCCTAGCACTGGCATACATTTCAACACCCTGGCGTACAGTTAGAGTGGCATTTATACCTAAAATTGGCAGAAGTGACTACTCGCTCGCCAAGAGCTTCAGACCAATCAGTCTGACTTCTTTCTTGCTGAAAAGCTTGAGAAAGGCTGGTCGAGCTTCACATGCGCAAAACAGCTTTGCGATTACACCCACTATCTCAGATGCAACGTGCCTATCAACGAGGAAAATCCTGCGAGACTGCGCTCCAAAATCTAGTTATTAGAATTGAGGGCGCGCTTGACAGAAAAGAATACGCGATGGGCATTTTCATCGATATTGAGGGTGCTTTTGACAATGCGACTTTTGATAGCATGTGCAGCTCCGCCAGACAACACGGCCGGCGTAGACGAACCATTGGTGTTGTGGATTAAAGCAAGGCTAATGAATAGAACGTTGGTTGCGGATGCGGATTGTGGCCGCTATGTTATGGCTGGGGTAAACAGAGGCTGCCCGCAAGGCGGCGTCCTGTCTCCACTGCTGTGGTGTATGCTGGTCGACTCTCTGTTGAACGCACTCAACAGTTCTAATATTTACGCTCAGGCGTACGCGGATGATGTTGCCGTGCTTTCTGTTGGATCATGCCTAGCGACTGTATGCGCCAAGGCGCAGGCGGCCCTTGACGTGATCGACGAATGGTGCACTAGGAATGGGCTCTCGGTCAATCCTCCTAAAACTGAGGTTGTTCTCTTTACGAGAAGGAGGAAGCTGGTCGAGTTGACTCTGCCAGTGCTAAAAGGCGTCACAATCCATTTCTCCAATGCAGCAAAGTATCTGGGAGTCATCCTGGATAGCAAACTTCTTTGGTCCAAACATGTTGAGCTGAAGACTGCCAAGGCGCTGTCTGTTTTCTTGCAGTGCAAAGGCATTTTCGGCAAGACATGAGGCTTATCACCGAAAAGAGTCCTGTGGATTTATACGGCTATGATAAGACCATTTATAGCATACGCATCGGTTGTTTGGTGGAATAAGCTTTGAAATAAATACGTTACTGCTGCTTTTGAAAAACTCCAAAGGCAGGAATGTCTCGGCTGCACGGGGGCCTTCCCCACCACGCCTGGCTCCGGCCTAGATGCACTATTAAACCTCCCGCCGCTTGATGTTTACATCATGGGCTGTATAGTGTATAAACAAAGCTATCTCACGTCTAAGAAGAGGTGTCTTTTGGTATAATTCGCACTGGAGTTTTGATGAACTTGCGCAACGGTTGTCCTTCGACTCCTGTCTTATGGATATGCCGTCTAATGCGATGACACCTGAACTTCGGCTAAAGCGTAACTACGAGGTCGACTTTCCTCGCGTTCAGGACTGGCTCTGGCCAGACTCTGAACCTGGAAGGGAATGCAGTCGAATCTTCACGGATGGCTCCAAAACCGATCAAGGATCTGGTGCTGGTGTCTTCGTGGAGAGCGATAACGTTAGACTTTTCTTTTCGTTAGGCAGATATGCGTCAGTCTTTCAAACAGAGACTTATGCTATCCTAATGGCCATGGACTATGTTACGAGGAACAGGTGGAGGGGGCGAAGTATCTGCATCTGTAGCGACAGTCAGGCTGCGCGTAAGGCCTTACTCAAACCCTTAACTACCTCCAAAATAGTACGTGAATGCAAGATATCTCTGAATTCGGTCGGAAGGCTGAATTCACTTAAACTTGTAGGGGTCCCGGGTCATAACGGGATCCCGGGAAATGAGATCTCCGATGAACTTGCTAGACAAGGCTCAGAGGGGGACCTCTCAGGATCTGAACCAGCGATCTGTCTGCCTGCGTCCTCGGTCAGGGCTTCCATTGACGGTTGGGTTCCCTATGAACACAATCGCCGTTGGCATGACTCTCCAGGGTGCAGACAGACTAAGCTAATTCTCCCCGACGTCTGTGGGAAATCCGCGGCATTCTTGTTGTCTCTCAAAAGAAAAGACTGCAGACAGACGACTGTCGTTCTTACGGGACACTACGTTTTTGCCAAGCACCTTAAGTTGCTAGGCCTAAGCGACACCACCAACTGCGAAGCCTGTGGAGAAAGCGACGACACTGCGAAACATTTCCTCCGTGATTGTCCTGCTTTTGCTCGTATCAGGTGGCAGGTTTTTGGCGCGGATATGGTGAGTGCTGTAAACCTAAGCTCCTTATCATTAAAGCGCCTTCTCGTTTTTCTTAGAAAAACGAGTAAATTCCCACAGTAAAATGTGGTGTGTCTGCCTGGTAGTACAATGGACCGGTATTGAGTCTGAGTGCTCCAGTGCAGAAAGTCTCACACACCCCGAAAAAAAAAAATCCGCACACGCTCAGTGGTAAAAAAAAATTATCTAACCCAAATGTAATTTCGCACCCAGCGTCCAGTATAAAGTGCAGCCAAGAAAAAGGGCGCGCTATGCTTTTGCCACTAGTAGAAGTTTAAGTACTAAACAATCTTCTTTGTATTAGGCAAAATTATAAATCTTGTGTGGATGGCGAAGAATAAAAAGAATACTGGTTATTTCAAATGCTTATTGCCTAGCTGGTCAGAATGGTCGAAAAGCAGTGTTCATCGAAAGTATCCGGTTTGTTTCTGGAAATGTGTTGTTTGCAGTTATATTTTTGAATAGGTGGAGTATATTTCCGAAATTAAACATTTTCCTATTATTATTTTTATTTTTATTTGTTGAGTACGCCACAAGAAAAAGTACAAACGTACATAATAATATCGAAAGGATGCTGTGCACATCATCTTTACGACGATAGCGATAACAACATTAAGAATCCGACAAAGATCGAAACCGGGGTAAGTTTGGATATTACCATTTTGAACGAACTCTATTAAAGTAGGTAGCTTGATTGTTTTTGCAAATGTTAGCGTATTTCATTATTAATATTTTAAGCAAATAATTTGAAGTTATTAAGAGAGCGTCCAAGGAGGGTCTCGTGAATAGCCATATCAGTATTAAAGTAAATATCAATAAATTGATTTCCAGAATTGGAATTAAAAATTAGCGTAACCGTAGCTTTTGTCAGAACTTTTTTTTTGTTTGATAAGATTTTGCCTAGTAGTATACCTACCCACTTCAAATAATAAATATCATGAAACATATAATTTTTGGCCTATTGTGATCTACCGTGTTATAGCTTTTACTAGGCCCGTTTGCTGATACTGCACATAGCGATTTAAGTTCCACATAAATTACTAAGTTCAACTTATTGGTTTGCACCAAAATCAAAGTTTGTCATAAATGAGACTAAGTGGAACTTATTTTATGGGGAAGAAATAGTGGGCCATAAAGCGTTTAGGTTGCGCTTAGGCAATTTTAAAGGCTATGTTTTATAATGACATGCGAGTAAATTGTAGCGCAAACAAATATAGTCTTGCTTTAAACAAATTAAAATACCAAAATGTACAAAATTAACAGATTTGTTGGAAGACAATGTTGAAGTCTTGGAACTCATTGAAGTGGGCGTTCCTCGTCACATTAACGATAGAAATAAGAATTTTTGTAGCTTTGGTGAACTTGACTTCTACAAACGATTTTGCTTAACTAAATACATGACTGTTCATGTTCTAGAACAAATAGATGAAGCTCTAGAACGGCCTTATAATAGGTATTAAATAAGTATTTCTAAATTTATGTTATAACTTTATATTCTCTAGAAACTATTCAATCGCGCCCATTAACCAGCTTTTAGCAGCTCTACGAATTTTTGTCACTGGGAATCATCTTCTAAGTATTGCTGATTTTGGGGGGATTCATGTTTCCACTGTTTCAAGGATCATGTTAAGAGTTTCAATGGAAATCGCAAAACTTTATAGAACATATATCAAATTCCCAGATACATCAGAAGAGGTTTCACAGGTCAAACGGGCTTTTTTTGATATTGCATTTTTTCCTTCTGTTATAGGTTCTGTTGATGGAACTCATGTTAAAATTCAGTCTGCTGGTAAGATCGTATTGATTTATTTTACTGCATATAAAATGCAAGTTATTTTCAGGTAGATTAGAAGGCGAAATTTTCAGAAACAGAAAATGCTACTTTTCAGTAAATGTCCAGGGGATATGCACTGCAAACATGTTTACTATTGTGGTTGCAAGGTGGTCTGGTTCCACTCATGATTCCACAATTTTTAACAGTAGCAGAGCAAGGGCTAAGTTAGAAAACCAGATTTCGCAGACTGCGTTATTTTGGGTAAAACAATAGGTTTCTATTACATGTTCAATTATATAAAATAGGTAGTTCAATCATAGGTAATTCCGCTTACCCACAAAAAACGTACTTGATGACACCATTACTCAATCACCGTTGCGCGGCAGAGCATCGGCCATCCTTATTTATTTTTTGTATGCTTGGTAGAATTTTTTAAGCGCTTCAATACTGCTGTAACATGCAGACGCCGATTGGGAATTAAAGGTAGTGGTAATTCGTGCCCAAGCCGCTTCATTTTCTTTCCAAGCAACTCTGTCGGTTTTTTGTTTTCTATTATTAATAATTGGTGTGAGGGGATATTCGTCTGGCTGGCTCAAGAGCTTCCTAACTGATAGGCCGAATAAGGTCAAGATGTCAACGACCTTGGGTCTAGAAAAATCTAGCGCATATGGTGTTCCAAAAAGCTCGAAACTGGGACCCATACTGTACATTTTGTTCGCGAATGAACTGTTTCGGTTATTAAACAACAATACAGCCTTTTCATACGCAGTCGATATAGCAATCACACTCAAACATACACACTTAGTTAGGTAGAGGTGGCGGTTCGAATTGAACCCAATTAGCAATTGTTGTGCCTTTTTGTTACAACGACTCGTGTGATCTATGTTGTAGTGGTTGTAGAGGATTTGATGTGTGGCTATATCCAACCTGTGGAGTTGAGAAAACGGATAAGGTCTTGTATCCCTTTGCCCGATATAGCGCTAAGGTCGTCGAAGAATGGTTGGTTCAGTGCCCGCAGTCTGGCTCTTGCTAGTGCCGGACATTCCCAGAGGAAATGGAGGAGAGTTTCTTTTTCATTTTCAGTGCCCGGTGATTATCGCCGTAATTCTGGAGACTTCGGGGCGGGTTCTGTTTAGAAGATCCTCTGTTCTTCTTTTGTAATAAGTAGACCATATCTTCCTCGATATGATGCAGTTAGTTAACCTTCTCCATTGGAGATTGGCTTTCTGCAGGAAGTATGAGTGTATTTGTGTCTTGAGCCGTGCAGTGCTGAGCCCTGTCTGGCTACACTTAGACTCAGCAGTAGAAATACTTCGAATGCATCTAGATATTGTAACCAAGTGGTACCATGGCCACGGACTAGTTATTAACACTACAAAAATAAAAGTAATGCACATATACATACATGAATAAACGTTTGGATTAATAAGAATTCGTCTTAAAGAAACACTTGTATTTTGATTTCAAGTTCCGCTTCCGCTCAGATGTGTCGTTGTGGGACTTTCCAAAGCGAACATGATTAATTTTGTTATGGGTTATTAAGTTTTTAAAAAGTAGGATGTGTGAGACCAGTGGACAGATATGTCAAGAGAAAACTGATAATAAGGGCGGAATGACGTCGTCGAATGCTGGCATTAGAACAACAATGTGATCGTCAAGTTGATGGCATTATGGTTCGTTGAAGATTTAGTTTCAAGTTCTTGATTCGACTGACTTCATTAGGGGCTGTGTTAATAGAGCGGTGCGGCAGCCATGGTTGCTAATTTTACATTTAGCTAGGGGTGGGCAAGCTCATGAAGAGAGATTACATCTAACTCTCCTCCTCATTACCGCTAAGAAGACAACTTACTGGGACGTTAATCAGTCAAAACTCGGGCCTCGCAACTCTTTCGGATGATTTTAGTGGTTACGGTTGCGATTGTAGTATATCTTTCGTTTCGCAAATTTCAGGCATATAAGTCTAATGTGACCCCCGTCTAGGACTTGTGACAAAATCCCATACCCAACGATGAGTCGCAAGACATGGGCACCCCTCCCTCTAAGGCTGCCCGAACTGGCCCAAAGGTCCTGTGAGGTTGGGTCATGTGGGTGGTGGAAGTGTTAGTGGGAGGGTCGCACTCGGACACGAGGTTAATTGGGAGTTTCTCTACCATTCGCGGTCTAGGACTTCTCCAGCATGGGTGATAGTGCTGGAGGAGATCTATTCACTTCCACGTGGACTATGAGTTACCTATCAATTCTCTCCTGATGGCAGTATTCGGGGCGAGTTCGTTACACACCTTTCGGTTTCGTCAGGTTCCATTTGGGTGTCTTGTTTTTCTTTGTAAACTTTATGGAGTTGGCCGCAAGTACATTGTCATCTGTCCATCTTTATAGTTCTGATTACACGGATTCCATAATCTCGCTAAGGGTGGACAAGAACTTACGTGTGAAAAGTATAAATCTGTCATCTGCGTATGTAGCTATCTTTATGCCTTTACTGACAAGGGATTTAAGAATCTTGTTCATATAGATGTTCCACAGAAGATGGGAGAGCACCCCTCCTTTCGGCGTTCCGCAGTTAACGTGTTTCTTAATCACACAATCCCCATGATTGCTGTTTATGAGTCTTCTCTTAAGCATTGTAGCATTGTCTTAACCCAGTTTGTCGGAAACTGGGACGAACCAAGTTCCTCTAGTGAGGAACCCCTTTTTCAGGTTGTTTAAATCGCCTTAGATGTCTAAAAAGGCAGTCAAAGCAAATTCTTTTTGGTTGAGGAACCTCTTAACCGATCTGGTAACTTTATGCAGCGCTGCTTCGACTGAACTCCCTTGGAAGTGTTGTGCACTACATAGTGAGCCAGTTGACTTGTTTTTTCCTTAAGAACATATCCAATAGTTTTTCCTGGGTTGGAAGACTTATCCGTCTGTAGTCCTTGGGTGACAGATGGCTATTTGGCTATGCCACCCCCGCTTTGGAGATGAAAAGCACTTGCACTTATTTTCAGCTCTTTCAGTTGTCGGGTTGTCGGGAAACTCTATTGTAGTTGAGGAATGCTTCGATCTTTCTTCTGATCATTCACCGGTCATTTTGACAATTAACGGCTGCCTACAAAAAAAAGAAGGTCCGCCCAGACTAACTAACATGAAAACAAACTGGGAATCCTTTAAAAAATACTTTGAAAGTAAAATCGGTCTCAAAGTGTCTCTTCGAACACCCGTACGAACTTGAAGACGAAGTCGATCAATTTATTAACGTCATACAATGCTCAGCCTGTAAAAATACATAAAGGGAAAATAACCACAAATTGCGAAATAAAATATCCGTTGGAAATCACTTAATTGTTAAAGAAGAAAAGGAGAGCGCGCAAAAGATGGCAACAATCTCGAGCTCCACAGGATAAAACCACTCTTAACTACCTTTGTAGTAAACTTAAGAGAGAAATTCGAGACTTTAAAAATCGTGAAATTTCTACATATCTTGGAAGCCTAACTGCGGATAAAAGTACAAATTACTCGCTCTGGAAAGCCATGAAAGGCATTAAAAAACCAAAAACGCAAGCGCCACCCATCAGGAAAATCAATGGAGAATGGGCGAAGAGTGACAAGGAAAAAGCCGAAATATTTGCCGAACATCTGGAAGAAACATTTAAACCATTTGATGGTCAAGCGTTGCTCGAATTTCCTGTCCTAACCGTGGCACCTGACAATTATAGAAAACAAACTGTATCGGTACCCGAACAACGCTTCGTAATAGAGAAACTAAAATTAAGCAAAGCACCTGGATATGATTTAATCACAGGACAGGTTCTTAAAGAGTTACCTAGGAAAGCTTTAATCAAGTTTGCCTATCTTATAAATGCATCGTTCAGGTTATTGTAAGTTCCACGACAATGCAAGGTAGCTGAAGTTATAATGGTTCCAAAGCCCGGTAAACCACTAAATGACAAAAAAGCATATAGGCCAATATCGCTCTTAGCGATAATGTCGAAGGTATTCGAAAAACTTTTATTAAAGCGCCTACATCCGATTATCGAAGAACGTCGATTAATACCTGATCACCAATTCGGATTCAGGACTAAGCATTCTACAATCGCCCAGGTTTACAGAATAACCAATGTAATTGAAAAAGCCCTAGAGGAGAAAAAAATATGTTCTAGTGTTTTTCTCGACGTCTCTCAGGCCTTTGATAAAGTATGGCATACGGGCTTAAAACATAAGCTAAGACAAGCTTTTCCGAAACAGTTATCTGATATCCTCAGTTGTTACTTATCAGACAGACTCTTTTGTGTAAAACATTATTACTCTGAATTTAAAGAAATCGCGGCAGGAGTTCCCCAAGGAAGAGTTCTTGGACCGATCCTATTTCTAATACACACTAGTGATAGTGACAACAGTAGCCACAATTGCGGACGATACAGCTATGTTAGCGGTCAGTAATACCGTTGAATCAGCAACTAATAAACTCCAACGTTATATTGACAAAATTTGTGATTGGACAAAGACTTGGCGTATTGCTCTCAACAAGGCCAAATCAACGCATGTGAATTTTACTTATAAAAATGTAGACAACTTACCCATTTTCATTGATTCGGTACGAATTCCGTACGCAAACGAGGCAAAATATTTGGGAATGACACTCGATGCGAAATTAAAATGGAAACCGCACGTCAAGAAGAAACGCGAAGAGCTCGCCATTCGATGTAAACAAATGCACTGGCTGCTTGGTAGATTTTCCCAACTCAGCATGCAGAACAAGCTGCTTTTATACAAGCAAGTACTAAAACCGGTTTGGACATACGGTATACAACTTTGGGGTTGTACCAAATCCAGTAATATCAACATTTTACAAACTTTTCAAAACAAAGTGCTAAGAAAAATAGTATATGCACCATGGTTTATCAGAAACACTGATATGCACAGAGACCTAAGTATGGCTATTGTCGAAGATGAAATAAAACATTTTGCCCGCAAACAACAGACACGCCTTCACGGTCATTGCAATAACACCATGCTACAAATTCGAGACGATACTAACCTAGTGCGCCCATTACAAAGGATAAAACCATTTGAATTAGCGCAGTAAGATGTAACCGCGTGCTTATGGCGGTATTAGCAGGTGCCTCCACTGGGAAGCTGCCTGCCAAACGCGTATTTTACATTTTAAATAAAACTACTGGATAGGAATAACCTAGTTGTAGTATGAAGGTTTCGAAGGGAGGCAAAAAACGGAACCCTTATAGTTTCGTCATGTCTATCTGTCTGTCTGTCTGTCCGGGAATGTCACAGCCACTATTCTCCGAAACTATAAGAGCTATACTGTTGAAACTTGGTAAGTAGATGAATTCTGTGAACCGCATTAAAAGTAGTAGTAGTAGTAGTAGTAGTAGTAGTAGTGGATTTATTAATTCATAAAAAGTGGTATTTACAAAACAGTTGAAAAAAAAAACATAAATTTTTTGAGGCATGGCCGGAAGGGCCGTCAGCCAGATGATATCTCTTGTTAATACATTTTCGAGTTTTGTGAATTAATGGTGCTTTGGTATCAAGTTTGATTAAATTTAAAATTCAAAATTCTTCTCTTATTATTTGCTTTCTATATGTTAGTGCTATTTTTATATATTGCGATAATTTTTTCCAATCTGTTCCATTTAAAATTGCTATGAGGTCCGTTCGTTCTAAGTAATTCCGTTTCCATATTTGTCGCCGTATCTCAGCTAGAATCGGACATCTTGCGATGAAATGCAGTACATTTTCCCTTTCGTTGCTGTTGCATAAGGAGCAGTTAAGTGTTAAGTCATTGCGATGCGGTATGAAATTAAGCGGTAATAGTTCCCCTCTTGCTCGGAATACCAATGATATAGTTTCACTGTTAAACTTGTCGTTGAAGTAGCTGGCTTCTCCTAGATCGTGTTGGAGTTCAGGATAAAGTTCCCTATGTACTGAGCTTTTTGCTCGCTCAATGTTTTCTTTTCTTGTTTTAGAATGGAGCTTTTCGAGAAGGTTATGAAGGAATGGCGTCCATTCTGATAAATTATCCAAGCTGAGATTGAAAGAGAGTTCACAAAAGTCTGCTAGATTTTTCCATTCCTCAAACCATGAGCTTTTCGACCTTACTATCGAGACTGCAATCTTTCTTGCTACTTTACCTTCGTGACTGTACATGAGTTTCGTGATGTAATTAAAGTGGGGTTTTAGAGACGTGAGATACAGTGGTGATAGTCCAGTTTCGATGAGTAGCATGTAGTTAGGTGTTGTGTCAGGTAGTCGAAATTGCCGCTTTAGAAAGAACCTTAAGAGTTTTTCAGTGGTTTCTGACCGATTCCAGCCCCATGCTTCCGCAGCATAAAGCATTATTGATCTGGACGTTGCCAGAAAAACTTTAAATTTTGCGCTAGCTGATAGGTCTTTATTTCCGTAAACATTTTTCCATACCGTCCCGATCGCATTTTTGGAAGAGGAGAGCTTTTTGACCAGGTGTTTTTCCAGGTTCAAGTTGCTTGTTATAGTGTACCCCAAATATTGGTATTCCTTTACAGTTTCTATAGCCTCTACTCCATAGCACCATTTTTCGTTTGCAGCTAATCGTCCTGTTCCTCTCCGAAATACCATTGTTTTTGATTTGCTTAGGTTAATAGTTAGGTTCCACTTCAAGCAGTACTCGCGCAATTTATTTATCATTAGCTGAAGGGACTCGGGTGATTCAGCTGAAAGGACTATATCATCTGCGTACATCAGTATTTTGATTTGAAACCCATCGATTGATATACCACACGGCATGTCTTTTGTTAGGTCTTCGATATAGAGGCAAAAACCTAAAGGGCTGAGATTGCATCCTTGTTTCAATCCTGCTAACGCCAGGAACCAATCTGATAAATTTTGCCCATCCCAAACTGCATAGAGGGTTTCACTATAGATGTCCTCAATCATTCTTCCAAACTTGAGAGACATCCCATCTCTAAAGAATTTAAAAATTAAGGCTTTTCTGTCGATGGAATCAAACGCGGCTCGAAAATCAATGAAAAATGCATATAATTTTCTTCGTTTTCGTAGATAGATCTCTGCAATATTGGTCAGGCTAAATATGTGGTCTACTGTTGAATATCCTTTTCTAAATCCAATTTGGAATTCACTGAGAAGGTGGTTGCTGTCAATCCATGCTGCGAGTCGGCGTCTTAGAATTTCCATAAAGATTTTAAGCGATGTGTTGAGAAAAGCAATACCTCGGTAGTTGGATGGGTCCATCTCGTCTCCTTTTTTTAATATGGGAAAGAGTATAGATTTTCGGAACGCCTCTGGTGTTTCTCCTGTAGTGAAAATGTCATTATACACTTTTGTGAGATGTGAAAGGAAATCTGTTGTTGCATATTTCAAGAATTCATTTGGGATCCGATCAACCCCCGGAGCTTTAAAATTTTCACACAAAAATAGAAAAAAAAAACAATAAATTTTGGGGGTTCCCCATACTTAGAACTGAAAGTAAAAAAAAATTTCATCAAAAATTTTTATCTATGGATAGGTCTCCAAAAATGATATTGAGGTTTCTAATATCATTTTTTTCTAAAGTGAATAGTTTGCGCGAGAGACACTTCCAAAGTGTTAAAATGTGTGTGTTCCCCCCCCCCCCCCCCCACCGCGATTTTCCACCGACCCCTAATAATCGTCCGAGCCTAGTTCTGGTTCCAAGTCTCGTGCTTTTAACCAGTATAGGTAACTCTCAGCTTGCTGCGAGTAAAGTTAATATTACTATGGCTTGGGAATAATATTAGAAACTCTATAAATAAAAAAAAAAGAAGCTATTTCAGCTATTTGATACTCCAGGCAGCCTTTGAATTTTGCTTGGAGCCATGGAATGGTCCTATCGCTTGTCTTTTTTATCATGGCTGCCATCCGAGCTCGTGGACTTGTACTGTTGGAAGGACTTTAGAGCTTATTCTATTCTGTCTTTGTTGTTGCAGTTTCTAATGACAGGTGCTTTATCCGGACGTGAAGGTCTGTTGTTGATGGGAATCAGTACATTTTTTCCAAATTTGTATAACACGGGAAACGGGTTTCAAGGAGCAGCTCCAAGGTTTCTTGGTTGCTTGCTTACCAGCAGTCGTCCTCCCTACATTGGTGACCCATGGGTTGAGGTGAATCTTTCGGAGTCTAGCAGCCTGTGTGAAAGATTCAATAAAAGAATTAAGCCCATGTTGCTCTTGTTGCTGCTCTGGCTTACATACTCCAGTCTTCTTCGGTTCTTGTCGGCTTAGCTCTATAAAAAAGTTTCCCGTGTTTGACCTTTAAGTAGCTACATACAAAATTAACCTAGTTGTTAGCTAATGAGCTTCACTTCTTCAAAACGTTAATAATATTTTCGAGAAAAGTTACTGGATGACACTTATTCTTAGTTACAATAATATATGGTGTTTTGTGTTTTCTGTTTTGGAAGTTTTGCCTTAGACTGCAATCCACGGATGACTGATGATTAATTTCGATATCTCAGGTTACTTCTCTTTTCTTTCGATCATTGATCCCAGATATATGAACTTTTTGCACTCGGAAAAATAATGCCTTGAAAAGATAGGAGAGGATCAAATAATGAATCTGCCTATCTTGGTCTAGTAGGATACCAATAATAAATAGTTTTTGATATTATGATAAAATTAGTAAAATTGTTTTTAAAAAGTTGAACGTTTTGAAGAACCATGCTTAAAAAAAGACTTAAAGTTAATAACACAACATTTTCTTATAAAAACAAAGCGTCTTCCATTTTTTTTATAAAAAATAACATTTATTTTAAATACTACTTTCTTCAGCCCATGTCCATAAGTTTCAAAAACCGAATATCAATATGTTCATAATTTATCACCGGCACTATCTTATAGGTGTCTTTATGTATAGTACCTGCTTTCCATTAGTACAACAATTTCTTCGAGTAAAAACCATCCCAGAGCGCTAATTTATCTGCCTCTGGTAAATCAATTACTTCCAATTCGTCTGATATGTTCAAACATTTAAATTGTGTTGACCCTTTTAAAACTGGCTGCAACGTTGACTCACTCTTCTGGCTAATATTTGGATTTCCAGTGTTGGCGAAATGTACAAACAACGATATCATCGTCCGAATTGTTTTGTACTCACGGCTACGTTGCTTCTGCTTCTTTGCAATACCATTGTAAAAGAGGTAAGACAGATCATCCCCATGGCAAGTGCCTCGTACCTTTGGACCACAACTCAAGATTCGAAGGTGATTAAAATGCTTTGAATCGAAGTCAAAGCGATACAGAAATGTCGGAGCGATGGCGTATTCGGCCCGAGAAAGAACGGTTCGGTGGATACCATGCCAAAAGTATTTATATGAGAATAGCTAAGGTAAGTTGTTTTATAATTGAGACTTTTAACCGATATTATATTTCAATACTTACATCACTATATTGAAGAAGAGTTTCAGAACTTGGTTCACTATCTCCGAAATGAGCTTTTTTTAACTTCAGACCAAATTCTTTGCGTTCTTCGTTTGAAATAGGCAATTCCAATGGGACAGCATGTTCGCAGTCACCCAGCTCCGTCATTAAATCGGGAAACTTTCGAACTTCTGTATTGGAAGATATAAGAACAATGAGCGAAAATATTTATGAAAATCTCTGCACAACAAACCTGAGAACAAAAGCAATCCTTCAGAAGAAGCGCCACCTATTAGCAGTGGTATTGCATTGCTCCATGCTTCCCGCATCATCTCAATAGGATTTTTTGAAATCACACATTCCTTACTGATATATGGTTCAACTGTTGGCCCAAAACTGTATGGGATTCTCTCATGTCTTTCCTTCTTTGTGAGTAATTCTTCGGAATGTTTTAACATTTTACTAGGTTTCAGTTTAGTCAGAAAGTCACACACGTCCTTGTCTTTGTTTGAACCCGCGTAACCAGCAGCCTTGGCAAGTCGGTAGCTCCAGTTGTTTGCAGGAATATTAGCCCATGGAGCAGCAGCACTTCCTGACATTACAATTCCTTTGTGAAAAAGATCTCTTGTCTGTTCTGTCAGCATCATGTAATGAGCAGAACATCCACCAGCACTTTGTCCAAAAACTGTTATGTTATTGGGATCACCTCCGAAATTCGCACAGTTATTTTTAACCCATTTAAGTGCTAAAACCTGGTCTTTGAGACCACAATTACCAGGTACTCCGACCTCTGGATCAGAGAATGACATAAAGCCTAAAGCATGGAATATAAGTAAGACCAATGAGGAAAATCTAGTTCTGGTTCTCACCTAACGGTCCGAGTCTATACGCGAACATAACTAAGACTACATCTTCTTTCATAAAATAATCTGGACTGTACAAATCCCTTGAGGCCTCGCCAATTTGAAATGCTCCTCCATAGATCCACACAAGAACAGGTAGAGGCTTCTGAGGATTTACCTTAACGAATTCAAAAAATGTTGATATTTATTAAAGTGTTTGCTATGTCCTGTTTAAAATTGTATTTACCTTTTTCGTGTAAACATTCAAGTAGAGGCAATCTTCACTTCCCTGAACTTTATCTAATATAAAGTTGTATTGCAGCGGTTTATCCCGCACTCTGCAGCATCTTTTGACATCGGTCCATGGTTCTGGCTCTTGTGGTGCACGAAATCGAAGATCTCCAATCGGTGGCTTGGCAAATGGAATTCCTTCAAAGCTTAAGTACTCATCGCCATATACAGAGAACCATTTGACTCCTCGAACCTTGCCATAAGCTGTTTCTGCAACGACCTTCTCGCTAGTACGTAGTCGATTCTGTCGAGACCTGAACTTCACATATCTGTTGAAGAAAATATGGTGCGCATAAGATTCTGCCTCAAAGTAGACTATTTGATTATTTTTGCAATGGAACTTTTACAAAATTATCAACCTACCCTCTTAACAGGTTGGTATCTCTTTATAGAAAAAAGAATTGTTGTTTAAGGAGTTAGAAAAATGTGTCTCTCGTTCAGATTAATGATAACGCTGCCACTGAGACGCATTATACGCCAAAATGATTTTCATTTATAATATGATACAAATGTAATAATTGTTGATGTACAAGGTGGCGCAAAAGTTATCTTCCTATCGGAAGAAGCATAATTTTTGCAAATGGCGGCAAATGTAAATTCTACTTTGATATTTGTGAAGTTAACTGATACAGAAAAAACTTAAGACACCAATTAACATAATCCAAAAGCAGAACCAAAGTTTTTCATTCATAAAAAAAACTACAGCGAAAGAACATCGGGTGACAACTTTTGCGCCACCTGACAACTTTTGCGCCACCTTGTACCTCCAGTATGTAGTATTCACCTTGCGTCATTGACGAAAGATAAGAAAACGTATCGGGATCAATTGGTTATCAGTAGCACGAGTTAAATGAATCTCTATTTGGAAAAAATATTTAGCCGTTAAAGACGTTTGAAATCGTGAATCATTCAAAGAATACAGATAACGCTCATCACAAGGGTGCGACTCATATATAGAAGTTGTCTAAGTTGAACCGAATGTGAGATGATAAAAAAAAAAACTTGCTTGAAACTTAAGGCGTTTGTATACCCTATTCTAAGCGTGTAACATACATACCTTAATATTGTCCGTAAAGCGTTAAGAGTTACTGCATTCGTGATCGATAGTAATGTCGATCTAGAAATGTCGGTCCGTCCGAAGACAAAAATTAGGCCTTTACACCCGAGCTAGAAAGCGGAAATTTTAACCATATACTCTCTAGGCGCCCGAAATAATCAAGTTTAAGAATTTTTGACATCCGTCCACTGACACGACGACCACAATTAAATAAAACAGTTTTATCGAAAAGGCAAAGTTTGAGCTAGAAAGCTGAAATTTATAGTATATACTCTTTAGGGGGCCTTAATGCTCAAGTTTAAAATTATGAAATCCGCCGTTCTAACAAAATATCTAAGTTTGAACTAAGAAATTGAAATTTTAAATATATAGGTACTGCCTGGCAATGCTAATGGTTAAATATTTTTAAAATCCGCCCAATGATACGCCCACTATTTAAAAAAAGCGGCCAAGTGCGAGTCGGACTCGCTCATGAATTGTTCCGCGCGAATTATAATTATTATTTACTTAGGCACCTATTACAGATTTATTATTAGAAAATAATGGTTCACGGTTTACGCATAAGGTTTATGTTTATGAAATTAAATGTTTTTTTTTTATATTTGAGTTGATTTAATGAAAGGTAAATTGCGGTTTACGATTTATGACGTATTAAAAAAAACTACTTGCTGGATCTCGTTCAAACCAATTTTCGTTGGAAGTTTGCATGGTAATGTACATCATATATTTTTTTTAGTTTTATCATTCCCTTATTTTAGAATAATAAATGATATTAGAAACCTCGATATCATTTTTAAAGACCTATCCAAATATACCCAACACTTTTGGCTTTGATGAAATTTTTTTTTTGAGTTTCAGTTCTACTCGTAAGTATGGGGAACCACGCGGACGACATTGCCATTGCCATAACGGGGAAATTCCCCAACACGATCAGAGACCTAATGGAATCAGCTCTCAGGAAACTATCCTCCTGGTCCATTAAGGTCGGACTCAATGTTAACCCATCCAAAACCGAACTGGTTTTATTTACAAGGAAAATCAAGGTTCAGGAGATAACGCCACCTACGCTCAACAACGAACCACTAATTTTTTCCAGCCAAGCTAAATATCTGCGAACGATCCTAGATAGCAAACTCAGTTGGAAATCAAACATCCAAGACCGCATAAGGAAGGCTACGATTGCCATTTACACCTGTAAAAAGGCCTTAGGCTCCAGATGGGGTCTACAGCCTAAGATAACTCACTGGCAGTACACGGCGGTCGTTAGGCCTATCCTCACTTACGGTATCATAGCATGGTGGCCTGCAATATCGAAGCAATGCCACGCAAGCGCCCTGGAACGCATCCAGAGGGCAGCCTGCATATGCATCACAGGAGCCTTAAGATCCACACCAACGGCAGCCTTAACGACTTTTCTAAACCTCCTCCCCATTGATATCTATGGGAGGATGGCGGCCACTAAGGCGGCCCTGAGATTAAGAGAATCCAATTCGTGGCAAAGTTCACACTTTGGGCACAGCAGCATCCTAACTGCCCACAAGATCCCCAACAATACGGATTATCTAATCCCAACACTAGATTTCAGTAATAAATCCCATCCCAGACCGAGCCAGCTGGGAAGAAGGTCGCATTGTAAACAATGACGCCATTGAAATATACACCGACGGGTCAAAGACAGCCGACGGCACAGGGGCGGGCGTGTTCTCAGACAACCCTGCGCTCAATGTCGTACTACGACTGCCTGACCACTGCAGTGTATTTCAGGCAGAAGTCACGGCTATCCGCGAAGCAGCACGCAGACTCTCTTTGAGCCCGATAGATGGAAAAACTATCGTGATTTACATAGATAGTCAGGCAGCGATTAAAGCCTTAGAATCACCAACAACAAGATCCAAGTTGGTAAAACAATGCCGCGAATCTCTTAACGAGATCGCGGTCAGATGTAACACTTCAGTGTGTTGGGTACCCGGTCACAGTGATATTCCAGGCAACTGTAAGGCGGACGAGTTAGCCAGACGGGGTTCCGCACAAGAACTCTCTGACAACAGAGATACACCGGCGGTACCCATTCAGACACTGAAACTCAAACTTCTAGATAACGCGTTAAGAGAAGCAAATAACAGATGGAATAGCATCAGTACATGTGTGTCCTCAAAGCAAATTTGGACCAAATACGATGCGAAGAGAACATCCAAACTTCTCTCCATCAGCAGGAAAAATATCAGCTCTGTAATCGGAACAATCACCGGGCACTGCCTTTTAGGCAGACATGCCATCAGATTGGGAGCTCCCTCAAACGACTTCTGCAGAAGCTGTAGAGACGTCGAAGAGGAAGAAACCACCACTCATCTCCTGTGCAACTGCCCCGCACTAGCCAATTCAAGGAAACAAATCCTCGGCAACTATTTCCTCGATGATCTAAGTGATCTCAGTGAGAAAGATATTGGCTGTATCAGTAAATTCGTCACTAGGTCCAAATGGGTAAACTGAACTAGAGGACGGATTGGACGATGACTTGAGCCCCTCCCACTCCCCTCCCGCAGACCACTCAATACCTATTCCCCTGCAAAGGAAGAGAGTTCTCACTGAAGTTAGATTGTATCAGTCACTTCAGTCAGAACTCCACTCCGAGGGCGAGACAGTAACCCGGCGGATCGACTGAAACGGTCTCCACCGGCCTTGCTGCCTCCCCGCTATGCAGACAAAACGGGAACAGAGTTGAGGTTAGATTGTAACAGTCACCACACTCTGTTTCTCTCCCATACCTCAAAACCTGCACCACAAATTCCCGAACTCAGTCATCATAATTCCAAATCGACTATCAAGGCCGCCCCTCCCTGCTCCTTTCCGCGGAATGGTGTAACTTGAGGCTCGTACTGCAACAGTCGCCACAAGCCGCACCCCCCCGCGATGCGTGTAGCAGGGTTGGGCCACCTTCAGTCACGCCCTCTGGCACAGTTTTGTAACCAACTACTTGACTGTGCAGCCGGTACACCCTGACCCCCCCTCCAAGGAATGTAATAGCTTGCGCGGGATTGACTGTATCGGTCTCCCTGGCACGGTATTGCCTGCAAAGAGAGTGAAGAGCAGTTTGAGGTTCGATTGTAACAGTCATCTCAAAAGACTCTTCCCTCCCCCGGTGATCAGGAGGCAATAGCTTCCCTCCGCGGCGCAGAATTTGAAATCGACCTGGGGTTTGATTGCATCAATCGCCTCATCTCGATCGCAACCCTTGGTTCGGAGGTCGGGCGAAAGTCGCCTCTGCACTAGTCACCCAACACATCGCAACCCATGCGAAACACAGCCAGGCTGCACACCCTGACCCCGTCAGGAGTATCTTCCCCCCTTAGACCACTACCTCACAAGAGGCAATCACAGAGAACCAAGTAGGCCGAGCGACGACCGGCAGAACACCCCCCCCCCCCCTTTTTGTGGTATCACAACGGGCCGAAACTGCGGCCTAAGTGTGCCTGGGCTCACGCCCTCGCAGCCACCTTACCTAACCTAACATGGGGAACCCCCAAAATTTATTGTTTTTTTTCCTATTTTTATGTGAACATCTTAATGCGGCAATTCCTTTATAAAAAAAATGTCTGCCAAACCAACTTTTAAGGAGCGTTTTTTGTACAAAAACGTTGTTTTCGATAAAATCCTTTAAATGATTTATAACAAAATATATAGCAAGTTCACAGTTTATAAATGAAGGTACATGAGTATAAATATGGTCTGACAGTGTGAGTTGCATGCTTAACTCTTACAATAATTACTACACAATTGACCTATACTTTTTTTCATAGCTCCTGACTCGCCTGTGAGAATAAAAACGGTATATCGACCTGTATAGATCTATTGTACCATAAGTCAGAGAAAATTTTAGCCTAGTGCTTTTTCCACTTTTCTAGAAAAGGTACGAGTAATAATGCTTCTAGTAGGGGATTTCTTACTTAAGAGTTCTTTGAAGAAGATCCTCTTTCTGATTCCGCAGAGGGCTGGGCATTCGCACAATATGTGCTCCGTGGTTTCGTCATCCTCGAGGCACAGCCTGCACTCTGAAGAGTCGGCCAAGTTCATTTTGTTAAGGTGGTATCGTAAACCGTGGTGACCTGTGAGGTAGCCTATTAGGTTTTTGATATCATGCCTACATAGGCTTAGGATCCTGCTGGCATTGTTTTTAAAGGGCTGGATGGCTCGTTTGGCCTGTCTTATACCTGGAGTTTTTTTTTCCAGTGTGAGATACATTTTGAGTGTTCCAAGCTTTTACAGCTAAATTAGTAACTAATTTAGGTGTGTAGCAGAAGGGTTCAGGTCATGTGAAAGGGGTTTCTGAACCACCTCTGGCTACTTCGCCAGCTTTTTCAATTCCTTCAAAACCCCCATGGTCAGGAATCTACCACAGTTTGGTTTTGTTTCTGTGGCTGACTTTCTGGAGGGTATTGAAGTAGTGTAAGTCTGATTTGGAGTCAATTGTTTGTGAGCTAAAGGCTTTTATAGCTATTTGACTGTCCGTGAATATATGGATGTGAGCGCTTTCGATACCAGTGTTGAAGATGTGGTTAGCGCATTCTTGAATGGCAAGGAGCTATGCCTGGAATACACTAGGGCTTTTTCCCATTGGTATTGAGACGTTGAGGTTTGGTCCGTGAAAACCAGCCCCTGTACCCGATTCCATTTTAGAACTATCCGTATACCACCTTAATCCGATTTGGCGATTCGGGGGCTATTACTAGCACATGCTTCTCTATTTCTTATCTCCGTAGAGGAACGTTAATTGAAGCATAATGTATTTTGAAGGCGGTCTGTAACCGTGCAGATCATGTCAAGTTCTGGAAATTCTGAAAACAGCGTCATACGTTCCGTGTGGTCACTTAGTCATATCTCATTCGTTTGAACAGCGGGTGAGCAACTACAGCATGATCTGAACCGAGCGTTTATTTAAACCACTTTAGCGCTCAGCTATCATTTGAATAGAAATCAAGTTTATTTTTTAAATAAATATTATTTTATTTAACTCCACCTATTAGTTTCTACACCAGAAAAGCAACCCGCCCGTTTTTATATACCATTATAATTTTGGCTCATAGCTTGTATCATACCTCAGAAATTTTTCACATATATTTAACCTCTAGAGGCCCGAAATAATCAATTATAAGATTTTTAAATAACCCGTCCACTGACACGCATACAATTAAGAAAACAATTTATTATCGAAAAAATCAACATTCGAACAAAGAAACTGACATTTGGAACATATTCTCTACCACAATGATCAGGTGTTTATATTTTTTCAATCCGCCCACAATTTAAAAATAAGAAGAAGAATGGAAATGAAATTTCCATATTTTTTGATAAAATATTTTACATAAAATGCTTTTATTATGTTTGAAAAACATAATGCATGTACTGAATATAATACATACATGTAGTTTTATTTGATGTAAAGAAAACGAAAAGGAACACTTTATAATAGTTAATAATAGGTACTCTTTATTGGTTTAACTCCACTTTACAACTGACAAGAGCTTAATCCTAGCTTGTGTATTCTGGTTCGGACGCTCACTCTTCATCTTCACATGAAGATGTAGAGAGAGAGAAGAACCAGCTGTTGGCGAAGTTCCATCGCACACTTGGTGTTTGATCTCAAACAGCGAGTGTAGCGAGGAGGATGACTGCCACTTTGAGCATCATATGAGTTGTTACTTTATTATGTAACACCTCCCCCGCCAAGAAGTTTTGGTCTCTAAAACAATTGGAAGTACAGAGTAGTGTATACCTACATGTTTCCTTAACCAACGACCATACCACGTCGAGTTAATCGGTTCTCGTCAGATCACCGTAATTAAACGACGTTGGGCGCGGTTAGTACGTAGATGGGGGACCGCTTGAGAACAACCGCGTGTCGTTGGCCAGTCCCATCTACAGAGTTGAGGTAGATAAAAAATACGTGGTATCACAATGGACCTAAATTGGTCTAAGTGTGTTGGCTTCTGCCGACAGCCACATAAACCTAACCTAACCTACATGTTTCCTTGAGGAATATCTATAGCTCAATAATAAAAATAATAATATTCTTTAATTATAATCATTTACAAATTTAGTTTAAGGGATCAAAATTATGAGCTTTCGCAGTGTTTATAATTAATATTTATATGTATGTATATACGTAAATATGTATATTTTTAATTACCCTTTACAAAAATTTAGTTACATTTTTTTTTTTTTTTTTTTAAGAAAAAAAATTCAAAATTTATTTATCGTAATTTTAAACATTATTTATTATAGCAGTATCCACTTAATATGTATAATTTTCTTTGTAATTTACAAATTGTTTTTAAGTCTAGTCCAATTACAATTAAAAACTAATAAATAAATAATAATAAAGGAAAATTAATTGTTGGTTCTAAATTCCTAAGCCGGCAAAATGAAAACAGGGGGCAAAACCTGGGTGGTACCTCAAATGAAAAAAAATAATACGAACAAAAGAAGAACTGCGTCTTGAATGTAATTCAGGGTATCAATAAGTATAAATATAGGGGTAAATAGAGGTATTGAGGTAAATACAAACATAAAAGAATATCTCAGAAAAGGCAACTAATTTAACTATTACTCGTCTTGATATTTATATCGGCGTTTATGTTGCTTTGTATAATATTTTATGTTTCTCTTAGTGGATCTGTCAATTATGTAGTTACTCGTACTTTCTGCTGTAAATCGGCTTAACTTCTTATATTTGGGTTTGTTCTTAACTACGGTTCTGTTCTGGGCGATGTTTGAACAGTGATTAAGCTTAGTATATTTTTCGTTATTTCTACTACGTATTCTTGTTCTTTTCTCATTTTCAAATTTGTCAGGTTTTAATTTTGTTGCAGAGTATATTGTATTATTGTAGATAGTAATAATGTTAAAAAGTTTGTCCTCTAAGTCAGAAATGTCTTTGGCTGCATTTGTTATCCTCAAATGTTCGTTTAATGTCCCGTGAAGTCTTTTGTTATGTTGGGAACCAGGGTCGAGCCACAGGGGCAACTTCGATACAGGTGAGGAGGACGCGGCATGCTTGTGGTTGCTCGGCTCAGCTCGTCGGACGGGGGTAGTTCTTGTCCCCTCACCATATACCACCTGCTCAACAAACGTTTTGTCCATGCCAAAAAGTTGTGAAAAGAGAGAAAAAAAGGAAGGAAGTTACTCTACGTAGACCACGGACGGACCAAAAAAGATAGAAAAGCAAAAATGAAGGAAAAGAAAATGTCCAAGGACCTGGGCCGATACCCAAGAGAGAGAAGGGAAGGAGCACGCGAACTAACCTAACTAGCCTACGCTTAAGCTAACTAATCTAACATTAAAAGCTAAGCCCTAAAATATAACTGAGCTAACTTAAAACTACACTAAAACTATCTTACCCTAACCGCAACTCACTTTCCCTAAATCTCTCTTTGATACCGGGTTCGTCATGAACACGAAACATGCCAGATGTTATTGGCAAAGGTTGGCCAGCCCACCCTTGTGTCTTTCGACACAACCTTAGCTATCACTCTGGCCGATGTTGTGAGTGATAGCCCCTCTACGAACCCTCCAGTCACAATTTATGTCAGTATGTACGTAGTGGAAAGTTCGTATGTCGTCGCGTCATGTCGTCAATGTTTGTATTGTCCTGTTATGTCATTGTCGACCTATAGAAGGACGGCCTTCACAGCTGTTCACACACCAAATGCGAAAATACTTAGCCGCGCATATTCAAATGCACAAAAAAAAACCAAAATTCAATGCCATGAAAGGCTATTTCAAATATTTAATCAATATAAAAAAACTTAAAACTACCGCAAAAGAAATTCAAAAAAAAAAATTAATCTAAAATTCTGCACTTAAAGCTATAAAATTAAAAACTAAGAATCCAAAAATATGTAAAAGACTTAAAACTACTTACGGTTCTATACGGTCCCCCGTTGTCCTGGTACCAGCACGACGAAGAACGGTGAGTTGATGTTGGCCAATATGGCCTCGGAGACGCGCACTATTTCAAGGGCAGAATTCACAAAAATTATTACCCTAGCCTTACTTAAAACTCGAATTAAAACTAATATTAAAATTAAACCAAAACTAAAACTATGATTCCAAAAAAAAACAAAAAAAAGGCAAATAAAAGATTTCAAAACTAAATCAAAATTCAAATTAACTTAAATCCAGTAAAAGGGTTAAATCTTTACGCCACTGCGTCTTATGGGGTGGGTGTGAGCACTTCTCGGTGCGTGGGGTTTTGTTGTCACAAACCAGGGAGGGAACACTACGCACTGCACTTTATGTTCTTTTTTGTATCTTATTGTCCTTTTATATATAGTTTCACTGTTTAATGATGTCACTTTTGTATTCTTGTTGGTGTTTTGTTATAAATTGTCTTTGTTCACTGTCGTTGTTGTTTTATATGTTGGTTGGCTGCGGCTCTGTGGCCGTACAACCAAAACCCGTTAAAGTGGTTTCGTCGGCCTCCACGGGAAACTGTCCCAGCACGGCACCAAGACGTTAAGGCCTAAGGTCAACAAAAAAGCAGAGGTTCGAGCACCAGCCCAAAAGTGATGGCCCAAATACCACCCAAACCTTGAGGAAAAATAGGTACTCTTAGCTTATTTTTCTTATAAAAGTCAACCTTTCGCCTACCTCTGCAGCGACTCACTCAGTCCACCAGTCCCTTTGCTCCACCACTTGTCCAGAAACGGAGTTCACACTACCTAAGTTTTAAAAATGTCTAAATACTTCACCTATGCGTATGTTTTTTTTTTTTCTTACTTACCAAAGTAAATGAACAAAATTATTTTACCAGTGTATGGCGAAATGCACGCAATTTACTTTATATAAAAAAACCGAATTAATTCTGAGGGCAACGACCGCTCAGGAAAACAAATTTGCACAGCTGTGACCAGTTGACCGTGAAATGTTGTACATATATATTGTATTTAGATCTTGTCCATTTCTTTTCTTTCTTTCCTTATCCTCTTTCTATACTATATTCCTTCCTTTCTCCTTCTATCTTTACCTTTCTAATTTCCCTTTTCATTCAGCTAATCCTGGAAGGAGAAAGAAATAGTTCACCTTCCAGTCGTCAAGATTCGTTCTTTCGTTTTGTGTAGTCAATAAAATAAATACTCCTAGTCATAAAATGCATAATCTAATCCTAGTCACTAAAAAAAAATAAAATAATATAAAATAATAATAACGTATACCTACACGATTACACAACACAAAACCGGGAATGGGTTGGAATCGAGCCATCAGTTTCCAATTGGGGAAATTTAAAACGAAAGCATTTTAATATGCAAGGAAAGGAAGAGATTGGAAGAAAGGAGAAAGCGCAGACAAACTCGTAACAAAAAAAAAACACAAACTGTCAAAACATCGTGGCTGTCGGACGATTGGAGAGGATTGTAAGTATGGAGTTTTTGTTAGTTTTATTTTTGATTTTAGAATTAATATTATTATTATTCATAGGGAAATGATCTAGGAATTGGACAATGCAAGTTTCATCTACGCTTAACTGAGGTTTGGCTGCCGGGATACATATTGTACGCTTCGTGTCTCGGGTGAAATTATTTGTTTACATTCTTTTTCTTTAATTTGTCTGTTTTTCTTTGCAGGTACTGAAGTGTAAAGGATGATGGACGGAATCTGGACAATGAAGGAAAAGTTACAAATGTGGGTCAGTGGAAATTGATCAGCTGTGCTAATAAATTTTTGTTTATTTACAGGGTCAGTGCACTGCTCCGTAACAGGCTCGACGGCGTTTGTCGAGTGGTCGTGAGGCAAACGACCTCGTAAAACAAAAGAGCAGTGAAATGTTTGGGCTCGACCCGGAGAAAACTTTGCCAACGTGGGGCAAGGGCCTACTCCCTGAGATGTACAGTGCTAACCGGGCTATTCCCTTGAAACTCCGAAAGTGTAAAAGTGTGTGGAAAGAAGGTTAAGACTGACATAAGTAAATAAACTATGTAAATCAATAATTCAAATTGAAGATAGACAAATAACGTATGAAAATAAATAAATAAGTAACATAATCGGACGTCTTGGTGTAAATATCACATAAAACTATAAATAAAGGAAAGCAAATAGGTCAATATGATAACAAATAAAGCTATGAGAATAAATAAATAAATAACATAAAAGAACATCACATAAGATAAATATCACAGGTAGAAATGCAAATAAAGTCAATAACTAGATAAAAATACTTAGAACTATGGAAGTCAATGGATAAAATAGGTTATAACTAAATAAACTATATGAATAAATAAAAACTCTATAAATAAATAAATAAACTATGTTCTACAATAAGTAAATAATCTAGGAAAGACGTCACGATTTAAGTATCACAGATAAGCTAGTAAGCAACGGCAGGCACGAGTGCGTCAAGTGGTTTGTTCACGAATGAAGGTCCTTGGCATGATATACGCCGGCTTTTTCCCCACTGACGTTTCCTACTTCGTATAGGGAGTTCCCAACTCTCTTCAGGATGATTCCTTTTATAAACTTTGGACCAAGTTTTGCATTATAGTTGTCAAGTGCGTTACTCTGCTTGAAATTTCGTCTGTATATTATTTGTCCTACCCTATATTGCACCTCCCTACTCCGTGTGTTATACGTTCTGGTTCCCTTTTCATGGGCTTTTACTAGATTCTCAAATATTTTGGTCCTAATTAGCTCTAGTTTGTCATTTTTTGGGACTACTTCAGTATTCATGCCTTTGATGTTGTCCAGTCGTCTGAGGATTTCATAGGCCCCTGCATGTTGGATCATGTGGGTACCAAACACAGCGTAGTAGGGTTCAAACATAGTCGCATCATGCACCACACTCCTCAAGGAAAACGCCGCATCGCTAACATGTCGGTCCCAGTTCTTTTGGTCTCCTTTGAGATAGGACCTGATCTTGGCCAAGACCGACCTGTTAACTCTTTCCGATGCATTTGCTTGAGGTGAGTAGAACGCGGTGCGAACATGTTTGACCCCATACTTTTGCAAAAAGCTGGCAAACAGTTCTGAGACAAACTGTTTCCCGTTGTCCGAATGAAGAAATTCTGGAACACCAAAGACATGAAATACGTTCTCTTCTAGATATCTAACTACCTCGACTGCCGTTGCTTTCCTAATAGGTTTTAGGAAAACGTACTTGCTGAAGTGATCTAGCACTATAAATATATGTGTGTTTCCATTCTTTGTCCGGGGATAAGGTCCTAAAAAGTCTACATACAGTCTTTGGAAAGGTAGCTCTGTGATTGTCTGCCGTCCCATTGGCGGTCGAGATATCACATTCAGGGACTTATTGCACTTACATATTTCGCAGCATTTGACAAAATGCTGCACGTCAGTGGCCATACCAGGCCAGAAGTAACATTGCCTCAGCTTTGCCAAGGTCTTGTGTATACCCCCATGTCCTGCAGATGGGGAATTATGGGCTGATTCCACAAGGCTCCCACGCAACTCCCTCGGAATCCAGAGTTTCCAGGCTCTGTCTTCTTGTATTGCGTCGCCGGTCCGAATGTCTGTTCGTTTATATACGAATCCGTCCGAAACGCAAATGTCGGGAAGTTGGTCTTGTTTCTCGGTCACGGTTTTCCTTAACTCATCATACTCTTCCGAGGAAAAGAATGGTGAGCTAAGGTCTACCTGGAGTATGTCACGTTCGTTGGCGAGCTCCTCCATATGGATGCGAGAGAGTGTATCAGGGACTACATTTTGGACGCCCTTCCGATGCTCGATCTCGAAGTCAAACCCTTGAAGTTTTAGGCTCCATCTGGCTAGTCGGCCAGAGAGATCTTTTTGAGACATCAGCCACTTCAGACTTGCATGATCGGTTATGATCGTGAAAGGTAGTCCTTCAACATAGGCCCTGAACTTCTTAACCGACAGAACGGCCGCATAGCACTCAAGTTCCGTTACGCTATAATTTCGCTGAGCGGAATTAAGCTTTTGGGACATGAATGCTATGGGTCGTTCGTTGTTCTCCGCATCCATCTGGAAGATCACGCTCCCTACCCCTGTAGTCGATGCGTCACATTGTATGTAGAAGCGTTTCGTGAAGTCCGGATTCGTGAGTATGGGTGCGGACACCAAAGTCGCCTTAAGCCTTTTAAACGCGTTTAGCGCTTCGCCCGTCATGTTGAAAGTCAGTCCTTTCTTAAGGCAGTCGGTCATAGGGGCAGCTAAAGCTGCGAAGTTCGGAATAAATCTCCGATACCAACCTGTCATTCCCAGAAACCGACGGAGTTGTTTGGGAGTCTTGGGTACCGGAAAGTCGTCGACTGCAGACACCTTGTCCGGATCAGTTCGCAAACAGCCATCGCCGACTATATAACCTAGGTATTTTATTTCGCGGTAACAAAACTTACTCTTTTCGACATTTATTGTCAGTCCCGCTTCCCTGAGGCAAGTTGCCACTTCCGAGAGCGATCTGGTGTGCGTTTCAAAATCTGGAGAGCAAACCAAGAGGTCATCGAGATAGACAAAGACAAACTCCCTCAAACGAGCGGGTATGACTTTGTCCATTAGCCGGCACATTCTCTGGGCAGCATTGCACAAGCCGAACGGCATAACCGTGAACTGGTACAATGGCCGTCCAGGGACTGTGAAGGCTGTCTTCTCTCTTGATTTGGGCTCCAGAGGAATCTGCCAGAACGCGTCCTTTAGGTCAATACCGGATATGTATCTGGTATCCTGTAACCTACTCAGAAGTCCCTCTATGTGTGGAAGTGGGTAGGCGTCCTTTTTCGTTACCGCGTTTACCTTCCTGGAGTCCAGGCACAGTCTATTTTTGCCGGGTTTTCTCACCAGCACAACCGGCGAGCTCCAAGCACTATTGCTCTCCTCGATGACTCCCAAGGAAATCATCCGATCTAACTCGTCATATAAGAGCTTCTGAATCGCAGGCGAGATTGGGTAGTGTCTTTGTTTAATGGGAATCTTCTCGTCTTCCACCTCGATGACATGCTGTTCGAGCTTAGTCTTGCCCAACCCCATCACCGCGAATGAGGGAAACAACAGTTTGATCTGCTCCAACTGGCGTGATTGTGCTGATGAGAGCGCCTGGACCGGTGTTCGCTCCTTGTTCGGCGATGGCACGTCGAGTTCGCTGATCACGTTCGGGGCGACTTTGAACGCCCTCCAAAAATCTACCCCCAAATAAAGAGTTTGCTGCAAGTTTGGCACCACGAACAGCTCTAGTATTTGAGACTTGCTGCCCCATGAGATCGTGGTTTTAAATCGTCCCTCTATTCGTTGTTGATTTCCGTCAGCTGTTTTAATGTCAGTCGTCATTTTCGTCATTGATATGCGGTGCCTATCTAGGAACTCTAACGCTCCGTTTCCTAAGCAGCTAATTGATGCTCCGCTATCCAATAGGCCCAGGAGCTCTTCGCCGTCAATTCCTACTTTAGCGTAGGGCCTATTGTCGTCATTAAGGGATATCACAGATTCTAAAATGTTTCTCTTACGTCGTCTATTTATTGCACAAATTTCCCTAAGCCTATTAATTTTTTTATATTTTCTGCTGTTGCTAACAGACAGGGCCACTTCCTCGCCAAAGATTCTTTTTCTTGCTTCGGCGTATTCCTGAAGCCTTTGGTGAAGACTTTTTCGTGGGATCACATTCCGGATAGAGGTTTCTTTGGCCTTCGGTTCCCGCTTCAGGATTTGAAGTTGGTCGGTGCCCGTGATCCCCAGGTTTTCGTTCATTCTCTGGCTTGCTTCATCGTGGTCTGATTTTCCGGGTGAGTGCGATTCAGTGGCGGAAGGCTCCCGGATGCCCCGCCGACTTTGGAGTTTCCCTGGCACTTGGAACACTGAAAGTTTATACTTCCTTGACCACAGCTAAAGCAAGTCAGGGAATGAAATTGAGAGGGACAGGTCATTTGACTCGTTCCTACCTTTTTCGTTATGTCCGTTTGACCGTTCAGGTAAGTCCTATTTGCGTTTTCCCTTCTGTAAGGGTTAGTCTGTCTCTGTGTTCTGTTATTTTGGAGGGCAGCTATCTCCAAGTCCTCGTCCTCGTGCTGCTCATCATATGTTCTATGATGTGAGTGTGTGTGTTTGTCGAGTTCTGTTACGTGGCGTTTGAATTTAATGTCTCTGTCCGTTAAATGTTTTTCTGCTCGTCGACATTCGTCTCTTAAGTCTTGGATGCTCCTAATGGAACATCCGAAGATGAGCGTCGCGACCCGGTCTTTAATGTTTTGTCGTATAATGTCTACCAAGTCCCGTTCGTGTGGTCGGTTTGTCATCTGTAGTGTCAGTGAACGTATGTCGCTGTAAAAGTCGTCGAAGCTCTCATGGGGCAGTTGTCTTCTGTCCATTATTGACCTCAAAATTTCGTGGTCTCTACGATTGTCGCCAAACTGCCTACGCAACTCTCTTATGAGGTCATAATAGTTCAGACCTTCGTCATCCCTATTTTCCTGCATATACTGCCAGTACCATCTTTCAGCATGGTCAGTCAGGAGATGGTGGAATTGGGAGAATAAGTGAGTATCGGACAGGCCGTTCTGTCGCTGCAGGGTTTCGACTCTAAAAATAAAGCTTTCAGTGGACATTGTCCGCTGCGTACCGTCGAATTTGAGCCCCCACTTGTGAACCGGTAACTGAACCCTTCTTTCGGCATCTATGAAGGATTGCCGCTCCTCCGCCTGTTGCTGCCCTGGGAAAGTCTCCCGAGTTACCACTGACCGTTGTTGCCTAGTCGTTTCTTCGTTAAGTCGTCGGTCAGTTCGTGAATGTGGCTCACGTTTTGCTGCAACAGAGAGCTCGAGGTCATTGAGCCTGTTGTTAATAGCCTTCAGGCTGTCCTGAAAGGTCACCATCATGCCTTTCATGGTATCGGCGAATATGGCCATCGTCTCGCCTGGGTTCTCTCTTGCAGCACCGGAGACCATCTCGTGTATTCGTCTTGTACTTTGTCCGTCCTCTACCTGAGTCTGTTCTTGTAAGTCACAGTCCTCTACATATACGTTGTCTTGTCTTAAGTTGTCCGATCCTGCTATGGGGTTTGTTCGTTGTGTCAGACATGCTTTGTTTTGAGTTTGTACGGCGTCCTGTCTCTCCAGTGGAATCCTTTTCTTTGTAAATGTAAGTTCTATTCTGTTGTGCCGTTCACCGTAGTCGTTACGTCGTTTAGGAAGGGATGTTTGCTCGTCCCCTGATTCTTCGTGAATCGTTGAGATGGGGGGAGCTACCTTCAAGTTCGTTTCGTTGGTTCTGTCAATGTCGGTGTGTCGGTTGGTGAAGTCGTCTGGGGTAAACTGGAGAAAGTCGTAGGAGTAGGTCGTCAAGTCAGTAACGTCCAACCCCGATGTCCCTGTAGCAGGTGTTCTTCCCCTTACTTCCCTATTTTGGAAGGAAGTGCTGTTCCCCAGTGGTGGTAGCGAGGACTGTAGGTCCCAAGAGGAGGTGCTTTTAGGGACCGCCCCCGAGTTGGTATGCCTATTGTGGCTCATATTTTTTTTTTAATATTATTATTATTTTGGTATTTATTTTTATTTTTATGTTATATTCAAATTTTGTTTGTTTTAAATGTAAATTTTTTTTTTTTTTTTTTGATGTGCAGAAACGCGTTGGTGTGTGAACTACTGATCCGGTTCTCCGCAAACCGTTCTATAGATCGTAAGTTCGTTATGTAAAGTATTGTTAAAATCGACTCTACGTCAAGTCGGATTGTGACCGGTGTTTCGGATTCATAACGAGTGTTGAAATATGTCCTTTCCACCCTACCACAACTCGCTGTCCGGCTTAACCAAATGCTAGGCTGGCAGGACTTCTAGGGCACACTTCAACACGGCCAAAGTCCACAGGCCCATGTTTACGCCTCACGAAAGAACTGGCGAAAAGCCTTGATCTTTCGGTAGCAGCTAACATTTGGCCTGCCTACTTTGGCCCGCTCGTAGATCTTTCACAGACTTCAGACTACCTCACGAGATCCTCTGGCTATATGCCTAAGGATTGGAATAGCCGTCATCTGCCTGCTTCCGACCCAAGAGCATAAGGAGTCCTTGAACATAAAGAAGAAAGATAGAAAAGTAAAAAAATAAAGTTGAAAATTAAACTAATCGCGAAGGCTGTTGTAAGTCCAAGGTGATGACCTTCGAAAGTGAAAATCATCCCCTTGGAGTCTCAAACTGGCCTAGCCGAAATCGTTGGGCGCCATTGTTATGTTGGGAACCAGGGTCGAGCCACAGGGGCAACTTCGATACAGGTGAGGAGTACGCGGCATGCTTGTGGTTGCTCGGCTCAGCTCGTCGGACGGGGGTAGTTCTTGTCCCCTCACCATATACCACCTGCTCAACAAACGTTTTGTCCATGCCAAAAAGTTGTGAAAAGAGAGAAAAAAAGGAAGGAAGTTACTCTACGTAGACCACGGACGGACCAAAAAAGATAGAAAAGCAAAAATGAAGGAAAAGAAAATGTCCAAGGACCTGGGCCGATACCCAAGAGAGAGAAGGGAAGGAGCACGCGAACTAACCTAACTAGCCTACGCTTAAGCTAACTAATCTAACATTAAAAGCTAAGCCCTAAAATATAACTAAGCTAACTTAAAACTACACTAAAACTATCTTACCCTAACCGCAACTCACTTTCCCTAAATCTCTCTTTGATACCGGGTTCGTCATGAACACGAAACATGCCAGATGTTATTGGCAAAGGTTGGCCAGCCCACCCTTGTGTCTTTCGACACAACCTTAGCTATCACTCTGGCCGATGTTGTGAGTGATAGCCCCTCTACGAACCCTCCAGTCACAATTTATGTCAGTATGTACGTAGTGGAAAGTTCGTATGTCGTCGCGTCATGTCGTCAATGTTTGTATTGTCCTGTTATGTCATTGTCGACCTATAGAAGGACGGCCTTCACAGCTGTTCACACACCAAATGCGAAAATACTTAGCCGCGCATATTCAAATGCACAAAAAAAAACCAAAATTCAATGCCATGAAAGGCTATTTCAAATATTTAATCAATATAAAAAAACTTAAAACTACCGCAAAAGAAATTCAAAAAAAAAAATTAATCTAAAATTCTGCACTTAAAGCTATAAAATTAAAAACTAAGAATCCAAAAATATGTAAAAGACTTAAAACTACTTACGGTTCTATACGGTCCCCCGTTGTCCTGGTACCAGCACGACGAAGAACGGTGAGTTGATGTTGGCCAATATGGCCTCGGAGACGCGCACTATTTCAAGGGCAGAATTCACAAAAATTATTACCCTAGCCTTACTTAAAACTCGAATTAAAACTAATATTAAAATTAAACCAAAACTAAAACTATGATTCCAAAAAAAAACAAAAAAAAGGCAAATAAAAGATTTCAAAACTAAATCAAAATTCAAATTAACTTAAATCCAGTAAAAGGGTTAAATCTTTACGCCACTGCGTCTTATGGGGTGGGTGTGAGCACTTCTCGGTGCGTGGGGTTTTGTTGTCACAAACCAGGGAGGGAACACTACGCACTGCACTTTATGTTCTTTTTTGTATCTTATTGTCCTTTTATATATAGTTTCACTGTTTAATGATGTCACTTTTGTATTCTTGTTGGTGTTTTGTTATAAATTGTCTTTGTTCACTGTCGTTGTTGTTTTATATGTTGGTTGGCTGCGGCTCTGTGGCCGTACAACCAAAACCCGTTAAAGTGGTTTCGTCGGCCTCCACGGGAAACTGTCCCAGCACGGCACCAAGACGTTAAGGCCTAAGGTCAACAAAAAGGCAGAGGTTCGAGCACCAGCCCAAAAGTGATGGCCCAAATACCACCCAAACCTTGAGGAAAAATAGGTACTCTTAGCTTATTTTTCTTATAAAAGTCAACCTTTCGCCTACCTCTGCAGCGACTCACTCAGTCCACCAGTCCCTTTGCTCCACCACTTGTCCAGAAACGGAGTTCACACTACCTAAGTTTTAAAAATGTCTAAATACTTCACCTATGCGTATGTTTTTTTTTTTTCTTACTTACCAAAGTAAATGAACAAAATTATTTTACCAGTGTATGGCGAAATGCACGCAATTTACTTTATATAAAAAAACCGAATTAATTCTGAGGGCAACGACCGCTCAGGAAAACAAATTTGCACAGCTGTGACCAGTTGACCGTGAAATGTTGTACATATATATTGTATTTAGATCTTGTCCATTTCTTTTCTTTCTTTCCTTATCCTCTTTCTATACTATATTCCTTCCTTTCTCCTTCTATCTATACCTTTCTAATTTCCCTTTTCATTCAGCTAATCCTGGAAGGAGAAAGAAATAGTTCACCTTCCAGTCGTCAAGATTCGTTCTTTCGTTTTGTGTAGTCAATAAAATAAATACTCCTAGTCATAAAATGCATAATCTAATCCTAGTCACTAAAAAAAAATAAAATAATATAAAATAATAATAACGTATACCTACACGATTACACAACACAAAACCGGGAATGGGTTGGAATCGAGCCATCAGTTTCCAATTGGGGAAATTTAAAACGAAAGCATTTTAATATGCAAGGAAAGGAAGAGATTGGAAGAAAGGAGAAAGCGCAGACAAACTCGTAACAAAAAAAAAACACAAACTGTCAAAACATCGTGGCTGTCGGACGATTGGAGAGGATTGTAAGTATGGAGTTTTTGTTAGTTTTATTTTTGATTTTAGAATTAATATTATTATTATTCATAGGGAAATGATCTAGGAATTGGACAATGCAAGTTTCATCTACGCTTAACTGAGGTTTGGCTGCCGGGATACATATTGTACGCTTCGTGTCTCGGGTGAAATTATTTGTTTACATTCTTTTTCTTTAATTTGTCTGTTTTTCTTTGCAGGTACTGAAGTGTAAAGGATGATGGACGGAATCTGGACAATGAAGGAAAAGTTACAAATGTGGGTCAGTGGAAATTGATCAGCTGTGCTAATAAATTTTTGTTTATTTACAGGGTCAGTGCACTGCTCCGTAACACTTTCGATGTCAGCATTTCCTGTCTTCATGAAAGCTGTTGTTTTATGAAATTGGATGTTTATACCCTATTCTAGGGGTATATTAATTTTGACGCATAGTTTGTAACATACCTTAATATTGCCCGTAGACCGCTAAAAGTTACTATATTTATTATCAGCATCGATAGTAATGTCGATCTAGCCATGTCCGTCCGTCCGTCCGTCCGTCGGCAAAAATTAGGCCTTTAAACTGGACCTAGAGAGCTGAAATTTTTTATTTATTTTTTTTTATTTATTTATTTATTCATCTACCAGGTAGAACACCTTCACAGATTTCGCATAAAGTAATAAAGGTACATACAGTAAATATAAAATTACAAAAACATAATAATATGAGTTAATAAACTAAAAAATTGGCATTAATTACGAAAGATTGAAGTTAAAGCAGTAAGAGCGTCGCATTTAAATAAATCCCGATTTGAGGTTAAATCCAAGTTATTACCAATCGAATTAAACAAACAGATGCATCGAGTTATGGGTTCAGACAAACCATAGTTTGTTCTATGTGCCGGAGGTAAAAACAATTGTCTGTCCCTTAATACTCTGCTTGGTGCATAGAATGGTAGACTAAAAAGAAGTTCACTACAATTGATTCTGTTAGAGACAATATCTTTCAGGAACACCAAAGACTGCATCTTTCTCCTAACCACGAGAGTATTAAGGCCTAACAATAAGCAACGACTATTATAAGATGGAAGCTCAAAGTCTCTATTAAATCTCTTCAGAGCAAGGCGAGTGAATCGTTTTTGGACCCGTTCTATTCGAGAAGAGTGGACACCATAAAAAGGATCCCAAATTACACAGCAGTACTCTAATCTGGATCTTATTAAAGAGCAGTAGAGAGTTTTTAGTACGAATGGATCACGAAAGTCTTCACAATTTCTTCTAATGAAAGCCAGAAGGGAAAACGATTTAGAGGCAATATAGTCGATATGCAAATTGAAACATAGTTTACTATCGAAAATAACCCCAAGATCCTTAACTTCAGAAACTCTAGTAAAAGCAACACGTCCAGCTTCGTAAGAGTGCAGCAAGGGACTATGAGAACGAGAAATCGTGCAAACTTTACATTTCGGCAAACTAAGCTCCAAATCGTTCTCGGAACACCATTGTAAAAATAGGTTCATCTCAAGTTGGAATGTTAAACAATCCGAGAAGTTGGAGACTTTACAAAACATTTTGAAATCATCTGCAAATAACAGACAATCGCATCTTGTGAAAAGTTGAGGAATTTCATTTACAAAGAGTAAAAATAGCAACGGCCCTAAATGGCTTCCTTGTGGGACACCAGAAGTTGCGGTTACCACGTTCGAGAAAAAACCATCAACTTCGACGATACATTTCCTATTGAAAAGATAAGAAGAAAGCCACTTCAAGATGTTAGAATGAAACCCGAGCTTGGCTAACTTTCCTATCAATAGTGAGTGATTGATTCTGTCGAAGGCTTTAACGAAATCGGTATACAACACGTCGACCTGCACACCGCTTTCGATCGAATTAAGACAGAATTTAGAAAATAGGGCTAAGTTTGTCGAAGTAGAGCGACCGGAAACAAAACCATGTTGCATAGGGGATAAATGTTCCTTTACATTGAAATACAATTTATCCTTAACGATTTTTTCAAAGAGCTTTGGGATAACTGAAAGCTTGCTTATAGGCCTATAGTTTTCAACTAAATGTTTATGCCCGCTCTTATGAATAGGCGATATATGAGCAATCTTCCAATCGTCCAGAAAGTCACCGGTAGAAAGAGAAAGGTTGAAAATTAATTTTAACGGCAGAATTAGTGAAGACGAACAATTCTTCAAGAGAACGGGATGAAGCGAGTCAGGACCAGCGCCTTTGTTAGTATCAATACTATTAAGGGCAAGAAGAAGATCGTCGTCAGAGAGCTCCAAGTTGCCAACATCAGTGATGGTACTAATATGTCTAAAACAATGATTTACTGCATTATTAGCGGGTAAAAAATTAGAAGCGAAGAATTTAGCAAAAAGTTCACTCGTAGATTCGTATCCGTTTAACCATATACTCTCTAGGGTCCCGAAATAATCAAGTTTACGAATTTTTGAAATCCGCCCACAGACACGCCCACAAACTCAAAAAAACAAAATTTTGGAAAAAATCGAATTTTGAGTTAGGAAGCTGAAATTTTTTATATATGATCTATGACTCCTAAAACTGCTCGGGATATAAAATTTTCAAAATCCGCCCACTGCCACGCCCACAAAAAAATAAAACAATTTTATTGAAAAACCAAAATTTGAGCTAGGGAGCTGAAATTTTTAATATATACTCTCTGGGGGCCCTTTAAGCTCATGTATAAATATTTTCAAAATCCGCCCACTGACACGCCCACAAATAAATAAAACAATTTTTTTGAAAATCGAAAGTTTGAGCTAGCGAGCTGAAATTTATAATATATACTCTCTATGGGCCCTTTATGCTCATGTGTAAATATTTTCAAAATCCGCCCACTGGCACGCCCACAATTATTTTTTTTTGTTTTTGAAAATTCAAAGTGAGCTAGGGAGCTGAAATTTATAATATATACTCTCTAGGGGCCCTTTATGCTCATGTGTTATTTTTTTTTAAATTCGCCTACTGACACGCCCACAATTAAATAAAACAATTTTATTGAAACACCCAAGTTTGAGCTAGGGAGCGTTTTTTTTTTGATAAAATCCTTTAAATGTTATATAACAAAATATGTAGAGCGTTCTTAACAATTCAACCATACTTAGACTTTTGTCACGCCCACTTATGAGGGATAGGAATAAGAATAGGGTATCCAACAGTTCGCCCAAGCGGACTGTAGCCCGTCCCTATGTTTTTTTTTTTTTAAATTGTTCGACGGCAGAATGTAGTATGCAGGTTTCACCATCAGATACAATTTTCTTTGGTTTTCCAAGAAACTGTATTCTTTGCTTGATTGCGCCGATGAGTGCTATCCTGTTTCTATGTTCTAATTTATGTATTGTAGCATATTTCGTGAATTTATCTATTGTAGTAAGCTACATTTTATTCCTTTCTGGAAACCATAAATATCTATGTGAATTATATCGTTAAACTGTTTTGGTGATTCGGTAATTTGCATTGGGATTTGCAGTGGATTTCGATCATGCTTAGCTACATTGCAAACTTCGCAGTTGTTAATGAATTTATGTATTTCGGTTTGTAAGTTAGGAAAGAAATATTTTTTCTTTAATTCGGAAAACATTTCGCTTATTCCTCTATGTTTTTTGTCGTTATGTTCGTCTTTTATTATAGTAATTATATCGTTTTTATCTGTAACATCCATTAATTTAGTATTTGATTTTAATAGTTTCACATTCCTATTCATTGGAAAATATTTCACGTTAAGGTCTTGGAATTTAAGATATAATGACATATCCTCGCAAAATATGCAAATGAGTCCTTTACTTATTATAAGTCCTTTCATTATTTTTAATAGGTTGGTTTTGTGTTTCTCTAACTGAACGTGGTTTTGTATTTTTTTATGTATGATTTTTATAGCAATCTTTTGTTTTGGGCCATAAGATAAGTATATCTGATTTTTATATAGGTTTACGGGTTTTTCTGTAATGTAGATATGTCGCGTCTCATCCTCCAAAGCACTGTGAATGGTAGCACCAGTGGATAATGCTTCGTTGTTATTGTCGCACTGTTCCGAAAGAGTAATACTTTGAGGTTTGTTTCTATCACAAGTGCTATTTTCAGCTACCTCATTGTTAAAGATATCTATCACCTAAAGTAACTACGTCGTTACTATTGGATTAATCTGGATCCTGGTTAACGTATCTGCTAAGCCCATCTGCTACAAAGTTGTCTTTCCCTTTGAGGTACTCGATGTCGAAATCGTATTTGTTTAACATGATCTTCCACCGCTGGAGTTTCATGTTTGGCTCCTTTATACCGTTTAACCAGACGAGCGGCTTATGGTCTGTGCGGACAGTGAATTTCCTACCGTACAGATACGTTCTAAAATACCTTACGGACCAGACGACCGCCAGTAGCTCCTTCTCTATTGTTGAATAATTTAGCTTGTGGTGATTTAAAGTGCGTGAAGCATAGCAAATAGGATGGTTATTTTGGCTGAGCACTGCTCCTAGCGCATAATTTGACGCGTCCATAGTAAGGACGAAGGGCTTGTTAAAATCAGGACTTTTCAGTATAGGATCGGTAGTGAGTAACAACTTTAATTTATAAAAAGCGTTCACATAGTGGGGGTCTAAAACATTTATCGTTTCCGATTTTTTTTAAATATTTTATCATTGGGTAAGCAACTTTAGCGTAATCTTTTACGAACTTTCGGTAATAACCGGTTATTCCTAAAAACTGTTTTATACCCTTCGTGTTTTTGGGTATTGTCATTGCTGTATTTATTTTACCTTATTTTCGTCCGGTTTCACTCCATTATTTATTATAACGTGACCCAGAAAAGTAGTATGCAAATTGGCAAATCTGCATTTGCTTACCTGAATTTTTAGATTGCATTCTTTAAGTTTTTGAAAAATTTTCTTTAAAGAGTCTAAATGTTCTTCAAAACTAGTAGAAAATATGAGGATGTAGTCCAAGTATACGACACAAATTTTGGTTATAAAGTCCTTTAGAGTTATATTCATTAATCTCTGAAATGTCGCAGGGGCATTCTTTAGCCCGAACGGCATTCACAGAAATTCATAATGACCAGTCTTGGTTGAAAAGGCAGTTTTATGTCGATCTCGCGGATTAACTTCCATTTGATAGAAACCTTTTACGAGATCCAAAGTTGTAAAATAATTACATTTTCCTAATTTGTCAAATAGATCATCTAAATTGGGCATCGGGAATTTGTCATCAATGGTCTGAGCATTGAGCTTCCTATAGTCGACAACAAGTCGCCATTACTTTTGGCAGCTATTGTCGACTTTTTTTGGTACTACCCAAATGGGCGAATTTTAGGGACTGCTGCTGGGTACGATAATTCTCTGCTCTAACATCTCATGTATTTGCTTGTCAACTTCTTTTGTATGCATTTCCGGATATCGATATAGTTTACTGAATATAGGCAACTCATTGTTCGTATTAATGTGATGCCTTATTTCGTTTGTAAATGTTAAATTATCTCCAACTTTATAAAATATCGACCTATACGAATGAAGCAATGTCTTTAGTTTCAAGCAATCGGCTTTATTCAAATGGCTGGCAAATATTTTATCGGTGATTTCGTTTGAAGATACCTCAGTACAGAAAACATTTGATAAAATATTTTTGTGATAATTGTTGGCGTACATTTCCTCTTCTTTGTTCATATAACGGGTCCGCCAAATAACTTTTTTTTTTTTGAAAATGCTATAAAAAAAACTACTGCATATTTTCTCAAATTTCTTTTTTTATTTGAAAGTACAATCCTTCCGGTTTTTTTTTTTTTTTTTTTTTTTTTTTGTCGGGATGTGTGAAACTTTCTGCACTGGAGCACTCAGACTCAATACTGGTCCATTGTACTGCCAGGCAGACACACCACATTTTACTGTGGGAATTTACTCGTTTTTCTAAGAAAAACGAGAAGGCGCTTCAATGATAAGGAGCTTAGGTTTACAGCACTCACCATATCCGCACCAAATACCTGCCACCTGATACGAGCAAAAGCAGGACAATCACAGACGAAATGTTCCGCAGTGTCGTCGCTTTCTCCACAGGCTTCGCAGTTGGTGGTGTCGCTTAGGCCTAGCACCTTAAGGTGTTTGGCAAAAGCGTAGTGTCCCGTAAGAACGCCAGTAGTCTGTCTGCAGTCTTTTCTGTTGAGAGACAACAAGAATGCCGCGGATTTCCCACAGACGTCGGGGAGCATTTGCTTAGTCTGCCTGCACCCTGGAGAGTCATGCCAACGGCGATTGTGTTCATAGGAAACCCAACCGTCAATGGAAGCCCTGACCGAGGACGCAGGCAGACAGATCGCTGGTTCAGGTCCTGAGAGGTCCCCCTCTGAGCCTTGTCTAGCAAGTTCATCGGAGATTTCATTTCCCGTGATCCCGTTATGACCCGGGACCCAGACAAGTTTAAGTGAATTCAGCCTTCCGACCGAATTCAGAGATATCTTGCATTCACGTACTATTTTGGAGGTAGTTAAGGGTTTGAGTAAGGCCTTAAGCGCAGCCTGACTGTCGCTACAGACGCAGATACTTCGCCCCCTCCACCTGTTCCTCGTAACATAGTCCATGGCCATTAGGATAGCATAAGTCTCTGTTTGGAAGACTGACGCATGTTTGCCTAACGGAAAGAAAAGTCTAACGCTATCGCTCTCCACGAAGACACCAGCACCAGATCCTTGATCGGTTTTGGAGCCATCCGTAAAGATTCGACTGCATTCCCTTCCAGGTTCAGAGTCCGGCCAGAGCCAGTCCTGGACGCGAGGAAAGTCGACCTCGTATTTGCGCTTTAGCCGAAGTTCCGGTGTCATCGCATCAGACGGCATATCCATAAGACAGGAGTCGAAGGACAACCGTTGCGCAAGTTCATCAAAACTCCAGTGCGAGTTATACCAAAAGCCACCTCTTGTAAGACGTGAGATAGCCTTGATTGTACAGCCCATGATGTAAACATCAAGGGGCGGAAGGTTCAATAGTGCATCTAGGCCGGAGCCAGGCGTGCGTAACCTTCCGGTTAATAATGGAAAATAATCTTTATAATAATGGCTTCAACACCTGAACCAGTTGGACTTTGTATGGCGTCATACCAAGGTCTTTATGCAAAATTCGTCTCAATGATGTCTCCGAAATGTTCAATTGTTGAGAACGACGGTGAATTGATGTTGATGGCGCTTCACGCACACTTTCTGCCACAGCAGCAATATTCTCGGGTGTACGCACTGTTTTTGGCTTTTCACGCTTTGGTTTATCGATGGGGATGCCAGTTTCTTTCACTTTTTTCACAAGATAACGAACATACGGAGTTGACGGTGCTTCTCTTCTTCCAAAATCCGTACGCAATTTTCGCACACATTCTGCAACATTACCATAATTTTCAAAATAATGTCGCAATATTTCCCAGCGTTGTTCAAGCGTATACACAACCATATTCGTTCAGCGGAAGGATAAAACTAATTATCTGTCAAATCAGACATGAGCTAAGTGTTACCATTCACGAAATAAGCACTATTTGAAAAAAAAAAGTTAGATGGCGGACCCTTTATATAGGTATATTCGCACAGTCTGTTATTAGTGAGTGATTTTTATAATCAATAACTGAGTTAAGGTGAACTAAAATATTATTACCTAGTAAACCGTCAAAATGTTCATGGAATTGATACTCTAGAAAATTAACAAAGCAATTTTCTTTATGAAATTCCTTAAATAAAGGGATTCGGTACTCAATGTTTGTTTGAATGTTTCGCCCGAGTACTTTAAGAATACGGTTTTCGGAGCGTATGCTCCACTTTGGATTACACAAATTTGGATTAATAATGCTAAACTCGGCACCGCTGTCGACTATAAATCTAAGGGGTTTTATGTAATTTTCGATTACTAAATAGGGTAATTGTTTTCCCGAACTATTGGAAAATTTTGTTGGTTCTCTGAGTCGTGTTCGTTATGCGATGTATTAAGTGTAATGCCCATTGGCTCAGCTTCGTAGTCTTGCCTTGAATGATTAGGCCTATTACTATTGTTATTATTATTATGTTGTCTGCCACCGTTTGTTTGACGTGATTGGCCACTTTGTGCATGGTTGTTATATTGTCTTGACTGACTGCTGTGTGCATTGTTATGATTTTGTCGAGATAGTTCGGCTTGCGTATAGTTATTGTTATAATTGTTTCTAAAATGTTGATTAGTGTGTCCCTGGTCAATGTTATTGGTTTGTCTTGATGTTCCAGCTGGTAAATAGTAAATAGCTAACTCCGGTCCAAAGGACTGGTGATTGATCTCAATGATGATATTGTAGGCTTCGATTAGAGCCATAGGATTTCTACTAAGTATTATTGACTTAGTTGGTTCCGGTTAATTGTTTTTAAATGTTTTGTTTCTAAGGCTATCCTATTATTAGATGCAATCATTTGCTGATCATTGCCGATATTCTGTAGCATTCATGAATTATTTATTCTACATAAAAGGGTGTTTATCTGATCATAGAAGTCCTCTATATTTGTATTTAGTCTTACCGTCCTTATTTTATCTAATAGAGTATGAACTGAAAGCTTTTCCCCAAAGTTATCTTTTAATATTTCCCTGATTTGACCACAAGTTTCCATTCTGCCATGCATCTGAATTATACATCTAGCTTTTCCTACGATTTTATCTTTTATATAACATTTTAGAACGGATTTACTTACAAGCTCGAATGAATCAATAGTCGGTATCAAAGAGTCTATCCTATCCAAAAATTCTATTAGACTACGTTCGCTCCCGTCATACGCGGGTATTTTATGTATTAGGTCTAATATTAATCTAAATTTATCAGCTGTGTTTAAAGCTTCCATGGTGGATTTTTTTTTATTATTCGGGTACCTGTTATGTTGTTGATGATTTCGCCTGGTGTGTTTTCGTTTCTTTGCTTGGTAGTGTTAGAGTTGTAATGGTGTAATAGCTAAATTCTGCTTTTCAGTTGGATGCTACTATTCTTATTTCGGCTGTTCCGCACTTTTGCCGATTGCGTGGGAGCTTTTTTTTTTGTGTGTTGTTGGCGCGTTTTTGGGGGCTGTTTACGAGCTATTTTAACTTGAATTGAATCGTTGTTGTTTTCTCACTGTTTTTTTTTTTTTTTTGGTCCGCGACTGTAGGTACTGAACTTGACAAAGAGCAGTTACTTGTAATTATCGCGCACAAATTTGCTGAGTGATAAAAAATCTGCGAATCTTTATTTCTTGTTTTTTTTCTCGCAACACCAACACCGTGAATTGTATCGCTTTTTATCAATCTTTTTCTTTTTTTTTTGTTGCAACACTCACTCACTCATTCGTATTTTTTTCTAAGAAGATGATTGTTTCACAAAGTTAAATTAGTGTTTTAACGCGTGCTTTTTTTCCGACTGCGCCAGTTTTATTTGATGTAAGGAAAACGAAAAGGAACACTTTATAATAATTAATAATAGTCTTTATTGGTTTAACTCCACTTTACAACTGACAAGAGCTTAATCCTAGCTTGTGTATTCTGGTTCGGACGCTCACTCTTCAACTTCACATGAAGATGTAGAGAGAGAGAAGAACCAGATTTTGGCAAGTTCCATCGCACACTTGGTGTTTGATCTCAAACAGCGAGTGTAGCGAGGAGGATGACTGCCACTTTGAGCATCATATGAGTTTTTACTTTATTATGTAACAATATATAAAATATAATAGTCAACTTTTTTGGACCGATTTTAGCCAAAAACATTGTTTTTTTTATAAAATCTTTTAAACCCCTTTTATTATGTTTAACAACATAAATCGTCGCTCCAACATTTTGGGGTATACGGCAAATCAGTATACGCCGAAATGCACTTTTTGAACTGGGTATGAAGTCTTGCGTTTTCGCGGGCAATATTTTCAAATTAGTTTTCAGTTTGCTTCTATCTCTTTCCATTGCTGAGATACTCAGAATGGTTTTGAGGTTTATCCATCAAAATCATCAAAATCATCAAGTTCACGTACCTACTGTTTTGAAGGAAACGCTAATTTTGACGTATACGACAAATTTTCCACACAATTTACGAAAATCTATTACAATCTACGAGTTTCGCAGTGGCAATGAAAAAATATAATAAAATGAAAGGGTTGATGTTCCTTATTGAATGTACAGTAGGTGGAGCACACTTTTCCAAAATCGTCGGTCGATGGTACCGTCACCATTCGGATGCAATCGTTTTGTTTATATTGAAAGTGTTTTTTACAACTCAGTAGTAACTAATTCTTTGAGATCAGAAAAAACGATTAATACTAACTCCCAACTCACTCCATTTTAATTGGAATACAGATCCAATACAAGTTTTACGACTACCCCCAAGATTATCGTTTTTGGCGACTGTCGTCCCCTTTTTGCGACTTTCGTTGCTCTAATTGAAGTATAATTTAGAATGTTCATTATAAAATATCAGCAGTTACGGTTTAATTGACACAAAAAGTGCCATATACTAAAGTTTTGATAAAATTGCAAGCCAGATGGGTCATATTTGGCATAAATCTGTCGAATATATTCATGAAGGCTGTCATACAAATCAGCAAATCTAGTATGATCAGTTGATGAACACGAACACAAATAACCAGGCTGATTTTGACAGATAAGCATGGCATTTGGTCATGTAATGAAATCAGAAGTTTCGTACATATGTTAGAAAAATACTAAAATAAACATATCCTATTTTTTTGGCACATTTCTTAATTTTAATATTTGTGTAAAATCTGGCAAATGGATATATAAATTCTTCCAGCAACTTTTCAACGAATGATATAAATGGTTCGCCCTTCCAAAAAAAATGTAGTTTCAAAAATATAACATACATTTTTATTGGAAACAAGATTACTGCTAACTGCACCAGTTCGTCGTTGCCTGTGTCCAAAAATTGCATTGGCCAATATGTTCGAGTAGACTACATAATTATTGTCGGTATCGGGTACCCGCTTGCCTAACGTTGCTGCGCTTAACAAAAAGAAATACATGTTTTTTTATTAACAAACAAAATTGCAAAGCAAACTTGGTTTTGACCAAACTTAACAGAAACTCTCTCTCAGACAAATACCAAATATTGCCTGAATTGAGCTCAATCGGTTCGGTAGTTAAAAGGGCTGCAACAACAATACGAAAGAAAGAAACCTCGATTGAATCACTTTTTGTTCACTTTCACACCAACTTATTTTTATCATCGAAATCACCGATTGGTTGTGAGAAAAAGAACTTTCCGATGTTCGATTCGAAAAAAACAAGATCATTCACTAAGAACGCTGAAATATGTATCGAATATCGTACATTTCATGTTAACAACTCAAGCAGGTTTAATAATTGCATGCATTGTCAGGAAAAGTTATCTTAATAGATATTGATTTAAGCATTCCATTTCAGACCTGTCAGACACCGTAATTGCTGCAATCAAATACGTTAACACTTTTTAAGATCTTCCGTTTTTGATGTATGGAAATACGTTTATGTGTAGGTACATATAAAGAACAACAGTTGACAACAGTTGAGCTATAAAGGCAACGAGTGCTCATTACCCTGATTATATTTAGTATACGAAGGTTAATAACTTTATGTAGGTTAAGTAGATCACGTAGGTTCAAATTTTATAAAGAAAACAAATTAATAACGACTAATTAGCTGGGTTCTTTGGCTTTATTAGTTTTAGAGTTTGACTTAAACTAAGAGAGTCAAACGTGTCCGCGATATCCCGATCTTTAATAAGTTTTATCGGTTGTTTTTGTATTATGTTGAGTAGCTCCAAATATGTGATTTAGTCACCGGTTCAGATATGAGCGTTAAACTCAAGTTTGGGCGAATAAACGACTTATAAATTTTAGAAAGATCAGAAGGGGTAAAATATTTCTTTATTTAATTTTTAAAGAAAATAATAGATGAAATAAAGAAATAATCTTCTTCTTTCTAAATGGCGGTGAAGCTATGATAAGGATTAAAGGGGTCATAACCCTCCCACCTAACTGCATCCCTACTGGTCCGCCTGTGGGGTTCGCTGGTTCGACCTGCATAAACATCGTCAGGTTTCCTGGTTTCGGGTTCCTTCATCACTGAAGCCAATCAAATGCGGGTGTTGTTGCATTTGTCTGATGATCCAGGACTTTAAGGCCTGCCTCATGCTTACGATTTCGACACGAGCATGATCAAATTACTGAGTATTAATCGACCATTTACGACACCGGTGATCTCCACCTGTGTCAGCTTATGGATTTGCATGCACGGGCATCATATGAAAAACCTGAAATAAGCCTTAATTCTGCAGTTGAAGAAACCCCTGTTTTGATAATTACTATTGACTGAGGTTTTGAATGGAATTGTAGGAAACACTATTATTAAAATTCTCCCAATGTTCAAAAGTCAAAGAAAAAGTATTTAGCACTAAAGAAACTACGGGTCCTTAAAATTAACTTTTAAACGTCCAAATAGCCTTGAACCTATTCCTGACCCATTGGTCAGAAGTCCAACCGACTTCCCACTGGCACTATCCCAAAATGAAACCCTATCGAAAATATCGGCCGGAAAAAGAAGTCAGATCGGCGAACAATTTGGGCAAAATGTAAAAACACCCAAGGAAATGTGGTGGGTGTTTTGTCATAATGCATTCTGCATTGTTTATGGAAGGAATGTTGCCTCCCGCAACCCCCCTCTTTGGGATCGCTGTTGGATTGGAAGTAGGTGTGCTAGATGCCACTCTCAAAGAAGGAATCAAAAAAAAGGCGAAATAAAAAATTGCCCAAAATTCTGTTGGGTTTTCTGATAGCATGCCAAAACGTCAAACCATTTTTTGACATTTTCCCCATTTTTCCAGATTTGGTTTTTGGCGATTTGTCGCGGTACCCATTTCCACAAGTATAAATCATTCTGTGAGAAACATTTTCTAATAGAATAGAGCATAGGTTAGGGTAGGCTAGGTTAGGTAGACGTGGCTGTCAGCTAAAGCCAACACACTTAGACCAATATTAGGTCCATTGTGGTACCACACAGATCTGGCAATTACCCTCAATGCTCGTTTAATCAGCTTCTTATGAAGCGCGAAAGACTTCTAACGCCAGTGTTGGCTAAGTCGCTTGTGTCATTGAACAAGAGGTCCCCTAGATGGAGATTTCTTCTATGGATGAGCGCAGGACAAGTGCAGAGAAGGTGAAGTATAGTCTCCTCCTCCTCCTCGTCCATGCAACTTCTGCAGAAGTCGTTTGAGTACACGCCAAGTCTAGATGCGTGCCTGCCTATTAAGCAGTACCCTGTAATGACACCTATAGTGGAGCTAATATGCAGTCGGTTTAATGAGATTAGACACTTAGAGCGCCGCAGATCCAGCTTTGGCCAGATCCGCTAAGTCGGTAGACATGTATTGCTACTTGTCCACCTAAGGTTTGTTCTCTCGATTGCGGACGGATAGCTTGAACAAGAGTTTGCAAGTAGCGATTGGTATACCTAGGGACCCTTTATCAGATATATCCGAAAGAGATGAGCGGCAATCTTGACTATGATGGAATTTGAAGAGACTGAGTCCAGGGACTTAATCGCGGCCTGACTATCTGAGAAGATACGGATATCCTTTGAGGATATCACATTCCTCTTTAGCCACGTCAGGGCTTCTTTTATCGCTAACATTTCCGCCTGCAACACGCTACAGTAATCAGGAAGACGGAAAGAGGGGCTAAGATTTAGCTTTTCCGAGAAAACGCCTCCACCTACCCCATCGCTAGTTTTTGATCCTTCAGTATAGAAGTGGATCGATTTATCCTCCGCAAATGCATCATCATCCCAGAATGATCTGGACGGAATGGTGATTTGGAAGTTTTTTCGGAACTGCAAACGGGATATTGTGTGTCTATGTTTCTGGGTAGAGACTTAAAGGAGTCTAGAATAATGGAGTGGCCAATATTCTTATTGGTCCACTGTGAGATAGCTTTTAAGCGGACAGCGGAACATGCCGCTGTTTGCATGCTAAAGATGTCGAGGGGTATCAGGTGTAGCATAATGTCCAGTGCAGCGTAGGGGGCAGTACGGAGTGCTCCGCTAATGCACAGACACGCTGAACGCTGGACTTTGCCCAGCTTGTCGCGGTAATGCGTAATGCGGGGTTGTATACCCCACTTGTTGCCAATGGCTTTTTTGCAAGAGAAAAGTGCTACTGTAGCTTTCTTGACTCTTTCTTGTATATTGGGTTTCCAAATTAACTTCCTATCGAAGATTAAGCCCAAAAATTTTGCTTCGTCATAGAAAGTTAAGCTTGTACCGTTAATAGAGGGAGGGTCAATATATGGGATTTTATATTTCCTGGAAAAGAGGACAAGCTCGGTTTTGTGGGAGTTAACTCCCAGTCCGCACCGATTAGCCCATCTCGTTACCGTGTTAAGAGCGTTTTGCAGGAGTTCCTTTATGGTGTTGAGGTGTTTTCCAGAGACGGCAATAGCAACATCATCCGCATAGGCAATCACTTTGCAGCCCTCCCCTTCCAGGTTTATCAGTAGTTTGTTCACCACCAAGTTCCAGAGAAGGGGAGAAAGAACAACGCTTTGCCGCGTCCCTCGACTGACAGACTTCCTAGCAGATGTTACGCCCAGTTTTGAATTGATAATACGAGTAGTGAGCAGTAGATTGATCAATTCACCAAGCGAGCTATCCACATTCAGTTCTGTCAGTGCATTTGCGATTGCAGATGTGTTAACGTTGTTAAAGGCGCCTTCTATGTCAAGGAAAGCCACCATGGTATGAATAGAGCATACATTTTCCAGATGTAATAATCAGGTCGGCCATATAACGAGATCTAACAGCTACCTAATAGTACACATAATATTATAAAAGCTATTGTGCTGAATTATAGTCGCAGCAAATCGGTAGGAGCTCCATAAGAGTCGGTAAAGAGACATGGGGAACTCACTATAAACCAGCACCTCCCGTGAAAAGAACGGGAAACTCACAGTAAACCAGCATCCTAAACGGATCAAATTCAAACGTGCCATCTTCTCCCGGTAAACTCTATAAACACTAAATTTTCATGATTCAAAACGACATAAAGGAAATTGACGAAAAACAAAAATTAAAACCAGGAAAAATTGTGTGGTATCACATAAAAACCAATTTGAATTGTGACATTATCGACAAAAAACAATGTCAAAAGTCGTTCACCCTCTCTATCACCCATTTCAGTCCAACTAAACTTGTCAAAATGTAAAATAAATTAGAGAAAACATAGAAAGAAAAAAACAGAATGAATAACATACTTACAGGAGCAAGTCTGTCAAAGAAAATCCAAATAAAAACTGGATAAACTGAAAACTCGTGGCTTCAATGGCACAGTGCATGAGTGCTTGCCTGAGAAGACGCTGGTCTAGGTTCGAATCCCAGTGGAAGAAATGGATTTTCGGGATAAAATTAAGGAAAAAGACAGACCAGCACCACAGGAGGAGTCTGATGATCGGTTGTGGCAAGCCGTGAAACAGCGCTGTAACTCCAGCCATCCACTTCACGTAGTAACGAATGTAAGGTTATTCATTCAAAACAACATAAATTTTCATGAATTAAAACGCTAAAAGCAGCCTTAATTTAAGCAAAAAACATACGGAAACACTACATTCCGATTAGGCGAACCGTTGGATACACCTTTCCTATTCCTTTCCCTGAATAAATGGTCGTGACAAAAATCTAAGAAAACGATTTTATTGGAACAACAAAGTTTTTGTATAAAAACGCCCCTTAAAAGTGGGCATGGCAGAAAACTTTATATAAAGGAATTTTTTAAAACTACTTTAACTACGTACTTTGCCAATGATTTCTTCAATAAAACGTTTATTTTTAAAAAGCGGACGCCACGTCAGACGGCTGATTTTAAAAATATTTGCACATGAGCATTTTTAAAAATATAATTGGTATTTACGATATGCAAAAAAGAAAAAGAAGAAAAGAATACAAAGGAAAAGAAAGTTATCAAGGAAGAAAAGTAAGAAGTAAGAGAAAGAGGAGTTAAATATAAACATTAATCTTTATTGCTGCAGGTGTCTCTAGAGAGTACCTATATGTTCCAAATTTCAGCTTCCTACCTCAAACTTTGATTTAAAAAAAAAATTCTTCTAAATTGTGGGCGTGTCAGTGGGCGGATTTAAAAAAATCGTTTAACATGAGCATAAAGGGCCTCAAAGGAGTATATTTTATAAATTTCAGCTGCCTAGCTCAATCTTTGACTTCTTGATTAAATTGTTTTTTTTTTTAAATTGTGGTCGTGTAAGTGGTCGGATTTTAAAAATGTCAACTCCCGGGCATTCTGGGGGTCTAAAGACCGTATATTAAAATTTTCAGGTTTTTAGGTCGAAATTCGATTGTTATAATATATTTGTTTTTCGAGATCCTGGGCGTGGGTCTATGGGCGGATATTAAAAGTTGTTACACTTGATTATGTTGGGCCGCAAGAGAGTATATGGTTGATATTTCAGCTTACTAGCTCCAGTTTAAAGGTATAATTTTTGCCGACGGACGGGCGGACATGGCTTGATCGGAATTACTATCGATACTGATCACGAATATAGTAACTTTTCGGAGTCTACTGGCAATATTAAGGTATGTTACAAACTATGAGTCAAAATTAATGTTCCCTTAGAATATTATACAGACACCATTTAAAATCAATTTGCAAATTAAGACCATCAACCCTAACAGCCATGTCAACTCCATATTTATTGCATTTTTTACTATCAAAAAGCACGTAAATGCGAAGACGATAATTTTAAAATAAGCGGATACTGAAAACACAGACTCAGCACTCTGCGCTCTGCGTCATATTCTTTCCTAGCGTTTGGGTAATTCCGCAATGGAGAATAATAAAAATTACCTAAGTACATGGAATGAACTGATTAGGAGTCATCTCTGTACATGAATAGTCTTAGGTTAACTATAATATAAGTTTGAGAAAACAACTGCAACAAAGAATCAACTTAGGCTTTTCGTAAACTAAATCTGCTTTTCTTTGCTCACAAGCAATTCATTTTTTATTTTACTTGCGGAACAAAACGATTCAGATACTTTGACGTCCGATTGCTTTTTGTTCTGCAGGTAAAATAAAATGCAGGTAACATTTAACGAAGACGCTATGCTCAAAGCATTAAAACTGACCTTGAGTGGTAAGGTCACACCCAAATAGAATGTACTTGTGCGTGGCTAACTCTTGAGCTTAAGCTAACAAATACTTTACGGCTGTATACTTAGTAGCCTTAGTCATGAAATAAACGTGTGCTTTTTATTATGTGGAAAAGATAAAAAAAGGCTAATACTCTGTTATCAAACATGTGGACATATCAAGTTTAAAGTTCAAAACAACCATAGATAAAAATCCGCCTGGCTATTGTATTTTTTGATGAAATTCATGCGTTAATTTATTGGTTATAAAATAACAGACGGCATGGAGAAGAACACCGTAATTCGACCGAAAAGGCGACAAATTCCGGTTTTGTATGTGCGTATAATTCTAAGAAAACACTCGAATATGTTCATTGAATTGAACGAAAACTCTACTTGTCCCCTCTGCGGTTGCCAGTGTCCCACAAGACATCTCCGTATCAGATATTAAATGTATGACTGGATCGGACAAAACTTTCTCGGTTTTATGCCCATTTGTTCTAAGTGACTGATATACAAGTATACCTATCAGCTGAAATATCAATATTTTTTTTTCATCACTTCTTAGGTTTTGAGATATGGCCCGTCATTTAGCTATTTCCTTACCTACCCTCATGTTATTTGAAATAATGAAGCAGATTAAAATGGTTAGATCCGTATTGGAAAAAGTGAAGTTCCAAAAATGTTAGGTACTGTTATGCCAATAAGTATAATACATGGAAAATCTGAGTAGGGAAAGGATACAGTCCTCCTATTCCTATCCCTTCTTTTTCGTTCACGCCGTGATGTTATGGAACTCTCTTGCCTTAAATATCAAGGGTATTAGTAATGCCGCAAGCTTCAAAACTGCAATATTAAGGCATTTTACTCTTCAGCATCAATAAAGATTAATGTTTATATTTAACTCCTATTTCTCTTACTTCTTACTTTTCTTCCTTGATAACTTTCTTTTCTTTTGTGTTCTTTTCTTCTTTTTCTTTTTTGCATACCGTAAATACCAATTATATTTTTAAAAATGATAACGTTGCTAATTTTAATCATCTCATGAATTGTTTTTATTTTTGAAATATTACATATCTTGTTAAATTAAACATCTATAATGAAATGAAATTAAGTTCTTATTTTAACTATCAACCTTAAGTACTATAAGAGACCTATGTCTTAATGTACATACCATGTTATTTAATAAATAAACTTAAACTTAAACTAAACACATTTTTTATGTTAAATGTGTTAATGGATGTTAATATTCTCTAGATGTGATTTCACCACTTATTCGCCTTTTATGACAAGCGCTGGTTTTTTGGGGCGCTGCTATGATATATTATTTAACCGTGCCTGCACTTAATATATAATTGCTTAAATAAGTTGTCGTTATTAAATGCCACGAGTAAATAGATTCCTTTTATCGAGATCAATACCATTTAAAGAAAAAGAACATTCTAAATGCCACCAACATAATGCCATCATATCGGACAACAAGTATTTTTAAGTGAGTTTAAATCTTCATAAGCAAACTGAAATGAATTACTTACTTAAGAAAACGCTTAATGAGTTACTCACATAGCTGAAGGAAAATAATTAACATTTCACATTCAATCACAAAAGTAAACATAGGAACGGGCTACAGTCCGGTTGGGCGAACTGTTGGATAACCTATTCTTATTCCTATCCCTCATAAGTGGGCGTGACAAAAGTCAAAGTATGGTTGAATTGTTAAGAACGCTCTACATATTTTGTTATATAACATTTACAGGATTTTATCAAAAGACCACAAAGCTTTTGTAAAAAAAAACGTTTCCTAGCGCAAACTTTGGTTTTTCGAAATAAGGTTTTTTTACAAATTGTGGGCGTGTCAGTAGGCGGATTTTGAAAATATTTACACATGAGCATAAAGGGTCCCCTAGAGAGTATATATTATAAATTTCAGTTCCCTAGCTCAAACTTTGGATTTTCAAAAAAATGTTTTTTTCGGATTTTGAAAATATTTCCACATGAGCTTAAAAGGCCCCTAGAGAGTATATATTATAAATTTCAGCTCCCTAGCTCAAATTTTGGTTTTTCAATAAAATTGTTTTATTTAATTGTGGGCGTGCCAGTGGGCGGATTTTGAAAATTTTATCTTCCGAGCAGTTTTAGGAGTCATAGATCATATTTAAAAAATTTCAGGTTTCTAGCTCAAAATTCGATTTTTTCGAAAAATTTGTTTTTTTGAGTTTGTGGGCGTGTCTGTGGGCGGATTTCAAAAATTCGTAAACTTGATTATTTCGGGACCCTAGGGAGTATGTGGCTAAAATTTCAGCTCTCTAGGCCCAGTTTAAAGGCCTAATTTTTGCCGACGGACGGACGGACCGGACATGGCTAGATCGACATTACTATCGATGCTGATCATAAATATAGTAACTTTTAGGGGTCTACGGGCAATATTAAGGTATGTTACAAACTATGCGTCAAAATTAATATACCCTTAGAATAGGGTATAAAAACTATGATGTAAATATCTTTCAACATTTAACCTATTCGATCTCGAGCAAAAAGTACATAGAAAAACTTAAGTCTTTCTTTTGTTTCTATTATTATTATTATTAACTGATTTCGATTAGTAAAACAAATTTTTGTTTTCTCAAATACATAATTCTGTGGCCACAAACCATAACCGCTAAAGTCGACTTTAGACGAAATTGAGATTTTGATGCCATTAGATTCAGCGTACTGAAATCTATTTTGTAAATTTTTTTCAGTTTTTTATCTTCGAGAAAGTGGCCACAATTTCAAAAAAACAGAACAGCTTAAGTAACTTTATTTAGTTGAGATTAAGGAAAAACAAAAAAACTAAAAAAAAACTAAATTTATTATCTAAAGTTGACTTAAGGTAATTTTTTTGTAAGATTTACAACTTAACTTGAGATTAGTTGTTATTCCCAAGGGAAGAATGGCAAAAGGACTTTCCTATCTGCAGTTTAGCGCTTATTGCAAAATTAAATTGTGTTGCACGAAGCTTCCGTAACATAATTAAAAAAAAAGTGTTTCTTAAATGTCGTTTGTTCTTTTTCCATATTTAAAGAAAGAATAAGTGTTGTCTAAACTAGACTTTAGTGTTGTGTTTCCTGTGTTTTTCAACGAACGTTGATATTCCTTGCGTTGTTTCCTTGTGTTGTTTCCATGTGTTGTAACTTGTGTTTTTATAAATAATCAAATGAGTTCAACAATGAATATGGAAATGCAATATCTCCATCAGTGAATATAACTTAAGATAATTTGCCACAATGGGAAAATTCCGATGATTCTTTAAAAGAACCTGATATTATAATCAATAATATTGTTATTTTTTCTGATTCGAACATTCAGTAACACTGGAAAGTCATATTAAACTCTCTCTGGAAATGTTACACATGCAAGAGTTCCAAAACACTTTGGAATGTGTCGAATCAAGTCCCAAAACTAAATTTCATTCGAGCAGATAAAACAACTATCTAACCAGTATTGGGCTTTGGGAACCTATGACCAAAGAATTTTATACATAATAAATCTTCTGACTATAGGAAATAAAAAATGTTATACTTTGTCTAACGCAAGTTTGCCGACAACATTCTACGATATGTTTTTCTGAACGGAAAGTTTCATTAAAAACGTAATAGCCAAAAAAGTTTTCAAGTCCAAGCGAACCGTTTAAGAATTGTCGGGGTAAAAGGATTCCTGTGAACTAATGAACACTGGATCAAGAAGAGGAAGTACGCAACCACATAAATAAGTTCCCATCGTATGAAAGCCATTACAGCCGCCGCCACACATCCAAAAAATAAAGGGTCCGCCATCTAACGTTTTCTTTTCAACTAGTACTTATTTCGTGAATGGTAACACTTAGCTCATGTCTGATTTGACAGATAATTAGTTTTATCCTTCCGTTGAACGAATATGGTTGTGTATACGCTTGAACAACGCTGGGAAATATTGCGACATTACTTTGAAAATCATGGTAATGGTGCAGAATGTGTGCGAAAATTGCGTACGGATTTTGGAAGAAGAGAAGCACCGTCAGCTCCGTATGTTCGTTATCTTGTGAAAAAAGTGAAAGAAACTGGCATCCTCATCGATAAACCAAAGCGTGAAAAGCCAAAAACACTGCGTACACCCCAGAATATTACTGCTGTGGCAGAAAGTGTGCGTGAAGCGCCATCAACATCAATTCACCGTCGTTCTCAACAATTGAACATTTCAGAGACATCATTGAGACGAATTTTGCATAAAGACCTTGGTATGACGCTACTATAGGCTACTGCACGGCCAGCCGAGGCAGCCATTTGAATGAAATCATTTTCCATTATTAACCGGAAGGATTGTACTTAAAAAAAGAAATTTGAGAAAATATTCAGTAGTTTTTTTTTTATAGCATTTTCAAGAAAAAAAGGTTATTTGGCGGACCCGTTATATGCATGGCAGTTTAAATCTTTCCAAAATCCATCGGATGTATTCTTAATTTTTTTTCTCTGGATTCTGATGTAATTGGTATTCCAGTAAGCCTTAACAAATATTCAGAAATATTTAAAACACTGAATTTAAAATTCAAAGCTACCAAACTAGACACGTGCGCAACTTCCGATGGGTTTTTATCTAAGATAAAAATAGCCCAGGATGAAAAAGAAAAACAAGTTTTGGTAGAGCGGAAACAAATTCATGTGAAAATAAAAATACGTTGCTCAATAGTGTACCGATCCATTTTAGCTAACGGGAATGTATTTACTTCATACCTTGAATAACTTCGGTGTAATCTAATTTAAAAACATAGGGAAGAGCTACAGTCCGCTTGGACGAACTGTTGGATATCCTATTCTTATTCCAATCCCTCATAAGTGGGCGTGACATAAGTCGTAAGTATGGTTGAATTGTTAAGAACGCTCTATATATTTTGTTATATAACACTAGGATTTTATCAAAAAAAAATGAAACATTAGTAAAAAAACGCTGCCTTGCTCAAACTTTGGTTTTTGAATAAAATTGTTTTATTTAATTGTGGGCGTGTCAGTAGGCGGATTTAAAAAAAAAATAACACATGAGCATAAAGGGCCCCTAGAGAGTATATATTATAAATTTCAGCTCCCTAGCTCAAACTTTGGATTTTCAAAAAAAGGATTTTGAAAATATTTGCACATGAGCTCAAAGTGCCCCTGGAGAGTATATATTACAAATTTCAGCTCCCTAGCTCAAATTTTGTTTTTCAATATAATTGTTTTATTTAATTGTGGGCGTGTCAGTGGGCGTGTCAATGGGCGGATTTTGAAAATTTTATCTTACGACCAGTTTTAGGAGTGATAGGTTAGGTTAGGTTGAGGTGGCTGTTAGCCGAAAGCTAACACACTTAGACCAAAGAGGTCCATTGTGATGCCACTAGGATCGGGAGTAACTACCACTACCCGCTAAAACCATTTGGAGCTTCTAATGAAGCGTGATAGATTTCTAAAATCTGAGTTAGCCAAGTCACTGAGTTCATTCAGGAAGAAGGCTCCCAAATAGAGATTTCTTTTATGGGAGAGTGCAGAACATGTGCAGAGGAGATGAAGTGTAGTCTTTTCATCCTCCTCATCCCTGCAACTTCTGCAGAACTCGTTAGAATATACGCCAAGCCTTGATGCGTGCTTGCCTATTAGACAGTGCCCTGTGATTACACCTATCACAGAGCTAATATGCAGTCGGTTAAGTGAGATCAAACTCAGAGAGCGGTTTGTACTCTGGACTGCGGCTAGCTTGAGCATGAGTTTGCAAGGAGGAGTGATAGATCATATATAAAACATAGGGGCGGGCTACAGTCCGCTTGGGCGAACTGTTGGATACCCTATTCTTATTCCTATATCTCATAAGTGGGCGTGACAAAAATTTAAAGGATTTTATCGAAAAAACTAAGCTTTTCTAAATAAAAACGCTCCCTAGCTCAAACTTTGGTTTTTCAATAAAATTGTTTTATTTAATTGTGGGCGTGTCAGTAGGCGGATTTAAAAAAAATTTAAGTATGAGCATAAAGGGCACCTAGAGAGTATATACTATAAATTTCAGCTCCCTAGCTCAAACTTTGGACTTTCAAAAATAAAAAAAAAATAATTGTGGGCGTGTCAGTAGGCGGATTTTGAAAATATTTACACATGAGCATAAAGGGCCCCTAGAGAGTATATATTAAAAATTTCAGCTCCCTAGCTCAAATTTTGGTTTTTCAAAAGAAATATTTTATTTAATTGTGGGCGTGTCAGTGGGCGGATTTTATGTCCCAAGCAGTTTTATGGGCCAAAGATCATATATAAAAAATTTCAGCTTTCTAGCTCAAAATTCAATTTTTCCCAAAATTTGTTTTATTTAATTGTGGGCGTGTCAGTGGGCGGATTTTGAAAATTTTATGTCCCAATCAGTTTTATGGGCCATTGATCATATATAAAAAATTTCAGCTCTCTAGCTCAAAATTCGATTTTTTCCAAAATTTTGTTTTTTTGAGTTTGTGGGCGTGTCTGTGGGCGGATTTCAAAAATTCTTAAACTTGATTATTTCAGGACCCTAGAGAGTATATGGTTAAAATTTAAGCTCTCTAGGTCCAGTTTAAAGGCCTAATTTTTGCCGACGGACGGACGGACGGACGGACGGACATGGCTAGATCGACATTACTATCGATGCTGATCATAAATATAGTAACTTTTAGGGGTCTACGGGCAATATTAAGGTATGTTACAAACTATGCGTCAAAATTAATATACCCCTAGAATAGGGTATAAAAATGTCAGGTTTCTAGCTCAAAATTCGATTTTTTCGAAATTTTTTTTTTTTTTTTTGAGTTTGTGGGCGTGTCTGTGGGCGGATTTCAAATATTCGTAAACTTAATTATTTCGGGACTCTGGAGAGTATATGGTTAAAATTTCAGCTCTCTAGGCCCAGTTTAAAGGCCTAATTTTTGCCGATAGACGGACGAACGGACATGGCTAGATCGACATTACTATCGATGCTGATTATAAATATAGTAACTTTTAGGGGTCTACGGGCAATATTAAGGTATGTTACAAACTATGCGTCAAAATTTATATACCCTTAGAATAGGGTATACAAATAGACTTTGGCTTTGAACAAAAAAGGGTCGGTAAGGAGAATGCTACACAAAACAACGATATGGTAGCGTTCGCGTTTTGCTTACAACAGTGCCTGTCAACACCATTCTTGAGAAACTCAATTTGTTTTTATAAAAGGCAGCTCTGGACCTTCAATTTCCCGATCCATGATTTAAAAACCGAATTTGGCACGAGGGAATGAAATCGCTTCATTCGTTTTTAAACATCTACAATCTTTGCCTTCTTTTGTCACTAAAATAACGTTCTACGTTGACTCATGTTCAGGCCAAAATAAAAATTCGTTTGTTTCTGCTCATTAAAGAAAATCCTTCATTGGAATATATAGATCATACATTTTTGAACCTGGCCATACCCACCTCGAGCGTGATTCTCATCATGCGTTAATTGAACGAAAAAAGAAAAAATCCATCGTTGAAATTATTGTGCCAAGGGACTGGTTCATCGGTGGTATTAATTGAAAAATTAAAGTTGATGAAATGAAAGAAAGTGATTTCTTCAACTTTGGTGAAATTTCGAAAAATGATATTAATTGGAATCGATGTTATTCCGAAGGCCAGAAATTTATATAGAACTCAGTAAGGTGGATTCGCTATACAAACATCTATAACCAAATTTTGTATAACGAAGAACCATTTTACCTTTTACCGTTAGTCAAACGATACTAACATTGGGTCATTTAAAAAATATTGATGACCTACCAATTTAATCATTAGATAAAAATAAAGATCTTTTGGATTTATTACAATACCCAAATCCAGATTTTCATTCTTTTTATAAAAAGCTCAAAACTAGTTCTACCGAATTCATCCAGATTTAAGAAGTGACGATGAAGATTAAAAACACTTTTAATTTTGGTTTTTAATTTAATTAAGTCTATTTTTTCTTTTTTTTTATTAATTTACATTGCATGAAGTAAAGTTTGAAGATGTATTTTTAATCGTATAAGTTTTAAAATAAATAAAATTTATTCTATCTTAAGGTTCAAAGTTGGTTCTCATTCTCTGCTGGGAACATATTATCCAAAGACGACATAAATTTTTCATTATTATTTTGGGAATAAGAACTAAAGTTGCCGTTAGAACTGAATAATATTTAACACAAAAGACAAGGAAAAACAGCTAAAGTGGAGATTAGACCAGAAAAAACAAAAAAAATGGAAAAACAACTAAACTCAAGATAGGATTTTTTTTGACAAAAAACCTAAAAGGCCCTAACGACTAAAGTATTAGTTTTGTCAATTAAATCGTTTACAGCTATTTTCTTAAAAAAAATTAATTGTGAACTATGAAAGAGTAAAATTATCTTTATTTTACTTTTTCTTTCAACGCGATCGGAGTTTCCAATCGCCCAATAGAGTCATTTGTAATTTCACGCGTTTGTCAAAAACTTTAAAATGCTCTCCCGAAAAATTAGTAAAACAGACTTAAGCGGTTTTTCCTTGTGAGCACAGCTAATAATAAAACATAAGCTTTTAATGGTCCACATAATGTGGACACCGATTGAATACACAATATTAACAATATTTTTGATGTGTAAACATCTTTGCTCTCGTTGATGTGTAAATATCTTTTTTCTCGGTAGGGGCTAGTTGGAAATATCGAGCGTCACCGTCATCGTCAGATTTTAGAGTCACCGTCAGAATTTCATATCACGTGAGTTAATCGGTGCTCGCCAGATCACCGCAATTAAACGACGTTGGGAGCGGTTAGTACGTATGGGTGACCTTTTGAGAACAACCGCGTGTCGGTATACATTTTCCAGTTTTAATTATGTTCAATTTTAGAGATTACTAGTTTACCGACGAACTTCGTTCCGCCCAAATTCGTTAATGTAGGTAGGTAATGAAATTAATAATTCCGAGCTTTCGTTTGATGTAATCCGGTCAATTAAAATTCTTTATTCAAAAGTTATATTAAAATTAAATACAATTCCAAAAACCGTAGCGATTTACTTGTCGGCCAACCTACAGCTTTTTCACTGAAGTGCTTTATGGTGAACAACATTTTTCGTTCCATTATCGGGTGCGTACACGTACAAAGCGCGAGGTTTGCCGACACGTGAGCACGCCACATACAATTGACCATGTGAGAAACATGGAAATTCAAGATTCATGCCACGCATATCCAGCGATTGTCCTTGCGACTTATTAATTGTCATAGTAAAAGCGAGATGTACGGGCAATTGAAGACGCTTAAATACGAAAGGCAAATCGTTCTGAATAAGTGGAATCCGCGGAATAAGAACATCTTCGCCTTTAAATTTTCCAATGAAAATCGTTGCTTGAATAATATTTGATTTTAGATTCTTCACAATCAAACGCGTACCGTTGCAAAGTTTTGGTGCATTTAGGCTGCGCAACAAAATTATTATTGTGCCGACTTTTAATTTCAAATTGTGTGGAGGCAAGCCTGAAACATCCAAAGAATTCAAAAATTCCGTGGGATAGTTGGTGGCTTCGTTTTCATCCATCACGGAGTCGACTGATTTATATGAATGTAACTCACCAGCTATTTGATTTTGAATGACGAAATTCAAATCATCGACATTCTTGTATTTCGCAGCCAAAACCGCTCTTACTCTCAGCCAATCATGGTCAACATAATTCTGAGCGATATTCGGGAAAACATTAATGTTAGTTCTTCCGGTGTCGTTGTAAAGTTGCAAAACTTTGGTGGAAACTCAATCAGGCCGGTGTTTAAGTCTGCTGGAATCTCGCTATTGCCCATCGCCAACAATTGCCTGGAGAACTCTGCAGCGGACTGGTCATTTTGTAAGGCAACTCGCATGTTCGTTTTCAAATGCAATTTCTTTACGTAGACGCCTTCAAGCAAGCATTCAATTCATCTGCCGGAGTTGATCTCGGAATGACAGGCAGCGTTTGACGAAAATCGCCTGATAGCAAGATCATTGAGCCACCGAAATGTCTGTTATCATTACGTAAATCTTTCAAAGTATGATTCAGGGCCTGCAATGCGCGTTTGTGAGCCATTGTGCATTCGTCCCATATGATAATCTTACATTGCTGCAGTACTTTCGCCATCGCAGTGTTCTTTGAAATGTTGCATGTAGGTTCTTCATCCACTTGCAGATTCAGTGGCAATTTCAATGCAGAATGAGTTGTTCGACCGCCTTCTAACAAAGTAGCCGCTATCCCACGTAGCTAAAATCAGTGAAATCAATAATGTTTTTCCAGTTCCACCGGGCGCATCAAGGAAGAATATTCCGCCATTTTCGTTATCGACTGCTTGCATTAATTCATCGTACTCTTTCTTTTGTTCTTGATTCAACATTGGCACATTTGTTCGAACAGCTTGACTCAATGCGATTCGAACAAAATCCATTTCTCGCCCCAATTCTCTATTAAATGCGTCTTACATTGCACAATTTGACTGTGGCATCCACTATTTGCACAACAAATTGCCACTCATGAGCAGACACATATCCTCGATCAAAATCAAAGCTTTGTTGCGCATTTCATCTGACATCTCCATTTCATTATCTGATTTCACAGTACGAATTCGATGCAAAATATCATCGGCCATATCATCCTTGTATTTATTCCACAAATCTTTAGGATTTGATGGAAAACATGTCGAAATTATGATTGCGAAGAGTGTCCTGAGTTGATTCTCAGGCGCAGTGATAGTGGCATCGGCCAGCGTCATGTCCCAATGATTGTCGTTTTCAAGCAATTGCCTGCGTTGACAGGCTTCTCGATATGTAGCACACAATACACCGTCAACAGTCCGCAGCGCTTCGAACGAAGTAGGGCCACAAGCATTGACCAAAAGCATTCTCAAATAGAAGCATTCGTCGTTTTTCGGGTGAACTGTGTATATTCTACCAAGTGCATCACTTGCATAAACACCACGGAATCCGGGAACTACGTCACCTTGTTTCCGCCGCTGGAACTTCCTCGATGACGCATTCCATGAAGGATTCAAACACCATCCAACAAATCGAAGTATCGACTCCGATTCAAAAAGTTACTTTGTGTAACATAATAAACATAAACAAACTTATTAGAATGTATATTTAAAAAAAAAATCAAAATTGTTGACAACAACAATTTGCTTGGCAAATAATTAAAATAATTGACAATAACAATTGCTTTTAAAATTTTAAATATTTTTTTTGTATTTGAAGTGTCACTACGCGATTTCCACCCAGTTTTTTTTTTTTTTTCAAAGTGCATTAAATGAATTTATTGCAATGGCGGTTGCGCCTTCTTTCAAAAATTTATCATACTAATATATAAACCTTCTCTGCAACTAAATCAAAATCGGACAGCCTACCGACTGCCACACACACATTTAGCAAGTTATTTTTATATACATAAGATTATGTCCTTACGAAACACCTGGAAGTTGTGTGGAAATAGACTTGTTTTGAATAATTGAGGTTGTATAGGTTGAAGTTTGTTGTACATCAGTTGAAGGTAAGAGGAAAAATATCGATTTCTACTTCGGTAACCGATGGCCGATTTAAAAATGTCACTTTTAGTTGTAATAAGGTTATTTACCAAGTGGTCCTTGGAGAACCAAATAAGGTCCTTAAGCCCGAAAAAAACATTTTTTCAAAAACTCCTAAAAAAACCGCGCAGTAACTAACAGATCCTTGGAACAACAAAAAGGTCCTTAAAAGTAGAAAAAAGGGTATTTTTCCAAAATGCCATTAGAATCCACACGGTATATCTGTGTTCAATGTTATATGAGTAAGAGGTCCTTGCAACAACAAACAATTTCCTTAATAGTCGAAAAGAGGATATTTTTCCAAAATGTCAATAGAATCCGCACGATATATTTGCGTTCAATGTTATTTGACTAAGAGGTCTATGGAACAACAAAACGGTCCTTAAAAGTCGAAAAAGGATATTTTACCAAAATGTTTGTTGTTCCTATACTTTGCCCAAGAAAAATTGTCAATACAGAGAAGATATGATGTTTGTCTCTCAGTCTGGTTGCAATGACTTACATAAATCGGTCCCTCTTTAAAGCTCTCACAGGGTTGCCGTAGTGTGTATGATAATTCGCCATAACTCAGAGAGCAAATATTGCAGAACGAAATAAATTCCGTTTATCTTTTTCCTTTTCTGGTAAGATAATAATAGGCGCGTTTTTTTAAGGGTATCTCCAGTAGACCAACAAAATATATAAATTTCGTAACACCAAAAAAAACAAAACAAAAAATATACTCGTATCACTGTAATCCAATTTATTCATTATAAATAATGTAAAACACAAAATACTAATTTCTAATATCACTACTCAACTAATCCGGTTACTGCTACTGCTCTCGTTATTTAGGTCTATTATTAACCTTTCAACTGCTTCCTCGGCAAAATGGTCCATTTTCAACATATTTGGCTCAACAACCTGTTCAACGTGTTGGACGCATCGATGCCATTTTTCCTTGTCAAACCCTTGTCGTTAGTAAAGTAAGTCTCTTATTTCAGCCATTTTAAATGACTTGTTTTGGCTTGCTACAAATCCCTTCCACTTGAGCCCAAACCAATTCTATTGGATTAAGGTCACAGTGATAAGGCAAGCAAAGCACTTTATGTCCCGCATTTTGAACCATTTCATCCACGACGTATGTTTCATACTTGGCTTTGTAACGTTTAACGATTTTAAGCAACCCATTGTATGATTGCATCCCTACCTAACTTGTGATCAAATTTAAACCGAATGGCAACACCCCACGTACCTAATAATTCGTTCTCAAAAGCACCAAAACCGAAAGTTCTTTGACAAAATCCATAGAAAAACCCTTAATGACATGCTTCATTGTAGAGATGGTAATACTCTTCTGATGTGCTTCAGTCACACACACGGCTTATTTTGGTGGATGATAATAGCAAGCGAACACAAGACGATCATGCTCATTCCCATTCGGCTTTGTGGGAGACTGGTCGTGGTGGGTTGTATGCGAATTTTAGGAAAATTACAACAACAATTCCTTTGTATGACAGAGGTTTGGTTTTTATTTCAGTGGCAATTCTTGCGTTTGAGTGACGTGAGAGTATCTACAGGCGCTACTGGTAGAAAAAAAAGCTTCTCCATAAGGCCTGTCCTGACAATTTTTGTTGGATATGGTATACTCGTAGCACCCCTCATTCAAATAACATTGAACCGTGCCGTTTCTAGAAACATTTTGGAAAATATCCTTTTTCGGGTTCAAATTATTGTGGCTCCAAGGACCTCTTTGTAAAATGACCTGATGTAAAATAAAAGGCACATTCAATCAATTTTTATTTTAAACGCAATATGCATAATAAATCCCAATAAATTATCACGATTATAGCAAAGTAAAAAAATTAGATTTAGTTATTAGTTATTACCTAGGCAGCTAAAAAGCTACAGCTAAAAACTAACCAACTTTTAGTTGTCATCCGCAACTAACTTTGACAACCTAACGAGCTTAGTTACACAACCTGCAACTAATAGCTAATAGCAAAAATTAGTAGTGTAACATACCTTAATATTGCCCGTAGACCCCTAAAAGTTACTATATTTATGATCAGCATAGATAGTAATGTCGATCTAGCTATGTCCGTCCTTCCGTCCGTCCGTCTGTTGCCAAAAATTAGGCCTTTAAACTGGGTCTAGAGAGCTGAAATTTTAACCATATACTCTCTAGGGTCCCCAAATAATCAAGTTTACGAATTTTTTAAGTCCGCCCACAGACACGCCCACAAACTCAAAAAAACAAAATTTTGGAAAAAATCCAATTTTGAGCTAGGAAGCTGAAATTTTTTTTATATATAATCTACGACTCCTAAAACTGACCGGGAGATAAAATTTTTAAAATCCGCCCACTGACACGCCCACAATTAAATAAAACAATTTTATTGAAAAACCAAAATTTGAGCTAGGGAGCTGAAATTTATAATATATACTCTCTAGGGGCCCTTTATGCTCATGCCAAAATTAAATTAAACAATTTTATTGGAAAACCAAATTTTGTGCTAGGGAGCGTTTTTTTTACAAAAGCTTCGTTTTTTTCGATAAAATCCTTTAAATGTTATATAACAAAATATGTAGAGCGTTCTTAACAATTCAACCAGACTTTTGTCACGCCCACTTATGAGGGATAGGAATAAGAATAGGGTATCCAACAGTTCGCCCAAGCGGACTCTAGCCCGTCCCTATGTTTTTTATAGCTTTTCTAACCCTAATTTCCTTAACGCCCGCGCTGTGTAGCTAATACATTATAAGGGTATCCAAAATCCATTTAGCGCGTGTTCATTACAAAAAAAGTATATATATCTTTACTATTTCTTCTCCAGCCTTTAAAAAAATCAACTTTAGTATCACCCAACAAAATAACAATAATCGTACAATAACGTACATAGTGTACACAAATAATTAAAATCTGCGATATTTTCAGGAACAAACTAAGAGTATAAACACACAGTACACCCACTTCAAGTTTCAAACATTTTTGAATATAAAAGTGATAATTAACGCGAGCCTACCTGGCATCATTGCGCTTCGGGTTTTAAAACATAGGGACGGGCTACAGTCCGCTTGGGCGAACTGTTGGATACCCTATTCTTATTCCTATCCCTCATAAGTGGGCGTGACTAAAGTCTAGGTTAGGTTAGGTTAGGTTTATGTGGCTGTCGGCAGAAGCCGACACACTTAGACCAATTTAGGTCCATTGTGATACCACGTATGTATTATCTACCTCAACTCTGTAGATGGGACTGGCCAACGACACGCGGTTGTTCTCAAACGGTCCCCCATCTACGTACTAACCGCGCCCAACGTCGTTTAATTACGGTGATCTGACGAGAACCTATTAACTTGACGTGGTATGGTCGTTGGTTGACAAAAGTCTAAGTATGGTTGAATTGTTAAGAACGCTCTACATATTTTATTATATAACATTTAAAGGATTTTATAAAAAAAAACGCTCCCTAGCTCAAACTTGGGTGTTGCAATAAAATTGTTTTATTTAATTGTGGGCGTTTCAGTAGGCGGATTTAAAAAAAATTAACACATGAGAATAAAGGGCCCCTAGAGAGTATATATTATAAATTTCAGCTCAATAGCTCAAACTTTGAATTTTCAAAAAAAAAAAAATTAATTGTGGGCGTGTCAGTGGGCGGATTTTGAAAATATTTACACATGAGCATAAAGGGCCCATAGAGAGTATATATTATAAATTTCAGCTCCCTAGCTCAAACTTTGGATTTTCAAAAATTAATATACCATTAGAATAGGGTATAAAAAAAATATTTTATTTATTTGTGGGCGTGTCAGTGGGCGGATTTTGAAAAATTGTTATCCCGAGCAGTTATAGGAGTCATAGATCATATACAAAATATTTCAGCTTTCTAGCTCAAAATTCGATTTTTTCCAAAATTTTGTTTTTTTGAGTTTGTGGGCGTGTCTGTAGGCGGATTTCAAAAATTCGTAAACTTGATTATTTCGGGATCCGAGAGAGTATATGGTTAAAATTTCAGCTCTCTAGGTCCAGTTTAAAGGCCTAATTTTTGCCGACAGACGGACGGACATTGCTAGATCGACATTACTATCGATGCTGATCATAAATATAGTAACTTTTAGGGGTCTACGGGCAATATTAAGGTATGTTACAAACTATGCGTCAAAATTAATATACCCTTAGAATAGGGTATAAAAAAAGATTGCATAATAATAAGAGACAAGTTCAACTTTAATATTTGCCTTTTTAAGAGAAATAATACGTTGTCTTTTGATTTCAAGACGATTACAATAATAAACATAGGGGCGGGCTACAGTCCGCTTGGGCGAACTGTTGGATACCCTATTCTTATTCCTATATCTCATAAGTGGGCGTGACAAAAATTTAAAGGATTTTATCGAAAAAACTAAGCTTTTGTAAATAAAAACGCTCCCTAGCTCAAACTTTGGTTTTTCAATAAAATTGTTTTATTTAATTGTGGGCGTGTCAGTAGGCGGATTTAAAAAAAATTTAAGTATGAGCATAAAGGGCACCTAGAGAGTATATACTATAAATTTCAGCTCCCTAGCTCAAACTTTGGACTTTCAAAAATAAAAAATAAATAATTGTGGGCGTGTCAGTAGGCGGATTTTGAAAATTTTATGTCCCAATCAGTTTTATGGGCCATAGATCATATATAAAAAATTTCAGCTCTCTAGCTCAAAATTCGATTTTTTCCAAAATTTTGTTTTTTTTTGAGTTTGTGGGCGTGTCTGTGGGCGGATTTCAAAAATTCTTAAACTTGATTATTTCGGGACCCTAGAGAGTATATGGTTAAAATTTCAGCTCTCTAGGTCCAGTTTAAAGGCCTAATTTTTGCCGACGGACGGACGGACATGGCTAGATCGACATTACTATCGATGCTGATCATAAATATAGTAACTTTTAGGGGTCTACGGGCAATATTAAGGTATGTTACAAACTATGCGTCAAAATTAATATACCCCTAGAATAGGGTATAAAAACTAAGGTCAAGCAGTCAGAAAATCTGAATCCACATTATGTGCACTTTTTCCATCAAAATGTTTCAAAGCTGATTAGATTAGTAATATAAATATTTTCACATTTGATTTGCACACTAGATTTCACCAAATTCAATTTAATAACGACAGCAGGTAAACTGATTTATTCTACAATCGATACAAAATGCCTTCAAAAAGTTATCTCGTTGTGCTCGTGGAACCGCTTGAAAATACCTCTTCTGAGATAAGTACTTGGACTTCAAACAGTGTAAATTTACTTTATTATTTGGTCAAGTAAATGAATATACTGAATTGATCTTGAACATACATACTGTACGAATGGAAGCAAACCCTTGTAGCTTTCATTATAATATAATTCCTATTTTATTATTCTTATGTTGGTATTCAATTTCATGCTGTCTTGCATTAGATGTCTTCTTAGGGCAGGTCGACCAGGTAAATATGAAACGATGGTGTTGAGGGAATGCTACCTACACATTAGTAACCTAACGAACGGCTTCAAATATATTTACATATGACTCGGTTACCTATAACGGCGCCTATTTTTATTCATGGTTATTGATTTATAAATAGTATTAGCGTGTGTACACACCTAACATATATCTGATTAAAAGAAATCCTGGGTCGTCCCACTCATATGGTTGGATATAAACAATTGGCACTTTAACTTAATAAATTTATGTTCGTGAGTTAGGTCATTGATTTTGCATTGTATAAGTTTCCATTTTATTGAGGGACCATTACCAATAAAACTCTTTTTATCTTTGGAAACTTTTCACTTCCTGTCAAACACCAAAAAAAAAAATGTCTTCCCAACGCTGATGGTCAAGCATACCTATTAGGTTGTATGAGTTGCATTTTATGTGTTTTAAATTTCAAAAACTTACCTGAAAGCCATTTTCAACTGATCTCCAAACGAAAAATCGTACGCGGCCATTATTGCAGCCGGGTTAGTTAAACGAATGTCTTTTGTGTGCAGGATTTCTAAAATAGCAATTATTTTATGTACCCAAACCAACCTTTAAAGTGGATCAGTTTAGCTGTTTAAGTTCGAAGGTAGCAAGATTTAAACACACGCGGCAAATATCGGTTTATAACGCCTATCTCGCACAAGGGTAGTTAATGAACTGAGGCAAATTATGGTTATGGGGGCTGCAGATAGCTCTAACATGATTAATTACTTTAATCGCGTCGTCGTAGTCGCCAGCAGTAATGACAATCGAAGACCGAGTCTATAAATATTTTCCAGTTCTTTCAGCGTAGCAAGTTGGAAGTTATTTTGATTTTTCTTGTCTTTGAAGTGAGAGATTGAGTAATTGAGAATTGTGCATTAGCCCTCATAATGAAGTACATTCTTATATACGCATAATATTTGGATAGGAAAAGGTGGGAGGTCAATTATATAAAAAAGTAAACAGCATAGCTATTACTATTCGGAACGAGAAAATATGTAGTGGTATTATTTCTTACAGAATAGAAGCGGTACTGTGGGTCAAAAACTTATTCGTGCAATAATTGACTGATTGCCAAACTGAAAATAATTTATTTTTAATTTTATTTTAATGTGAATCCCTAGTTCATAATCATATCAGTCGCTGGTTGCTACTGAGAAAACTAATCTTAGGCTAAGTGGCAAAAAGTTGCCTTACTAGAAAACTGATTTTGACAAAGATGCATCTGAAAAGCTCTTACTATTTGATCTTTCGAAGTAGATTGTACATTGATGTTAGAATCTGTGTCATTACTTGGCTTAGAAGATCGGTGTCCAATCGTTCTGCATTAGTCTTGTGCATTTCAGTTTAATTCAGAGAGCGCTCAGCTTTCTTCATATTGACTTACTGAACTAGTTAGTTCTTCTACTTTAGTAGGTTCTAGTTCACGACTCAGGAATATTTATCTAATGTGAAGTCTGCCGATTGGTCGTCAAAAATAATAATGTTTTCAATGGAAGCGCTATCACTTATAAAATCTTAACTGAAGAAAGAACCACAGCGTAAATTAAAACTTCTCACAAATTATTAAATTTACTTCATTGTAAATTACCATACATTCATATTATCATGCTAAAATCAAGCAAACCAATATGCATTATGAATAGGGCAACCGAAAATATGCAAGAGTATTTTTTTTTGTCGTATTGAAAATTACGTTTTATACAAAACTTAGCATTTTGAGCCCTATTCGTTAGGGCATATTTGTGCATAATATTTTGGGAATAAATGCATATTTTTGCATATTTCGCACATTTTTGCCTTTTTAGGAATACTATTTATCTGTTTGATCTATCTATATATATGTAAAAGGACGGCTGCGTATCTACAAGTGCAATCCTTTCACCAACTGCATATGACAAGTTATAAATGGGTATTTTCCAACAATTTGGATGAAGGGAAAAATACTTCCAATAGCTAAATCAAAGAGGGCAAGGGATATAAAAGACTTTCGTCCAATATCCATGCTATCTAATATAGGAAAGCTATTTGAGAGGTGTATAGCAGAGAAGTTAAATAACTTTTGCGAGGAGTCTAAAATAATTCCAAATAACCAATTTGGCTTTAAAAAGGGCCATTCGACGGAGCATGCATCATTGGTACTACATAACAAAATTGTTCAGAACCTAAGAAACAGGAAATGTACTGTAGGTTTTGATATAGATCTGGAAAAAGCCTTTGACTCAGTTTGGAACAATGGCTTGCTCTATAAGCTAATTAGGCTTAATTCGTCAAGGTACTTAATTTTTATAATTCTAAGCTTCCTCAGAGATAGATTTAGCTCTGTTATCGTAGGCTCTGAGTACTCGAACTGTTTCCCAATCCTGTCAGGTGTGGCCCAAGGATCAATTCTAGGACCACCCCTTTTTTAATATCTATATTCATGACTTTCCTTTTTAAAATACAATGCAAGATGATCCTAGTATTATCCTGTACGCAGATGACTCTATGATATTAGCAAGCGACACAAGACCATAGGTTGCACTAAATAAGATTCGGGAAAATATACCAACTCTTTTAACTTACCTTAAAACGTGGAAATTAAAAATGAACACTAATAAATGTGGCATAACATGCTTCAGAAATGCAAGCGGGAAAGGACATCATCACTGAATTCATCATCTTGCAGTCAAAGATAGTAAATCTCTAAGACTACAAATAAATGGAAGTGAAATTCCTCTTCGAGACGATGTAAAATACCTTTGTATTACCTTCCATAAAAGACTTAGCTTCAATATGCATGCCCGAGAAACGTTGAAAAAGCTAAAATGGTCACAGCAATGCTTAAGCCAATGCTTAATTCCACACAAGTATCGCCAAACAGTAAGATTTTAATCGATAAGACTTTGGCGAGACCAATATTGACTTATGGATTTTGTACCTGGTTTACTATTTCGCCCACTATAGCCGAAGAGCTTCAGACTTTTGAAAAGAAAATCTTAAGATTCTGTTGCGGTAAATTCAGGAGACCAAACAAAAAATGGTTTTCGAACAAAACGCTTTATTTTGAAAACAAAATCAAACCTTTAATGACATACCAAACCGAACTACTTGTTAAAAAAATTAGAGAGTGTACGTGAACATCCTAACCCGCTTGTTAAATGTTTAATTGACTCAAATATTACCGATAGTGCAGAGGAACATTATTACCTTTCACCATTTAACCTGTTAAGTCCAAGATCTTTACACACGCTTAGACCAAACGAAAATCGAAACTTTTCCGTTCCCTTTACGAAAAAGCATCCCCGTTCAATTTGCGGCGATAACTTTTTCCTTTTTTTCCGGTAGCTTACAGAATTTTTTTTCTAACCACTTCAGCTTCTGCTCTGCTTTTGGACATATTATGCCTTTAATATGGTATTCGTTAAGCGGATCACAAGCTAAAGTGAATTACTATAGCTATACACTCATACATTTACAATTGTTAATAATTTGCACAATTTGTTAAGAACTATTGACCTAATATGTCTTATAAAACCCTAAAAAGTACTTAAAAAATATATAATACCTTATATTTTTTTTTATTTTTTGTAATCTAGTCATAATTATACTATAATTTTAAGTGCTCCTTGAAGCAATGTTGAAGTTACGCCGGGAGCAAGCGTACATAGAACGTAATTTACTTACTCATACTTTCCTTAAAATAGATTAAATTGTTGAAAAATCAATTTTTATATTTGCTTAGCCAGACATCATATTAGTCATAGCTACAAAAAAACATTTACTTTACACAAACAATGTTTGATCAAAGAAATAAGTCTCAATAAAAACTAATAATTGTAATTGTAATTGTTGTGAGAAAAAGGAAAATATAGAAAATAAACGAAGTTTGGTTTGAAAGAAATCCTTAATTTGAGGGTAAAATATTCGGGTACGTAAAACAAAAAAAAAATCAAATTAGCTGGGTACCTATATCCTTATATTTTCTAAAGAGCATAGAATCCATTCTAGAAATTACATCCATTTTAGAAACAGTTCTTTTCTTTGCTTTTTCCTCACTCACGTGACATGAACGTTTCAACCTGAAACGAAAGGGGATACAGAGAAACACATTAGGTACATTGACTTCAAAATAGAATAATTTATTTGAGTATTAAATTAAAATATTGTTACAGTTTTGCTCAAACTGTGACATTCAGCATCCATTAGTCACTCGCACCGCCATCTAGTAGAGAGCCATATTACCGAAAATTGGCAGCATTTGAAAAGCAATTTGAATAGCTATAGAATAACTAATTATGTTGTTCTCGAACCTTGTGAACTTAACGAATCTGGAAATTTCGAGAGGTTTCACTAGGAGATATAAATAGAGGTCGCAAGAGCACCCAAGACATTCTAGTGGTGAACCGACATAAAGAAGTGCGATAGATGACAATAGTGAAAAGTATAGAGAACAAGTATTGAATAAGAGAAAAGTGATTGTTTATTTAAAGTGATTAATTGTGAAAGTGAATTGTTGAATTAAATAAGTGAATTATTAGAATAATAATCAAGACTTAAATTGAAAGAGAACTAATAAAGATTAATTAAATAGTATAAAGATTAATTAAATAGAATTACGTTTTATCTTTTCGAATCCTAGCCTGGATGTAACAATATGTTTTCTTCGATAGAAAAACAATTAAAGCTCAAAATACTCACCCCGGATGATAGATAGGTTTGTCCAGGCCTAGAGTTTTGACGAAATTTTCTACTGCTGAATTCACTGGTTTTAATTCACATGTATTCACAGATAGGGGTGCACTGAAAGTGGATTCTAACATAAAAAAAAAACGGAAACAAATGGGTGTGGAGGTAAAGGTTTGGTATCTCTATCCTTCAATAAATCTCTGCTATTATCGCATGGACGATGGTCGTCTGAAAAATGACTTGACGAGAGTCCTGGGAGAGGTGTAAAACGTACTGATCAAGCCAAAAATACATACGGACAAAATTACGTAGAGGGGAAAATGGAACACTTGCTATCCTCTTTCGACCAAAATTCAAATGTACCTACATTTGCTTTTTAAACATACACGTCGTGTGACATGTTATCTACACTGCACCGTTACACCGAAGCACATTTTTTTAACTGAAAAGAAAACACTCAACTTTTTTCCCTTTTTCTGCACACTAGATACATAGGTATAAAGACAGGGCATTGGTTTCTTCGCTCTTTGAGTTTATATAGGTATTTATATAAACAACAATTCATTTGGGAAAAATTAAAGGTGCGCAATTTCACCATGGTGTAACCCACTTACCGTAGTAATTTAAAAAAAAACTTAATTCTTTCATTATCTGGCGATCATTGAATAATAACAATTCCATTAATTATTCAATCCTTCATGTGAACGTACTGTTCAAATTAGAGATCCTAATCTCGTCAAAATGGCAATATCAATCAACGTTTCTTTACAATCGCAAAATAGGGGCAGGACTCAAAACTCTTGGATCGTACAAGTGCAGCGACACCATAGTTTAATTGGCCTCACTGACGAAATGATTTGATATCGGTAGGCCTGAGGATTCCTTTTTACGTCAAACCGACGAAACGCACAGGCGGAATAGTAGGGATGCAGTGAAGTGGAAGGGTTATGTTCGCTTGAGTTCAGATCATTAGCCCGTCGTTAAAGAAAATAAGATCCAATCCTTAGGATGTTTCTATTTTACTACACTTAAAATATTCAATAAGTCTAAGGACACTAAGCGCTGGCTTTAATAGTTTAATGAGTATAGTCAATAAAATATATACAGTACATATACATTATATAATATTTCAGTGAGGAATTAATTATTTTCGACTTAACAACTTGTTTGGCACTTATAAAAAAGTTACTGACTATCTGTATACAAAACTAAAACCACAAATTAAATTAGATATCTATCAATTAAAGATCAATAGAAATGGGCAAACAAGTTTGATTCCATTTGGATGGCTTACCATATTATGTGAACAAACTTTTTCAAATTGCAGCAACAGAAATGAATACATAAATTATTAAGAGATAGACACGAAACCGATTGGAACAGGTAGCTAAACACGTCATTAAAGAGTCGCAGAATCTTGTTCTTCTGAAAGAAGATTATGTACATTTATGTATACCTACAGATGAATATTTAATTGCATGCAAACTTGACTATTTAATGCGGTATTAACACTAGATTGTATTTATAATTTCGGGTTTCTGATTCACCAAGTAATAAGTCTGTGAACTTGTTATGCTTGGTCATCGTATGCTTTCAATAAGAAACATGTATATAATTACAGGTTATAAATTGTAAAGACATAATATTGTGTTTTTTACTGCATGTTGGATAACTTATTTCAGTGAGAACTAACAATTGGGTAGTTCGCAACCATGAATCAAACAGAAGATTACGCATTTCCATCTAAGGCCCCAGTTGTACGTAAAATGGAAACATACACATTTTAATTGGCTTTTTTGCTTCAGTTAAAGTGAGAAGATGGACACAATCTTTGTCTTAAAATGTTATTCGATCTTTAATGAAGCAAAATATTTGGGCGTCATCCTGGATAGCAAACTTCGAAGCGCATTACATTTTTTACCTGATGAAGGTTTCCTAGGTCTCCTTATCGCTACTTGTAAACTTATGTTTAAGCTATCCGCAATCGAGTGTAGGTGGGCAGATAGTAATACATGTCTAGCGACTAATCATATCCGGCCAAAGCTGGGTTTGATCGCACTTGACCGACTGCACATTGGCTCTGCTACAGGTGTCATTACAGGGCACTGTATAATAAGCACGCATCAAGGCTTGGCGTCTATTCAAATGACTTCTGTAGAAGCTGCAGCGACAAGGAGGAGGGGGAGACTACACTTCACCTTCTCTGTATTCTCCCTTAAAATTAATCTCTATCTGGGGGCCTTCTTCCTTGATGAACTCAGTAACCTAGTTAACACAGATGTTAGAAGTCTATCGCACTTCATTAGAAGCTCCAAATGGTTTACCGGGTAGAGGGAGAAACTCCTCTGATTGTGGACCTCACCGTGGTCTTAGTGTGTTGACTATTAGCTGGCAGCCACCTTACCCTAACCTAACCTGACAGTCAAGCTGCTCTTATAGCCTTTCCTTAACCACCTCCAAAAAAATTCATGAATGCAAGATCTCTCTGAATTCGGTCGGAAATCAATAGGAATTAAGGAAATGAGATCTTCGACGAACTTGCTAGACAGGGCTCAGAGGAAGACTTCCCAGGACCTTAGTCGGCGTTATGTGTGACTGCTTCCTGGCATGACTCTCTAGGGGGCAGACACACTAAACGAATTCTTTCCGCCGGCTGTTAAAAAACCTGCGGCATTCTTGTTGTTTCTCAATATATAAGACTGTAGACAAATTACTGCATTCTTAAGGAATATTTCGCTTTTGCCAAGCATCTTAAGAAGCATCTTAAGATGCTTCCCAATGTTATTTTAACATGTTGTCCTTGGAACCTCCAAAAAGGTCTTATATTATTATATTTCACCAAAATGTGCTGAAAAAACACACAGTGTTTAAGATTATTTATCCAAGGGTTCCTTGGAACCTAAGAAAAGGTCATTAAAACCAGAAAAAAAGAATTTTTTTTACGAATAATGTAATTAAACGACAAACAAATGCAATTCCCATATATACCATTAGCGTAACAGATACAGTAGTTGACACCCTTTTTTTTTAATACAGTAGTTGACACCTCGTCGCCTGAGAATTGTTTTGTTCCATACGCCACTTTTGCCATTTTTGAGTTAGGAACGGATTCTATCGTAATTTTGTATGCTCTTTTTAAATTTGGATTCGATTTGCTCTTAGTCTTTCCAATCCCGAGATATCGAACATCGACTTTGTTCCATATCCACCAAAATCAACAGTTTGTAGAATTCTTTTGTGCCATAAACAATTTTTTGGCGTTTGGGACAAATTTTCCATATAATTTATTCCATATAATTTATGTGGAACACTGATCGCAAACAAAATTTTAGTATTGGTTTGTTCCACCGCTCCATTACAGTTGTGTAGATAATATTCGATATTATGAAGATATGAATTCGGTGCGGAGATGAATAGTGCTGCAAACGCAAAACCTAATTGCAGACGTACGAGCAGTCAATCATTGAATACATATGGTTTCAATAGATGTGTTTAATGAACCTTAGCTGCACAGATAAGCACAGACAAAATCAGAAAAGTATAAGATTTGGTGTTCCATGAGTAAAAAACTTGCCGCAAAGTGTTCTACATTCTGTCAATTTATGTTCCATGAAGCTGTGCAGATCAGTTTAGCACAAGTTTTTCTGTACCTAGTTTTGAGGTAGGGCAAGTGAGTGAAATGTGTCAAATTTGAAAATTCAAATTGTACTGATGCCAAGTGATTTATTTGTTTGGCATGAGATATCGTATTCCTTAGTTTATTGTTACAAATATTCACATATATGAAAAAAAAATCGTAAGAATAACATGGAACGAGTTCAAATTGTGATCAAATCGACATCAGGCCAAACATTGACGGTACAATGCTCACTGAAAACCCGAAATTCACTAGAAAACAGAGAGGATTATCTATTTGAAATCTCGCAGCTGAGAGGAGAACATTATGACTCGAAGCTGTACTTTTCTGATCTGATTTGATCTGCCATTTTTCACTCACTGGTTTAATGCTAAACACTTTAAATAATTTTCTTATTTTATGGTATTTTTTGAATAAAAACTTTGTTAACAAAAAAAGATGAAATCGATTTTTCTTTTTTAAATTTTAGCATCCAACTCCATGCTTTCTTCCTTTTCAGATATTTTGGATGAGAATTGCTTTGTGCAATATCCATTTTTTTGTGTTCCACGTGTATGAAAAAAAAATCAATTTCAAAATGTAGGAGGTGGGACACAAGTCAAAAAAGGAGACTTTTACGTTAATTAACGTAGCTTCTTAACGGTTTGGTAAAACACTTTGGAAATTGGTAGGTTTATAAGACTATGTAACTTCAAATAAAAAAAATAAAAAAAAGATCGTATCACACAGTTTCGAAGTACCAAGTACGCAAACCTTCAAATGCGTTTTTCTCGAAAAAGTGTCAATGGCATATGGAACAAAACAATTCTCAGGCGACGACCTCTCTGTGCAATAGCAATTTGCTCTGTTCTAGTTCTGCTTTTGAGGAATATTTTAGTTTTTGCAAAAAAATAATAAATTTGTAACATTTTCCTGCATCTCCTAAATTAAAGGCTCTCTTTGGTTGGTATTCGTAAATCAAAGCGCAAACACCTATCAGTGCAATTTCTTTTAGTGTTAAATCTTGTGAATTTTAATAAGGGCTTCCAATTTTGTAAGTAATGTTTTTTTCTGAAATTCTCGAAATAAGAATAAGAACTTTAGGTATTTCAAATGGCAATATATAAAATATTATTTATTTAAGTTTCAGTATGGGAAACCTCTATAAGCCCGCATATGAAAAGCCCGCGTAACAAAAGCCCGCACGCCAAATTATGAAAAAGCCCGCAGCACAAAAGCCCGCATGCCATAAGCCCGCACAATTTATTTTCAGATTTAGCCCGCATATTATGCGGGCTTATTGTTTTGTTATTCACCTCATCACTTTAACTTAAAAAAATTTAAAGCCAATCAAATCACTTGAAAGAAATATTTGTTCCCAGTAATATGGAGGGGGATGTAGTTATTCACCACACTCACCTCTTTTTTTTTGAAAACTTGTAAAATGTCTTAAAAAAATTTTGCTCGTCCTAAAAAGAACGGATTTATTCACCATATCCACCTCTTCCCCTCATTTCCCCTCCTCAATTGAAATTGGTCAATATCTCTCATTGAATATTTAGTCGTCCTAAAAAGAACGATTTTGGTTAATAGTAACCAATACTGAATACACCAAATCCCTTCACTTTCACTATTTTGGGAGCAACCGCACTGTTCCAGGCATCGACGAAGAATGCGACAATTCACGATTTTTTATTTTTTTACGATTAGGAAATTATTTTTATTCAATCTAATATGTACAAATTGACTTATATCTAGACTTATAACTAAAATTAAAAATGTCGGCTCAACAAAAGGGGCCCGACGAATTTCTTATGGCTAGGTTTACAAAAGTTTTACAAAACTATATTTATTACTACTCTTAATCTATTTATGATATTTTATAATTAATTAAAAGCTAATTGTTCCTGTTGGGAAGAAAAGAAAATATAGTATTAGCGTTGATTACAGGGAGTAAGTCACCCCCTGTAATGTCTTACCGATTTTTCGTAGAACGGAGTATCTTCGTTGTGGATGATGTCGTCAAATCTAGCATCCGTGATGGCGCGAGGATTTAGATACCGATGGCTTGGTTCCATTTGTTGCTGGGTTGATTCCCGGACTTCTGTGTTTGGGTGGTCTGCAAGGTTTCGGATGAGTCTTCCTGATAGTTTCATCATAAATTTGTTGATCGGCTGTGCGATTCCTGCCTCCTCGTAGAGTCTTCTCGTTGAGTAGTACTTCAGAGTTGTCGGGTTTCGCCAAAGTCCTGTGCAGGTCCGAAGTATTCTCCTTTCGAAAAGCTGGATCTTCTTCATTGTTGATGGTGAAATTGTGAACCAGATGGGACAACCATAAGTTATCACTGGTCTGATGAGCTGCTTGTATATGAGCAGCTTGGTTTTTCTGCTAAGCCCGTTGCGCTTCTTGAGAAGCGGGTGCACTAGATGCAATGCAAAGTTTGCCCTTTTGAGGGTAATGTCAGCATGCTGGTTGAATTTAAATCTTTCGCTGAAGTTGATTCCCAGATATTTCGTTGATGTTCTGGTATGAACCACTGTATCATCTGGAAGATTCAGTTTAATATTACGGCAGCGGGTTGCAAATGCTCGGCGTCCTCCGGTCGCTGTTACAGGATTTCGGAAGCAGATAAGATCCGTTTTGTTGCTATTTATCTTCAGTCCCCACTTAAGATAGTAGTCCCAAAGATTCCTGATGTGGGTCTCAACTCTTCGTGCAGCTATCTCTGGAGACAGGGAGGTGGCGTAGGTCACTGAGTCGTCTGCGTACAGAAGCGTTTTGCTTCGGCCTTCATTCATTGGCTGGTCAGCTGTGAAGATATTAAAGAGGATCGGACCGAGTCTTGATCCTTGGGGTACACCTGCGTTGATGCTTCTGACTGACGACTTCTCATTCTGTACCTGTACGAAGAAAATTCTATTTGTTAGGAAATTATAAATAAGTCTCACCATATTGAGCGGAAAACCATATTCCATTAGTTTGAAGATCAGTCCTTTAATCCAGACGCTGTCAAAGGCCTTTTCGATGTCCAGCAAGCAGGCTACAGTTGTCTCCTTTTTGTTGAGTCCCGTGGTGACGTCGCTATGAAGCTTCAGTAGGGGATGTATCGTAGAGTGTCTAGCTCTGAATCCAAATTGATACGTCGGGATTATGCCTCTCTCCGCACACAGTTGGTTGATCTTTCGCAGCATCAATGACTCCAGAATTTTACTCACGCAACACAGGAGAGCTATTGGTCGGTATCCATTGACATTTGTTCGATCTGTCTTCTTGGGCACTGGCACAACTTTTGCTACTTTCCATGATTTCGGAAAATAGCTGTTGTTAATGCAGTTGTTGAATATGATGGTCAGTAGAAGGATGGCCACGCTTGGTAACTTTTTAAGCAAAAAGTTCGAAATTTGGTCAGTTCCGGATGACTTCTTTGAGTTGCCGCTATGGATAATGTTACCAACCTCTTCTGTGTTGGTGAAGACTTCGTCGCTATTTGGGTCATCTGCTGGATTCCTGGTGTTGAAGGTCGTGATGACATCGGTTGACATTGTGGCCTCGTGAACTTGTGCTTCCACTACTTCTAGGAATTCTGGAAGGTGCGTTGGTGGTCGATCCGTGAAATTCCTTTCGAAGTGGGTGGCAAATGCTTCGGCTTTTTCAATTGCGGTGGTGGCAGTATCTTGTCCGTGTTCAATGGTTTCAGGCATTGACCTCGATTTTCCAACCAGCGAGTTGATTTTCTTGAAGGCGTCGGGGCCTGGTTTTATGTCTTCCAGCCTCTGCCTGAATTCGTTGTCCCTGAAGTGTTTCACAGCACGACGAAACATGACGTTGGTGCATTCCAGCTGGGAATGTACACTTCTATACTCGTCATTGTGGGTGTTCCAAGTTCTGTGGAGAATCCTCTGTAGCCTTTTTCGCAGCCGTTGTATGTGTGCATGAATTGCTTGGATGTGTTGAGGTAGGTGCCCATATCTGTCTTTGCTGGTTCGGGTTGTCTTCTGTCGGTCTACAGCTGCGTTAACTACGGCTTCGAAGTGAGTGAAGACTCCGTCAATCTCGTTGTTGCCGAGGTTTTCGTCCATTGCTGGCAGTATCACATTTGCTTCGATGTCCGACTCGTATTGGATCCAGTTGATCCGGTTGAATTTGATGTGCAGCTCTGGTGCAGGATTTTCCACCATTATTCTATGGTTCAGTCGAATCCGAAGTTCTACAGCCAAATGATCAGAATCACTTACGTGCGCAAGGCAGGAGTAATTCCGAAAGTCCGGAAGGATGTTGACGAAGTTCGATGAAGCCAAGAAAAAGTCCAGCATCGATGGTGTTCTTGGAAAGGTGTTTAGTGGTTGTGAAATCACCACTAGGGAGTGTTGATGTGCATTACCATGCAGCCACTCCACTATTGCCGTCCCTTGTGGTGATATTTCGTCGTCTCCCCAAAGCTGGTGTCTGGCGTTGAAATCCCCTCCAATCACACAATAGGTGTGTGTGCTGCACATGTTGTGGATAACAGTTAAATCGTGCATGATGTTAATGCGACAATTCAGAAAAATACCACTTCTTATATACACTTTGTCGAAGACATTTCGAATTGAAGATATTTTTGACAACCAATCAAAACTCTTGCAGGATATATTTTACACAACTTCCCTCTCCGTGATTCTCATGATTTCTTGTATCTTTCAGATAGATTTCTGTGTGAATTCAATGGATTTTAAATGTACATTACTTCTATTTTAACACGCAATTGTTTAGGAAATAACCATAGCCCAAGTGCGGATAGTACATGTGCTGAATAGATGCTCTTACCATTGAAAAATAATAGCATTCCTCCCAATAAAAGAGAAAAAAGTTCATAAAATGGAAAGAATTTGTATACATTTGATTAAAGCAGACCGCAAATCATGCGAGTAAATGGAGTTCATATTTGGAATTATTCGCTTATTTAGTGGAAAAACCAGTTTAAATCCTAAGATTCCGCGAGCGGGCTACATAGACCCGACATGATGCGCATAAATTCACCTTATCTTTTCAATTCGGCGCTTATTTGCTTGAGTTTATGGCGCCTGCCAGACAACCAGCATATACCTTTAGCGGAGCAACGAAGTTGCGTGAGCGTGCTAAACCCTGCGGAAAGATAGGTGAAACCCTAAGATCCCGCGAAGCGGGCCACCCAGAACGAACATTATGCGAATATATGGTTATAATCTTTAGAATTTGGCGCTAATTTTAGTGTTAATGGCGCCTGCTTAATATTTCTTCGACGTTAAGACGCAATTATCTTGGAAATAATCTGATCTCAAGTGTGCGTAAGTACATGAGTGCAATAGTTGTCTATTCAAAAGAAGATTGACACTATTCCTCACAGTAAAAGATGAAAATGATGCGAATATATGGGCATTATCTTTGGACTTGGGCGCTAATATCATAGTGCTTATGGCGCCTGCCAGGCATAAGGCATATACCCTTAGCGGAGCAACGGAGTTGCGTGAGCGTGCTAAACCCTGCGGAAAGATAGGTGAAACCTTAAGATCCCGCGAAGCGGGCCACCCAGAACGAACATTATGCGAATATGTGGTTATAATCTTTAGAATTTGGCGCTAATTTCAGTGTTTATGGCGCCTGCTTAACATTTCTTCGAGGTTAAGACGCAATTGTCTAGGAAATAACCTGATCTCAAGTGTGCGTAAGTACATGAGTTGAATAGTTGTCTATTCAAAGGAAGACTGACACTATTCCTCACAGTAAAAGATGAAAATAATCTGAATATATGGACATTATCTTCCCAACAGCTTTTATTTCTCAATATATTCACCCCTTTTTTTAACGCGTAACAAAACCACCTACAGGAACTGTAAATTCACCTCTCCTCCTGACTGAAATAAGCAAAATCTCTTAATTTAGGCATTTAGTCGTCCTTAAAAGAACGCTTTCTGAAGGAATTAATATCCTCTTTAATACCAATCGCTCTAAAAAGAACGATTGGAGCAGACAACCACACCAATCGGCGTAACAAACAACGAATAATGCGAGTAATTTGGAAATATCCATTTGTTTTATAGGAAATCGTTTCAATCTCCATTTCTTTTATACTATTTGTAGCTGAAATTTAGGCAAAATTCAATTTTGCGCATAGTACATGCGTTAAATAGATGCTCTTACCAATGAATAATAACAGCATTCCTCCCAATAAAAGAGAAAAAAGTTCCTAAAATGGTAAACATTTGTAAGGAGAATATATCTTGCATGAGTTTTGATTGGTTGTCAAAAATATTACCAATTCGAGGGGGATTGGCTTCTTTCAATTTCAAAAAGTTAAAATGCTCGATTGTGTGAGAATCAAGGAGAACAAATTTACCGTAAGAAAAGTCTTCGACAAAGTGTATATAAGAAGTGGTATTTTTCTGAATTGTCGCATTCTTCGTCGATGCCTGGAGCAGTGCGGTTGCTCCCAAAATAGTGAAAGTGAAGTGATTTTGTGGATTGGTGGTTTTCTATAAACCAAAATCGTTCTTTTTAGGACGACTAAATATTCATTGAGAGATATTAATCAATTTCAATTTAGGAGTGGAAATGAGGGGTAGAGGTGGATAAGGTAAATAAATCCGTTCTTTTTAGGACGAGCAAAAATTTTGTAAGAGATTTTACACGTTTTCAAAAAAAAAGAGGGGAAGTGGTGAATAACTAACTCGAAATCACAAAATATTTTCTATAAGAGTTTTGATTGGTTTACTTCAATTTCCAAAATGTTAGATACTCGATCTTGTGAGAATCACAGAAAAGAGATTTCTTAAGGGGAACTTCATATTTCCCCATGACATGCGGGCTTTTGTGGTGCGGGCTTTTGTGCTGCGGGCTTTTGGGATGCGGGCTTTTGATATGCGGGCATTCGTGTGCGGGCTTTTGATATGCGGGCAAACGGACTCAACCCGTTTTTTTCTGTAATTCTCGAAATAAGAATAAAAACTTTAGGTATTTCAAATGGCAATATATAAAATATTATTAATTTAAGTTTCAGTATTCCAATTACCTGCTCGTATATTAAATAAGAGGGGTGCCAATAACTGTATCAAAAAAAGCATAAGAGTAAATTATTGCCAGGGGGTGCCAATAACTTGTTTATATGGGACTACAGTTCTTGGCACTGCCAATGACTTGTACTTTTGACGGTGCCAACAACTCTACTTTACGACGGTTATTTGTTTCAGATTTTTGAAAATGCCTAAACAGAGGAAAAAACATAGGGACGAGCTACAGTCCGGCGAACTGTTGGATACCCTATTCTTATTCCAATCCCTCATAAGTGGGCGTGACAAAAGTCTAAGTATGGTTGAATTGTTAAGAACGCTTTACATATTTTGTTATATAACATTTAAAGGATTTTATCAAAAAAAACGCTCCCTAGCTCAAACTTGGGTGTTTCAATAAAATTGTTTTATTTAATTGTGGGCGTGTCAGTAGGCGGATTTAAAAAAATTAACACATGAGCATAAAGCGCCCCTAGAGAGTATATATTATAAATTTCAGCTCCCTAGCTCAAACTTTGGATTTTCAAAAAAATTGTTTTATTTATTTGTGGGCGTGTCAGTGGGCGGATTTTGAAAATATTTATACATGAGCTTAAAGGGCCCATAGAGAGTATATATTAAAAATTTCAGCTCCCTAGCTCAAATTTTGGTTTTTCAATAAAATTGTTTTATTTTTTTGTGGGCGTGGCACTGGGCATTTTATATCCCGAGCAGTTTTAGGAGTCATAGATCATATATAAAAAATTTCAGCTTCCTAGCTCAAAATTCGATTTTTTCCAAAATTTTGTTTTTTTGAGTTTGTGGGCGTGTCTGTGGGCGGATTTCAAAAATTCGTAAACTTGATTATTTCGGGACCCTAGAGTATATGGTTAAAATTTCAGCTCTCTAGGTCCAGTTTAAAGGCCTAATTTTTGCCGACGGACGGACGGACATGGCTAGATCGACATTACTATCGATGCTGATCATAAATATAGTAACTTTTAGGGGTCTACGGGCAATATTAAGGTATGTTACAAACTATGCGTCAAAATTAATATACCCCTAGAATAGGGTATAAATATGATGAGGATCGGCTCCAACTAGCTTTTTTGGCAATAAAAGGCGGACAGTTTTCAAAGAAGAGAGCTTTGGAATTCTAAGGCATATCAAGATCAACTATTCTATTTCGCCTTGGTGCCACTTTTAAGAAACCCGGTCGTGGCTAGTCTCAATTTTATCGAGGAGGAGGAGGCAACAATTGTTAATTGGATAAAGCTTTGTCAACTTAAAGGTTTCCCAAAGCGAAAGGAAGATGTTTTAAGCGTCGTCAAAGAATTCCTAGAGCAAAATGAACGGGAGGTATAGTTATTATTTGATTTTTGGGTGCCAACAACTGTAGTTCCGTAGAGTGCCAAACACTGTATGTACAGGGATGACAACAACTGTACTTTTTGAGAGACTTTGTTTATAATCCATTTAATTGTAAATTGCAATCCATCAACTCGAAGAAGTCAATTTTTAGTAAAAACTAAATTCATTAAGCAATATATAAATGTATAACATATTAAAATCACGTTTCAAATAACAATGCGTCGCTTGTTTAAAGACAAAATTTCCTTATGGGTGGCAACTACTGTATAACTTACGCTATTAACATTATATGCTACACAGCATACTCCAAAATGTAAACTATACCCGGTTTAAATATTCATCAATTACAGCTCATTCTTTGTGTCAATTGGCACAGTCATCAAAGATCAGGTAGTTAACTTATTCACTTTGTTATCTGTGAGCGTAATGAGTCGAGTGCACCAAATAATATTGAATGTTTCAAAGCTCCGTTCCTCGTGCTTACGAACGGATAGTTTCTTGATTTAATTTCATGCAATTTTTTAAATCCTTCGAAATATATGCAATATGAAAGAAGGCTATATTATGTTTAGGTTGCAGAAAAAAAAAATGATTAGGTAGATAAATTCAATTTGTATGATGTTTTCCCAATAAGGCAATAAAATTAGCCCTTTTTTGTTCCACATATTTACGAACAGTAATTAAATTTAGCTGGTAGAAAAAGGTAATAAAACAACACAATTTTTGAGTCCAAGTTTTGACTTTTGCGTGCTGGTTTCAATGGTGGTTTCTTTTTCATTTTTTGTGTCTAATGTGGTTGGACTGCTGTATCACAAACAATTAATCTACTAGCTTCAACTCAAGTTTCTGCCTTGATTTTACTTAGGGGAAGTCTTGAATTTAAAGCAGCTCTCAACATCGCTCGTCGATCCTGGCTTGTTCTTGCTCTGATTATTCCTCCTTTCGGTTTTTAAACCGAAATATATATTCTAAGGGTATTTTAATTTTGACGCATAGTTTGTAACATACCTTAATATTGCCCGTAGACCCCTAAAGGTTACTATATTTGTGATCAGCATCGATAGTAATGCCGATCTAGCCATGTCCGTCCGTCCGTCCGTCCGTCTGTCGGCAAAATTAGGCCTCTAAACTGGGCCTAGAGAGCTGAAATTTTAACCATATACTCTCTAGGGTCTCGAAATAATCAAGTTTATGAATTTTTGAAACCCGCCCACAGACGCGCTCAGAAACTGAAAAAAAAACAAATTTTTCGAAAAAATCGAATTTTGAGCTAAAAAGCTCAAAGAGATACAAAAGCTCGGGAGATACAATTTTCAAAATCCGCCCACTGACATGCCCACAATTAAATAAAACAATTTTATTGAAGAACCAAAATTTGAGCTAGGGAGTTGAAATTTATAATATATACTCTCTAGGGGCCCTTTATAATCATGTGTTAATTTTTTTTAAATCCGCTTACTGACACGCACACAATTAAATAAAATAATTTTATTGAAAAACCAAAGTTTGAGCTAGGGAGTGTTTTTTTACAATAGCTTGGTTTTTTTTTTGATAAAATCCTTTAAATGTTATATAACAAAATATGTAGAGCGTTGTTAACAATTCAACCATATTTAGACTTTTGTCACGCCCACTTATGAGGTAATGGAATAATAATAGGGTATCCAACAACAGTTGAACAGTTGGACCCCTTCCAATCTTACCGTATATAAAACGGATATATTTCCACAATGTTTTCTAGGTTCCAAGTTTCTGGAACACATGGTCCAATAGCTTGACGGGATATTCTCGCATTTATTTTCAAATCTCTGTAGTCTGTATGCTGTTCAGCCGATATAAATTACCTTATCAGCGTGTGTTGCTCTGTAATAGAGGGCTTTACTAAATTCAGAGGTTGATGAAACTTTTCAGCCTTAATACGTTAATGTGATTTATATCCGCTCGTTCTTACTTACTTTACTTAACGGGCTTCCGGCCCGTAAAGACACTCTGCCTGAGACACTGCAACCTTCCATCCTCTGCGATCCCTGGCACTCTGCTTCCAGTTCACCAGACCAAGCGCTCTGGGATCAGCGATGGGTTTCTTCTTTAATTGGGAGGTCCGGTCTTCCTTGCCTTCTCGAATCAGGAGGCTGGGAGTCGAAGATCCACTTGGATTGATCATTATTTTCCATTCGCTCAATGTGGGCGATCCAATCTAGACGACGTGATTTTTAGCTGTTTGGACTACATCCACATTGTGGTACAGCTCATAGAGTTCGCGGTTGTATCTTCTCCTCCATTCGCCCTCCTCGCACACAGGACCAAATATCCGACGCAGTATTTTTCTTTCAAAAGGACCCAATATTAGCTCCCCTTTTCTAGTTATCGTCCAGCATTCAGCGCCATAAAGCAGGACTGGTAGGATTAAAGTTCGATAGAACATTCATTTTGTCCTTCGAGTGAGGAGTTTTGAACATATTTGTTTTGCTAAACCGAAGTAGCAGCGGTTTCCTAAGGCTCCGCCGGATCTTCACTTAGGTGTCATTCGTGGAGTTGATGTTTACTCCCAGGTAGATGAACTCTTTAACTACCTACCACGAAGTTATTGCTATCAATAGTGACGTTTTGTCCTAGACTGTGGCCAGATGTTTGTTTGTTTGTTGATAGCATGTACTTGGTCTTGTCCTCATTTACTTCAAGACCGACCAATTTCGGTACCGTGACATAACCCCAAGCGTCATAAGCCCAAATCTTAAAATTTGGACTTATGTCGCATTGCAAAAGTGACATAAGGCCAAATTTTAGCATTTGGTGTTATGTCACTTTCACAAAGCGTCATAAGGCCAATTATATGCATTGCACTGTTTATTTGATTAGTAACGAAATCGCAAGTAGATTCCATAAACAGTGTAAAGCCTATGTGGGACATGCTGCCCCCCTGCAACCCCCCTGCTTGGGGTCATTGTTTGATTTGGAGTAGGTGCGAGGTACGGTTTTGAAAATTTGGCTTTATGTCACTTTCCGGATTTGGCCTTATGACGCTTTGTGAAAGTGACATAATACCAAATGCTAGAATTTGGCCTTATGTCACTTTCATAAGCGACATTTGGGGTTTTGTCACGGCACCCCAATTTCTCCTGTTCATCAATCGCCGTGAAAGTTTCTATCACGGCACTCTGGGAACGGCTGATGTCGATATCGTCCCCATACCCCAGCAGCTGGACAGATCTATTGAAGATAGTGCCTTCCGGGTTGACACCTGCCCTTCGCACTTTTTTCTCCAGAACAAGATTGAAGAAGTCACATGATAGTGCATCTCCTTGCCGAAATCCGGTACAAGTTTGGAATAATTCGGAAGAGGTGCTTCCAAACTGAACATTACACCGCGTGTTTTCAAGTGTCACACTTTAAAGTCGATGAAAAGGTGGTGAGTCTCGACTTGAAATTCATTGGTCTTTTCCAGGAATTGCCTTAGTGTGAAGATTTGGTCTATTGTCGATCTGCCCTGCCGGAAGTCACACCGGTATGTGCCGATTAGTGTGTTGCAGAACGGCTTCAGATGTTCGCACAGTACGTTGTATAGGATCTTATATGCGACATTAAGCAGGGTTCTTGCAAGACAAAGAATCGCCTTTTTTGAAGATGAGGGATATAGAGCTGATAGTCAAGTCATCGGGCATGCTCCACCACTCATACTCGGTTGATGATTTAGTGAATGCGCCCTACCAAAACATCACTTCCGTATTTAAATAGCTCCGCTGGTAAGCCATCAGAGCCGGCGGCCTTATTGTTCTTTAGCTTTCTTATAGCTAAGCCAACCTCTTCTTTGCTGGGTGGTGAAATCTTTTCTTCATTGACAGGACGTGGGTTCACTTCTTGCCCTATCACTCTCTGCAAATGATGCTCATTTAGGAGCTGTTGGAAATGCTGCTTAAATACATCTACTATTCACTGCGCTTCGGTGACTAGGTTTCCGTCGCTATTTCGAAGAGACTGCGTTCCGGTTTTAAAGCCAGCAGCCAGTTGCCTTGCTTTCTTGTAAAATCTCCGGATGTTGTTCTTCTCTTCCCTTCTTTTAGCTCGATACTCTTCCCTCGCTGGCCTTGTTTTGCGCTGCAGCGTATTTATGTGTGCATCATCTGTTACCTTCCGATAAACGCATACATCATCATACCACGGGCTTTTTCTCTAGGGTGGCTGGTAACCTACGGTCGTCTCGGCTACCTCCTTGATGATGTCACGGTATCGGTTGAATATATTGTTGGCGCTTGTGAGTGGTGAATGCATATAGAAGAGTCTCTAGCTCAACCGCTCTCTGTAGACTCTGGCTACTCCAGGTGCGCTGAGGCGTCCAACGTCAAATTTCTTCTTTTTGACAGTTCGCAGCTTCTTCTCGTTGGAGCTCTAATTTTAGCCGCTACAAGGAAATGGTCAGAGTCGACGTTCGCCACTCGGAATGTGTGCACGTCGAGGATGTTGGATGCGTGCCTCGCATCGATTAGCACATTATCGATTTGGTTAGCGGTTGGACCATCTGGAGAGAGAAACGACCGTCATAACAATGGCCTGAAAGCGTTTGGAGGTGGTGTCCTGATCGCTGTTCGTTCCAACTTTGAGTCACGAAAGATTGACTTTCCATTTCAAATTAATGTCGAAGTTATCTGTTTAAAAATTACACTTAAGAACAAACATTTATATGTTGTTAATGCGTACATTCCATCGTCTCGCCTATGTTCTTTGTATTCGGATCTTTCTATGGCACTAGACCATATTTTTGACATATCTTGTTGTGACAGCACTGTCTTACTTATAGGCGAATTCAATCTGCCACATATTGGATGGGTACCTTCTGAGGATGATTCTCATTTCATTCCATCCTTTGACTCTGCCCAACAAGAGCTCGCTTTACAAGGCAACATTTTGTCTTTTGACTTAGAGCAAACAAGCTGTATAAAAAACTTCAGAAATCGAACACTCGATCTTGTTTTCTCTTCTGACTCTGTTAGTACTGTGGTTCTGGAATCCCACTCCAGTATAACTAACATAGATAACAATCATCCACCCTTGGATGTATTTATTGAACTAGGCGCACATTTGTACGAAAATAGTAATTCGTACGACCGTTCGCAATCTTTTGACTTTCAGAAGCAAATTTTCAAAGGCTTTCTGATGAAATTAACAGCTTTAATTTTAACCTTACTGCCTTATCTAATATTGAAGATACAGTAGGTTCTTTTTATGCTTTGATGGATAACTGCATGAAAAAATTGATTCCTGTGAAATCCTCTAGGAATCTGAAAACGTCCCATCCCTGGTACACTAAAGAGCTAAAATCGATACGAAACAGAAGTAATAGGGCTTGGAAGAACTATTTAAAAAGTCTCTGCCATTCAGATCTCTATTTCACATTGTTCAATGAATTCAAATGTTTATCCTGCAACCTATATATTGACTATATAAGTAAAATGGAATGCTCTTTAAAACTGAACCCCAAAATTTTCTGGGGTTTTGTCAATTCCAAGAAAAAAACCGATGGCCATCCATCGAAGCTTACTTACAATAGTTCTACAACTGCTGATTCTCTAGACGCAAGCCATATGTTTGCAGATCATTTCAGTAAGTCATTTAGGGAGACCCCTCTTCACATTGATGATCAATATTTTAGTTATCTAACTAGCTGTTCCGAAATAAGTTTTAGTAGTATTTCATTCGATTTGGAAACAATTTTAAAATGTATTTCTTCTCTGAAGAATGACTATTCATCAGGTCCTGATGGCATTGCACCGATTGTTCTTAAAAAATGAAGTCATGCAATTGCTCCATATCTTAAGTATCTGTTTGAATTGTCTATTAGTACAGGTAAATTCCCTAATCTATGGAAAAGTGCTTTTATCGCAATTGTATTTAAAAAAGGCGAACGTGGTGATATCACTAATTATAGGCCCATTTCAAAGCTTTCGTGTATCCCTAAGTGTTTAATTAAGAAATGTACACTTTGTACTAGGTATAAGAACTGGTAGTTTTATTTCGATTCTTAACTCTATTTATACTATTGACAATTTTGCTTATTATGAATTTCCCTGTTTTTCTTTGGATTTTTTATTTTTCCATTACCCAACTTATGCAACACAACAACCCAATAACCCAATAAGTAACTCACGGCCCACTATTGAGGTCAATAAGTAACTCAATATTCGTAACAATTATGATATAAATTGGAGTTGCTTGATTGGCGTAAAATTGTCATAGACAAAATATTATATAACTCGGAGTTGCTTGATTGACAGAATTTTCATAAACTCTAAGCTTTTTGAACAAATTGTTTGTGAATCGCAATATAATTTGTAATGAACAGCATGGATTTGTAAGAAACAGATCCACTGTCACTAATCTATTAAGTTTCTTGCATGATTGTTCTATTGCCTTGGAGAATAAACGCAAAATGGATTGCATATACACTGACTTCTCTAAGACTTTCGACCAGCTGTCCCATGAAATAATCGAATTTAAGCTCAGGGCCTTTGGTTTCCCACTATGTTTCATAAAATGGGTTAATTCATACCTTAGATCAAGGGTTTATCAACTGAAATTTAGAGGATCGCTATCTGTATCTTTCACAGCTCAGTCTGGAGTTCCCCAAGGAAGTCACCTCGGACCAATTCTATTTATACTTGCCATTAATGATGTCAAGGCATGTATAAATTACAGTAATATCCTGATCTATAAATATCCTGATATATAAATCTATCACTAGTCAGCAGGACAGAATTTTTCTTCAATCTGACATTAATAGCTTCGCCAATTGGTGTGATAAAAACAGTTTATCCCTGAACCCTACTAAATGTCAACATATGACATTCTCTAGAAAGAATATCCCTTCCACCTTTCAATATTCTCTGTCTCAACATATTCTTTGTAATGTTGATAATTTTAAGGATCTTGGGGTTTATTTCGACCCCAAACTGGTTTTTGCTAAGCATATTAATTCTATTATTAACAAATCTAATTCTATGCTGGGCTTCGTAAAAAGGTGGGCCAAAGAATTTAATGACCCTTACGTTTTCATGTCATTGTACAATTGTTTTGTCCGTCCGATTCTAGAGTATGCCTCTCAGGTGTTGACACCGTTCTACAAAATTCATTCAAATCGAATAGAGGCCATTCAACGTACATTTATTCGATTTGCACTTAGAGGACTTCCATGGGATGATCCATTTAACCTTCCTCCCTACAGTCAACGTATCAAGCTTCTTCAAATGTTACCCCTTTCTCCACGAAGGCTTAATAGCGATATCATTTTTTTACAGCAGCTTATATCCGGGCAAATAGATGCACCTGACTTGCTGTCGTCTATTGGCTTTAATTTTCGTGGTGGTGCCCATAATTTACGCAGTGTTGAATTATTGTTTAGCCCCCATCATAGAACGAATTATGGGAGGCATGAGCCTATTAGTCGCATGAGTAGAATCTATAATCTAAATGATAATGTGATTGAATTGCATGTTAGTAAAATTAAGCTGAAAAATATTTTGCGTGATAATGCTTTAATGTCTTAAATTGTTTGCATTATTTGTTTGTGTTAGTATTTTATAGGTACATAATTATTGTAGTTTTAATTGTTTTGTCCTTACTAACACCTGCACTAAATGATGAGCCTGTGAGAGCACTTTTAGTGCCGGCAATTTCTGCTCGTGATAGTTGCTTGCTTTAAGTACTCCACGACACAGAGCTGATAGTGTATATTAAAAAAAGAGCGCTACGTTGCTGTGTGGATCCTGTGCTACTTATCGCCGTATTACGAGCTGCTGCAAAGTCGATTAGTCGGTAGACGTTATCTGATGTCGTGTAGTGAAGGATGTACTTACCAACTAATCCGCCGAAGATGTTTTCCTTTGCCGCGTTCAGTCAGCTTTAATTGTTTAACATTTTACACGAAACATATCAGAATGGTTTGATCTTCCAACAGTCATTCCTTTAAACCGTTTTCTTTTTTTTAAGGCACTCCAATCGTCATTATATACATATAATTTTTCCAGTACATATTACAATACCTTTTCTTTGACCTCAACTGAGGCAGTTTTTTTGTTACCTCAAATAGGTAGATACGACCACGGTTGCCAGATTGGGCGCTTTGTCGTATTTTGGGCTATCTTTTTTCTTAAAAAAACGATAGAAATTTTTGCCATGAGCGCCCAACACAATTTTGGGCTATATATCGTTTTACAAATTTTGTGTTAATTTTGTTTGTTTTAAACTGAGAAAAATTATTCAACTGAAATTACTTTTAAAGTAAAAAGCCTAATTAAAGAATTTGTAACAACATTTTTAGTTGAGATAGAAAAGGAAACTCCTGAAAATTATTCAATTTTAAGAAAAATTCGGAATTTCGGTCCGGGTATCTGCTTAAATCATACGCGTATCGAATTCAGGGAACTTCCAAACGAAGACGAAGAGAAATACATCCTACCGCAGACGAAAAGAAATACATCCTACCTTGATATTTTGGAGGATCTGCGGAATAAATTAATATTATTTGACTGGAAAGTTGTGTTTCCACAAAATCCTGAACATTTTTGGGCTTACGTGTTATCTAACGTAAGAAACCGGTCCAATGAAGCAATTTTTAAGGATTTAAGTTTATTTGCAATCCAATTGCTAACACTTTCAGTGAGCAAGCCTGTATTAGAAGGAGCGTTTTCGTTTATAAATTCAATTTAGATCAAACCGCGAAACAGATTGTCCACGGAATCTCTCGATGCTTTGATGCGCATACGCATCAATTCAACTATTAAAAATATTTGTTGTAAAGATTTTATACCAACATCGGAAAAGATCAACAAATTCACATCAGGCTTTTATACAGAGGGTAGTGATAAGTGATGATGATGACAATGAATATTTTATAACCGAAGAATGTTTTTTTTCTTTGTTTAAATTTTGCTTACTAATACATGTGTATCCGCTATATAACAAAATTCCAGAACCGAATTATTTTCAACGATTTTTGGGCTTCTTTCTGGGCAACGATATTGGGCTACATTTTTTAAGGTTTGGGCGCCTAAAGCAATCTACATTATGACAACCCTGCATACGACACGGATTAGTATAACTTTAAATCGCAAGCAACTCGTATGGCATGCGTGCTTACATACGATGTTTGTATGTAAAACCCGCCTCGATGATTGTGTATTCCCTGATTTATGTTCTAACGTCTTATTTGGATTTTTAATCAACGGTTACTTTTTAAATATGAATCTTTATTAAATTTTAATATGGCAACACATTAAATACCGATTATGTAGAACTATAGTTAACGCATAGGTAGTTACACCTATTTATGTACATATCCAAACATGATCGACTTAACTTCTTCTGGGAAACTTTTTTAACACTATAAACAACAAACCGACGGGATCACTGTTTGCCAAAACTCGCATTTGGTACAAATTACCGGCAAGAGTAAAAAACAAGTTTATTTCGCTTTTATTAAATCTAGAATGAGTCATGGTATACTAACACGCGGATGATTGAGGAGCTTCAACGTTCAACAATTCACATAAACAAACTTCAAAGAGTTCAAACAGAGCGGTGAGTTAGTGTCGAGAAAATACCACAGCAAACAACGAGCACTACTTGTAAGTACAAGTAGGCAACAAAAACATTCGATATGACCGCATATATTACGTATACTTGGTAGGTTTCCGTGTACACCAATCAACGACCAATATGGTACATCAACGCGAGCAATGTTTTGTTATAGTCTTCCATCTACATATCTATATTGTTTATGACAAAAGACAGCTTGTATGACGAGCATATGTGATACCCAGTAACAACAAATCTCTGCACATTTTACAAATTTAAATTAATCATAAATGAAGTAATAAAAATTAAAGATTACTAAGGGATACAATGTTTGTATTTATGGTAAACTGATGGCGTCGGCCACAGCGATGAACTCATCGTTTGTCAAGATGAAAAAGTGAATAGCAACGAATAACAACGTTTTTTTTAAGGCCCCTTAAATACCTCTGTAAGTAATCGATGCATTCTTATAGAAGTATATTTGGGCTGGCAAAAATACAACAACCTTTTATATTTTTGTATCTGAAAAAGATATATGTAGGTAGTTGCATATCTTAATGTATTTAGTGTGTAATTAAATATTATATTCCATCATCGGGGTTATACGCGCCTTTAATAAAACCACGGTGTTGATTTAAACAACTATTCATTTTATACAGATGTTACTATGTACTTGCATGCATTATTTGAATAAAAATAAAGTGCACGACTGGGCCGTGCGATAGGTTAGGTTAGGTTAGGTTTATGTGGCTGTCGGCAGAAGCCGACACACTTAGACCAATTTAGGTCCATTGTGATACCACGTATATTATCTACCTCAACTCTGTAGATGGGACTGGCCAACGACACGCGGTTGTTCTCAAACGGTCCCCCATCAACGTACTAACCGCGCCCAACTTCGTTTAATTACGGTGATCTGACGGTAACTGATTAATTCGACGTGTTATGGTCGTTGGTTGGGCCGTGCGATAACTGTCTCGCTTTTATAAGAATTGATAATTTTAGATAGATAATTTATTTATTTTCGTATTGGAATTTACATTTTGTGGACCACCGCGCAGTTTACATACAGAGTTTTGATATTTATATTATATCTTTCTACTGAATAATTAATTTTAAATCATGACTACAAAAGAATATTATACAATGATATACTTTGAAGGAAAAATACGTTAGAAACCTTCAATACAAATAGAATTAAAAAAAGGGAAAGGGAACCTTAAAAAAATTACCAGGTACATTGTAGTGACAAATAATAAATAATAAATAATAAATAATATATAATAAATAATAAATAATAAATAATGCATAAAAAGTAATAAATAACAATTAATAAATATTATATAAAAAATAATAAATAATAAATAACAAATAATAAATAATGCATACAAAATAATAAGTAACACATAATAAATAACATATAATAAATAATGCATACAAAATAATAAATAATATATAACAAATAATAAATAACAATAATAAATTACAGGTATAATTAATAACAATTAATGATTTTTGATAAACCAGAAGCATTAAAAACAAGGAAATGATTAAACATTTAGTTGATTGATCAGTGGATTTTCGGAGATCTCACAGTTTCGGAGAAATTTGGTGGTTAGCTTTGTAATTCGATCTTGAATCAAGTCAACATTTGTTCTGGTATGAAGATCAGCGGTTGAGTGATGTGGGGGAAGTTTAAGCATCATTTTAAGTAGTTTGTTTTGAGAAACTTGTAGTTTTTTAAGATGGCATTTTGCTGAATTTCCCCATACTTGGCAACCATATAGAAGGATTGACTGGAAAATTACTTTAAAAATAACGATCTTGTTAGCTTTGTTCAGTAAGGATTTTCTGTTTATGAAGGGGTACAACATGTTTATTGCTATATTCACTTTTTGTATTGTTTTAGCAGTATGTTCTTTAAATGTGAGTTTTGTATCCAGATGGATGCCTAAATATCTCACGGATGGGATCCAGTTAACACTTGTGTTATTTACAATTAGCCGATTGCTTGGAAGAAAACAAGTCTTTCGTTTTCTGCTGAAAAAGATAGCTTGCACCTTTTCAGCATTTAGTTTGATTTTCCAGCAATTGTAATAACTTAGCAATATTTGTATCGCATTCGCAAGGTTAGTCTCCACGTTGAGACTAAACTCGTGCGAAGAATATATTGCCTTGTCATCCGCAAAAATAGCTTATTCACAATAAGGGAGTCTTGGAATATCAGACATAAAAATATTATACAATATTGGACCCAAAACCGATCTTTGAGGCACACCAGCAACAACACTATGACAAACAGAAAAACAGTTGTTCACGAAAACTTTAAAAAAACGATCGGAAAGAAAGCTCAGGACAAGCTTTATGAGGTATGGGGGAAAACGAAAAATCAACAACTTATAGACGAGACCCAAATGCCATACACAATCAAAAGCTTTCTCAATGTCCAGCAACACCAGACCAGTTGATTTTCCCAAGGAACGATTTTGCTTGATATGCTGGCAGACTCTAAGTATTTGATGAGATTCACTATGATTTCTTCGGAAACCAAATTGCTCATTTGGAAGAATATTATTATCTTCGATAAGTATCGTAAGTTTTTCTTTTATTACCTTCTCAAAAACTTTGCTAACACTACTCAGCAGACTAACTGGTCTGTAGCTGTTTGGTTTATCAGGTGGCTTTCCTGGTTTTGGAATAGGTATCATCTTAGCTATTTTCCAAGCCCTTGGAAAGTATTGGAATTTAATACAGACCTACAATTTTACGCCGAATCTGAACAGCAAATTTGAGAAGCTTCTCATGACAATTGATACTCTTGGATGTTTGTCAGACGTTCGCAAGAGGTGGAGCAGTGGAAAAAAACTCAAGATGTTACTTGGCCCCGCCGGGAATTGAACCGGGGGCGTTACTGATATTAATTTATTTGACATTGGGTTATTTTACCTAGAGATCCCTGTAGCCCCACAAAGGTCTTTCAAACTTAACCAAAGATATTTTCCAAAATTTCCTTGTAAGCCGCACAGGATTTATGTGTTTAATGTTATTTTACCAATAGGTCCATGAAACACCAAAAAAGGTTTTTGTTTAAATGTTCTTTTAAAACATTTCAGTTTTAAAGGTGTTTACCGCAGCTACAGACCTGCCATGGAGTTCTGGTTACGATTTTGGAAAAAGGGTTTTTTTGAGTGATTGCTAGAAGTAAAAAAGCAGTTTAACAAGCAAATTTTCTTCCTTGAATGATTAAATTAATAATTTAATAATAATCATAATAAAATAAAAATTAAGTTTAAATTGGATTTCTGCTTTTAGAGGCCAAACGGTGAGTCCTGTCCAAAAGTCCTTTATGGCAGGTTTGTAGCTCTAGTACCATCATACGACTATTTCCGCAAAAATTGAGTACGCCATTTTCTTACCACTTTTGAGAAAGTTGGTTTGGAAAAAAACATTTGTATGGCAGGTACCTACCATTATTTAAAATGGTACAATAAAACAAAATGGCCGTGAGATATACATAGGTCTTCAAACCGCAAATAAAAAGTTTGAAGTAAATTCTATCGCCCGTTGTGGCTGGAGCCTGGTTAACAGACGGACCGACACATACGGAAATTTAGGATATACTTGTTTAGTCGGAATTTCTTACCTCTTACTCAGTTTGAGTTCGAAATTTCAGCACGATTGAAATATCTTGCTCTTTAGTATACCTACTAAAGTATACGAAAAACTTAAAAATAAGATCTTTAATTTGTTTAGAATGGTGAGATCTTTCATAATTTTTATTTGCATTCGTTTCTAACACCATGTTCCCACAAACGTGATTTAGCTAGATCAACTTGATTTAGCTAAATCATCTCATAAATTACGTGATTTATCATACATTTCCGTCATTAATATTTACGTGATTTATACGTGTTTAAATTTTAATTACGTATCTGTCATCGCAAATACACACAAAATAAAATCGAACATACACAAATAAAATCAAACATACCTGTTGTTAACTTCAGCACTTTATTCAGCAAAAAAAAAAAGAAACTGTCAAAAAAATTATTTTAAATTCAATTTCCTAATTATTTTCTTCGTGTTTTTCGGTGAGTTTTTGATATTTTTATTAAGTACATACAATCAAAAATTGTTTTATTCTGGGCAGGTATGGAAACAAAACAGAAACAACAAAAAAAGGATCTTCCTGGTCCGAAGTGGACGAAATGTTTCTCCTGGAACTTTGGGAAGAAAAGTTTCAGGAACTGCGGGGAAACCGAAAAAATAATCATATTTATAAGGAGATGGCGAATTCCTTCCAACGCAGGAATTCTTTGTTTTCTCCTGACGAGATAAGGGTTAAAATACATAATCTTACCAGTAGATACAGGTAGATCCCTTTTTGAGCAAATTTGTTGTAACCGTTATTTATATTTTTTAAATCGTTACCTTCTAGAAAGGAAAAACAGCTAGTCGGCCCATCGGGAGGTTCGCCATCGGAATGGAAGCTGTACCACAGACTGCATGCTATCCTTGGGCAGCTAAGGATTAATAACCTGGAGTCTGTCGTTGAAGACAGCATTGAAATAGGTAAACAAAAACAAGTGCTTTGATATGCACACATATTAGTGCATATTGCTTATTTTTTATTTTTATGTCTAGATTACAATTCAACTGAAATGTCGATGTCGGACATACCACCACCGTCACCGCGCATATTTCCCACTTCTTCAGCCTCCGACATTTCGGAATCAATTGGCAATCCAGAGACGTCTTGTCCATCTACTTCAAGAGCTGCAAGGATACAGAAAAGGAAATCAATTAATCCTTATGCAGCTGATTTTCGTGCATCGGAAAACCGTATTAAAAATCAAATAAAGGAAATACAAAATACGGATCAGGAACTCATTGAAATGGAAAGAGAACGCAATGCAATTCTGGAAAGATTTGTAAGCTCGTCAGATCAGTTTCAAACTGATTTGATTGCACTTTAAAAAAAAAAAGTTGGTTTGAAAATAAATTTGTTTTTACCCAAGTATCTGGTTATCGCATTTCGTATATTAACTGCTGTAGGATTGTTGTCGCTGATAGACGATGTATGTTCCGGCTGCTCTCTGTGTCTGGACGTGGTTTCATCCACATTTTGCATCCATTGGATATTAATGTCATCGTTGTGAACGTTAAAAAAGTTGTGAAGTACACAACAAGACTTTATAATTAAGGACGTGTTGTCTATGTGGTTTTCCAATCCTTTCCCAATTCTTCTAAATCTGGCCTTCAATTGACCAAAGGCGTTTTCTACCACCCTTCGACATTTGGATAGGGCATAGTTAAAGTTTTTTTGTTCTGCCGGTGCAACGGCACTAAACGGATAAAGCTTCATTACTTTATCCGAAAATCTGAAAGCTGAATCTCCAATCAACAAGACAGGAACGTCTACACCACATATTCTTTTTGACAACCTTTGAAGTATTGGATTTTGGTGTTGCAACTTAAGAGATGAACTTTCAAAAATGTGTGAATCGTTGCATCTTCCTGGACTACCGACATTGATGTATAGAAATCTGTATCTATATTAGATAAATAGTAATTAAAATCGTATTCTAATCACATAATGCAATACTTACCGGTAATCAACTGCAGCAAATAGTACAGTAGAATACCAACCCTTATAATAATTGTAGTAATCAACAGCGTCTTCAGATCTAGGGCTAACCTCGATATGACAGCCATATTAAAATACATTGAGATAACTTTTTTTAACTAAATTTTAATATACCGGTTTACTTACCGATAGCCCCGAAGCACTGAGTGAAGCCCAACTTTTGGAACGCATTGAAATTCTTCACTATTGCTGCCTCGGTAAGTGAGTAACCTGTCATGTATATTGGACGTAGCACATTCCACACCTCCTGGCAGAACATTTTCAAAATGTTGAAATCTGTTGCTTTTCCGACTCCAAAAAGGTTTGCAATACTTCGGTACTCAGCTGAAGATCCAACAGTGTAGAGTGCGGTTGCAACCCTATTTCTTAAGGGTATTGCTTTACGATAATTTGTATCTTGCTTTTCCATGCCTCTTAATTTGTGGCATATTTTATTAAAATTTGCGCGTGACATACGGAAGTTTTCTTTAAAAATTACATCATCGTTTTCCGCTACATCTCTTTCCCAGAAAGATTTTGAACGTATCTGTAAATAACGCGTTCTTATTTATAACTTTGTTTAGGTACGTGTAAATTTAAACGACACTCACCTTAGTCCAGACTCGTTTTTTTTTCAACTATTCATTTTGTGCGATATACGAGGGCGGGTCAATAAGTCCGTGACTTTTTGAATTTCTGACCTCTTTACTGAAACAGCAACACTGCTCCTGTCAACAGGCATCTGTCAGTTGACTCCTGTCAAAATTTAAACTTGCTGCGTCAGTTAGTTTGTGTTTGACAGCTATTTTTATCAGACTACTCACTAATTTGAGGAGAAAATGGAAAAAAGTGAATTTCGTGTGCTTAGTAAGCATTATTTCTTGCGAAAAAAAACCATTACCGAGACCAAGGCTAAGCTTGAAAAATACTATGGGGACTCTGCACCATCGATTTCAATGGTAAAAAAGTGGTTTACTGAATTTCGTTGTGGCCGTACAAGCACTGAAGATGCCGAACGTCCTGGACGCCCAGTTGAGGTCTCTACACCCGAAACAATCGAAAAAATTCACGATATGGTGTTGGCCGACCGAAGATTGAAAGTGCGAGAGATTCTGGAAGCCGTAGGGATCTCGAATGGCTCAGTGGTTTCAATTTTGAATGATCACTTGGGCATGAGAAAGCTTTCCGCAAGATGGGTGCCGCGTTTGCTCACAGTCGACCACAAACGCAATCGTGTAACAACTTCACAGGAAGGTTTGGCGTTGTTTAATCGCAATATGGAGGAGTTTTTGCCCCGTTTTGTAACCGTGGACGAAACATGGATCCATCACAACACACCAGAGACCAAACAACAGTCAAAACAGTGGGTTTCTAAGGGTGAATCGGCGCCAAAGAAGGCCAAGGTGGGTTTGTCAGCCAATAAAGTTATGGCGACTGTTTTTTGGGATGCACGCGGGATAATCCACATTGACTACCTTCAAAAGGGAAGAACAATCAATGGGGAATATTATGCCAACTTATTGGACCGATTCAATGACGATTTGAAAAAAAAACCGACCTCATTTGGCCAAGAAAAAAGTTCTTTTCCACCAAGACAATGCAAGGGTGCACGCATGTGCAGTCGCCATGGCAAAAATCCATGAATTGGGCTATGAATTGCTCCCTCATCCACCCTATTCTCCAGATTTGGCTCCGAGCGACTACTTCTTGTTACCAAACCTGAAGAAATGGCTTGGTGGAAAAAGATTTGACTCCAATGATGAAGTCATCTCGCAAACAAAGGCCTATTTTGAGGACCTTGACAAATCATTTTTTTTGGAAGGGATAAAAAAATTGGAGAAGCGTTGGACAAAGTGTATAGATCTCAAGGGAGACTACGTTAAAAATAATTTTTTTTATCAAAAAATCTGTGTTTTATTCCAAAAGTCACGGACTTATTGACCCGCCCTCGTAGTCAAATGCCTACGTAGGAGATGCTGCAATCTGATGATATTTTGTTGGCGTTTTTTTTCAGAGAACATTTCTCCTGATAGAAAATGCAGATAACAAAATGTTTATATCATTTTTGGCTTTAAGTTGGTAGATGGAAACAATATCCAATGCAATATCCAACTCATTTTCGTTGCTTATAATTTTCTTGTCGCACTTTTATACATATGATATTGAAAATTTGATGCCTAATGTCAAAGATGACGGAACTGTCAAACTTAAATACGTAAGGGTCGGTGGAAACGCCTTTCGTGTTTTACTAAACACTTCGTCTTAAACACGTCGGTGGAAACAGGGTATAAGACAGGTAGGTGTGGGTGGCGACGCACGGTGTAGAGGGTAGCAATCCCCATGGGGAACAACAACATACACCACCCATTAATGGAGAGAAACGAATAACACCTTGTTTTCTCCATCCTCTACACCAGGGCTGCTCAACTTTTTTAGCAGTCGGGGCAAACGGACGATTCAGTCATTTTCGGTAGGCCACTCATGGTTCCTATGTTAATTATCTACTTTTATAATTTTTATAATAAAAAATTCAATATTATGAAGTGTAATAGTTGTTTATTAAAATAAGAAAAAAGGGCATTTGATGCCAAATAACGAAACAAAACTGTACATATTATGTAGGTATCTTAAATGAAAACCTTAATAAAATCCATGTGATTTCTGACATTGTTTCTGTTGTAACAATTTACTTACGTTAGGCATCATATCATATCACATCATATGTGTGGTATTTATTTTATACATAATAAAGATTTGAAAAAAACCTTTTCCCAAATATATGTCGATCCAAAACTACTTAAGAACTGCAAGGCCAGGTCTGTTATTGCAGCAAAGTCCTCTTTTGGTACTAACTTCCAAAATCTGCGAAATCGTCTGAAGAATTTTGTGGTTTGAAAGATACTTTCTCGGTAAAAAGGCTTTTTAGCGAAAATTGATTTTGCAGTTCAGTGAGTTCCAGCTGAATATCGGCAGGATAAGTAATTTATTCTCTCCAACTGATTCTGAAGGGATTATTAAAAATTTGTATATGCATTTTGTTTTTTACCCTCAAAGTCCTTAAATCTGCTCTCAAGCGACTAATAAACATTATATTTGGGATTTGTACTAAGAACAGTTGATAGTGGCGAAATTGAGCTTCTATTTTAAACCTTTGGGTGTAGGAAAAAGGTCAATATTTTATGTAGATAAATTAATAAAAAAACAGATTTAATTAGCTCCGAATCCGCTTATCAAATTAAACATTATCGGAAATGAACAATCATTCCCTTGTACTTTGAGACTCAAAATATTGAGGTAATTCGTAATGTCAACAAGAAATGCAAGATCACTCAACCAGGATGTACTCTTCAGTAAATAATTTCCCAAATATAGCCCCTTTTTCCTCACACTCTGGCCCGGGGGCCTGTGGTTGAGCAGCCTTGCTCTACATCAAAAAGAGGATTTCTGCCTGGTATTACAATGGACCGTTGCCGAGTCTGAGTGCTCTGGCATTTGGACTTCCGTTTATTAAAAAAATAAATAAATAAATAAATAAAGGTAAGTATAATTTTTTACCTATAGGCAGTGGGCGCAGTGGCTCATTGGTTAGTGCGTTGGACTACTATTTTCAAGTCTCCACTCTCAACTTCTCTTCTGTAAACTATTTCACAAACGGGCTTGCGTAAAATGCAATTATTTTACATGGTAGGTATTTCGTAAATTAAACAATGTCTTGATCTACGTTAATTTAAAGAATCAGCTTTTTGCGTGGCAAGATACATACTCGTATTTTTATATATAATTCTTTTTTTGGTGCGATAACATTCAAGCCATATCTATACTCTTAATGACTGTCCATGACTGTGTACGGGTGGCTTTTTATTGTACTGTACACACGCAGCTAACATCTAGATGAATAGATTCCAGAGTCAGTTTAATATTGGATTCAGTTAAAGATTGACGTTCATATTATACGGGAGTGGCTATTTAAAGTGCATTGCATATTTGATTTGAGTTGTTTTTTCGTTCCACTCAGAATCCGATATTTATAAATTGTTTGGTGAAAATGAATACAGATGTTAGCTTTCTTGATTCGTTGAAATTTAGTTTTAGGTAAGTTGAAAACATGCACGTTTTATGCTCCAGTGTGGAAAGTCTCACACTCCGAAAAAAAAGATACAATTTTGAAGAAAGCGTTCATAAAAATATGCATTTATTTATACATTTATTCGCATATGGTTTCTGTCGCATTTGGCTTGTCGCCCTTGAGCAAAAAAACCATGTCTTTCTCAATTGTTAAAAAAAACATTGTAATTGAATGGGCGGTGGCTCTGCTATTTGTTTTTCTGTATTATTCATTATTGCTGGAAGTATCGCTTATACTGATAATAGTGTTCACCCTAGAGTTATTTTTAGATTCAAATATAGCCACTCCTATTACTTTATTAGCATCTTATTGTAGTTGCATACCTGCTGGCACTGACTTTGTGTATTAAAATCGAATCGCTCTAATCAGCATGCAACAACAACACATTCACAAACCGCAAAAGCCGAAACTCCGAAATGCTGCTTATCGGATGTTGATGAGCTCAACTTTTCGTTTAAGGTATAGCTAAAAGTTGCACAAGTGATCACATCGTTCCGAAGGCAATATCATAACGAATCTAGAAATTATATTCATTATACGTTTCTATGCGGGAGCGGGTGTGCATGTTAAGTATGGTATAAAATAACTTTATGATCATAATACACATGCGTAGGTACCCATCGACACAAAAAATCGTTATGCACGCATTACCGATAAATTAATATCGAAATGCGTGCAATATTGTATAATAGATGCATATTGTGCAAATACCGACAGAAAGTCTATCTTACGAATACATAAAATACATCACCCCTATTGTAGAGTTCGAAGGGCATACTTTTCACAAATATTTTTTTTCTACGCAAAAGTGGACGATCCGTAATGTGCAAAACTGCATCTTGGAATACGGGTGGTAGAAATTTCATCTAATACAAATTAAAGTATTCAACATACGGAACTAGTCGATGCACGTCGAGTTTTTGTTTTCTTTTTAAATTCAGCGTTTATTAATTTAAGTAAATGTACCGACTTGCATTAGAAAAGTAAACACTAACAAGTATTTATTAGATTTTCTTAAACCATATCTCAGATGCTGTTTAATTAAGTTTATTTTATTAAAATATACAAATATTTATGTTATTTTAACCCATTTATCACCATCAATCCATACAACTTCCTCCGAATGATTGATATATTTAGAAGGCAAACAGCTACCAGTTCAGCTGTTCGCTTAAATGCTAATTCACAGTTTATCAACAAGAAAATTGTCCACTCCATCATTCTGGACTCTTTCGGGTCTCTACCATGTTTCTAGGTAACATACCCCAATTTTATTTTATTAAGGGTATGTTACATGTAACATCGGTATTCTATATTACAAATTATTAGATACAATTCCACGTAAAATATTATCAAAGACAGAAAGCAAATACAAATGTATACATGATACCTATAATTAATAAATATATAGTCATATTTCCAAATCTAAATTTTCTTACAAGCTTTGTGCCTCAATTGTTCATTTGTGTATACCTGCAATACTCCCTCCGAATGATCTACTTGAGCAGTCGACTGCGATGTGTTCTACTGTCTGACGCAGTGCACCAAAATCACAGGCACTTGTGGTAATTGCCCCATTTTGAAAGGGAAATCAGAACAACGGCCATGATTACTGCGTAGGTTCAGTTTAGTTCAACGCTTGCGTGTTTAATTCTCACCAGGAGAAGATGGGTCTTCAATGAATGGTCATTGGTGGCTTTCGTGACTTAAGTCTTTGACGTTGGCTTGAGTTGGGGCTTCGGTCCTAATGTTTTTTTTTTTTTTAAATTGCAGGAATTTTATATTGAGCTCTTTGGGCTTAATCTTCGATAGGAAGTTAAGCTGGAATCCCAATATAGAAGAAAGAGTTAAGAAAGCTACAGTAGCACTTTTCTCTTGGAAAACCATTGGCAACAAGTACCTATACAACCCGGCATCACGCATTGGCTATATATATCGGTGGTAAGACCAATTCTTATTTACGCGGTGGTTGTCTGGTGGACTGCCCTAGTAAAAGCTATAAAGCTGGGCAAAGTCTAGCGTTCAGCTAGTTTGTGCACTAGCGGAGCACTGCGTTCAACCCCCTCCGCAGCACTTGACATTCTGCTACACCTGATACCCCTCAACATCAACATGCAAACAGCGGCCTGTTCCGATGTCCGCTTAAAAGCTACCGCAGAGTGGACCAATACGAATATTGGACACTCCATCATTCTGGACTCCTTTGAGTCTCTACCTAGAAACATAGACTACACCATACCCCGTTTGCAGTTCGGAAAAAGTTTCCAAATCACCATTCCTTCCAGATCATTCTGGAATGATGATGCATTTGCGGAGGATACATCGGTCCACTTCGATGGGGTAGGTGATGGCGTTTTCTCCGAAAGGCTAAATCTGAGTCTCTCTTTCCGTCTTCCTAATCATTGTAGCGTATTCCAAGCAGAAATTTCGGCGATAAAAGAAGCCCTGACGTGGCTAAAGACGAATGTGATATCCTCAAAGGATATCCGTATCTTCTCAGATAGTCAGGCCGCAAATAAGTCCCTTGACTCAGTCTCTTCAAATTCCATCGTCGCCCTAGATTGCCGCTCATCTCTTTCGTAGATGGCAGAGCAGTTCAACATTCACCTCTGTTGGGTACCGGGACATAGAGACATTCCAGCTAACTGTAGGGCGGACGATCTCGCCAAAAAAAGAACCATATTACCTCTTTTACCTAATAAAGGTTCCCTAGGTATACCAATCGCTACTTGCAAACTCTTGTTCAAGCTATCCGCAATCGAGAGAACAAACCTTAGGTGGACAAGTAGCAATACATGTCTACCGACTTAGCGGATCTGGCCAAAGCTGGATCTGCGACGCTCTAAGTGTATAATCTCATTAAACCGACTGCATATTAGCTCCACTATAGGTGTCATTACAGGGTACTGCCTAATAGGCAGGCACGCATCTAGACTTGGCGTGTACTCAAACGACTTCTGCAGAAGTTGCATGGACGAGGAGGAGGAGGAGACTATACTTCACCTTCTCTGCACTTGTCCTGCGCTCTCCCATAAAATAAATCTCTATCTAGGGGACTTCTTGTTCAATGACATAAGTGACTTAGCCAACACTAGCGTTAGAAGTCTAACGCGCTTCATAAGAAGCTCCTACTGGTTCAAAGAGCAGTGAGGGAAATCCCCAGATCTGTGTGGTACCACAATGAACCTAATATTGCTCTAAGTGTGTTGGCCTTTTGCTGACAGCCACGTCAACCTAACCTAAATTACCATATTGAGCTCCTGATTTTCGCATAGCCTAATATCGTATGGCGCGATGTTACTTTAAACAGGGAGGAAAAGTGTAGCAGTTAATTTAATTGTTTCGAATACTAAACGCATGGTTGTGTTGAGTTGGCTATCAACTTTCTTAGAAGTACACTGTTGATCCATACTGGTATTCTGCTGTGGAAAGGACTTAGCCTAATGTGGCTATGCTGAGTGTTTTCTGTGAGGCACCCCAAGTTGCGGAAGCGAGCTTTTGAAGAAGATTGTTTCTTGTTTTTACTTTAACGTTTAGGTGTATTTTGTACCTACGTTAATGTATGTTCGAGTGCAATACGAGATATTTCGGGAGCTGATTATGTGGTAGTGTGGGGGACACTTGCAGTGGCACATTAGTAACGCTATTGTTAAGATGGAAGCAAGCTGTTTCAGTGCTATTAAAATTGATTTTTAGTCTCCTCTTGCGAACGTCTGACAAATATCCAAGAGTATTAAATGTCATGAGAAATTTCTCAAATTTGCAGTGCCTGGAAAAGTTTGGTTTTAGGTCCTGTATGCTTCAAATTTATTTATTGGATTATTGAAGTAATCGCATAGACTTTTCAGATCCTCTTGGTGAATTTGTGCTACGGCTGGCATATGTTTGGTCTGTATTGTTTTTGGAAACTATTTGTGGCATGTCAGTCAAATATAAACTTAATAACAAAGGGGACAATATTGTGCCTTGTGATATCCGTTGTCTAGCATTGTTGTCTTACTTTCCTTTTAATGAATACTTGAATACTTAAAACATAAAGTTGCTAATCATGTTGTTGGGATAATTTTAAGCAAGCGATAATTTTAAGCAGTTTAAAAATGACTCCTGTTCTTGAAACTGTATAATAAGCTTAGAAAGGTCTACGAATAGTGCTTACGTTTTAAGTTTATTCTTAAACCCATTCCCGATGTTAGTGGTGGTACCCTGATCGGTACAGCTGCAACGCGATAAAACCGTTTTGCTCAACTTGTACTATTGAGTTCACTTCAACATCTATTGTGTTTAAAAAAAAACCGTTCCTACAGTTTATAGGTCATACTCAATAGTGCTATTGGAATGTAGCTATCCGATCTGTCTTTAGGTTTTCCCGGTTTCAGAAGCTCAGTTATCTTTGTTCCCTTAAATTATTTCGGTAAGATTCCTGTTTGCATAATGTTATTGAAAAATTTCCAGACTTTAGTATTTTTTCCATAGTCTTTTTTTTGGAAATTACGGGTGTATTGAAAGCCAGCAGCCTTACCTGGTTTTATTCTTGTGATAGCTGCATCTAGTTCCGTAATGGAGAAGTCTCTCGGCCACTCAGATGTTTCAGGTGTGATCGTTGAATGTTCAAGCTCCTATTTTACCTTTTGTGTATGCTCTTTTTGTGGTTTCACCTTTGATGTCTCAACTGTGTGTGTGGCGACGAGGTTGGGGTCGATTTTTATTGTTTTGACAGACAATGAGTTGGATCATCCTTACTTTTGTGAGAGCCCCAAGCCTTTCTACTTGAATCTGTAAATTTCATGTCCGTTGCAGTCTGCAAACGGGCTTTGTCTAAAGATTTTAGCAGTTTATATGCAATGCTGGCTTCCCCTCCATCCGAAAATTCTTCATAAAGTTGCTCGCTCTCCGCATTCCAGCATGGAAAATATTTGCTGCTGCTGGTGGAATCCATCGGGTGCTGGTGTCCAAGTCGATTGAACATTTTTTCCAAGAGGCTCTCGAAAAATTCCGTCCATAGCGTGAGAAGGTCTATGTGTCTATGTGTCTATATGTGAGAACGTACGTATGTGATATTGACTACATTGTGGTGCTTATCGACGGAAAGAAATAACACCGAATTCGGTCTGGCGGTAGTTTTTTTGTCTAAACAAAGAGACTAAAAAATGTATTTAAGAATTTCTTGAGAAACATTTATCCAATCGAATTTTTACTGGTGGCAACTTATAATTCGTAAAAATATCACATATTTTTCATATGTTTTTTATCAGAGAACAACTCGTAGTTTTTTTTATTATGAACGTACATACATGCGTTTGTGTACGTGTGTGAAAAAATTGTTCCATTCCATTTGACGCGTATTGACTTAAATATGATCTGAAAGAAATTGTACTGAATTCGGTCCGGCAGTTTTTTGTTTAATAAAAAGGCTGATTAACTTCGGAATATTGAGAATTTACAATTTTTAAGTTCATGGTACCTATATTTATATAAAAAATGATATCTACTTTGTTCTGCTCCCAATCGACGCGTATTTAACTTAATACAATCTGAAAAAATTGATTTTTTTTGTTTAAAAAAGGACTAACCAAATATGGGTTTTAGAATTTCTTGAAAAAGATTTATCCAATCTAATATGTTTCGGTGGCAATCCATTTACTTCAAAATATCAGATATTTTCATTGGTTTTTTTTATCAAAGAGTAACTTTAAGTTTTCTATAATAGTAAAAAAAATGTTAACAAAAAACTATAAACGACCAACATTAATAATGAATGAGAAGAATGTTAATATTGATTTTATTAAGTTTTGACGTTCACTCCTTTATTATTATTTATATTATGACTGGTAGACCCGCTGAAAAACACACTCATATTTTTTATTTAAACCTATTCATCCCGGTATAGACTTTGCAAGTAATAGCTCCTTAAACTAAATTTATGAATCATCAACCAAAACTGTACTTTATTTCAACAAGGTAACACCAGCAACACATAAAATTGTTACTCTGTGACAAACATTCAGAAGGTTAAATTGTCAAAAAAAAAAACGCTTGTCTGATTTACCGTTCGGAATCTGCGTTCAATTCTAGTTCCCTTCCATTCGTGCCAAAAATAAAGCATCGCACACATAGACGGGTGTAGAAGTTGGTTTTTAGGACCGTCAAGTTCCAATATTTAATTTGGAGAATTTAGAGCTGCACACTGATGTATTATAAAAATATGCTAACGTCAATCATATTTCTGTATCAAGGCTTTAACTGCAAGATTGATTGAATACGATAATATTATACAAACACTTAAGAAAATAAATTAAAAACAATACCCAAACGTTTTCAGTTATACTAAGTAGGTAATTATATATTATACTTTCAGATCTCTTGAGCACAAGATTAGCCAGTACCGTCTTACTACTAATGAGACTGTAATTGCTGATACAGAATATGGCAAAATTAAAGGTGTTAAGAGAACATCCATTTATGATGATCCGTATTACAGCTTTGAGAGAATTCCTTATGCCCAACCACCAATAAATAACTTAAGATTTAAAGCACCTGAACCTTCGTTGCCGTGGACGGATGTAAAAGATTGTACGCAAGGAAATCCGAAGCCGATGCAAAATCAATTTGTTTATAATAAAGTTGAAGGAACGGAGGACTGCTTGTACTTAAATGTATACACTAATAATGTAAGTAAACACGTTGATTGGCATGGTGTTTAGAGGGTCTCGATTTCAGCCCATGTTTATGTTTTATTTTATAAAGGGAGAGAAGATTGAATAAAATTTAGCCAATAATATATTTTCTAAACTTATTGAGTGAATTTGCGTATTTCTTTCAGATGGAGCCTAGTGAACCTCGACCAGTTATGATCTGGATTTATGGTGGGGGGTTTATAATGGGAGAGGCAACTCGCGACTGGTATTGCCCTGACCTATTAATAAGCAAAGACATTGTTCTGGTGACAATAAACTATCGGTTGGGTCCGTTAGGTAAAATAATTTAATTAACAAAGATTTTAAATTTTATACTAACGTTTCGTTTCTCTCTATATTAAGGATTCTTAAGTTTAAAAGATTCCACCCTTGATGTACCAGGTAATGCGGGCCTGAAGGATCAAGTCTTGGCAATTAAATGGGTACAAAGGAACTGTGCTCGTTTTGGTGGAAACCCAGATAACATTACTGTTTTTGGGGAAAGTGCCGGAGGAGCTTCCACTAATTATATGGGTATTACTGATCAAACAAAGGGTATATTCCATCGTGCCATTCTTATGTCTGGCTGTGTTACCACACCGTGGTCAGTCACTGAACAAGGCAATTATGCTTATCGCCTTGCCTTAGCAGTTGGCTATACTGGCGAAGAAAATGATAAGGACGTACTTACGTTTTTGTTAAGCGCAAATGCACGCGATTTAATTATTAGTGATGCAAAGCTTCTAACTCCTGAGGAACAACGAAACGGAGTTTTGTTCTGTTTTGGACCAACTATTGAACCTTATGTTGCCAAGCATTGCGTTATTCCAAAAGAACCAATGGAGATGTTGGAGACTGCTTGGAGCAACGATATACCAATTATAATAGGAGCTACTTCATTAGAGGGATTGATCTTTTATCCAAGTTTGTTAACCTCTGAGTAAAATGTATCTTTTAAATACGAGTATGTTCTCATTTATTAGCACTCAAAAAGGAACCGAAGATTTTAAGCGAATTAGAAACCTGTGCTTACATTGTGCCAAATAAAATCGTAAAAGACAGAGAAAGTAAAGAATGCTTGGCACTTGGGCAGAAGCTAAAACAAACTCATCTGGATAGCGAGTCGCCCAATCTTCTCAACTCATTTATCGAAGTAAGTTTTAAATAAGGTGCTTTTTCCTTTTTTCGTTTAGAGCAGAGCATAGAATAGAGCTTGAGCATGTCTTCAGAGTATTCAACTTTTTGCATAAATTGAATATTTATTTTTAAATAATTATTAAAACTAGGGGTCGCCCCATGGTCGAAATTCGACCAATTTATTCTATAAGTTGAAAAAAAAACAAAGTCGACTGTTATATATATTTATGGGAAAATTAAATTTTTCGACAAAGCATTCTCTGATTTCACATGATATAAAATTTTTCCGGCATTTTTAAGTAACTTTAAGCATTTTCAAGTACCTTCAAATGCTTGAAGGTAGTTCAAGCATGTCAAAGTAACTTCAAGTATGTTCAAGCATTATCAAGTAACTTCAAGTTTTCAAGAATTTTCAAGTAACTTGAAGCATTTTCAAGTAACTTAAAGTAACTTCAAGCATTTTCAGGTAACTTTAAGTAACTTCAAGCATTTTCAAGTGACTTCAAGCATGTCAAAGTAACTTCAACTATGTTCGAGCATTATCAAGTAACTTCAAGTTTTCAAACATTTTCAAGTAAATTCAAGCATTTTCAGGCAACTTCAAGCATTTTCAAGTAACTTCCAGTATTTTCAAGCATTTTCTAGTAACTTCAAGTAACTTCAAGCATTTTCAAGTAACTTCAAGCATGTCCAAAAAAAGTAATGTCAAGTATTTTCAAGCATTTTCAAGTGACTTCAAGCATGTCAAAGTAACTTCAAGTATGTCAAAGTAACTTCAAGTATGTTCAAGCATTATCAAGTAACTTCAAGTTTTCAAGCATTTTCAAGTAAATTCAAGCATTATCAGGTAACTTTAAGTAACTTCAAGCATTTTCATGTAACTTCAAGTATTTTCAAGCATTTTCAAGTAACTTCAAGTAACTTCAAGCATTTTCAAGTTACTTCAAGCATGTCCAAATATCTTCAAGTATGTTGAAGAATTATCAAATGCATAACATGCACAGCAATGTTGTTGGTTTCAAGTAACTTCAAGCATTTTCAAGTAACTTCATGATATAAAATTTGTCCGTTCCGATTGGCAGATGACACAGCAATGTTGTTGTTGTTGTAATTTCATCCAATTTGCTTCATTTTACCTGCTGTAATTCATAATGTGTTTTATATATGGGGATAATTTTTGTATTGTGCACTTCTATGTATTGCCCCCCACCCAAATATATATAGTCTTGGCATATCTATGTGACGTATAATAGCAAAAATGGGTGGAAACACGTTATAGGCAACTCCGTTTTAATATATAGATGTATTAAATTATACAATAGGAAAGAAAAAAACACAAATTCAAAGCTTTTAGGTCTCTGAGCTAAAAAAAGGAACCCACATTTTTTGTTTGATAAATCTGTATTTAGTGCTCTGGACTTAAAAAGAAAAGCGCCCATATGCCTATAAATTGATACATAATAACTTAACATTATATTCTAGGTTCTTTCGTATAAACACTTTCTGCACCCGATACACCGATACATACTTCTGAGATTCAAGTATTCTAGCGCGCCTACATACCTCTATAGATTTGACTTTGAGTCTACAGAATTCGTTAATCCCTATTATCTGATGCGTTGGGGTAAATGTATACGAGGTGTCAGTCATAGCGATGAGCTATCGTATCTGTTTCATACTGTGATGGGACGAAAGTTAAACAAGAACAGTAGGGAATACAAGACAATTCAACGAATGACAACCCTTTGGACGGAATTCGCAAAAAGTGGTGATCCGAATCCTGAGATAATAAAGCCAGTAACGTGGAATCCTTTGGAAAAGAATGCTGAGACACACAAATGTTTAAATATTTCTGATGAAATAGAGTTTATAGAATTGCCTGAAATGGAGAAAATACGAGTTTGGGAGTCATTGTATCCCACGGATTTACTTTGAGCTGTTGTATGTATACGAGTACTATATACCTATTATATAAAACTGTCATGCAGTTCGAAACACACTTGTGTGTATGGTAGCCGTCGCCTCCCTCCCCAAAATAAACATACTTAACTATTTTTGCCAGTGTATTTCATACATCGACTTTCTTACATTTGTAACAATATATTATATTCATTGTAGTTCAATTGGCTTGCCAATATTATTTTGGTCTAAGTATCCTAAAAGCTCTCTAGCTCAGAGAACCTTGGTTTAGCCATGCTACCTAAAAACAGCAGCAGATTTAAAATAAAGCATGTGGTACAATGCAGTAATTTTTGTGTTTCAGTAAGGAATATAATAAATTTATTAAATCTAAAACATAACAACAAAAACAGAGGAAAGAAAACTAAGACAATTAACGTGAGATGTAAGTAATTTATTTAAGATTTAAAAATATAACGGCTATTTGTTAAACCTTTTTTTCTTCAGGTTCAAAATGAGCCAATTTGGAAATTCGCTGAAAAAGCATTTTCATTTCAGTTTGCGCATTTGTTTGACAGCCTGCAAATTTGCGTTTTTAAGGCATTCAGGAAATCATTGCGAAAATCGAAGAGGGTGTGCTATCAATTCACACCCAGTGCTTTCGTTTTTCAATTTCAATAAGGAGGAGGAGGATTTTGGGAGCCGGTTCCGCGAAAGAAGAGCCATTGAAAAAATATCAAACATCAGATATAAGGTTTTCAAACAAATTCAGTCGTCACCTCACTTAAAAATGCAAAGTCTAAAGTTTCATCAGCTGGAAGATGATTTTTTGCTTGTTTTTCCTTCAATGCGAATGTAGATGAAGATGTTGGTTTCGAATCTTCTTTGGTCGTTTGCGTTGTAGCGGCTGGCTGTAGTGTTTCTGTCCGCACAGATCCCTTTGGTTTTCTAATTGAAAATCTTCAACAAACAAATTAGTTTCGGAAACCTGGCTTGAGGAAAAGAAGCTTCATTCCTGGATGGAACCCGAAGGAAACAGGCAAGCTAAAAACATAATGCCAAATGTTCCCACAAAAAAACGAAACAACAACTACAAGTAAGTAAAAGTCGGATTCGACTAGTCACAGGCTTTCTCACAGGGCACTGCCGTGACAAAACACACCTGATGACTATGGGCATAGCACAAGAAAATACCGGCAGATTGTGTGACGAGGACGTAGAAACAGCAGAGCATATATTATGTGAATGCAACTGTTTAATCAAATCGTTTCCTAGGTAAATTCTACCTTGAAGCAGCAGACATAGCTGCCAGCTCTCCCAAAGAATTAGCCGCCTTTCTAAAAAAAAACTGCGGCATCATGGACCAGCTCTAAATGGAGGACATCGCAATAGGCCCACAAGCGGCCATAGTAATTTGGATACAGTTTCCACCTCCCCCCAAAAATTGAATCTAATCTAATCTAGTTTCGCTATAATTAATGTTCTTCGAATAAATAAAGATCATTAAGCAAATTACTTATCCATATTTTTAAAAAAAAAAATTCCTCGAAGCCAAACAAATTGTTCCAAGGAAAACTGCAATATGCACATTCGAAATCTAACCGTCATGAACAATGTTTGACGATAAATTAAATAGAGATCTGCAAATTATGTAGATATGCAACGATTATCCACTATAAAGTTGTAGATTAAAATGTAAGGCTGAAAGCACACCGGATAAAGCCAAACGTTTTTGATTCAATAGTCAAGAAAACATTTTTTATTTCAACACACACCAAGCGAAACAGAATGTAACAAAACAAAACGTTTTGTTTCCTTGCTTCATTTGGTGTGTGTTGAAATAAAACAAAATTGAATTACATAGTGACTTGCTTTAAGTGTTGTTCAACATGTGGTCGGACTCAGACGATGAAGTTGTGCCAATCTTATATACAATTTTTGCTCGAAGCGTGGTTGGATGCGCATTTGGTATGATTACCAAAAAATTTCATATATTTGATACTGTCATATTACTGCCTCCCAATAAAGTGCAAATTATTACATTAGCCGCCTACGCCTTGCATAATATGATTAGGGAACGTGAAGGCTTGCTTCAGGAAATATATGTTGAGCGTGAAGCTATGGAATACGTACATAAACTATTTGAAAAATAAATCAGGTACCACTGCACAGTGCACGTAGTGAAAAGTTACACACAACGAGGATCAAGTCGAAAATTGTAGAGGTTCATAATTAGGTGTAATCATTAGCAAAAATAATCAGAAAAACCAGCCATAAACCATTTTAAAAATAAATCACGTACCACTGCACGTAGTGAAAACTTATACACAACGAGGATCAAGTCGATGCGTCTAAAAGTAAGAAAAACCCCACAATGTTTTGCAGAAAACAATAGGTCAGCTATCGGCAACGAAGCTCGTTTTCTTGTTTTTCTTTTGTTTTTATGTTTCGTTGCATTTGGTGTGTGTGCCCCATAAGAAAGTAGGCAATTATCGTCAACGACGCTGGGTCGAAACAGTTTTGTTACATTCGGTGTGTGTTGCTCGTATACAATGGCATGTATTTTCGACAACCACCACCGAAACACTTCGAAACAAAAACCGGTTTTTTGTTTCGTTTTCTTTGGTGTGTGCGCTCTCATAAGAAACAATGTTCCCTTGTTTCACGAAACAAAAAAACGTTTTGCCTTATCCGGTGTGTGTTCAACCTTAACTAAATATTTTTGTCCCTTACAAATTAAACTTTAAAATTTGGTGGGGTATTTTGATTTATGAGAACCCAGTGCTCAGCATAGAACCGAAAAGCTTCTAGCTTCTGGTCAACGTTTTATTATCTTTTTTTTTGCTTTTACATACTTTCTCAGGTTTTTGGAACACCATATAATTTGATAGTTTTTGCTCTTCCAATGATTTTGTTTTTCACGTAAATATTCAATTTACTAACAATCGCAATTATTCTTCCGTACGATTTCTGCAAATTACTGAAATTGTATTATACAATACATTTTGGAAGTTTAAGAAAGAGATTCGGAACTTCAGCTTCGCGAAGTGCCATATTGTTTTTTAGGAATGTTTGATTTTTTTTCAACTCATTTGCAGCGTCATTTCCTGAAAATTTTGAAAATTTTTCCTCATTTCGAAATGTCAATTTGTATGCAAATCGAACTTGGAAATGTGCAACAAAATAAGTTCATTTGCCTTAGTGGAAACGTAGTTTAAGATTAAATTTATTAAAATGAAGTATTACGCTTCACATGCCTTATAAATGTTTATATAATAATTGTCTTTTCAAATTGATTTTTATTATAACATTTTATATACTATTGTTACAGAAAGTAATTTATTTGTCGTTTTTTTTATAGAATTCATTTTTAAAAACTGTCGATTTGCAACTACAGAGCTACGAGGTAGAACTAACAAATTAATCAATTGCTTCAAACATTGGTTTTTAAAATGATTTCTCTTGCCCAGAGGATGCGAATACCGTAAAACATCTTCATTCATTTCTAAATTATAAATCAAATTGGTTTTTTCAACGCATAACATTATATTAAACTCCGAAAAATTTCGTTAAATATCTCTAATACTAAAGAAAGAAATAAAGCAAACTTAAGCGAAATAAAGAAACCAGTTTAAAATTGAAAATAGGAAATTAAAAATTAATGAATTATTAGGAGATTTCTCAAAAGACCGTGAAACTGCGTGCATTTGGTATAAAACATGTCAACTGTTTTGTGCGGTGGCACATGAAGGAGTAAATACAAAATTAAGTTGCCCGTGTGGGTTAACCAAGGAGTTCGCAGTCCAAGTCGGTGTACACCCGGGAATACTCTCGAGTCTCTTGATATTTATTAGACTCCTTGATTATCTGCTTGAAGGAAAAGTGACGGACTTCAATGTACATTGGTTATTCTTTGACGAAGATAAAGCCATCATAAGCGTGGATCAAACGTCCCTGCAACGAACAGTTGATGTATGGTTGGATGTCCTGGAGGAGAATGAGTATCGTCTTAGTCCGAAAAAAGAATACTTCTGTTGCCCATTCTCTGATCCACTCCGACCTGTTCCATTCGGTGCAGGGAAAGAAGTCCCCGGGAACTAAGTCTACTGAGGGACTTAATTCCCACATAGTGGGAAATAAAACCACTTTCTTATGGGAACTTAGTACACATTAAAAAATAAGAAGAGGGAACTAACATCCAACATTTAGAATTAAACAAAAACCTGTAAAGTGCAGTTAGTTATCACACTCTTTAAGCTAAATCTTAAGTTTATCATGTATAATGGCTCCAAAAATGTATATGAAAACCAAACATTTTTTTGTAAAGATTTTTGTGCATGTAAAGAACCTAAAGGCGTAGCAAAAAAAAACAACCAAAAGAAGGATCGATTAGGGGTGTGAAGATTAAAAATTCGCGCGAAAACAGCTGGTTTACTTTGAGAGACGGGGGCATACACCGCAAAAAGATTTTTTCTCTCGACTCTTCTGTGACACGATTCCACTAAGACAGTTTTATTGTATTTTACTGACAAGCTAGCTACATCCTATCTGTCACCTTGGGCATCATTGGTCGGCATAGCCAGGCGTGGTTGCTTCTCCAACCATTTGTGTTTGCGGAGTTATATTATTTATTTGACGCGAATGGAAAAAGTGTTGAAGAATGGAAGAAATAATTTCACGCCGATTACGAAAGGAAAATTTAAAAAAAACTTATTCTCATGACAGTTAATGCTCTTGTAAGAGGTAATAGATGTTACACTAAAAATAAACAATAATAGCTTTAAGGTCGACAACTGGAGAGTTTCCAGTCTGGAGTCACTCTCAGACCACAGATGGATCCTCTACGACATGAATCTCGAGGTCGCGACCACTAAACCTTTTAGAAACCCCAAAAGAGTTAATTGGACCAAGTTTGGTAAAGTCCTTCGGACAAAACTCAAAAATATACCCGAAACAAACACAGTTGCAATTAAAGAACTGGAGGTACAGGTAAAGGCTTTTGAGAAGGCTATGGATGTAGCAAACAAAGCCTCGTGCCCAGTTAAACGCAGTAAAAAAACGCATCCCCCATGTTGGAACGAAGATCTCTCCAGTCTCAGACAGATGACTAGAGCGATTTTCAACATGTGCCACAAACACAATTTTTGGCGGCCTTATAAGGACTGTCTAAGTCTGTATAAGAAGCCATAAATGCATCCAAAAAGGAGGCCTGGATGGACTACTGTCAGTCGATAGAAACCGTTAAGGACTCCGGTAGACTAAGCAAAATGTTGTCCAAGTAGCACTCCAACCCTTCATTTCTGAAAAGATCAGACGGAGGATGGACAGAATCCCCAGCGGAGACCCTGGAACTCCTTATAAACACTCACTTTCGCGGATGCAGCGATATTAGTACGCAACCCGAGAGGCCTCGGCAAGTATAACCTGCTCCCAACAACAACATCACTTCAATAATTTCCGAGGAAAAGATTTCCTGGGCTATTAACAGCTTCTCTCCTTATAAGTCTCCGCGCCCTGACGGCATAATGCCTGTCATGCTACAGAAAACGCAAAACCTATCAATAGCTTGGTTAGCGTCGATCTTCCGAAGCTGTTTATTGCTAAACCACGTACCACACTCTTCGAGACGCGCCAGGGTGGTGTTTATACCGAAGGTGAGTAAACGCGGGCACGTATCCGCGAAGGACTTCACACCTATCAGTATAACCTCCTTTATACTCAAAACCATGGAGCGTGTCCTAGACATGCATATGCGAAGTTCTCTGCCAGAAACATCGCTTTCCAAATTACAGCCTATCTCAAGGAAACGGCCCTCCATGAAGTAGTGCGAAATTTTGAAAAATCCATACACTACAAAGAATAGACCCTAGCCTCCTTCTTGGAAGCTATTCTTAAATCTCTGGTCGAACTGGGCATAGAGGAATCTATTAGGAAATTGATAGCTTCTATGCTCGGAACAAGAGTTATTCAGGCAACACTAGGCAACAGCCACTTAACCCATATATACCCAGATTATATTTTTTCTTATATTGTGCAACATTTTTGCAGATTCCACATAGTAGCGAATGAGCTTAAACGATTGCAAAGAAAAATATTTTTTTTTTTTTTTTTTTTTTAATACACTACCAGCTCTGTCGTGTAGTGCTTAAAGCAAGCAACTACGAGTATCACGAGCAAATATTTGCCGGCACTAAAAGTGCTCTCACAGGCTCATCATTTAGTGCAGGTGTTAGTAAGGACAAAACAATTAAAACTAGAATAATTATGTACCTATAAAATACTAACACAAACAAATAATGCAAATTTAAGACATTAAAGCATTATCACGCAAAATATTTTTCAGCTTAATTTTAGTAACATGCAATTCAATCACATTATCATTTAGATTATAGATTCTACTCATGCGACTAACAGGCTCATGCCTCCCATAATTCGTTCTATGATGGGGGTTAAACAATAATTCAACACTGCGTAAATTATGGGCACCACCACGAAAATTAAAGCCAATAGACGACAGCAAGTCAGGTGCATCTATTTGCCCGGATATAAGCTGCTGTAAAAAAATGATATCGCTATTAAGCCTTCGTTGAGAAAGGGGTAACATTTGAAGAAGCTTGATACGTTGACTGTAGGGAGGAAGGTTAAATGGATCATCCCATGGAAGTCCTCTAAGTGCAAATCGAATAAATTTACGTTGAATGGCCTCTATTCGATTTGAATGAATTTTGTAGAACGGTGTCCACACTTGAGAGGCATACTCTAGAATCGGACGGACAAAACAATTGTACAATGACATGAAAACGTAAGGGTCATTAAATTCTTTGGCCCACCTTTTTACGAAGCCCAGCATAGAAGTAGATTTGTTAATAATAGAATTAATATGCTTAGCAAAAACCAGTTTGGTGTCGAAATAAACCCCAAGATCCTTAAAATTATCAACATTACAAAGAATATGTTGAGACAGAGAATATTGAAAGGTGGAAGGGATATTCTTTCTAGAGAATGTCATATGTTGACATTTAGTAGGGTTCAGGGATAAACTGTTTTTATCACACCAATTGGCGAAGCTATTAATGTCAGATTGAAGAAAAATTCTGTCTTGCTGACTAGTGATAGATTTATATATTTTCATATCATCAGCGTAGATCAGGATATTACTGTAATTTATACATGCCTTGACATCATTAATGGCAAGTATAAATAGAATTGGTCCGAGGTGACTTCCTTGGGGAACTCCAGACTGAGCTGTGAAAGATACAGATAGCGATCCTCTAAATTTCAGTTGATAAACCCTTGATCTAAGGTATGAATTAACCCATTTTATGAAACATAGTGGGAAACCAAAGGCCCTGAGCTTAAATTCGATTATTTCATGGGACAGCTGGTCGAAAGTCTTAGAGAAGTCAGTGTATATGCAATCCATTTTGCGTTTATTCTCCAAGGCAATAGAACAATCATGCAAGAAACTTAATAGATTAGTGACAGTGGATCTGTTTCTTACAAATCCATGCTGTTCATTACAAATTATATTGCGATTCACAAACAATTTGTTCAAAAAGCTTAGAGTTTATGAAAATTCTGTCAATCAAGCAACTCCGAGTTATATAATATTTTGTCTATGACAATTTTACGCCAATCAAGCAACTCCAATTTATATCATAATTGTTACGAATATTGAGTAACTTATTGACCTCAATAGTGGGCCGTGAGTTACTTATTGGGTTATTGGGTTGTTGTGTTGCATAAGTTGGGTAATGGAAAAATAAAAAATCCAAAGAAAAACAGGGAAATTCATAATAAGCAAAATTGTCAATAGTATAAATAGAGTTAAGAATCGAAATAAAACTACCAGTTCTTATACCTAGTACAAAGTGTACATTTCTTAATTAAACACTTAGGGATACACGAAAGCTTTGAAATGGGCCTATAATTAGTGATATCACCACGTTCGCCTTTTTTAAATACAATTGCGATAAAAGCACTTTTCCATAGATTAGGGAATTTACCTGTACTAATAGACAATTCAAACAGATACTTAAGATATGGAGCAATTGCATGACTTCATTTTTTAAGAACAATCGGTGCAATGCCATCAGGACCTGATGAATAGTCATTCTTCAGAGAAGAAATACATTTTAAAATTGTTTCCAAATCGAATGAAATACTACTAAAACTTATTTCGGAACAGCTAGTTAGATAACTAAAATATTGATCATCAATGTGAAGAGGGGTCTCCCTAAATGACTTACTGAAATGATCTGCAAACATATGGCTTGCGTCTAGCGAATCAGCAGTTGTAGAACTATTGTAAGTAAGCTTCGATGGATGACCATCGGTTTTTTTCTTGGAATTGACAAAACCCCAGAAAATTTTGGGGTTCAGTTTTAAAGAGCATTCCATTTTACTTATATAGTCAATATATAAGTTGCAGGATAAAGATTTGAATTCATTGAACAATGTGAAATAGAGATCTGAATGGCAGAGACTTTTTAAATAGTTCTTCCAAGCCCTATTACGTCTGTTTCGTATCGATTTTAGCTCTTTAGTGTACCAGGGATGGGACGTTTTCAGATTCCTAGAGGATTTCACAGGAATCAATTTTTTCATGCAGTTATCCATCAAAGCATAAAAAGAACCTACTGCATCTTCAATATTAGATAAGGCAGTAAGGTTAAAATTAAAGCTGTTAATTTCATCAGAAAGCCTTTGAAAATTTGCTTCTGAAAGTCAAAAGATTGCGAACGGTCGTACGAATTACTATTTTCGTACAAATGTGCGCCTAGTTCAATAAATACATCCAAGGGTGGATGATTGTTATCTATGTTAGTTATACTGAAGTGGGATTCCAGAACCACAGTACTAACAGAGTCTTAAGAGAAAACAAGATCGAGAGTCCGATTTCTGAAGTTTTTTATACAGCTTGTTTTGTAAGTCAAAAGACAAAATGTTGTCTAGTAAAGCGAGCTCTTGTTATGCAGAGTCAAAGGGTGGAATGAAATGAGAATCATCCTCACAAGGTACCCATACAATATGTGGCAGATTGAAGTCGCCTATAAGTAAGACAGTGCTGTCACAACAAGATATGTCAAAAATATGGTCGAGTGCCATGGAAAGTTCCGAATAAAAAGAACATAGACGAGACGATGAATGTACGCATTAACAGCATATAAATGTTTGTTCTTAAGTGTAATTTTTAAACAGATAACTTCGACATTAAGTTGAAATGGAAAGTCAATCTTTCGTGACTCAAGGAGATATCGCGGTCTTAAGAATGGTGCGTTAACGCACCAGTGGGCATACAGCGGCATAAAAAAAAATATATATATTTTTAATATTTAGTATCCATATTTCAATGCAGCAACCCAAGCCTTATAACCAAATCGGACAGGCTTGTTTCCTATAAATAGCAACTATGCTTGCCGAAATATGGAATCATTGATTCATCGACTGATATATTATTTTCCATTGGGCAATAGGTTAAGAACTTCTTATTTAGGTGTTCCATCAATGGCCGTACCTGTTAAATGATATAAAATACATTATGTATTAGAAATATATGTATATTTAATCGTTTCTCTGTCATTATTTCTCTTACTTTTTTCATTTTATCTGTTGGAGAGTATTGAGTGTTTGGATCTACGAAATATAAATTTGAGAAAACGTCTTCAAATTTATTTCTGCGCATTGTCTCGACAACTAGGACATTATGGCTATCTTCGCGAGTTTCCCAAAACATTCGTTCTAGATTTCATCTAGATCAATATCAAAAGTTTTATTCCTTTTTACAAGGGAATATGACTTTGAGTATTGAACGATGAGATCGATGATTTCCTTATCAATAAAAAGCTCAAAAACTCTATTGGATGACTCTCCGAAGATAATGTAAGTGGCTTAGGATAACTGTTTTCAGCAAAAAAATCCAAATTTTCCTCCTCTCCTGATTCCTCGTCGGTAAGGTAATCATCTTCTGGCGGAGTTATTACCACTTGGTCAGGAATTTTATCATCGTCGGTTCAGCTTTCGAGAATTTTGAAAATTTCTCTCACCGTAAGACTTTTTTTGCCTATATTGAATAAAACAGCGATTATTCACCCGCATATCCCATTGGTGCGTTAACGCACCATGCTAATTTAATTTGTTGTAACATGTTCCACAATTACATTTAATTAAAGAGTCCTGCTCCGCGGATAACAAAAAATTAAAATTTCCGGGCTACCACTGCCCGATCAAAACACAGTTTACTTTTACTACTTAATATTTATTCCCGATTTAATTCTACAATCTTAATTCCCGATTTATTTCTACAATCTTATAACCGTTCCGTCTGGTGTCTTACTTAGAACTAACTTAATCATAAAACCCATTCCCACGACGCTGGCTATCTGGAGACGACATTTATCCTTGGTCAGCAAATGCAACGGATGCGCGTGCATTTGAGTCAGCTCAAATGCACGAGCCAGACGACGACCGGTGGGAAAGCTGCAACCAATGCAATACCACGGATCATGTATCCGGCACAATACTAACGTGTTTATTCACGTATCATGTATCCGGCATATGCTCTGAATGTATGTAGGTATGTATGTCTCGCCCACGCTAGATGGTGTTAACTCCTCCCCGTTCGAAAGTCTACGTCCCGTAGACCCGTTCAAAAAAGAGAGGGTGGTTGCTAAGCGGATATCTGGTGATGGCCGGATGTACTGTCAGCCGGACTTCCCTGCAGATGCAGGTTGAGGGATGGAATGTTGAGCTTACCCTTTGTCTTGCGCCATATGTTCCAGGCAAGGAGAATGATCATCAGGAAAAGTCCTACGTCGGTTATGGTTGAAAAGTTAAACTTTGTATACAGGTCCCCGAGGTGGTGTATGTTTTCCATGCTAAGGGAGTGCACGTACTCAACGTCAATTAGGTGTCCCTTGGATGAAACGTTCGCCATAACCGGCGGAAGTGCCTGGAGGTGTGTGGAAACAAAGCTGGAGACTGTTCTGTTCCTTAACTGGATCGTCTCGTTGATAAGCCGGATGATGTATGTACCCTCTAAGTTCATTGATTCGTTACCGCACGTAAGTTGTCCCTTAAAGTTGCTCAAAAAGACGGTATCCTCTTTGATAAGGTCCACGGTTTCATTACTGTTTGAACGGTAAGTACATGCTGCAGGTCCTCCCCTCAGCAATCGAGCAACGCAGCCGTCTTCCGCTAACTTCTCTAGTACCGATTCCTTGCAAACCGTCGTATTCCCTATAGAAAGGCATTCGCCGAGTATACCATAAGCCTCGCGGTGATTGATCAGAACCTTATTGTGTCGTAAGTCGATCTGCTTTCCATCACGTATTGATGACCTCGTAAGCAGCACGTTGAAGTCCTCGTTTTTTACCTTTGGCATCGATAGGATATACAAAAGGGCCGAACCATTCGTATATATGGAGGGTGTCCCATGTTCGATAGCTTCTACCTCGTTCCCATATGGAAGTGTCTCGAACTCGTTGATGATCTCGGCTACCTCCCCTTTGTCTAACAGGTTCGTGTTGATTATACCGCCCTTTGCCATCTGACATGCCCGTATTATTTCGTTGACTCTTTCTTTAAAGATCAGGACTTCGTTTAATACGTCTTGTTCGAATCTTCCTGCGAGAGTGTCCTTTATTCCACTGTTGGCTCTTTCGATGACCCAGTTGACTTTTTGTGTAACTTCCTCCATGCCTTTGGGCACTGCGTCATTTATCTTGTACTGATGGTTATTGTTCTCGATGATTTCCTGTTCGCTTTGGAGAACCTTACTCCAATCGTCTGCGTCGGGACTACCAGCTATCCATTTCCAAGCTGCGCCAATCCAGTCAATTGATCTACGCCTCCTTGATGGTGAGCTCGTTTTAAGCAAGCTTATGCGCTCACTAGTTTGTTGTAAATAATACCCGATTAGGGATCGTCTTTCTTTGTCCTTAATGCTGCTGGCCGTTACATTTGCTAACACACTTAATTGCTCCTCGATTTGACTTAGGTTGATGATGTGAACCAATTTGAAGCTGCCGTCGACGATGAAACCTCTTCCATCCTTGATGGTAACGATTGGTCCCTCGTAGTTATAGATCTGGAAACTTTGCACCGAAATAATGCAAACAAATCTGCAAAATGTTCTCTTAGATGTTGGTTAGGGTTACTAAAAAATTATTCATATGATAAAAAAACTTATAATTCTAACAATTACTTTGCTACTTCCATAATAGTAACAGAAAGCTTTAGCTTAATTATCTTATAATCTAATGTACATTCAAATTAAAATATTTATTTAATTAATTAGTTTTTATATTTAACTATAAATTAGCTAGGGTGTGCCTCTTCCCCCTTTTTTTTTGAAGTGCTCATATACATATGCATGTGTGTATGTGCACTGATATCAGTTTAGCTTATGATTTTCATGCCAATTGTAATTTTGTGAGTGCTTTGTGCTTTAGTTGTGCATGCAATTACTATTGTGCTTTACCGTGGAACATTCTTAATGTGGGCTTTATGGACCTTTCGTCCTGTGGACGTAGTCACCGTTACCCTATTGTTCCTTTCGACGATTTCCTTGCGGAATAAAGGCTTGTTCTTGCCCTGGATTCGTTTGAAAGCGGTGAAAATCACATCACCTTTTTTATATTTTTTTGGTGATGAACGCTTGGCATTTCGCCGTTCGTTATCAGCCTTTTGCTTTTTTTCAATAATACCCCTCAGATCATTGTTGATCTTAACCCGGAAGTTCCTCAGTTGTTGGTAGTTTATCCTGGATGCTCTGTTAAAGAATATATCCGAGGGCTTCCTCTGCGTAACTGAGTGGACTGAGTTATTATACCTGTCCACGGCTATATCTAAAAGTTCTTTAACCCGAAGGCCCTTTAGTTCGGCTTTAAGGCATCGATAAATCTCTAAAATGGTGGAATGTACCCTTTCCACTTGTCCATTCACTTCACTTCGGTGAACAGGCGTCAAATATAATTTGATATTCAACATTTTAATGAAATTTTGAATTATGGGGCTCAGGAAACTGCGTTCGTTGTCAGTAACCAAAACCCTAGGAACTGTAAAATAGTGTAATATTTTTATAATCTTTTCCCTCAGATGGAGTGAAGATTTATTTTTTATGTGGAAAAGCTTAGTGAATTTAGAAAACTTATCGATACAGCTTATGAATTTTTCGCCCTGTACCTCGACGATGTCCATGTGAAGTATCTCACATGGATATGAGGGTACTGGCGTTGGCTGTAGCTCGGGGCTTACGGGATGCCTATCATACTTGTTAGCCAAGCAAACTTCACAAGACCTGGTATACAGGGTAATAAAATGATTCATCCTAGGGAAATAGAATTTTTCCAACAACTGTTCTCTATTTTCCCTGGCATTCCGATGAGCCCTCCTATGCTCCTCATCAATGAGTGCCCATATCCGATCCTCATTTCTTACGTCCTCAACGATTCGCTGCGTAATTCGGATTTTGTAGCTAACAAAGTTATCTAAATATACGCTTTGGAGTAGTCCGATGTGCGACTCTGGAATCTTTACTCCATTAAGGACATTGGGCCTCAACTTTTTCTTAAGGATGGCTACGAGCGTATTCCTATCTAGGTTTTCTGAAGCGACGTAATGGCGCGCATATCCTGGATGGGGTTCCTCGAAAATTTCCAGTCCCTTTCCAACCTTGATTATGATTTGGTTCCTAAAAACATTAAGTGGGGCCTCTATATGAGGAATAAGATCAGTACCATCTTGTTCCGCGCTGTGTACTGTCTCAGCAGTGTCTGTTGATCCAGATACCTCTGAGGCAGTGTTAGTTGAGGAACCATGGTCACTAGCTGTGTCTGTTACGGAACCATCAATTGCCCTATTTGAACTTGGTGCTGGTTCAGCTCTAGCTGAATCAGACAAGTGGTTGACCTGGCTTTTCAATCTTGACAGAGCATCTGCTACCAGATTTGACTTACCTGGTTTGTAGATGAGTTCACAGTTATATTCCTCGATGCGGGCTTTCCATCGCTTAAGTTTCGCGTTGTAGTTTCTGTTGCCTAACGCGAATGTTAACGGCTGGTGATCCGTATATATACGGATTTTCTTGGCGCCGTACACATATGATCGAAGGTTGTCTAATGCCCATACTATGGCCAACATCTCCTTCTCGTTGGTCGCATAGTTCTCCTCGGTCTTGTTGAGGGTTCGGGAAATATAAGAGATTGGCCTGTCTTTCCCAAACTCACCCTGTGATAGGACTGCTCCTAATGCGAGGTTGGATGCATCCGTGGTGAGATTAAAGGGAAGCGAAAAGTCGGGAAAGGCCAATATCTCGGACGATACTAAAAGCTCTTTTAGGTCGTTAAATGCATTGAGAGATTCCTCATTAAGTACCACTGGAACTCGACTCGACTGGTTTGCCCTAATTTGCGCATTTTCGCCTCTAGTGATATTAGTAAGGGGCTTCGCGACCTTCGCGTAATCGCGGATGAATTTCCTATAATAGGATGTGAGCCCCAGGAAGGACTTAAGATCTTTTAAGTTTTCAGGTGGCAGGAGACCTTGAATAGCAGAGACCTTCTTTGCGTCTGGTTTGATACCCTCGGCCGTGATAACATACCCCAAAAAGTCAACTTCTGGTTGAGCAAATTGCGTTTTCTCGAGGTTAACCCTTAGGTTCGCGCTAAGCAGCTTACCAAGAACGGTATCCAGGTTCCGAAGGTGATTTTCTTGACTGTCTCCAAATACGATAATATCGTCTATGTAAACATAGCAGATCTTACCTATATAAGGTTTTAAGACGTCGTCAATCATTCTTTGGAATATGGCTGGTCCGTTCTTCAGACCAAAGGGTAACCTCAAAAACTCAAACTTTCCATTCATGGTTGAGAATGCGGTTTTAGGTATGTCTGAAGCCTTCATCGGAATCTGGTGGAATCCAGAAGTAAGGTCAATGGTCGTAAAGACTTTGGCTTTGCCTAGGCTGGCTAGCGTCGAATTTATATCGGGTATCGGGTATGCATCTGATACAGTGACATGATTTAGCCGCTTAAAGTCTATGACGATTCGATATTGTTTTTCGCCCGATGGCTTAGGTTTTTTATCTACTATCCATATGGGGGAGTTGAAAGGACTTTTGGACGGGCGAATGATACCCTCTTCCAGCAACTTACTTATTTCCTTTTCAACAACTTCCCTCATGTTGGCAGGATAGGGGTAGCTTTTGGAGTAGACCGGTTCCGCGGTGGTTGTTCTAATTTCCGCTTTGACAGTGGTGTCCACGATTTGACTATTGTCAATAGGACCAAAGAGGGGTTCATATTTGCGTATGAGACTCTGAATTTCTAACTTGACGTTAGATGGAAGGCGCTCATCCAACACCACATTGACCTGCGTTGATATTTTTTCCTTGAGCGGTATAGTGATCGAGGGTTTAAGTTGCAGTACGTTTGTCCTCCTATCTATGACCGCCTCAAGTTCTTTAAGGGTGTCGTCCCCAATGATCCCATCAAAGGACGTCAACCCAGGAAGCACGTAAAAGGTAAGAAGGGTGTCGTTCCCTGAATTTTTAAAGAAACATCCCTCTACACATTCTGTAACATGGATTTTACCGGCTGCGCTGTGCACTGGAAATGATTTGGGGACAGGTTTGGCCCCCTGGGAAATCGACGGACTTATGAAGTTCTTGTTAGCCCCGGTATCAACAAGAAACTTCAGCACTCGCCCGTCGGTGGTTACGTACTCTAAATATGGTACGCTGGACTGCCGTCCGTCATAAAATTTACCTCTTCCATGACGCGCTCCTCACCGCCGTAGCGATTGTCAGGTGCCAGTTCATCTTCGCTGTCAGCCTGGAGGTGGAATAGTCTTTGTTGCTTATTGGGGTAATTTTCCGACCTGGCCCTTCGCTTAAAAGGGTTATTACCCTTTGGACGATTCATATAATTTACATGGCGCGACTGCACCGAGTTGTCGACCTCCATCCTTTCACTTGGTTTGGGCACGTTAGGTCTCGGCGGTGTGTCATAGTCGCGGACAGGGGTATACTGCTTTGGTTGTCTGGGGTTCTCGCTCAAACTATGGTGGAACCTTTTCCTCGGTAGAGAAGGTCTTGGATCGGACCTAAACGATTGGTTCACTGGCGCAGTAATAACGTTTTTGGCCGATGGGTCGTGGATGACGTTGCTGCGGTAATTCAGATTTTGAATTTCCAAGCAGGCCGAATAAGCCTCTGGCAGATTTTTCGGCTTCTGGATGATCAGCATCCGGGAAAGGTCGCCGTTAAGGCCTCGAATAAACACGTCAAGTGCTCTATTCCGGTAGGTTTCCACAAGAGCATTAACGGTCTCTTGCGAAAAACTTTCCGTCTTAATCTTATTTATCATAAGAGAAAGTTGATGGTTTACCGCCGCGTAAAACTCATCCATTTTGGAATTCTTCTGCGATAGTTGACTGAGCTGATGCTCCAACGTTCGCATGTCCCTCTTATCGGCATAGTGTAGGGATAAGCATTGTTTGATGGCACCCCAGTCATCATCAAAAATGTTGTATGAGATGAGGGCGGCATCTGCACTGCCCCGCACCTTCTGTCGTATGTGCTGAAGAATAGCACGATATAGGGGCTTATTCCTGACTATCGAAAAGTCTTTAAGGATCCCCTCGACAATATGCACCCAGGATACGTATTGCGTTGGGTTTCCGTCGAAAACCTGTAACTCCTTCACGCAGTCAGGGAGGCGACATATGTCCCTCAATTCATCCTCGTTGGATGGACCACGGAGTTCAAAAACTTGGGGGGCACTGCCGCCGGTAGGAGTCTCAATAAATTGGCCCTCCTCCAACTCCTTTAACGCGTACGTCAATCTCCTTTAGCTGTTGTAAAATGGCATTGACTGCCCCGGTTAGTTCGGTCAAGGATTTCGTGATTGAATCCATGTCAGGGAACATTTATATGTGAAGCAAGGGTTTTTTTTATCTAGTAGGATAAAATGTGGGTACTTATCTTTGGTTCCTTTGGCTTACGGTTGGGCTGAGTCTCTGTATGCTGAGTCTCACAGCCTGTGGGAGTTTCACTCGCTTATATTGCACAACACTTTCGATGTATATATTTTTTCGCACATGCACTTCTTGTACACAGAATCACAATTTTTAATTTTTGGCGTATGCTCTTTATATATTTATATTTTAAGCTTAATATTGCACATGCATATGTAGCACACGATTCGTATTACAAATTATTTCTATTATTTTCGCACAGGCTTTAGCACTTAATGGGAAATACAAAACTTGTATAATTATTATTCTTTTATATTTCTTCAATTCACAATTTATTTCTAGTTTTTATTGCTTTAATATTTTCTTTCTTTATTTTTGCTGTAAGCTTAGTTGGATCTGCGAAAGAATTTTCTTACGTTAGACATGGGAGTTTCATCGTTGCGCGATGGACTCGGTATTCTCCGCGGAGCAGACACGGGTTTCTATATCGAGACCGGTTTTGGAAGTGCCGTGTGAGTCCTCTTTAGTCGCTGGCGTTTGTGGTTTTCTTTTAAGATTTTAACCAGCAACCTACTAGGGCACGAACAATCTTCACTATCGCAGCTCTTAACCAATCAGATCTCCGCTTGCGGAATTTGAAGAAGTCAGAATGGGTGCTGTCTTGGATATCTTTTAAGGTTCACTGCACCGTTCACTCGATAGAGCGTACTGATCTTCTCGTCCTTTTTTAAGGACTTTAAATCTTGCGGTTTAAGAGGTAGCGATTTTTAACCGGTCCCTGCTCGGGCGCCAATTAAAGAGTCCTGCTCCGCGGATAACAAAAAATTAAAATTTCCGGGCTACCACTGCCCGATCAAAACACAGTTTACTTTTACTACTTAATATTTATTCCCGATTTAATTCTACAATCTTAATTCCCGATTTATTTCTACAATCTTATAACCGTTCCGTCTGGTGTCTTACTTAGAACTAACTTAATCATAAAACCCATTCCCACGACGCTGGCTATCTGGAGACGACATTTATCCTTGGTCAGCAAATGCAACGGATGCGCGTGCATTTGAGTCAGCTCAAATGCACGAGCCAGACGACGACCGGTGGGAAAGCTGCAACCAATGCAATACCACGGATCATGTATCCGGCACAATACTAACGTGTTTATTCACGTATCATGTATCCGGCATATGCTCTGAATGTATGTAGGTATGTATGTCTCGCCCACGCTGGATGGTGTTAACTCATTTATTGTCTTATTATTGTTTTGATATATTTGGGTACATTTTATCTCAACAAATAATTTTAAATTATATACTTTTCACTGTTGATTTTTACTTACTCTGCCATTTTGCTATGTAGATTGAGATTTTTTTTTTCCAAATATATATTTTTTTATTTTAACATAAAATTCCAACTTTTCAGCACTTTTATGAAGTTGTAATGACGCAAATGATAAAACCTACTATTTGCAAAATTAAATTAGCCATTAACGGTCTACTTAGGGGTAATAAAAAAAAATTAAAATTCAAAAATGAAAAGTATGTATTTTGGTGCGTTAACGCATCAATGGGCATAAATGGGTTTTAACCAAACTTGCCCATAGAGGAGCGCCACAGGGTGGCGTCATTTCTCCGCTACTATGTCTAATGGTTATGAACAAATTTCTAGTAAAACTAGACAGGGAAAGGGTCAAAAAAGATTGCAAAGAACAGCCAGTGTAGGTACCACGAGGTACCCTCACTGTGCTCTTCCACCATTTGCCTCTTGACCTACACCTGGACTTGCTACCAGAAGGCATGGTTACGTTTCCAACCGACTACATCACACCCAAACTAAACTTCAAAAAAGGCTTCCAAGTAAGTTTCCCTTCCAGAGTTTGTTGGAAGAGGGACGAAGTAGTGAAAGAGTTCGACACGGTCATATACACCGACGGTTCTATGATGAACTGTGGTGTGGGGGCCGGTGTCTACTCGAATTCACTAAAAAAAAATCAATATCTCTAGCCTACACTGGCTATCAGAGAGGCCAAGCTGCCATCAAAGCTATTGACTCGGCTACCATATCCTCCAAACTGGTGAAGGAGTGCCGGAACGAGCTTGCCCGACTGGGCGAACGTTTCAGTGTTACACTACTCTGGGTTCCAGGGCATAGTAACATAACAACATAACAGGAAACGAGCGTGCAGATGAGCTGGCCAGGCAGGGCTCAGCTCTGGAGGGCTCACTCGCTGCAAGGGTTCACATTCCGCTAGGTGCAGTCAAGACACAAATACACTCATACTGCCTGCAGAAAGCCAATCTTCAATGGAGAAGGTTAACTAACTGCATCATATCGAGGAAGATATGGCCTAATTACGACAATAGAAGAACAGAGGATCTTCTAAACAGAACCCGCCCCAAAGTCTCCAGAATTACGGCGATAATCACTGGGCACTGGCCAATTGGCGACCATGCGGCCAAAATAGGTATCCCATTTAACCCCCCTGCCGAAGTTGCGGGAATGTAAATGAAAGAGGAAATCTCTTCTATTTTCTCTGCGAATGTCCGGCACTAGCAAGAGCCAGACTGCGGGCACTGAATCAACCATTCTTCGACGACCTTAGCGCTATATCGGGCAAAGGGATACAAAATCTTATCCGTTTTCTCAACTCCACAGGTTGGATATAGCCACACATCAAATCCTCTACAACCACTACAACATAGGTGACACGAGTCGTGGTAACAAAAAGGCACAACAAGTGCTAATTGGGTTCAGGCCGAACCACCACCTCTACCTACCTATTGCTCTTGTGTATGTGTGTCTTGGCTTACTAGTCCAACGCACTAAGCCATGGCGCTCTACAGATCAATTTTTTATTCACAAACCCATTCATTCACTCATGAATTGGAAAATAGAAATATTGATTTACATACAATACAAAAAAAAAAATAATGTTTTGAATTTCATACATTTTAAGTCCCCTTAGACTCTTAAGTTAGTCGACTCCGAAATGCAAGATGTTCATGTCAGCGAAAACAAAAATTGGGGTGCGTGTGTGCATGCATACGCACAAAATGACGAGAACTTTCGATTGGTTGAATGAACAACAGTATATTTTGATTGCAGCCAGCCATGTGGAGTGAGTGGTGGAGTTACGTCGCTGTTTCATCGCTTGCCACTACCGATCATCAGATTTTTTTTTGGTGGTGTTGGTCTATTTTACATTCATTGTTCTCGAAAAACCCTTTCCTTCACTGTGACTCGATCGTAGACCAGGAGCGTGGTTATGCAATTCGGCGCGAATCGCGTTTCTGGTGGCGGATTTCAAGTTTGGTATTGTTGTTTTCGCTTTCGCCTCCCTTGTCTCATTTTCACCTTATTATCGAAAACGAAAGTGAATTTGATATGACATTTCATTTGGGCATATTCGTTATTATTTGAAGAAAACTTGCTTAATTCCTTTTTTGCTTCTATCGGCGAAGCGGTGAGTCCTGTCCAAAAATCGTATAGGGCGGGCTTGTAGCCCTAGCAATCATTTTTATAACGCCGCATGGCATGATTCTTGACATAAAAAATCGTAACCGTTATGTTATGGCTGGGGTAAACAGAGGCTGCCCGCAAGGCGGCGTTCTGTCTCCAATACTATGGTGTATGGAGAACGACAACATTAGATTTTTCTTCTCGTTAGACAAACAGGCGTCAGTCTTCCGAATGAAGACTTATGCTATCCTAATGGCAGTGGACTATGTTGGGAGGAACAGGTGGAGGGGGCGAAGTATTTGCGTCTGTAGCGTCAGTGAGGATGCGCTTAAGGCCTTGCTTAACCACCTCCAAAATAGTTCGTGAATGCAAGATCTCTCTCAATTCGGTCGGAAGGCCGATTCACATAGACTTGTCTGGGTCCCGGGTCATAACGGGATGACGGGAAATGAGATTTCCGATGAACTTGCTAGACAGGGATCAGAGGGGGACTTCTCAGGACCTGAACCAGCGATTGTCTGCCTGCGTCCGCGGTCAGGGCTAAATTGGCGGTTGGGTTTCATAGAACACAATCGCCATTGGCATGACTCTCCAGGGTGCAGCCAGACTAGGCAAAGACACTGCGGAACATTCCCCCTTATCAAAATAAGGCTCGTGGTTTCTCGCATTTTGACAGCATACGCTGAAATAGTACGCCTTAAAAATTCAGTAAATATGTGATTTTTATTTTGGCCTTTTTGTGACATACGTATACGTAACTTCTGATAACATAAACTGCCACCGACCTTTTGTAGTCGGGACGATTTTAAAGTGGAGTACCTTCTTATCCGACAAATTATGAGGAAGGTGACGTAATTTATAAAACTAATACTACACGATTTGCAATTTTGTAACAGCACAATATAAATAACACAAAGTTTAATATGAATTTATTTATGGATTAAAACTGCATCGCACCCGATAAAGAGCGATTGTAAAATACGACTAAGGGGAACAAATGAAACAGTACTTACTTACTTCCTTACTTAGGTGGCGCTACAGTCCGGGGTTGACCTGGGCCTCAACCAATACACCTCTCCAGTTAGCACGATCTTTGGCTAACTGCCTCTAGTTGCGCACTCCAAGTTAGTTGAGATCCCCTTCCACATGCGCGAGTTACGAAATCTAATTTTTAAAGTTGAAATAAAAGACCATCATTTCTTTTTCAAATAAATTTTTTATTCTTTTTAATGATGCTTTCTTTTGGGAATCAACTTAAAGACTGAATTCATAGCAAAAGGAAAATAACTATAGACAAAACTTTTATCATGGTGACGCTGCTTCTGCATGATCTTGCTCTCCTTTTCGGGTGTTCCATATCGTCGCATACCCAACATGATGATGAAATGAACTGCTGCCAATGCTAGCCTTACACAAATGATATGTGCAGAGAGAGAGTAGTCGTATATTTGTTTATGCGTATCCAGAAAATCAGAGCCGCTAATCAGGCCAGGCCGAATTAATCCAACCCAAACCACGCTTTGGTAATATATGCTATTTTTGTTGTTGTTGATTGTTGTAGATAATGCTACAGTTGGTAACAGGGCTGTTGCTATGCTATCTATATTATGTCGTTACATGACGTAACTCGCGCGCCACCTAAGGCGAGATCTTCCCCTACTGCGCTGTCCCTCCGGGTTGGAATCGAAGGCTCTTCGGGCCAGAGCGTTGGTGTCCATTCGCTCTACATGTCCCAGTAATCTTAGTCGACTGATTCACACTTTTTTGACCACATCGCTGTCGCTGTACAGCTCGTAGAGTTCGGTGTTAAATCTCCTCCTCCAAGGCCCGTCAACGCAAACCGGACCGAAAATCAAGGAGATCTTTATCCGCTTTTGCTAATGCCCACGCTTCTGCGCCGTAGGGCAGGACTGGGATGATGAGGGTCTTATACAAAGCCTCCTTAGTGTTTCTTGACAAGGCCTTACTAGTCAATTGCCTTCTTAGGTCAAAGAAACAGCGGTTGGCAAGTGCAATTCTTCGTTTGATTTCTGATGTGATGTCGTTTTCAGAATATATAGCGGAGCCAAGGTAGACAAAGTCCCTATAATCAAAAATTATTCAAGCAATTTTAACATTAAACTGAGCCAAGTGATACATTTTACAACCTAAAACTGTCCTGTACATACAAATCCGTGGGCTTACGGGACAGGAGCTTACCGGTGTCGTAAAACGTAGAAAAATCAAAAATCAATAACAGGAGAATGTACCTACGCGACTAAATCATAAAATAGAGGCATGTCCTTTCTTTTATTCTTTGATGCACATTTGGCTATGAACATTATACAGACATACGAGTAGGTAGATACAATGAAGAATAAAAAATAAGAAAAAATTATGTTAGTACCTATTACAAGTTGGCTAGGCAACTTCATGTTCAACTTTACTTATTAATAAGCTCAATACAAGTCGCTGCTGTACAAGCTATCCCATATATCTAATTTATCCGATTCGGGTAAATCGATAAATTCGACCTCGTCGCTGATATTTAAGCATTTGCGTGGCTTATCAATAATGTTAGCTGGCAGCCACACTGCTGGCTTAATGTCGTACGTATTTGGATCTCCCGTTGCTGCAAACTGTGTCCAAATTCCTATCATTCGATCAATAGTTTTGTACTCTCGACTATCCTTTGGTAGTTTTGTTGCAAAGATATTATAGAAAATGTATGACAAATCGTCACCATGTGCAACTCCTCGCACACTCTTTCCGCATTTTAGTACCCTGAAGTGATTGAAAAGCGGTGAGTCGAAATCAAATCGATAGAGGTATGTGGGTGCACTGGCGTAAACGGAACGAGCAAGAATGGTTCGATGAATGGAGTGCCAGAAGAGTTTGTAGGATATAATCTGAAAAAATATAATATATTATAATAACGAGTAAAGTCAGCTACGAATTTTTGTTTCCAATAAACATAATTACGTCTAGGTAGGAAAATAGATGTTCCATTGACGGTTCATGTTGACCAAAATGAGCGCGTTTTAATTTAAGTCCAAGCTCTCTGCATAGCTCACTCTGGCGATCTTCGCTCACCTCTTTTGGAACTAAATACTGGCAATCGCCCAGTTCGTCTAATAGATAAGGAACTTTTTTTATGTCTAAACAAAAGAGAGTAGGTAGATACTCGTAAAAGATAGTACATCAATATTTGTTTGGCATAAATGTACTTGGATATACGAAAAGTCCCTCAAAAGAGCAACCACCAATGATCAATGGAATGTTATTACTCCAAGCAGTTTTCATCATTTCTAATGGATGTTCTGGAATCACACAGTGGTCTGTCACATACGGCTCAACTACTGGTCCAAAAATAATAAAAATACGATTGCGTATTTCCTCTTCGGTAAGTAAGCCTTTTTGGGCATATAGAATTTTCTTTCCATCACATTTAAAAAGAAATTCATATATTTGCTTTTCATTTTCATCACCCTTATAGCCTGCTGCTTTTGCAACACGGTATGGATAACTGCTGTACGGTGTTGTTGCCCAGGGGCACAGAGCACTACCGGATTGCACTATTGCCTTCTGAAAAAGATCTTTTGTTTTTTCAGTTATCATCATGTAGTGAGTAGAAGCTCCGCCTGCACTTTCTCCGAACACTGTGATATTCTTTTGATCCCCATTAAAAAACTTGACATTTTTTTGAATCCACCTTAAGGCAAGTACTTGATCTTTCAGACCGGCATTACCGGGAATATCAAGCGTAGAATCGATGAGGCTCAGAAAACCTGTGAAATTTATGTCAACTAATGCTGTTATTATTTTGGCAACATACCAAATGGTCCAAGACGATAAGTTATAGAAATGAAGATTACATCTTCTTTCATAAAATAGTCGGGACTATAAAAGTCTCTGGAAGCTTCACCGACTTCAAATCCGCCACCGTATATCCACACCATTACGGGGAGGGGTTTTTCAGAAACAAGCTGAAATAAAATAAATATGCTCATTGTGCTGTCCACAAATAACTATATAAGTTCTTACGTTTTTCGAATATACATTTAGATAAAGACAGTCTTCGGAACCTTCAACGAGACCAGAAACGAGATTCAGCTGCAGTGGCTTTTTACCAAGAATAGTGCAATCTCTAATTCCATCCCAATTCTCAGATGGCTGTGGTGCTTTGAATCTCAGCTCATTTATTGGGGGTTTCCCAAATGGAATATTTTCAAAGCTATAATATGGATCTCCATACACGGATAGCCTCTTAATTCCTTTAACTTGTCCGTTAGTTGTTTCCACAACAGCAGTTTCGTTGGTTGTCAATTTATATTGCTCAAGTTTGTGACCAGCCACTCTACAACAACATTATAATAACATTAACATACTTAGACAAATTGTTTAAAAAAAATCTATCTAAGAATCATAGGAAGGGCTTGTAATTCTGTTGTCTTTTCCTTTGTTTTTACCACTCTCTCCTATCCCCTCCACACCTTCGTTAGTTTGATTGCACTTTTCTTTTTGTTGTTCAAAAATTATTACTAATACCATGATGTTGTTACACCTAAACGGTATGAATGAAAAATCAACGTATACTATGGTAAATATTCTTTCAAAATATTGCGATGGACTTATGTAAAGTCTGTTATTTAAATGCGCGGAGCTTAAACAATCAAAAATTAGATTATTTAAAGTACTTGTTTCCCAATTCCTGTGTTGATGTTATCTGTGTATGTGAAACATGGTTTAAGCCAGATACAGAAGACTTGCTCTATAAGATTCCCAACTATGAATATTCCGAAACGATCGAGTTACTGATACTACGGGTGGTGGGGTTGCTGTTTATTGTAAATCAAATATTAAATGTGATATTGTTACTAATTCTGCTGGAAGTGGAATCGAATACATTCTAGTTGAATTACGCGACTGTAATACCAAATGTGTAGTTGCTTGTGCCTATAATAATAATAGATGTAGCTCCGTCATCCCCTTTTTCTCAGCCATTTCTCAATATTGCGCCCTCTATGAACACTTAATCATTTGTAGTGATTTTTAATTTAATAAATTATTTTATTTATACACCAATAACTTCTAAATCTAAAAATTTTATAAATCTTGATACTATCTCAATAAATTGAAAATGATAACTAATTTATTTTCTGTTTTTGACCCAAGTTCTAGAATTTTTAATTTAGATATCAATAAATTGATTAAGAACTTTTTTAGGATTAATATTAATTCCTTCAATATATTGATTTATACCTTCCCGTTATCATATTATCTGAAATAATATTTTATTAACTTTACATTAAGAATTTAAAACTTTATTAGGAAATCCTAACCAAAAAGGAACTACTTTAATTTTCATTTCACTGTTTAGATTAATTTTATTTAATACTTTTATAGGATTATTCCCTTATATTTTTACAAGAACAAGACATTTAACATTAACTTTATCATTAGCTTTACCTTTATGATTAGCTTTTATAATTTATGGATGACTTAATCATACACAACATATATTTACTCATTTAGTTCCACAAGGAACACCTTCAATTTTGATACCTTTTATAGTATGTATTGAAACTATTAGTAATATTATTCGACCAGGAACATTAGATGTTTGTTTAATAGCTAATATAATTGCTGGCCATTAATTATTAATATTATTAGGAAATACAGGCCCTTCCTTGTCTTCCATAATTATTATAATTTTATTAATTACACAAATTGCTTTATTAATATTAGAATCAGCTGTAGCTATTATTCAATCTTATGTATTTGCAGTTTGTGGTGATTTTAATGTGGCCTTTCAACTGAAACATTCAGTTTCTTCAGTAGGAATGCAGCTAGTAAACACAACTTACCCTACACGTTTTGAGAAGAATAGGTTGCCAAGTCTTCTTGATCTTATAATTGTTACATGTTCATCGCTCGTTCTCTTGTTTGACCAACTTTCATTTGATGTTTCTGACCATGATCTACTTTTTTGTTGTTATGAAATAAATTTTTCGAAAACTGCCATCCCTGACACTTTTACTTATAAAGATTTTAATTCTATTGATGCTAACGTTCTTCAAGCTGCGACTTTTTCTGCTCCCTGGGAGCAATGCCGATTAACTGGTGATCCTAATGAAAAAGTTAGACTGTTTCAATCAATACTACTAAAATTGTATGATGAATGTGTGCCTATGAAAACAGTGAAAGTTCAGAACAAAGCATGTCCTTGGGTTACTTCGGAGGTGGTCGGCTCTATTAAGACGAGGAACAAATTATACAGTAAATGGAAGCGTAGACCATCTGAGGTAAATTGGTCCGCATACAAGTGGCTCTGTAGGCCTCTGTAGTGTAGGCTCTGTACCAACGTTCGAAAGTTTCGAAGTAGCCATGGAGCTGAAATTATTCAATGCATTACAGCCATAAAGTCCAATTCGATAGGTGAGGATGGCTTTCCAATTCGATTTATTAAACTCATTTTACCGGAAATGGTCTCTCATCTCACCCATGTAGTTAACTGGTGCATAATTACGTCAACTTTTCCTCTGCTCTGGAAATTTGCAAGAGTTTTTCCAATAGCAAAGAAAACAAATGCATCTTCTCCTGCTGATTTTAGACCGGTTAGCATTCTATCTAGTCTATCAAAGGTTTTTCAAAAGGTTATGGCAAAGCAGATAACGAAGCACTTGTCACTGAACAAATTGCTGTATGATCAGCAATCTGGTTTTAGAGCTACCCACAGTTGTTCTACAGATATGGTTAACCTTTTTGAAGAACTAAGGCAGGATTATGATAGGGGTTATGTTTCGTTGCTGTGTTTGCTAGACTTTTCTAAGGCTTTTGATAAAGTTAATCATAAAGTTCTTTGTTGGAAGCTTTAGAATCAATTTCGTTTCAGTGAAAGAGCAGTAAAATTAATCAGCAGTTTTCTCTCTGGCAGATCGCAAAGGGTTAATTCTGATGAACGTTTTTCACTGTTGAAAGAAATAAAGCAGGGAGTTCCTCAAGGCTCAATATTAGGCCCGATACTCTTCTGCATGTTTATTAACGACCTTCCAATAGTCTGTAAATATACTTCAGTACACCTTTATGCTGACGATGTCCAACTACATTTAGCGAAGCCTTCTGGTAACCTCTCATCAATGAAGACTTAAAACATATTACAACCTGGTCTGTAGCTAACGGGCTGCTTCTCAATCAATAATACCCATTTCAAAAAATAATTTCGACCTTTGCCTCCTTCCCGATGTTTACCTTAATAATAACAAAATTAAAGCTGTGGACTCAGTCACTGGTGTAGGCTATATTAGCAACCAAAATTTGTCTGGTTACGATCACACAAATGTGGTCGGGGGGCGAATTTACGGATGTCTTCGCAAATTGTGGATCAGTGCTTATTTTACCCCCCAGGAAACAAGACGAAAGCTGGTACTGTCTCTAGTCCTACCCCTCATAAAGGCTCTTGACGCCTACGTCATCAAGTCAAAACTCGTGTGGGAATGCCTACACGGACTAAATAGACTAGGCAAGAATAACAGAATTTCCATCTGCTGGGTACCTGGCCATTACAGGCAATGAGGCAGCGGACTCTCTGGCAAGTAAAGGGGCAGAGGAACACTTCATAGGACCTGAACCGTTCTGCGGGATAGGAGAACACACTATACGCGAAGAGTTCAGGAGACTGGAGGAAGAAACAAGGGCAAAAGCCTTTCTCAACCTCCAAGGTCTGAGGCAAGCAAAGAAACTCTTAGGAAATTTCAACTAAAAGAGATTCAAAGCTTGTATCGGCCTTAACAAAAACAACCTAAGAATCCTAACAGGCCTCCTTACGGGGCACGGCAGACTCAAGGAGCACCTGAGGAAAATGGGCATATCGGAGGACGGGCTCTGCAGATTCTGCAGTGAAACCGCCGAAACTGCAGACCACATACTGGAATCCTGTGGTTCACTGGCCCACAAAAGGGTGAAATATTTGTGCAGGTACCAAATAACAGACAAGAACATACACGCCATGGACCCACAGCTCATTCTCAGATTCATCAAAGAAATTGGACTGGACGCTGTGCTCTAAGGAGTGTGACCTGCCAAGGATAAATCAGAGCAATACCTTGACATGCTTCACAAAGAAGTATCTAGAGAGGGCTCTGAAAGAGGGCATGAACCTCTCCGAAGCACAAGCAAGGGGACACAATAGACCAATAGGTCGCAGTGTAATATACCCTAACAAAATATTATTATTATTATTATTACCCCTCATAACATATGCTGAGGTGGTCTATAGCAGTCTTGACTCTGCATCCCAGCGAAAACTGCAAGTTGCCTTTAGCGATGCAGTGCGTTATATATATATGTCATACATAGATATGACCATATTTCTGTGTTTGCTAGATGTTTGCTTGGTTGTACTTTGGAACAATACATCAGCGACAGGAATTGTATGTTTTTGCATAAAATTATGATAACTCAAACTCCGTCTTACTTGTACAACAGACTTAATTATACTCGCTCCTCAAGAACCATCAACCTCATTCACTCTCGTCACAATAGCCTTAACTCATCACGCTTATTTTTTATCCATACTGTAAAGCTTTGGAACTCTTTGCCCTCTCAATTGAAGAATATCTCAAATCCAACCAATTTTAAAAGTGCAATCTTTCAACATTTCTCTAACTTATCCATTGAAATTCTTTCCCTCATTATCCACTCCCTTTCTTTATTTACTCTTAAAGCCAGCTTCTATCCTATCTCACAATTAGATTAAGATAAATATTGTTATTAGATTTAAGTATTTTGAATTATTATAACTAATGTGTAAAATACTAAGTACTACAAAAGATCATATCTTAATGTACAAACCATTTAATAAATGAATTGAATTGAATTGAATTGAACTTTCGCTTGGGCGAAAAGCAAACTAAAATCGTATTTTTCTTGCAATGAACCTTTAAAGCTTAATAATGAAGTTTTTTTCCACTAATAACATTTGTTCAAAAAGCTAATTTTACAAAGAAGTGAAGTACTTATTGCACACAATTTCAATTAATTAAACTATAAGCGCTATTTTTTTGTTCATGCAACTGGTCTCTGGAACTCCGTGCCTGCAACTTGAGAATTCCTCAAAAATACACTATACAGAAGCTAATCTAGTTTCCTAACATAATTATAATGGATCATATTGTGGAAATATCACATTCCTACGCTCTAAGCCGACCTCTAGGTTTTGCAAGAGAATCTACAATTTTTGGAAGTAATTTGTTTGGGATTTAGGTGTTGTTGACTTCAGTCCGACCAGCCGGCCAGACCGTGTCAGGAATTGGTATTTTTGCCTGTGTCTGAACCGCCGACCGGATACTAGGTGGCGTTGGTGTTGCTGTCTTCCCTCCGACCCGACTAGTTCTGGGCGGAGTTAGGTTAGGTTTAGGTTAGGTTTGAAGGGAAGTGCACAGCAATTGCTGTGCTTGCACGGGGGCCCATTGGTCCATTGTGATCCCTTTTTGTTTATCGTGGTAAAAACTTCACTTACAATATAAACACTTACCATGCTTCGTTTAATTTTTTTCTTGCTGGTTGGCCTATTGGAACCAACCTGTTTTCTTGACAAACCTGATTGTGTCCGTCAGTGATACCTGCGCTACGTCCTCTAAGTCTTCGAAAAATCTGTTACCCAGATAGCGAATTCGAGATGTCTGGAGGTTTGGACACTCGCAGAGCAGGTGTTTGATGGTCTCGGTTTCTTCTGTATACTGACAGCTCCTGCAGCAGTCTGGTGAGCTAATGCCCAGCCTGTTTGCCATTACTCCTATGGTGCAGTGGCCGGTCAGTACGCCGGTTAGGATACGTATTTCTTATTTATTCATTCCCAGAATGTGCTTTGTTCTTTTCTCGTCGATTCTTGGCGATAGGCTGCGAGATATAACACAGTCGTTCCTTTGGGACCAGGTAGTGTTAATTTGTTCCCTCAGTTTTTGGTCCATGTTTCTTTTTGCTGCACTAATTGGGATGCTATTGACGTAATGGCGTCCATTGCGTCAAGTTCTGACCCTGTTCTTGCTAGCTCGTCTGCCTTTTCATTCCCCACGATGTCGCTATGACCGGGGACCCAGCAGAGGGTGATCCTGTGTCGTTCGCCTATTTCGTTAAGGGATTTTAGGCAGTTCCTGACTGTTTTTGACTTTGTGGTTTCGCTGTCTAGTGCTTTGATCGCCGCCTGACTGTCTACGAAGATTGTAATCTTGGAAGGATCCAGATTCTTCGCGGAGATTGTTTGTGCTGCCTTGTCTATGGCGACTATTTCGGCTTGAAAGACGCTGCATTCGTTGGGGAGTCTGTACGAGTCCTTTATGTCTAGGGGCTCGCAGAAAACTCCTGCTCCTGTACCTACATCCATTTTTGACCCGTCCGTATATATATGGATTTCTTGTTCGCTGGCGTGCGCGTTCCAGTTCTCTCTTTGGGGTATATATGTAGAGTAGTTTTTCTCGAAGTTTCGATTGGGGATTATGTAGTCCGTTTTCCTGGATAGATCGATACCCAAGTAATTGTGAATTATGGAGTCGTGCCCATAGGAGCTGTGTCTCCACATGTTTGCCTCCTTGAGGCGGAGGGCTCCTTTGGCTGCCATGCTGCGAATTTATTCACCAAGGGGGGGGGGGGGGGGGGGGGGGGTGGGTTAAAATGACATCCAGCCCGGGTTGAGGTGTTGATCTCATTGCTCCTGTTGTGCCGATACATGCCAATCTCTGTACCTTAGAGAGGTTATGGAGATAAGTAGTCCCTGGGCGGAGTTGGTGCTGTTGATTTTGTCCTACCCCCAATTAGATTCGGGAAGGAGATGGTGTGTTGGCTGTGTCCTATCCACCGAACCTACTCTTAACGGAGCTAGTGCTGTTGACTGTGTCCGACAGCCGATTGGATACTAGAACGAGGTGGTATTGTTGACTGCGATCCGACTCGCCGACTAGTTCTGGGAGGAGTTGGTGTTGTTGAATTTGTCCAACGCGCACCTATCATAGCTAGACCTGTGTTGTCCGTAGACAGTAGCCCCCCCGACCCTTCTAGGTGGAACCATTGTTAAGATTGCTTTAAGTCATTATTAGCAAGTTGTGTAAAGTATTTACAATAGTTTTAAGATTAAGCGGCACCGACCAGCCACATTAAAGACGCATATCACCCCACGTTGCTAAGCAGCAGTTATGGAAGTCGTTCGCCTGCGGGAATTAAGATTTGACGGCTGCGGCAATGTTTTCGAGTTCTTAGAATGATCCGTCGAACGCAGGCAATTCGAGCAACTATCCCCAGAACAAATACTACGAACTCTTCCTGAGATATTTTAAAGACTCGCTCTTGAGTGGCTACGCATCAATTGACACCGTTTCCAGACCTGGGAAGACTCCCGAAATATCTTCCTACGGTACTACCCGCCAATTTACCCACAATCAGGAGGAGGAAATTCTAGGAAGGCGGCAGTTCATTCGAGCGGAAAATCGTAGTAGTCGACCCCCGCATCATCGCCGCACAACTATGATTTACGAGTACCTCTCCGAACCGGCCTTTCGTAACATCGCCCCTAAAGGCTCCACCAGGAAGCGTTACCGATCGAATACCCGATCCCGCCAAGCAATTTCGGGATCACAGCCAGTGTTCTCGTCTCGAAACAGAAGGGGAGCGTAACGGCACAACCTAGCAAGCCCCTTATGGACCGCAATCGGGCACCTGACCGCCACCACTGGATGTCCACCAGCATCCATGAGCTGGTTTTGTTGACTGTGTCCGAGCCGCAGACACCACTATTAAAGGAGTATGTATTAGGAGTAGATGGTGTTTTTGTTTTTGTCGGTCCGACCCCGCGACTAGATGTGGGAGGAGTTGGTGTTGTTGACGACTTTGTCCTACCCGCCGATAAGATTCGGGGGAAGGAGCTGATGTGTTGACCGTATCCGATCCGCCGTCCCTAATCTTAACGGAGTTGGTGTTTTGACTGTGTCCGACCGCGGATTCTGGGGAGAGCCATTTATTGCAATTAATAAATCCCTTCTCAAAAAGTTTAAGGGTATCTCGGTCTCCGCCAACAAGATCGAACGTGTCCGGAAAAAGAAGTCCGTCCGAAGAGCAAGCGCGTGAAATCGATATTCAGTGAAATTTAAAGGTATCGAGGAGGAAAACGAGGAACTCCGTATCATGCAAACGGAAATGGAGCTACTCTGTCGTGAGCTTAAGAAAGAGGGAGACTTACTCAGGTTAGCAAATAATGCCTTACGAAATACTTACACACAAAAGAAAACACAGTTAGCACACATCGCTCACCCAGTCGCGAATACTAGACGGGTGAAGAAGAGCTAACACGCGAAACGGATTGGATCGATAAGAAACGGCCTAGCAAAAAGCGTAAGGCTGCCTTCTCACCGGAAGTCGAGTCACATAAATACGAAAAGCATAAGGAGTTGCAAAAAGCAACAACAAACAAAATTAAGTTCTCCGCCACCGATTAACGTCGTTGGAATAACGGACTATAATAAGTTACCCTGCCTAGTTAAGGGAACGTTGGCATCGAAGTAAAAGGTCACATCGCTCCGAAATAATACGAAATAATATGTCGATGATGCCGACGTTTAACGGGCAGTGTCCCAAAAATTTAATGCCTAGAAGATTCAATGCTATAGTTACGAAAATATGTTACAAAGACCATGGCGTGTTCTAGCAAGGGTACTCCACCCCTCGTGCACTAAAGAGGATGTAATGAACGACCTTCAAGACGACGGCTTTTAAATTCTTGATTTCGTCAATATTATCAAGAAGAAGCAATAGTCGAAGGGAGATCATGAAAAATTGGTAAAGCGCGGCCTTCCACTATTCATGCTAAGTTTTGACAAAGACGAAAGTAAAGATGCGATATACGGTATTAGGACAATTCTAAATATCGTGTTCAAAATCGAACCTTTGCGTATGAGTTCCAGATTGATCCGGAACTGCTGTAAAGGCTTCAATCATACGTAGACTTACTGCCAGAAAGAAAGGCGATGCGTGAAACATGAAGGTAAACATGACTCGAAAGCGTTTCACGTAAATAAGCAAACCGTCGTCGCCACCGTACAAACTGCAGGGGAAATCATCCAGCAAACTATCGAAGTTGCGAAGTGGCGAAAGAACTCCAAAAAAGGCGCTATACGCTTTAATATTCCATGAGCCCGAATCCGAAACAAATTATTAATAAAAATATACCCAAAATAGCTACGATAAAAGCAACTTTATTTACAAAAAAATGTATCGAACACTCAGCAGAAATAAAGATTCAATAAAAAGCAATGTAAATAAGTACGTTAAGCATGAGAAATAGGCATTCTGCTTTCAATATTTCATCTGTATGTTGTCCATTGCGATGTAAGTTTGAAGAAAGTGATTTCACAAACTTCTTCAACTTTCTTAAACCAAATTTAATTATTGTGGGGGACTTCAACGCGAAACACCCATTCCTGGTTTCAAGGCATGCCTCTCAGAAAGGTAGAAAGCTTTATAAAGCGGGTATGCAATAACGTTGTGATTTGCACTCGACGGGCAAACCACAATATTGGCAGACTGATAGAAATAAGATCCCAGACCTGATCGATTTCCTTGTTCTCAAAGGAATATCTGACAACTGTATAAAAGTTGAAGAATATTGATACCTCGTGTGCTGACTAAACTGATCTCCAATCATTATGACGATAAGCGAAGCTCTGATTAAAAAAGTATAACAGGCCAGATGAACCTGCGTGAAAACTAATTGGAATGGATTCAAAAAAGATATTGAAACAAATATTAAGCTGAACGGATTATGAACCTAAAGTTGAAGTTGATCGCTTCGTTGAAATCTAACAGAACGCCGCGTGGAAGAATACCTCCCAACCAAAGAAAACGTTGGTCATTTACATTCAAATTTATTCAATACAAGAAATGATTAAGGAGAAGAGAAAAGCGCGTAAAAAATGACAACAAACTCGGGCTAACCGTTTGTGCATGCCCCCCACTTTGGGTAAATGAATTCGTATGGCCTTATCTCACTTTCAGAAAGCCATAGTGAGTCATAACACCTTGAAAACTTGAAATCCATTTTCTGGAATTATTTCATACTTATTTGGGGACTTATTTCATACCATTTTGGGGTATTTCATTTCATCTTCGATTTAGGGAATAATTTCACAGTGAAATTATTCCCAAATTTTGGGGAGTTATTTCATTTTTCATTTGGGGGGTTATTTCATTGGGGTGTTATTTCCTGGAGCCGGTCAATACTGCAATACGAAATGCAACACTTACCGATCTTAAGGAAGAAATAAAACAGCCTAAGGAAACTACTGGATACGACTTAATCACGGGAGAGGTTCTCAAAGCACTACATATAAAAGCTTTAATTAAGCTTCTGTTCATTATAACCGCCGCGCCGCGCTTAGACTAGAATATGTTCCCAGTCAATGGAAAGTCGCCGAGGTCATAATTGATAGACCAATATCGCTTCTTTCAATTATATCCAAAGTGTTCGAGAGAATATTGATTAGGCGAATACAGTCGCAGTCGGTAATAGATATAATAATCATCAATTCGGATTCAGAAGCAAGCATTCTACAGTTGAGCAAGTGCATAAAATAACACATGTAAAAGAAAAAAGGATTTGTTCAAGCGTATTCCTTGACTTCACTCAAGCATTTGACAAGGTCTGGAATGAAGGCTTAAAGTTTAAATTTGGCAAATTCTGCCGGAGCATCTACATAATATTTTGACCAATGACCATACTAATAGATTATTCCGCGTCAAATGTGGAAACGAATATTCAGATTTTAAGGAAATAATAGCCGGGGTGTCACAAGGAAGCGTCCTTAGTCCAGTTTTATACCACTGAGCTAGATACATCTGCCGACGACTCTGCTATGTTCGAGTAGGTGAAACGGTCGAAGAGACTACGGAAAAACTGAAAGACGCTTTGGATAGAGTAAATTAATGGTTTGACGAAACGTAATCAACGACACCAAATCTGTTCATGTAAATTTTATTTATAAGAACATAAATAATTTACCGGTCTTTTCAAACTCGGTTCAAATTCCGTTTGGAAATATCTTGGAATGACGCATGATGCACAGCTGAAATTGAAAGCGGATATTAAGGAAAAACGAAAAGAACTATACTCAATCCAACAAAAATTGTCAGTACAGGACTTATGGAGGAGCTTTTTTTCTACCAGTGGTGCCTGTAGATACTCTCACGGCACTCAAACGGAAGAATTGCCACTAAAATAAAAACCAAACCACTGTCATACCAAGTAATTGTTGTTGTAATTTTCCTAAAATTCGCATACAACCCACCGCAACCAGTCTCCCACACAGCCTATAGGGAATGAGCATGATCGTCTTGTGTTCGCTTGCTATTATCATCCACCAAAATAAGCAGTGTGTGTGACTGAAGCACATCAGAAGAGTATTACCATCTCTACAATGAAGCATATCATTAAGGGGTTTTCTATGGATTTTGTCAAAGAACTTTCGGTTTTGGTGCTTTTGAGAACGAATTATTACGTGGGGTGCTGCCATTCGGTTTTAATTTGATTGTATTTGTATTGTACAGCTGCACAAGTGCAGTTTTTTTTTACCATCTGTTTAGGTATATGACATTGCGTCGTGGTTATATAATTTTGTATTTTAATTGCCTGATTGTGTCTACCTTTCAATTTTCAAAATATACATATAGCAGATTGAGTTTATGTCGCAAACTGTTTAAATAAAAAAAACATAAGTACATCCTTTCATCTCATTATGTAGGTACCTGTTTGTATGATGTCTTTGTTTTTCCGATGAATGACGCCTGTTTTGCCAATGGATACGGGAATTCCCAAAAGGAAGATCTCAAGTAAGGTAGGGATGCAATCATACAATGGGTTGCTTGAAATCGTTAAACGTTACAAAGCCAAGTATGAAACATACGTCGTGGATGAAATGGCTCAAAATGCGGGACATAAAGTGCTTCGCTTGCCGCCTTTTCACTGTGACCTTAATCCAATAGAATTGGTTTGGGCTCAAGTGAAATGGTTTGTAGTCAGCCAAAACAAGTCATTTAAAATGGCTGAAGTAAGAGACTTACTAACGACAGCACTTACAATGGTTGACAAGGAAAAATGGCATCAATGTGTCCAACACGTTGAACAGGTTGTTGAGCCAAATATGTGGGACATCGACGTTTTTGCCGAGGAAGCAGTTGAAAGGTTCACAATCGATCTAAATAATGAGAGCAGTAGCAGTAATTACTCATCGGATTAGTTGAGTAGTGATATTAGAAATTAGTATTTTATGTTTTACAATAGTTATAATAAATAAATTGGATTACAGTGATATATTTTTCGGTTTTTTTTGTGTTACGAAATTTTTATATATTTTGTTGGTCTACTGGAGATACCCTTAAAAAAACGCGCCTATTATTATCTTACCAGAAAAGGAAACAGATAAACGGAATTTATTTCGTTCCGCAATATTTTTATTTTAAATTGGAAGATGGTAACCCTAAAAGAATTGCTCTCTGAGATATGGCGAATTATCATACATACTACGGCAACCCTGCGAGAGCTTTAAAGAGGGACGGATTTATGTAAGTCATTGCAACCAGACTCAGATACAAACATCCTATCTTCCCTGTACTGACATTTTTTGTTGGATAGAGTATAGATGATAAATATAGTGAAATGTATTGGTTATTTGGAAAATATTCCAAGCTTAATATAGATAACTGCTTTTATATAAGCAAGTATTAAGACCAGTGTGAAAATATGGTATACAACTGTGGGGTTGTACCAAATTAAGTAACACTAATATTTTACAAACTTTTGAAAAAAAAGTGATAAGAGGTACTCGTAGATATTGTTAACGCGCCTTGATATATCAGAAATAGCGATATTTACAGAGATCTCGGCATTAAAATAATCGCAGACGAAATCAAAAACCACGCGAGAAAGCATTAAAATCGATTAGAAAGTTACGTAAATATTACAGTGCTCCAAGTTTTGGATGAAAGACATTTACTGTGCCGTCTTCAAAGAACAAACATTTTTGGACTAAGGGCGATAAGTAATCGCGTCTAACTGCAGAGTTAGCAGGAACTTCTAATGGGAAAGTAGGTACCAGCAAAATGTTCTCAATTACGAAAACTACTTGATAAGTCGAATACTTACTTAGTTGAAATATAACATTATGAAAGACAAATTGCTGATTAATTTAACGACAAGGTGCAATAATTGGAAGGCTTGCTCCTCCGCGCCGCGCTATGAAATGCCAAGACGGCAGTACCGCAGGGAAATTGGCCAGCGTACAAAAAAAGAAAAATCTTATTTCATTTATTGGTAAACATTCACATTTTTTCTTCTAATCGTTTCTGAATATTTTGCTCAGTATAAGTCAAAAAAAATTAAAAATGTATATTCAAGCAGAAAGGTACAAGTACAAAATATCGAATCTCTGCGCCTGTGTTACATAATCGTGCAACAACAACCCCTTTTTAGACTTATTGCGAAAATAAGTATTGTCGTTGACACTTCATTTACCACATCGTAAACTAACGACGTTTAAAACTGTTTCACAACATTGTATGAATACCCTTACTATCTATCTGTCTATGTATCTAAAGCACTGTCAGTAAAACATGATAACTATTTGCACTCTAAACTTAAGTCGAATAATAACGAAAAAAAATAATAATAATGGATCAAGGTCAATTCCTCTTATCGTGAACACAATTCAAGTGTAATAATAATTGACTCACTTAAATCCGAGTTTCAATAGTTCAAAATAGCTCAAATCGATATCCATCTCCACAGTTTATTTAATAAATCTCTTTCTAATTAAAACAGATGTAGTACTTCAATAAGGTGTCTGTACTAACTGAGAAAACTAGCAACTAAAGTGAACAAACTCTCGGTGAAAATAATTACAGCTCTTAAAAAAATTCTACAAAGAGAGCCAGATAAGAACGCACTCGAATGGAATATAGCATCATTGTTTTTAGTAGATTTTAGATTTGTACCCTATCGAGTATATAGATTAGATACGGTCATTTATTAATGCTGGAATTTTAGTAGACAAATTTTGTATCGAGTAATGGTATAAGGACTTAGGGCTTTATTAATAATCAGAACTAGTTACTTCTTTTGAGGAAGTCTGCACACTTTTAACAAATCGTGTACCAATAAAGATTATGTTTTAAGCGTAGTCCTGAATGAGAGTATTAAATTCAATGCACGGAAAGAAATGTTTCTGTCTTCAACTATACTCTCAAAAAAGATATTTTAAAGCAAGTGTTGCTGTTTTAGAAAACGACGGTATCGAAAAAGGAAATGTAGTAATTAAAGGCAGGTAGGTACCTTTATGTTATGTATTGAAATTTGGATTTTCAACAAAGTAGATATTAGTATATTACTTAAATAAGATTTTTATAATAGGTATGCATCTAGTGCATTTATTGCATATATTTATTTTAGGGCGCTTTTCAAAAAGTAAAATTAAAAAATCCGTATAAACTCGCTCTTTTTTCATTGGAAAAAGAAACAGTTTTACGAGCACCCCCAGGAGTCATGTATACTGAACCATACCGTACAGCCTGCATGGAAACAACGAGAGTATACATTTTCTTTCTCACAAGTTCCGTTGACCTTGGGAAAATCTCCAAAGATGATCAAAATCATAACACATATGAGTACATGACCGGCTATTAACGGGTTGCAATTTACTAGACACTGTACAGGTCTTTCATCGCTCTTGCTGTGATTACTGTTATCTATTCTATTGTTAAGCTTATATTAAGTAGACATTGTATAATTGATTTTCATTCTGATCTTAGCGTTCATACAATAAAGAACCATAAAATAGAAAGCGACGTTTTTATTTCATTTGTGTACATAGCTCAGTGTTCGGCTACTGACGGGATTTAATTAAATCCATAACTGGCGCAGTCGGAAAAAAAATATAAAATAAATATATTACTCGTACATACATAAATGCCGCGAACTAAGTTAAAATATATTTGAAATATGAAAAATAGTTTCAGTGAACAATGTTACCTTAATCTTTAACTATTTAAAGACAAGAACAACAAACAAATATATAAAAAAAAACAGTTATAAAAAAGTTAAAATTAAAACAGAACTCTAACTTGTGGGCTTGCAGTGTGAGCAGTCGACGAAAAACCGTTTGGAAAAAATAAAATAAAGAAAAAGCAGTTGCCGAGAACAACAGACAAGAACAACAAACAAATATATAAAAAAAAAACAGTCATAAAAATGGGAAAATTAAAAACAGAACTCTAACTTGTGGGCTTGCAGTGTGAGCAGTCAACGAAAAACCGTTTAGAAAAAATAAAATAAAGAAAAAGCAGTTGCCGAGAACAACAGGTATGGCCAATGTAGATCTTATCGCATTAGTGGCTGGAGTCACTGATTTCACCGGGCTACCGGAACATTTAGATTTATTTATTAAGCATATTGATTATATATATGTATTTGCAAATAATATAAATGAACATTTGAAACCAATTTTGGATTTGCGCATAAGGCAAAATATATTAGGTGATGCAAATTTAATGTTAATTAATAATAATAATCCGTCGCAATGGCCGGAGATAAAAGCTGTATTAAAAGCAAATTGTAACATAAAGGAAACCATTGAAAATATAATTAATGAAATAAAAATGATAAAATTTAACAACTCTGTCGAAAAGCTGTATAACCAAGTACAACATCTTTTGACAAAATTAAACATAAAAATAAATCTTAGTGAATATATTCCAGCTTGGTACAATAGTAGGCTCAATGAAGAAACGGCATTAAAATTATTTGTTGGCAAGCTACCTAGTGAGCCTAAGATTATTTTAAACGCAAGAAACCCATCTACTTTTTTGGAAGCAAAATAAATTTTAGTTGATACTGATAACTTTTATCGTACATTTACAAATACAAGTTATAATTTAAGAGAATTTGACCCTAGCAATTTTCCAAATCACGGACACGTAAAAACTTATACAGGACAACAAAATTCAAGGAGCGCTAGGTATGATAATCCAAGACAGTTTCAAATTAATTCAGAGCGTTTTCAACCAAATAACTCGAATAATTTTCAAAATTTAAATACAAGATCAGGCAATTTTCCAAATTCTAATACACAAAATTCAGGATTTTTCTATGGATTTTGTCAAAGAACTTTCGGTTTTGGTGCTTTGAGAACGAATTATTACGTGGGGTGTAGCCATTCGGTTTTAATTTGATTGTATTTGTATTGTACAGCTGCACAAGTGCAGTTTTTTTTACCATCTGTTTAGGTATATGACATTGCGTCGTGGTTATATAATTTTGTATTCTAATTGCCTGATTGTGTTTACCTTTCAAAATGTACTTGTACATATAGCGGATTGAGTTTATGTCGCAAACTGTTTAAAAAAAAAAAAAACATAAATACATCCTTCCATCTCATTATGTACCTGTTTGTATGTTGTCTTTGTTTTTCCGATGAATGACGCCTGTTTTGCCAATGAATACGGGAATTCCCAAAAGGAAGATCTCAAGTAAGGTAGGGATGCAATCATACAATGGGTTGCTTGAAATCGTTAAACGTTACAAAGCCAAGTATGAAACATAAGTTGTCGTACATGAAATCGCTCAAAATGCGGGACATAAAGTGCTTCGCTTGCCGCCTTATCACTGTGACCTTAATCCAATAGAATTGGTTTGGGCTCAAGTGAAATGGTTTGTAGTCAGCCAAAACAAGTCATTTAAAATGACTGAAATAAGAGACTTACTAACGACAGCACTTACAAGGGTTGACAAGGAAAAATGGCATAGATGTGTCCAACACGTTGAACAGGTTGTTGAGCCAAATATGTGGGACATCGACGTTTTTGCCGAGGAAGCAGTTGAAAGGTTCACAATCGATCTAAATAATGAGAGCAGTAGCAGTAATTACTCATCGGATTAGTTGAGTAGTGATATTAGAAATTAGTATTTTATGTTTTACAATAGTTATAATGAATAAATTGGATTACAGTGATATATTTTTCGGTTTTTTTTGTGTTACGAAATTTTTATATATTTTGTTGGTCTACTGGAGATACCCTTAAAAAAACGCGCCTATTATTATCTTACCAGAAAAGGAAACAGATAAACGGAATTTATTTCGTTCCGCAATATTTTTATTTTAAATTGGAAGATGGTAACCCTAAAAGAATTGCTCTCTGAGATATGGCGAATTATCATACATACTACGGCAACCCTGCGAGAGCTTTAAAGAGGGACGGATTTATGTAAGTCATTGCAACCAGACTCAGATACAAACATCCTATCTTCCCTGTACTGACATTTTTTGTTGGATAGAGTATAGATGATAAATATAGTGAAATGTATTGGTTATTTGGAAAATATTCCAAGCTTAATATAGATAACTGCTTTTATATAAGCAAGTATTAAGACCAGTGTGAAAATATGGTATACAACTGTGGGGTTGTACCAAATTAAGTAACACTAATATTTTACAAACTTTTGAAAAAAAAGTGATAAGAGGTACTCGTAGATATTGTTAACGCGCCTTGATATATCAGAAATAGCGATATTTACAGAGATCTCGGCATTAAAATAATCGCAGACGAAATCAAAAACCACGCGAGAAAGCATTAAAATCGATTAGAAAGTTACGTAAATATTACAGTGCTCCAAGTTTTGGATGAAAGACATTTACTGTGCCGTCTTCAAAGAACAAACATTTTTGGACTAAGGGCGATAAGTAATCGCGTCTAACTGCAGAGTTAGCAGGAACTTCTAATGGGAAAGTAGGTACCAGCAAAATGTTCTCAATTACGAAAACTACTTGATAAGTCGAATACCTACTTAGTTGAAATATAACATTATGAAAGACAAATTGCTGATTAATTTAACGACAAGGTGCAATAATTGGAAGGCTTGCTCCTCCGCGCCGCGCTATGAAATGCCAAGACGGCAGTACCGCAGGGAAATTGGCCAGCGTACAAAAAAAGAAAAATCTTATTTCATTTATTGGTAAACATTCACATTTTTTCTTCTAATCGTTTCTGAATATTTTGCTCAGTATAAGTCAAAAAAAATTAAAAATGTATATTCAAGCAGAAAGGTACAAGTACAAAATATCGAATCTCTGCGCCTGTGTTACATAATCGTGCAACAACAACCCCTTTTTAGACTTATTGCGAAAATAAGTATTGTCGTTGACACTTCATTTACCACATCGTAAACTAACGACGTTTAAAACTGTTTCACAACATTGTATGAATACCCTTACTATCTATCTGTCTATGTATCTAAAGCACTGTCAGTAAAACATGATAACTATTTGCACTCTAAACTTAAGTCGAATAATAACGAAAAAAAATAATAATAATGGATCAAGGTCAATTCCTCTTATCGTGAACACAATTCAAGTGTAATAATAATTGACTCACTTAAATCCGAGTTTCAATAGTTCAAAATAGCTCAAATCGATATCCATCTCCACAGTTTATTTAATAAATCTCTTTCTAATTAAAACAGATGTAGTACTTCAATAAGGTGTCTGTACTAACTGAGAAAACTAGCAACTAAAGTGAACAAACTCTCGGTGAAAATAATTACAGCTCTTAAAAAAATTCTACAAAGAGAGCCAGATAAGAACGCACTCGAATGGAATATAGCATCATTGTTTTTAGTAGATTTTAGATTTGTACCCTATCGAGTATATAGATTAGATACGGTCATTTATTAATGCTGGAATTTTAGTAGACAAATTTTGTATCGAGTAATGGTATAAGGACTTAGGGCTTTATTAATAATCAGAACTAGTTACTTCTTTTGAGGAAGTCTGCACACTTTTAACAAATCGTGTACCAATAAAGATTATGTTTTAAGCGTAGTCCTGAATGAGAGTATTAAATTCAATGCACGGAAAGAAATGTTTCTGTCTTCAACTATACTCTCAAAAAAGATATTTTAAAGCAAGTGTTGCTGTTTTAGAAAACGACGGTATCGAAAAAGGAAATGTAGTAATTAAAGGCAGGTAGGTACCTTTATGTTATGTATTGAAATTTGGATTTTCAACAAAGTAGATATTAGTATATTACTTAAATAAGATTTTTATAATAGGTATGCATCTAGTGCATTTATTGCATATATTTATTTTAGGGCGCTTTTCAAAAAGTAAAATTAAAAAATCCGTATAAACTCGCTCTTTTTTCATTGGAAAAAGAAACAGTTTTACGAGCACCCCCAGGAGTCATGTATACTGAACCATACCGTACAGCCTGCATGGAAACAACGAGAGTATACATTTTCTTTCTCACAAGTTCCGTTGACCTTGGGAAAATCTCCAAAGATGATCAAAATCATAACACATATGAGTACATGACCGGCTATTAACGGGTTGCAATTTACTAGACACTGTACAGGTCTTTCATCGCTCTTGCTGTGATTACTGTTATCTATTCTATTGTTAAGCTTATATTAAGTAGACATTGTATAATTGATTTTCATTCTGATCTTAGCGTTCATACAATAAAGAACCATAAAATAGAAAGCGACGTTTTTATTTCATTTGTGTACATAGCTCAGTGTTCGGCTACTGACGGGATTTAATTAAATCCATAACTGGCGCAGTCGGAAAAAAAATATAAAATAAATATATTACTCGTACATACATAAATGCCGCGAACTAAGTTAAAATATATTTGAAATATGAAAAATAGTTTCAGTGAACAATGTTACCTTAATATTTAACTATTTAAAGACAAGAACAACAAACAAATATATAAAAAAAAACAGTTATAAAAAAGTTAAAATTAAAACAGAACTCTAACTTGTGGGCTTGCAGTGTGAGCAGTCGACGAAAAACCGTTTGGAAAAAATAAAATAAAGAAAAAGCAGTTGCCGAGAACAACAGACAAGAACAACAAACAAATATATAAAAAAAAAAACAGTCATAAAAATGGGAAAATTAAAAACAGAACTCTAACTTGTGGGCTTGCAGTGTGAGCAGTCAACGAAAAACCGTTTAGAAAAAATAAAATAAAGAAAAAGCAGTTGCCGAGAACAACAGGTATGGCCAATGTAGATCTTATCGCATTAGTGGCTGGAGTCACTGATTTCACCGGGCTACCGGAACATTTAGATTTATTTATTAAGCATATTGATTATATATATGTATTTGCAAATAATATAAATGAACATTTGAAACCAATTTTGGATTTGCGCATAAGGCAAAATATATTAGGTGATGCAAATTTAATGTTAATTAATAATAATAATCCGTCGCAATGGCCGGAGATAAAAGCTGTATTAAAAGCAAATTGTAACATAAAGGAAACCATTGAAAATATAATTAATGAAATAAAAATGATAAAATTTAACAACTCTGTCGAAAAGCTGTATAACCAAGTACAACATCTTTTGACAAAATTAAACATAAAAATAAATCTTAGTGAATATATTCCAGCTTGGTACAATAGTAGGCTCAATGAAGAAACGGCATTAAAATTATTTGTTGGCAAGCTACCTAGTGAGCCTAAGATTATTTTAAACGCAAGAAACCCATCTACTTTTTTGGAAGCAAAATAAATTTTAGTTGATACTGATAACTTTTATCGTACATTTACAAATACAAGTTATAATTTAAGAGAATTTGACCCTAGCAATTTTCCAAATCACGGACACGTAAAAACTTATACAGGACAACAAAATTCAAGGAGCGCTAGGTATGATAATCCAAGACAGTTTCAAATTAATTCAGAGCGTTTTCAACCAAATAACTCGAATAATTTTCAAAATTTAAATACAAGATCAGGCAATTTTCCAAATTCTAATACACAAAATTCAGGATTTTTCTATGGATTTTGTCAAAGAACTTTCGGTTTTGGTGCTTTGAGAACGAATTATTACGTGGGGTGTAGCCATTCGGTTTTAATTTGATTGTATTTGTATTGTACAGCTGCACAAGTGCAGTTTTTTTTACCATCTGTTTAGGTATATGACATTGCGTCGTGGTTATATAATTTTGTATTCTAATTGCCTGATTGTGTTTACCTTTCAAAATGTACTTGTACATATAGCGGATTGAGTTTATGTCGCAAACTGTTTAAAAAAAAAAAAAACATAAATACATCCTTCCATCTCATTATGTACCTGTTTGTATGTTGTCTTTGTTTTTCCGATGAATGACGCCTGTTTTGCCAATGAATACGGGAATTCCCAAAAGGAAGATCTCAAGTAAGGTAGGGATGCAATCATACAATGGGTTGCTTGAAATCGTTAAACGTTACAAAGCCAAGTATGAAACATAAGTTGTCGTACATGAAATCGCTCAAAATGCGGGACATAAAGTGCTTCGCTTGCCGCCTTATCACTGTGACCTTAATCCAATAGAATTGGTTTGGGCTCAAGTGAAATGGTTTGTAGTCAGCCAAAACAAGTCATTTAAAATGACTGAAATAAGAGACTTACTAACGACAGCACTTACAAGGGTTGACAAGGAAAAATGGCATAGATGTGTCCAACACGTTGAACAGGTTGTTGAGCCAAATATGTGGGACATCGACGTTTTTGCCGAGGAAGCAGTTGAAAGGTTCACAATCGATCTAAATAATGAGAGCAGTAGCAGTAATTACTCATCGGATTAGTTGAGTAGTGATATTAGAAATTAGTATTTTATGTTTTACAATAGTTATAATGAATAAATTGGATTACAGTGATATATTTTTCGGTTTTTTTTGTGTTACGAAATTTTTATATATTTTGTTGGTCTACTGGAGATACCCTTAAAAAAACGCGCCTATTATTATCTTACCAGAAAAGGAAACAGATAAACGGAATTTATTTCGTTCCGCAATATTTTTATTTTAAATTGGAAGATGGTAACCCTAAAAGAATTGCTCTCTGAGATATGGCGAATTATCATACATACTACGGCAACCCTGCGAGAGCTTTAAAGAGGGACGGATTTATGTAAGTCATTGCAACCAGACTCAGATACAAACATCCTATCTTCCCTGTACTGACATTTTTTGTTGGATAGAGTATAGATGATAAATATAGTGAAATGTATTGGTTATTTGGAAAATATTCCAAGCTTAATATAGATAACTGCTTTTATATAAGCAAGTATTAAGACCAGTGTGAAAATATGGTATACAACTGTGGGGTTGTACCAAATTAAGTAACACTAATATTTTACAAACTTTTGAAAAAAAAGTGATAAGAGGTACTCGTAGATATTGTTAACGCGCCTTGATATATCAGAAATAGCGATATTTACAGAGATCTCGGCATTAAAATAATCGCAGACGAAATCAAAAACCACGCGAGAAAGCATTAAAATCGATTAGAAAGTTACGTAAATATTACAGTGCTCCAAGTTTTGGATGAAAGACATTTACTGTGCCGTCTTCAAAGAACAAACATTTTTGGACTAAGGGCGATAAGTAATCGCGTCTAACTGCAGAGTTAGCAGGAACTTCTAATGGGAAAGTAGGTACCAGCAAAATGTTCTCAATTACGAAAACTACTTGATAAGTCGAATACCTACTTAGTTGAAATATAACATTATGAAAGACAAATTGCTGATTAATTTAACGACAAGGTGCAATAATTGGAAGGCTTGCTCCTCCGCGCCGCGCTATGAAATGCCAAGACGGCAGTACCGCAGGGAAATTGGCCAGCGTACAAAAAAAGAAAAATCTTATTTCATTTATTGGTAAACATTCACATTTTTTCTTCTAATCGTTTCTGAATATTTTGCTCAGTATAAGTCAAAAAAAATTAAAAATGTATATTCAAGCAGAAAGGTACAAGTACAAAATATCGAATCTCTGCGCCTGTGTTACATAATCGTGCAACAACAACCCCTTTTTAGACTTATTGCGAAAATAAGTATTGTCGTTGACACTTCATTTACCACATCGTAAACTAACGACGTTTAAAACTGTTTCACAACATTGTATGAATACCCTTACTATCTATCTGTCTATGTATCTAAAGCACTGTCAGTAAAACATGATAACTATTTGCACTCTAAACTTAAGTCGAATAATAACGAAAAAAAATAATAATAATGGATCAAGGTCAATTCCTCTTATCGTGAACACAATTCAAGTGTAATAATAATTGACTCACTTAAATCCGAGTTTCAATAGTTCAAAATAGCTCAAATCGATATCCATCTCCACAGTTTATTTAATAAATCTCTTTCTAATTAAAACAGATGTAGTACTTCAATAAGGTGTCTGTACTAACTGAGAAAACTAGCAACTAAAGTGAACAAACTCTCGGTGAAAATAATTACAGCTCTTAAAAAAATTCTACAAAGAGAGCCAGATAAGAACGCACTCGAATGGAATATAGCATCATTGTTTTTAGTAGATTTTAGATTTGTACCCTATCGAGTATATAGATTAGATACGGTCATTTATTAATGCTGGAATTTTAGTAGACAAATTTTGTATCGAGTAATGGTATAAGGACTTAGGGCTTTATTAATAATCAGAACTAGTTACTTCTTTTGAGGAAGTCTGCACACTTTTAACAAATCGTGTACCAATAAAGATTATGTTTTAAGCGTAGTCCTGAATGAGAGTATTAAATTCAATGCACGGAAAGAAATGTTTCTGTCTTCAACTATACTCTCAAAAAAGATATTTTAAAGCAAGTGTTGCTGTTTTAGAAAACGACGGTATCGAAAAAGGAAATGTAGTAATTAAAGGCAGGTAGGTACCTTTATGTTATGTATTGAAATTTGGATTTTCAACAAAGTAGATATTAGTATATTACTTAAATAAGATTTTTATAATAGGTATGCATCTAGTGCATTTATTGTATATATTTATTTTAGGGCGCTTTTCAAAAAGTAAAATTAAAAAATCCGTATAAACTCGCTCTTTTTTCATTGGAAAAAGAAACAGTTTTACGAGCACCCCCAGGAGTCATGTATACTGAACCATACCGTACAGCCTGCATGGAAACAACGAGAGTATACATTTTCTTTCTCACAAGTTCCGTTGACCTTGGGAAAATCTCCAAAGATGATCAAAATCATAACACATATGAGTACATGACCGGCTATTAACGGGTTGCAATTTACTAGACACTGTACAGGTCTTTCATCGCTCTTGCTGTGATTACTGTTATCTATTCTATTGTTAAGCTTATATTAAGTAGACATTGTATAATTGATTTTCATTCTGATCTTAGCGTTCATACAATAAAGAACCATAAAATAGAAAGCGACGTTTTTATTTCATTTGTGTACATAGCTCAGTGTTCGGCTACTGACGGGATTTAATTAAATCCATAACTGGCGCAGTCGGAAAAAAAATATAAAATAAATATATTACTCGTACATACATAAATGCCGCGAACTAAGTTAAAATATATTTGAAATATGAAAAATAGTTTCAGTGAACAATGTTACCTTAATATTTAACTATTTAAAGACAAGAACAACAAACAAATATATAAAAAAAAACAGTTATAAAAAAGTTAAAATTAAAACAGAACTCTAACTTGTGGGCTTGCAGTGTGAGCAGTCGACGAAAAACCGTTTGGAAAAAATAAAATAAAGAAAAAGCAGTTGCCGAGAACAACAGACAAGAACAACAAACAAATATATAAAAAAAAAACAGTCATAAAAATGGGAAAATTAAAAACAGAACTCTAACTTGTGGGCTTGCAGTGTGAGCAGTCAACGAAAAACCGTTTAGAAAAAATAAAATAAAGAAAAAGCAGTTGCCGAGAACAACAGGTATGGCCAATGTAGATCTTATCGCATTAGTGGCTGGAGTCACTGATTTCACCGGGCTACCGGAACATTTAGATTTATTTATTAAGCATATTGATTATATATATGTATTTGCAAATAATATAAATGAACATTTGAAACCAATTTTGGATTTGCGCATAAGGCAAAATATATTAGGTGATGCAAATTTAATGTTAATTAATAATAATAATCCGTCGCAATGGCCGGAGATAAAAGCTGTATTAAAAGCAAATTGTAACATAAAGGAAACCATTGAAAATATAATTAATGAAATAAAAATGATAAAATTTAACAACTCTGTCGAAAAGCTGTATAACCAAGTACAACATCTTTTGACAAAATTAAACATAAAAATAAATCTTAGTGAATATATTCCAGCTTGGTACAATAGTAGGCTCAATGAAGAAACGGCATTAAAATTATTTGTTGGCAAGCTACCTAGTGAGCCTAAGATTATTTTAAACGCAAGAAACCCATCTACTTTTTTGGAAGCAAAATACATTTTAGTTGATACTGATAACTTTTATCGTACATTTACAAATACAAGTTATAATTTAAGAGAATTTGACCCTAGCAATTTTCCAAATCACGGACACGTAAAAACTTATACAGGACAACAAAATTCAAGGAGCGCTAGGTATGATAATCCAAGACAGTTTCAAATTAATTCAGAGCGTTTTCAACCAAATAACTCGAATAATTTTCAAAATTTAAATACAAGATCAGGCAATTTTCCAAATTCTAATACACAAAATTCAGGATTTTTCTATGGATTTTGTCAAAGAACTTTCGGTTTTGGTGCTTTGAGAACGAATTATTACGTGGGGTGTAGCCATTCGGTTTTAATTTGATTGTATTTGTATTGTACAGCTGCACAAGTGCAGTTTTTTTTACCATCTGTTTAGGTATATGACATTGCGTCGTGGTTATATAATTTTGTATTCTAATTGCCTGATTGTGTTTACCTTTCAAAATGTACTTGTACATATAGCGGATTGAGTTTATGTCGCAAACTGTTTAAAAAAAAAAAAAAACATAAATACATCCTTCCATCTCATTATGTACCTGTTTGTATGTTGTCTTTGTTTTTCCGATGAATGACGCCTGTTTTGCCAATGAATACGGGAATTCCCAAAAGGAAGATCTCAAGTAAGGTAGGGATGCAATCATACAATGGGTTGCTTGAAATCGTTAAACGTTACAAAGCCAAGTATGAAACATAAGTTGTCGTACATGAAATCGCTCAAAATGCGGGACATAAAGTGCTTCGCTTGCCGCCTTATCACTGTGACCTTAATCCAATAGAATTGGTTTGGGCTCAAGTGAAATGGTTTGTAGTCAGCCAAAACAAGTCATTTAAAATGACTGAAATAAGAGACTTACTAACGACAGCACTTACAAGGGTTGACAAGGAAAAATGGCATAGATGTGTCCAACACGTTGAACAGGTTGTTGAGCCAAATATGTGGGACATCGACGTTTTTGCCGAGGAAGCAGTTGAAAGGTTCACAATCGATCTAAATAATGAGAGCAGTAGCAGTAATTACTCATCGGATTAGTTGAGTAGTGATATTAGAAATTAGTATTTTATGTTTTACAATAGTTATAATGAATAAATTGGATTACAGTGATATATTTTTCGGTTTTTTTTGTGTTACGAAATTTTTATATATTTTGTTGGTCTACTGGAGATACCCTTAAAAAAACGCGCCTATTATTATCTTACCAGAAAAGGAAACAGATAAACGGAATTTATTTCGTTCCGCAATATTTTTATTTTAAATTGGAAGATGGTAACCCTAAAAGAATTGATCTCTGAGATATGGCGAATTATCATACATACTACGGCAACCCTGCGAGAGCTTTAAAGAGGGACGGATTTATGTAAGTCATTGCAACCAGACTCAGATACAAACATCCTATCTTCCCTGTACTGACATTTTTTGTTGGATAGAGTATAGATGATAAATATAGTGAAATGTATTGGTTATTTGGAAAATATTCCAAGCTTAATATAGATAACTGCTTTTATATAAGCAAGTATTAAGACCAGTGTGAAAATATGGTATACAACTGTGGGGTTGTACCAAATTAAGTAACACTAATATTTTACAAACTTTTGAAAAAAAAGTGATAAGAGGTACTCGTAGATATTGTTAACGCGCCTTGATATATCAGAAATAGCGATATTTACAGAGATCTCGGCATTAAAATAATCGCAGACGAAATCAAAAACCACGCGAGAAAGCATTAAAATCGATTAGAAAGTTACGTAAATATTACAGTGCTCCAAGTTTTGGATGAAAGACATTTACTGTGCCGTCTTCAAAGAACAAACATTTTTGGACTAAGGGCGATAAGTAATCGCGTCTAACTGCAGAGTTAGCAGGAACTTCTAATGGGAAAGTAGGTACCAGCAAAATGTTCTCAATTACGAAAACTACTTGATAAGTCGAATACCTACTTAGTTGAAATATAACATTATGAAAGACAAATTGCTGATTAATTTAACGACAAGGTGCAATAATTGGAAGGCTTGCTCCTCCGCGCCGCGCTATGAAATGCCAAGACGGCAGTACCGCAGGGAAATTGGCCAGCGTACAAAAAAAGAAAAATCTTATTTCATTTATTGGTAAACATTCACATTTTTTCTTCTAATCGTTTCTGAATATTTTGCTCAGTATAAGTCAAAAAAAATTAAAAATGTATATTCAAGCAGAAAGGTACAAGTACAAAATATCGAATCTCTGCGCCTGTGTTACATAATCGTGCAACAACAACCCCTTTTTAGACTTATTGCGAAAATAAGTATTGTCGTTGACACTTCATTTACCACATCGTAAACTAACGACGTTTAAAACTGTTTCACAACATTGTATGAATACCCTTACTATCTATCTGTCTATGTATCTAAAGCACTGTCATTAAAACATGATAACTATTTGCACTCTAAACTTAAGTCGAATAATAACGAAAAAAAATAATAATAATGGATCAAGGTCAATTCCTCTTATCGTGAACACAATTTAAGTGTAATAATAATTGACTCACTTAAATCCGAGTTTCAATAGTTCAAAATAGCTCAAATCGATATCCATCTCCACAGTTTATTTAATAAGTATCTTTCTAATTAAAACAGATGTAGTACTTCAATAAGGTGTCTGTACTAACCGAGAAAACTAGCAACTAAAGTGAACAAACTCTCGGTGAAAATAATTGCAGCTCTTAAAAAAATTCTACAAAGAGAGCCCGATAAGAACGCACTCGAATGGAATATAGCATCATTGTTTTTAGTAGATTTTATATTTGTACCCTATCGAGTATATAGATTAGATACGGAGGCATTTATTAATGCTGGAATTTTAGTAGACAAATTTTGTATCGACTAATGGTATAACGACTGAGGGATTTATTAATAATCAGAACTAGTTATTTCTTTTGGGCAAGTCTGCACACTTTTAAGAAATCGTGTACCAATAAAGATTAAGTGTTAAGGGTAGTCCTAAATGAGAGTATTAAATTCAATGCACGGAAAGTAATGTTTCTGTCTTCAACTATACCTATTCTCAAAAATAGATATTTTAAAGCTGTGATGTACAGGTAGGTGGGGTTGTAGTTGGTGGTGATTGACCTTAGTCCCATGGCAGCAATAGGCACGCTTGCGGATGCGCGGCGTTAGCTCGACGGTGGGGTGGGGTATTGCTGCCTTCCTATACACACATGAATTTTCGTGCCTGTATATGCAAAAGGGGGCTGTAAAGTTGAGGAAAGAGAAAAGAATAGGAAGTGATTCAAGAGAGAATCAAGTTAAAATCTGAAAAAATAGCGAATAAGAGCGAACCAAGCTGACGATGTTTCAGGTGTTGCGAAACATTTTGGACTTGCCCTGCCCCTATGCACCTGTGCGAATTCAAGGTGCACCATGACTATCCTGCATCCATATCTTTCGAGGATAGTCCCAATAGATACCCCCACACGTATCTACATAATCACAGCCTTAGATACCGATGTTTAAACGTGAATCACAATCATTTTAATAAGATACACTAAGTATTTATGAACAGGATTTATGTTTTATTCAAAGGATAAATAAACAGACGATAGGTTTCAGACAAAATCAATTATTAGCAATAATGTATGTGTTTTATAGGAGTACATACTGTTTAGTGGATATTAATGTAAGATCAATTAGGAAAGAACATTTTAAGTGTACAACTCAGTAAATATATAATTCATGAAATTAATATTGTGTTTTCCTGTTAGTAAGTTTTTTTTTTATTTAATTAGGAACTAGTTATTTTGTAAGATTTGAACTATTCAATATTTTTGCACGGTTACGTTATGTGTTTAAATGTTGCCGAAGAAATATTTAAGTTTTAAATAACATATTTATGTATTTGTTTCTTTGTACTTACATTTTTCCTGACGATGAAAGATGTGGCCACATGTTCCGTTGTCGTTGATACCATGAGGTTTATGGATTTTTGTTTTGAATTGTTTTTCACATTTATGTATTATTTATTTGATCTGTTTTTTTTTTTTTTGGAATATTTCTAAGGCAATTTAAATTTAGGTACTGTTAATATTTGATATTCCTTTTGTAATGAAAGGAAAACACAAAATGTATAGCTATGAGAGTAGGTAATTTCAATTACAGTTCAAGTTAAATTAATGTGAATAGCAAGGAGGTTTTTTTTTCTTTTTTTGATTTTATCGTTAACTAGTTTTAAGTAATTTAGAGTTAAGCCACCATTAATTGATAAGTTATTTTCACTGTAGAACTAATTTAAGCACTTTTATTTCGGTTTTCTTTAGGTTAAGAGCTGGTATATTTTGAAGAAGAGTGATGTATGCGAATCGCAAGGAAGCATGATGTATCCACGTGTATTTGTCTACTTTTTGGCTGTTCTCACGCTCGCTGAAGATCCCCGCATAAAAGTGAAACACGACTCACATCCAGCGATAGGACTCGGGAAAATGCTTCTTCTCGTTGTTCTCTTGTTTCCTTGTTGTTGTTGATCGGTATGATAAATCCCGATTGAGGTAGGAGCGTTGAGAATTGCAGTAAAATAAAATGAATTGCGGACGCTCCAGTTCGGTTAATGTATCATGTTTTCATGATGGATAACTCCCGAACTTATACTTAGGACGTCCGCAATTTCTGTGGACAACAGAAACACACGATCATTCTTTGCACTTCTCCCGAATAATTTGTACGTACCTTAGATTTCGTTTCTCAGTATTTCGGCCTCGCACGTGTTTGGATAGTCAGATATCAGAGATTTTTGGCTGCGTCACAATTATGGCAGATGATTGAGACAGTTTCTCGAACATAAGAGCAGACCTATAGGCAGTGCACATTTTTATTGAGGATCAAATATATCGGAGTTGGAAATTAGATCGCTTACCAATGGATAATTTGTTGTTCCGTTTATGAACTATGCCCTGTCGCGTTCTGTGCTTGGATGCAAAAAGAATGAGTCGAGCAAGCGTGTAGCTTGAGTTGGAAACAAAAAAAAAACATGGATGTTTCCTGCGGGTGAGCGCTACAGTTCAGTGTCAATCGCAGCTGATTGGATGGAGATCGTTGGGTGTGTTACAACGACCTTCCGGTTTGACTCAATGCTTTGGGGAGCGGCAGTTAAATTCAAAACCTAACGAAATATCTGGTCTTGCGTTTAAGGTGTACGCCACAAAGCAAGTGTTGCTGTTTTAGAAAACGACGGTATCGAAAAAAGGAACTGTAGTAATTAAAGGCAGGTAGCAGTGGCGTGGCGTGGAAAATGCTAAATGGTAAGTCGGAAAAAATATGAACCTGCAAACGCTTTCTGAAATTATATTGTGTACTGCAAATCGCATAGAAGTGAAGCAATTCAAGCCAATTTTGTATACTTCAAGTCATTTAAGCTTAAATTTACAATGAACCTAAAGTATAATAAAAGTGGCTTCGAAAGAAACGTTTTTGGCAGATGCAAATGCTGTACCTTAAAGAAAATTGATAGTAAGTAATAAAAAAAAGGAACTTCATAAATCACGGTTTGTTAAATAAATAAATACATAAATAAAAATTTAAATTAAAAAGCTTCACGCATAATATTTACAAAAATGTATAGATTTTATATCTATAATATATAAAAATATTTTAATACCTATATAAAAATATTTTAAAAATAGTTTTTGTACAAAGTTAAAAAGAGAAAATATTAATGATTAATATTTTTTAAAATCAAAAACAGTAGAATTTGGAAAAAAATGGGAAAAGTTTTGTTAAATATTTTTTTTTATTTGTACTCTAAGTCTATTCTTCTACTCCTTTTCACGTATTCTGCAAGAACTCTTTCATAAAAGTTAGGCCTACTTTTTATTTTTAAAAGGAGTCGCTTTTCTATGGATAAAAGTGCTAAATCAGAAAGCCTGTCTTCTCCTTGAGAATTTCTCAAATATGTATGAACTCTTTTCAGAGTGGAAAAAGATCTCTCCACGGAAGCAACAGTCATTGGTAGTGTTAAAAATAGTCCACTTAATTTTAAGATTTGGGGAAATGTTTCACACAATATTTCACTTCTTAAATGTTTATAGAGGGATAAAACGTCAAGTGGTTGAAGTGAAGACGTGGTATAGAGAACTTTCAGCTCATTTTTTAAACCTGCAAAATCGAAAATTCCGCGGAAAAAGTTAATCACCGAAGATATTTTATCATAATGGGCTTGACTGAGCAAAACGACTGTATTTTGACTTATTGAGTAAATCCAAAAAAATTAAATCCGTGAAAGGTTTATATCGTGTCTTAATTTGAGATATAATATTGTCCTTTATTTCTACAAAAAGGCGCTTATAGTGAGTCTTTAAATCAAAATCAAGTAATCGGGGTTTCCGTGGAGGTTCAGCACAATCATTTATACTTTCAAAAATTAAATCAAATTTGTTTAGAAACTCAGTAGAAAGCCAAGACTCAAAACACTCGATTTCTCGCTTAGCAACTTCAACATCTGTTTGTTTATTTTGTATTAAATTAAACAATACATCGGTTTTAGCAAATATTTCGGAAACCGCGTGCAGTAAAAAGCAAAAATCTTTCCCTTCTAACTTAAGCAATAAACTTTCGGCCATTGAAAGTGCGTCAGTGTCCCATTCTGTTGGATGGTCTAATATTTGCTTAAAAGTTTCAATAATATCTAATCTACAGTTAAAAATAACGTTAACTATTCGGGAATGGTAATGCCAGCGAGTTTCTGATACTCCCGGCATGCGTCTGTTTGCTATTTGTTTTAAAATATTTGAACGTTTAGTTGATTTATTAAAGAAGCGTACTATTGTGTTTATATTGCCAAAAAAAACGTTCAATTCAGGTATATTTTCCACTGATTGAGATAACACCAAATTTAAAACATGTGCGTAGCAAGGAATAAAATAAGCCATTGGACAAGCATCCAGGACTTTTTTTTTAACACCACCTACTTCCCCAGATATAACCGCGGCCCCATCGTAAGATTGCCCAACTAATTTCTCCTTGCAACCGTATACATCAAGTATATTGAAAATGTGTTTTGAGAGCTCATAAGCATTTCGACTCTCACTCACGTCAAAAAACCCAAGAAACCTTTCCTCTACTCCTTCCTCCGATAAGTAACACAAAACGGCACTAAGTTGCTCCCTATGGCTTATGTCTGGTGTTTCATCAATCATGATGGTCACAAATCGCGTTTCACTTATTTCTACTTTAATTTCGCATTTGATCACTGCGGCTATACTTTGTATTAAATCGTTTTGGATGTCATTTGATAGACCCGAAAAAACCGGATTACGTGCACTTGAACACTGTTCCAAATGAGAGTCCATTAACTGGTCATACTTAGATAAGTATAAAAGTGTTTCGACATAATTGCCACGATTATTAGAATCTGGCTTTTCATTATGACCCCGAAATGCTTGTTCCTGTTTGCCTAAAAGAACTACCGTATCTATAAAACGTCCCATTAGTTTACGGTTTCTATCAACTTTTTTGTTGTGAGCTACAAAGGAATTACCTAACGAGGTTTCAATACGATCAGTACCGAATTCGTGCAAAGATATGTCAGCGTAGCCCGTGCGACTCCAAACACTAGGAGAATTAGAAAAAAGGAGGCAAGGAAAACAAAACATTTTATTGAGCTTACAACTACCAGTCAACCAAGTATATATTTTTGATATATGGATGCGTTGAAATGCGAAACAAAATCATCCAAATAAGTCGCTGAAAAGCGGGTTATATTTTTGCATAAGGAAGCGTGTATCAAACAGAGAGGAGTCAAACGCGGTGAACGATAGGGAAAGAAAGTCAATTTGTTCTAACCAGCCACATATTTCATAACGCGAAAATTTCCGGGTTACTTTGCTTTGTTTTGCTATCGCTTTGCGTATGTGTTTCTTATGGGGTATGGAGAGGAGTATGTGATGTTGGAGAATAGGCATGCAATGGTATGAGTATTTGCGTGCGTAGAGCAGTAGAACGATATGAGAGCAGGTGAATAGCAGCATTGTATATACACTTTGAGGATACATACAAATCTTGTGTTTATATACACACATTAAGATGCATGTTGCTTGTTGGATTGAATTTTAAAAGGTAACCCGGCGTGAATCGAGTTATATGGGCGCCTCGCCACTGGCAGGTAGGTACCTTTATGTTATGTATTGAAATTTGGATTTTCAACAAAGTAGATATTAGTATATTACTTAAATAAAATTTTTATAATAGGTATACATCTAGTGCATTTATTGCATATATTTATTTTAGGGCGCTTTTCAAAAAGTAAAATTAAAAAAAAAAGTTAAAAAAACACCACTAGCATTTGATTGACCTGGGTCGTCTGAGCCTGGGGGTCGAACCGGCGAATTCCACATGCAGTAATGTGGTACCGGGTTATGATTCCTTTTAGATTGATCATAGCTTCACTGTTGAGGAAAAAGAAGATTAAATTTTAAGTCCTTATAAGTAAAATTTATCTTTGATTTTAGATTCAATTAAATGGAAAAGAGAACAAAATTGGTAAATGACAAAAGGATGCAAAACATGTTCTATGATGGTTAACGACAGCTGAAGTACATCTGCGAATGATTTTACACTTTCCTAAGCTAAGACGTCTTTTTCCTTTATGCACATATAAAAAAAAATATATTAGAAATGCTCTTATTAGAAGCACTCTGATAGAGTCACTGGCCAGATTATTAGACGCACTTTAAGGTTCTATGTAAAATCTTAATTATCAGGTGACCTTATTCAGCTTCAATTTTATTACTACATACAATGTATATTTTTTTATTATTTACCTTATTATCTAATTCTTGAAACAAATAAAACATCATAGTAATAGAAAAAATATGTATTTATGAACATAAAAATATTAAAAAACTACAGTGCGTCTAATAATTTGGCCAGGGACTGTATACAAATCGAATTTGCATTCACAAAATTATTTATTATATTGAAAATCTCACGCATATAAGAAATACTTTTTTTTCCTTTGTTGAACTGTAATTCAGTTTTAATGCGGAAATAGCTCAACTCGGATTCCATGACGTACCCGCGAGAGGACCATCCATCGGAGCAACATAAACATCCGCAGCGTTCCTGTTCCAGATTCAAACTTTAGCAGTCGCTTAGATCATGTACTAACAGTTTTGTTTTATTATGATATTTATAAATACAATAAAAAATTCAAACCCAATTATAACAAGTAATAAAATATGTATTAAAATTAATAAACAAGAATAAAAAAAAATGTTGTTTATACTACTAACCGTTAACTCTAGTCATTGAAATTTTGAATCATCCGTAAATTATTCTAATTATCTATAAAAAAGAGATGTTTTTTTCTGCTACTCAGTAGTAACTCACTCTTTGATATCAGAAAAAAAGGTTAGTACTCCGTATAAACTCGCTCTTTTTTCATTGGAAAAAGAAACAGTTTTACGAGCACCCCCAGGGTTATCAGTGGCTTTTTCGCGACTGTCGTCCACTTTTCTTGAAACTTTAAATTCAGTTATTAAAGTATAAGTCAGAATGTTCATATTAAAATATCAGCAGTTACGGTATAATTACGCTTATAGTGACTTGATACACTAAAGCTTTGATTAGATTGTAAGCCAATTGAGCAAATTTGTGGTCATATTTGACAGAAATCGGTCGAATATATTCATGTACGCTGTCATACAATCCAATCAGCATATCTCGTATGACCAGTTAATGAAAATGACCACAAATGAGCAGGCTGATTTTGACAGATAAGCATAGCATTTGGTCATATAATGTAATCAGAAGTTACGTACGTATATGTCATAAAAAAGACAAGAATAACCATAATGTGAAAAACAGCAAGCCCTTACTTTGGTAATGGCTTCTGGTAACAATTATGAAAAAAAAAACATTTTTGATCTTAACTACCTACTACATTTCTGTCATTTAAAACAGATCTGCACTCAGCACTTTTTTTGAGCGCACCATTCGCGCGCTAGAAGCGAAGGACCGCAACCCCTTATTTTGGCAAGGGTTTCTGATTTCAATTTTGAAAACTGGTTTTTTTGATTATAACTCTTACGATTTTGTCCTTAAACAATTTTGTGCATTGCTTCCAGGACGAATTGCTTTTTTGGCCTTAGCGGCCAAGTGGTTTTCAAAATCATGTGCCTAATCAAAAAAGCGTGGAGAAAAGATCTGTTGCTGGAAAACACATTGAAAAAATGTAGTTAAGCAATATTTTCTAGAGACGGAAATTCTGAAGTTATGATAAAAAAAACCTTTTTCTAAACTCGTAACCAGAACCCTTTACTAAAAAACCGGCTTCTGTCTTTTTTCTTCTAACAGGGCAGGTCTGTAGCTGCGGTAAACACATTTTAAACTGGCACGGTTTCCTATACCTATATTTTTATGTGTTTTGAGGACCTTTTTGGGGTTTCAGTGATCTTTTGGTAAAATAACGTAATGTCAAATAAATTAATATCAGTAATTGCTATTAATTTCATATCCTAGATTTATATTCCATTTTTTGTAATAATGTCATTTGTTTTTCACAAGGGTCGTTTTCTGATTTTCGACGACTTTTTTATTCGGCATTCTAAAATTGGGTATCCAAATTGTTGAACAATCTTCAACTCATTTCAGCGCCGTCTGCTTCAATCTTAACAAACTATACTGAGTTCTGGGTTCACTGACAAAATATTACTGAGAGAAGATTTGTTCTTGGCTTACAGATAAAATGATGAATGAGTTATTACTGAGTTGCAGGATAAACCCGGTCCCATGTCAATATCCTCTTTGGTTCTCGAGATAATCGTGGCGAAAGATAATTCCAAACGCACATACGCACATACGATACGTAGGTACATACACACACACAGACATCTTTATAAAAACGTTGGGTTTGGATTCTGGTGACCTTGAAACGTGGAGATATGTCAAAATCCGCGATTAACAAAATCGGCCTCATTACAACAATTTCCAGTGGGAAGTTAATAAATATGAGTCATTAAAGGCCCATACAGGGCCTAAAACCTAGCTCCTCCAATCACTCTTTTGTGCGAAGTGGAAGGGACCTACAATTTTAAGCCGAATCCGTACGGCAAATTTGAGAAGTTTCTCATGACAATTGATACTCTTGGATGTTTGTCAGAAGTTCGCAAGAGGTGGGGCAGTAGAAAATACTCTAGATTTTACTTGGCCCCGGCGGGATTTGAACCGGGGACCTTTTAGTTAGTAGTCCGACACACTAACCATTGAGTCAGTGCGCCTGTTAACCTCTATATTTATCATCATTAAATTATTCGTATTAAATGCTACATTATCCTTTATACTTATTATCCAGCATCTGAGTGTTTACTACACGAAGAACTTGCTGATGATACAATGCAACTTCCAACAGTGATGAAAGCCATGAAAAGTTGATTTTTACATCGGAAGCAGTACAATCTCAAACTTTAAAAGCGCGAGGAAGAAACAATTTTATTACCGCCAAATTAGATCGGCATTAGACAGATGTCAGCTAACCATTCGAGATTTCACGCACTGGCACAATATCGAAGATTCAATCAATAAATCCTCCATTCAACTGCATATTTAATATCTGATTTTCAAAATGATGGCAAATTGCTACCTGGCCTTACCGTAAGAAGTTCCAAAGAAGAACGACTTCTTATCGTTATAGCGTTTTGCAGCAACGAACAACTTCTATCTGTACCTAAGCTTGACAATACTACCGGAAAAGAACAACCTGCTGCTGTTTTTAGAGCATAAAATGACTGGAACCTTGGGGATAAGGTTCAGATCATAATACTATGACACAAAAGTGTGAAGGGATCGCACTAGCGCCACATATCAAACAAAGTACGCAGCAATTAAATATCACAAAATATACTTTGTAAAGTGATCGCGCTAGCGACAACTATCCAACAATGTCATAGGAACATTGAAAATCATTTAATTACTCACTTCGTAACTCGAACCCTAACAAATAAACCTAAATGTGTCTTATGCCGATTACGAGTTCAACGATCAAACATACAAATGTATGTACTCGAGTAATCAAATACCTTGTATGAGTCGACGTGCCTATGCTGAACAATAGCACACACAAAGCATACAGCCACATGGGCAATCCATGGTAGCAAAAAGTAAACAAACACTTTGTGTGAAACTTTTTGCTTATGCTGAGCAATGGCACGCGACAAAGTGTACAGCTACATAGTTAATGATCATTGGCAAGCACATTGTAATCGAATACTGTGTGGAATGACGGCGGTCATCCACACGCGGGAAATGCCGAATGGGCAATTATCGATTAATGGATTTTGGGGTTCGAGATACGAAGCGAATACTTTTTGCTGCGACAGCATGTGTAAAAATTAGTATATAAGCCCCAAGAATTTTGAATAAAGTTGCTTTTTACTTTCTGAAGTCGAAACCTGCAGGTGTTTTATTTGGCAACTCGCCTGAACACTTTTGGGGATCTGCTTGCAAGAAAACTGACGCCTTCAAGAAGCAGTCCGCTGCTTCGGAGGCAAACCACTCGCTTTTATAGCAACACGCTGTGCGAGGTCAGGAAAAGCTGTCCCACTAAACCCAACAGGTTCCATAAGCTTGCTCTAGAAGAGCCTGAAGATCACAATACTTTACAAAAGCATCTAACAAAGGCCGCCTGCGTACTTTTAGAACAAAAACTTGAAGGGGAGTTGTTCCTTTTGGGTGTCGATATCACATCTATGCACTTGTTTTAAAGCCCAAACATTCCCCTATTAAAAAGTTCTGACACAACTGGAAGAAGACAGATTATTCTGTCATTCATACTTTCAGCGAAACAGAAAAGAAATATTTTCAAGAAATAAAAATAAACGAATTGCTTGATTTTTATTCTGTTGAATTGCAGAGAACAACACTGAGGGACGAATACCGCGAACTCATTGAGCTTTCTGTCATATTTTTGGAAATAAACGCTTACAAGAAATTTAAAATCAGACCTCCAGGTGCAATGCACCAAGCCTTATGGATCGCAAGACCAATTTATTCTCTGAAAATATAATGTAATGCAGTCTCAGCTTAAGCTTTGCAAGGAGGAAAGGCGAGGTCTTGGGTGCCACAACATATGTAAAACCATGTCTTCAGTGTTATTTGGCACGTAAGGCACCTTATCAAGACTTGAGTTTTATTAAAACTTTAAAAAACTATAAACAGCTATAAACAAATGTTGACACCATTTATACTATTTGACTGAGGAGGCGGTAATTTGATCCCTTTCGATGATATTGTTGTTGTCAGAAAGAAAACAAAAATGGTAATCAACTCAACGAAGGAAAGTTGTTTTGAAAGCTCCAAACAATATGCTCCTTTGAAGGATTAAATGCAATACTCATTATATAGAAGCTTATATTAAACTTTTACATTTATTTTTGTTAAATAAAACAATTTGTTTCTTCATATTCTAGATAAAACTCTGGATAAATTTGTAATCGTCAAACATTCCGTTCCACATGTTTACGAACAGGTAGTCTCTTGATTTATTTTTTTGAAATTATTTAAATCCTTCGATAATATAGGACAAACCAAATACAATTTGAGAGAAAGATACACTGGCCGAAATAACTATATTTTTTTTTCATTTCATCAAATTCTTTATTTACATACATCAAATAGATTATTTTAACAAAAATTCATAGAATTTACATAGATATGCCAATTATGCCGTCTCTTGGGTGAAACATTTCAAAAAATAAAGATAAAAAACATACATATTTAAGCAAAGTTAAGAGTTTGTTTTAAGTTAAATTTAATTACTTTGAAGAATGTGGAAGAACATAAGAAAAAGAAAGTTATCTGTATCAGCTTATTCACAATATTTACTTTACTTCACTAAAAGGCGAACCCACTGTAACTATTAAAAAAAAAGAATATTAAATTAATTAAAAATTTTGAAAACTATTTCGGTAAGAGAGAGCATGCTTGCAGTACTGAATTAAAATAGGCCAACCAAAAGAGCCATTCAAGATGTCCCTACACACACTAATAGAAAACGAGCTGACATTGAAATAAAACCTGCGGATTTCTTGCAAAAGAGGGCAAACAGCGAGAAAATGGTAAATATCCTCTCTCTCATTTATGTTACAGAGAGTACACAGATCAGAAGGAGAGTTCGTATGGGGTAAGAAATTCAGTATAAGAATTTCAACCCTAGCCCTAAAAATGGTACTTATGGAAGAAGCAGAGTGAGCACTAGAAAAGTAGCTATTATCCAAACGATGGCTTAAGTTTTTGTAAATATGTCTTTTTTTTTTTTTAATTACACTATCAGCTCTGTGTCGTGGAGTGCTTAAAGCAAGCAACTTTCACGAGCAGAAATTGCTGGCACTAAAAGTGCTCTCACAGGCTCATCATTTAGTGCAGGTGTTAGTAAGGACAAAACAATTAAAAACACAATAATTATGTACCTATAAAATACTAACACAGACACAAATCATGCAAATAATTTAAAACATTAAGGCATTATTACGCAACATATTTGTTAGCTTAGTTTTACTAACATGCAAGTCAATCACATGATCATTTAGATTATAGATTCTACTCATGCCTCCCATAATTCGTTCTATGATGGGGGCTAAACAATAATTCAACACTGCGTAAATTATGGGCACCACCACGAAAATTAAAGCCAATAGACGACAGCAAGTCAGGTGCATCTATTTGACCGGATATAAGCTGCTGTAAGAAAATAATATCGCTATTAAGCCTTCGTTGAGAAAGGGGTAACATTTGAAGAAGCTTGATGCGTTGACTGTAAGGAGGGAGGTTAAATGGATCATCCCATGCGAGTCCTCTAAGTACAAATCGAATAAATTTACGTTGAATGGACTCTATTCGATTTTAATTAATGTTGTAGAACGGTGTCCAAACTTGTGAGGCATATTCTAGAATCGGACGGACAAAACAATTGTACAATGACATAGAAACGTAAGGGTCATTAAATTCTTTGGCCCACCTTTTTACGAAGCCCAGCATGGAATTAGATTTATTAACAATAAAATTGATATGCTTGGCAAAAGCCAGTTTGGGATCGAAATAAACCCCAAGATCCTTAAAGTTATCAACTTTACAAAAAATATGTTGAGACAAAGAATATTGAAAGGTGGAAGGGATATTCTTCCTAGAGAATGTCATATGTTGACATTTAGTAGGGTTTAAGGATAAGCCGTTTTTCACACACCAATTGGCGAAGCTATTAATATCAGATTGAAGTAAAATTCTGTCTTGCTGACTAGTGATAGATTTATATATTTTCATATCATCCGCGTAGATCAGGATAATACTGTGATTTATACATGCCTTAACATCATTGTTGGCTAGTATAAATAGAATCGGTCCGAGGTGACTTTCTTAGGGAACTCCAGACTGAGCTGTGAAAGATACAGATAGTGATCCTCTAAATTTGACTTGGTAAGCCCTTGATCTAAGGTATGAATTAACCCATTTTATGAAAGATGGTGGGAAACCAAAAGCCCTGAGCTTAAATTCGATTAATTCATGGGACAGCTGGTCGAAAGCCTTAGAGAAGTCAGTGTATATGCAATCCATTTCGTCCTTATTCTCTAAGGCATTAGAACAAACATGCAAGAAACTTAACAGATTAGTGACAGTGGATCTGTTTTTTACAAATCCATGCTGTTCAATACAAATTATATTGCGACAAAGAAATATTAACTTTTCACAAACAATATGTTCAAAAAGCTTAGGGATACACGAAAGCTTTGAAATAGGCCTATAATTAGTGATATCACCACGTTCGCCTTTTTTAAATACAGGTGTAATAAAAGCACTTTTCCATAGCTTAGGGAATTTACCAGTATTAATGGAGTCTTGAGTTCGAGGAGGATGCACGGTTCAGACATTGCAGATACTTTGTTTCATCAATTTTAGCTATCACATCAGAAAACATTCCGTTCCATTCATCAACGTTAGAATCACTCAAATTTAGGCTTACGTCATGGGAGAGTGCGAGTTGGTTCCATACCTTGAACGGGGAAGCATTAGTTCGGAGGAGAGACGCCAATATTGTCTTGTGCAGGTTGTTACCATTCCTCCTCATAACTGTGGTGATGTATTCTGAGTGGGCTTTTGGATTCTGTATGTAAATCGGTGCAATGCCAGACTCCACATATATCGCGTAAGTCGGTGTGGCATTTGGTAATTTGAACAAACGTTTGAAAAAGAAACGTTGAACTAGCTCGAAATCTTCAAAAGGGATGTAACCAAATGCCTGCATCCCGTACAGGTTTTAACTGTTGCCTCGAACATACGGCACTTACACACTAAGTCTATGTGCGGATTCCCGAAAAACTTAGCCACATAATACTTAAGGCTGCCTTAGCTTCGGTGCTTTTTACCTTTGCATGCTTCGCAAGGTTTAAATTACTGGTAATCACTACCTACTCCCAAATATTTGAATTCTTTGACCACTTCGATACGTTCCCCATGAAGAAACCAATTCTCTTGTGCCAGACGAAGGCGACGATGACGCTGTTCAAATATCATAATTTTAGCTTTTGGACAGTAACCTGTAAGTCCCATGTGCTACAATAGTCTTGGAGCCTATTGATTTGCAACTGCACTGAGCAAGGGTTGTCAGCTACCATGACGAGATCTTCAGCATAAAGTAGGACCTTTATCCAGGTTCCAGCAATCTGCACTCCTCCTAGTAAACAATTACATATGTCATCGATGTAGACCGCAAAGGGGTTCGGACTTAAGATACAACCCTGTGTTACACCAGAGGATGTGTCAAACCAATTGGACACATCCACTCCATCATACACAGTTGCACTAGTAGAGGCAAGTATATTAGCGTAAGTCGCTAAGAATTCATTTAGATAATCCCATTGTTGACAGCTCGTAAATTAGGGCATTTCTATTCTCGCTGTCAAACGCCGCTTTGAAATCCACGAAGCATGCATATAGCTTTCTCTATAAATTTTTGGCCGATACTAGTAATAGCAAATATGTGATCGAACGTAGAAAATCCAGCACGAAAACCAGCCTGGAAAACGCTCAGACGACTGTTTGTTTCAATCCATTTTGCAAGTCTATCATAGAGAATACCAGCAAAGATTTTTCTGATTGTTTTGAGGGTTGAAAATCCACTGTAATTTTCAGCTATATTAATATTCCCCTTTTTAAAGATAGCAACATCAGTTCAGTGCCTTGTTAAAGCTTACGGGGACGTTAGACGTATTATAGAGAACATTAAAAAAGAGTAACAGGTACTGTTTAAACTGCACAGTTGCATTTTTATAAAACTCGGAAGGAATTCCATCGATACCTGGGGCTTTGCCATTTTTCATTTTGAGTAATACAGTTTCTAGCTCGGACATAGATATAGGGCAGTCAGTGTCGTGCACTTTAACATTAGGGATTGCGGATTGGAATGACTTGGAGGAGGCATCAGCAGTTAGGTTAGGTTAGGTTGTAGTGGCTGTCGGCCGAGACCGACACACTTAGGCCAGTGACAGGCCCATTGTGATGCCACACGGATGTATCATCCTCCTACTCGTTGAACCATTTGGAGCTTCTGATGAAGCTTGACAGACTTTTTATGTCGGTGTTAATGAGATCGTTAAGATCATTGTAAAAGAAGGATCCTAAATGGAGTTTACGTCTTTGAGAAAGAGCAGGGCACGTGGAGAGAAGGTGGAGAACTGTCTCCTCCTCCTCCTCGTCCATACAGCTTCTGCAGAAGTCATTTGCGTGGACGCCAAGCCTTGTTGCATGTCTGCCTACGAGACAGTGTCCGGTGATCACACCAATTATAGCACCAATGTGAAGTCTGTTTAGAGAAATCAAACACTTAGAGCGTTTCAGATCCAACTTTGGCCAAATCTGCTTTGTCGCTAGACAAGTGTTGCCACTTGTCCACCTAAGGTTACAGTTCTCAATGGTCTGTCTCATAAACATGAGTTTGCATGTAGCGATTGGGATGCCTAGTGAACCTTTATCAGGTAAAAGGGGCAGTGTGGTTCCTTTTCTGGCGAGTTCATCCGCCCTACAGTTCCCTGGAATGTCTGTATGTCCTGGCACCCAGCATAGGTGGATGTTAAAATGCTTCGCCATCTCCACTAGAGATGATCCACAGTCACGGACTACGATAGAGTTTGTGGACCCAGAATCCAGGGATTTTAATGCAGCTTGACTATCTGAGAAGATCCAGATATCCGTAATGGATATCACGTTCTTCTTCAGCCACGACAGGACTTCCTTAATAGCCAAGATTTCTGCCTGGAACACACTGCAGTGATCAGGGAGTCGAAAGGAGAGGCTGAGATTCAGCCTGTCAGAGAACACACCACCTCCTACCCCCTCGTCGGTTTTGGATCCATCGGTATAAAAATGGATTGATTTATTTTCGACGGGTGGCCCTTCCCAGAATGTTCTGGGAGGGATCTTGACCTTGAAGTTTTTGTCAAAAAGGGTTCAAGGGGTTCAGAATAGATGCGTGGCCGATTTCATTCTCGGACCATTGGAACGTTGTTTTGAGGCGGATAGCCGCACTAGCAGCCACTTGCTTGCTAAAGATGTCCAGGGGTATCAGGTGAAACAGAATGTCCATTGCAGCAGAGGGGATAGTGCGCAGTGCACCACTCATGCAGAGACAAGCTGTACGTTGGACTTTGCCTAGCTTATCGCGATTTATCGCTTTATCAAGGGCAGTCCACCAAACAACCACCCCGTACATAAGTATCGGTCTAATTACCGAGATGTATAGCCAGTTGGTAATGCGGGGTTGGAGCCCCCATTTGTTACCAATAGCTTTTTTGCAGGAGAAGAGTGCTGCTGTAGCTTTACGAACTCTTTCCTGAATGTTAGGTTTCCAGCTAAGCTTTCTATCCAGAATGAGACCCAAGTATTTTGCCTCGTCTGAAAAGACTAGACTTGTGCCCCTGATAGAGGGGGGATCAATGTATGGAACTTTATGTTTCCTAGTGAATAGAACAAGTTCGGTTTTGTGGGGGTTAACACCCAACCCACAACGATCTGCACATGTAGTTAGCTTATTAAGAGCGTTTTGGAGAAGTTCTTTCAAGGTGTTTAGGTGCTTCCCTGAGGCGGCAATTGCAACGTCATCTGCATAGGCAAACACCCTGCAACCCTACTTTTCCTAGGCACATCAGCAGCTTGTTCACCACTAAGTTCCAAAGGAGGGGAGATAGGACTCCACCTTGTGGCGTACCTCTACTGACAGATCTTCTGGCCGATGTCATACCCAGTTTCGAGTTTATAATCCGACTTGTGAGAAGTAGATTAATAAGCTCACCAAGTGAGTCATCCACCTTTAGATCTGACAGTGCATTTGCGATTGCGGATGTATTGGCGTTATTAAAAGCACCCTCAATATCCAGGAATGCAACCATAGTGTATTCCTTATGGTGAAGGGAGTATTCGATTGAGCGTACTAACGTATGTAAGGCTGTTTCAACAGATTTGCCTTTGCAATATGCATGTTGAGCCGTAGACAAAAGTCTTGTATCTATGTTAGTACGTAGATGGATATCAATTAACCTTTCTAATGTTTTTAGAAGGAATGACGATAGGCTTATGGGTCTGAGATCCTTAGGATTTACATGGGAACATTTACCGGCTTTGGGTATGAATACGACCTTTACTTCTCTCCATAACAGCGGAATGTATGCCATTTTTACACAGCTTTTCAGGATTATCTCAAGCAAAGGCGAGATGTTATCCGAGGTGTTTTGAATTTCAGCTGGTATTATGCCATCTGGCCCCGCGGATTTGTATGGTTTGAAGCTGTGTATCGCCCAGAGCAGTTTGTCCCTAGTAATCAGACCTTTAAAGTTAGTCGTACGTGCAATTGACCTAGACAGGTTTATATTGCTAGTAACGTGGGAGCTACCTGGGAAATGTGTATCCAGTAGTAGATTGAGCGATTCTTCGCTGGAAGTGGTCCAGGAGCCGTCCGCCTTTTTTAAAAGGTAGGCATACCTGGGTTGGTTGAGAGGATTTTTCTTAGCCTAGATGCCTCCGAAGATTCCTCTATTTTTCCACAGAAGAGTCTCCAAGACGAACGTTTGGCTTTCCTCAGTTCCTTTTTGTAAGCATTGAGAGATGCTTTGTATGAAGCCCAGTCGGTTTCAGCTTTTGTGGACTTGGCTTGGTTGAACAGTTTTCTACAACTGCTTCTTAGGTTAGGTTAGGTTAGGTTGTAGTGGCTGTCGGTCGAGACCGACACACTTAGGCCAGTGACAGGCCCATTGTGATGCCACACGGATGTATCATCCTCCTACTCGTTGAACCATTTGGAGCTTCTGATGAAGCTTGACAGACTTTTTATGCCGGTGTTAATGAGATCGTTAAGATCATTGTAAAAGAAGGATCCTAAATGGAGTTTACGTCTTTGAGAAAGAGCAGGGCACACACAACTGCTTCTTAGAGGTCCTAGTGCTGGGGTCCACCAAACCGGCTTCTTTTTGCCTCTAGGCCGTGTGAGCGGGCAGGCAGAGGTCAGAGCCTTATTGAGGGCCAAGGTGAGTACCCTGACATTCTTATCTAGCTCTATGGTGTTCCGGGGAGGACTAAGGAGTTCAGATTTCATTGAACTTTTCAGCACTTCTCTATACTTGAGCCAGTCAGTTTTCCTATAATTTCTAAAAACTGGCTGGCGGGGAGGGTCATCGGCTAAGCTGAATTGAATGTAACGGTGGTCACTAAAAGAGTGTTCCGCCGAGACTTTCCAGTTTACAATTTCCTGATGGATTGAGTCGGAGACCAGAGTTATATCTAGAACCTCCTGTCTATCTTTTGTAATGAAGGTAGGTTCACTACCAGTGTTACACACAATGAGATTAGTATTAAGAATATAATCAAAAAGAGACTCACCTCTGTCGTTGATGTCAGAACTACCCCATACTGAATGGTGCGCATTGGCATCACATTCAATAATGAGACCAGTTTTTTGATGTTCAGCTGCCGCGATCAGTCCCTCTAGGTTGACACCAGGCAAGGACCCTACGTGGTCATGGGCCAGATAAGCCGAGGCTATCCAATGGGGGCATCAGCAGTTAAAAACGAGCAAAATGAGAGGCTAGCGCGTCTAATTGGATCGAGCTGTGTGAATTTCGACTATTTGGCTGGTAATATTACGCGAACATTAATCCAAAACGTTTTTGAGTTCTTGCAGTCTACTAGCTTTTTTCCAAGATCCTTTAAGTATTCTGTGCGTTTATGCATACAAAGCCGTTTATATTGCTTATTTAAGGATATATAAACATTTCTGTAGAACACTGAGTCGGTGAGCCGGAATAAATAAGGAAACGCAAATGATTTTTTACGGAGTTGACGACACTCATTATCGTACCATTTATTTATCGCCCCGGTACTATGCCTTCTATGTGAGAGAAGTGATAGCTGAATGACTTTTACTAGGCTGTTCTCAATTTGATCAGGCGTATTAGAGACCAAAGAAGGATAAGGGATATACAATTGTGGCCAAGATGTTTCCTGAGTTATTTTCAACCCATTTCAGCTTTTGAAAATTATCTGAGCTAACCTGAGGCACTTCTCAATTGAAATTAACTTTAATTACGATGGGTAAGTGGCCATGGCCAGAGTAACTTTCAGCTACTACTTCAAAATTCTGTACTGAATAGAGCCACTTGCCAGTTATAGCACACAAATTGACACCTTGTCCACTGACATAATATGTAAATTCACCTTCAGAGTCTCTTTCAAAAACCCCGTTTATGACGAAAAGGCCGAAGTCTGCAAAAAGGTCTGTCATCAGTCTTCCGTTTCTGTTAAACACACAGTCTTTAGAGCTACGGTTGGAACTCAGAAATAACTATAAAGACAGTAATTCTTAAACTTTTCAATAAATTTTCTCTTAACTCCAAAAAAATGATACCGTTATCGGTCATATCGTATTAGAAAGAGGCTGATTTGTCTTTTCTAATAAAAAAAAATGTGAAAAAGTTGCGAAATAAGTGAAGACATGTAGGTTATCCAAAAGTAGATATTCCAATTTTATAGCGATTTTTTTTTTAAATAAAAAGACTGAAAAACAATAAAAGGTAAATTGTTTCGCTTGTTGGCACAAAAATTGTTTTCAATAAATTGTTATCATTTAATTATTAAGCCATACATCGCGGAACTCATTTGATGACAGAAGACAGGGCAATTATAACGACTCATAAGGAACTGATCCATTGGCAGGAAAATTTCCGTCGTATGTAATTTCTTAAATTTGGGCCAAAATTATAGCATTGCAAGGAGATCTGGTCGACCAAGCCTCTCGACCTCACACAACAAAAATACGATTAACCACGACGCAAGGCGTAATAAGCTGAATGCTAGGCAGATAAAGTGAAAGCTGGATCTCTCAGCAAAAGTAAGAAGTGTTGAAGGCAAATCATATCTTGCGTTGCACGAAAATGATAAGAAAACCCAACCTGCAACAGCATCATAAAGAAGCAAGGTTAAGATTTGCAAGAAGTCACATGGCTTGGACCAATAAGTGGGAATCCGTTATTTTTAGTGATGAAAAAAAAATTGTTTGGATGGTTCGGACGGTTTTAGCTTTTATTGACATGATTTGAGCGACGAAAAAGCAATAAAAATGAGTCGGCACTCTGGAGGCCGAAGTTTGATGGTTTGGGGTGCCTTTGGTTTTCATGGTAAAATCTCCTTGACGTTATTTCAACCTAGAATGAATGGCGAAAAATACAGAGAAATGTTGGAATATGGCTTGGATGAATTTGGAGACATTCCAGCGGGTGAACATTTTATTTTTCAGCAAGACAATGCTCCTATTCATAATGCCAGTACGGTCCGCGAATGGTTTGAAAGGAGTCAAATTCAGTGTTAACCATGGCCATCGTGCAGTCCTGACCTTAACCCAATCGAAAAGTTGTGGGGTATTATGGCAAGAAAGCGTGATTCAAATGAGAAGCAGTGCAGAAATCTGGAAGAGCTTAAAAGAAGAATAACAAAGACATGGTCTGAAATCACCGCAGAAGTCCTACAAAACTTGATAAATTCTATGCCTTATAGAATTTTTCAAGTTCTTGAAAATCAAGGAGGTTGTACAAAGTACTAACTTTCAGGTTGATAGGTTAAACCAAAAAAATCGGTGTTAAAACGCTTTAAATATTGACTGCCTTTATACTTGAGCCCATTCATAAATGCAATATTGCGCAAGATGTGCTGGGCAGAGAGCTCACAAATGCATCAATTTTCATTACTGCTAAGCAGAGAATTCATAAATGCAGTAAAGTTTTATTTATTGCGCAATTTTGAGCGCAATCGTGCAGATTTCAGAATCGTATTGCTTTTTAATTTCTTTTTGTTGAAAATGGGTGAAAATACTACAGATAAGTAATGGTTGAGAACAATCTTTCATATTTAGTAATGGTTGAGAACCATCTATAGTATTACTTATTAAAATGACAGCGATCGACGTAAATTACATTTTTACGCAGTTGTTCGTTCATAAACATCTGATATGTGTTTTGCAAGCGCATGCTTTGCAGGAAACTCTGAACTTCAATTTGCGCAGTACTTCCAGCTTTGCATTGCTATTGCTTTGCAAACCTTGCATTTATGAGTGGGCCCCTTGTTTCGCCGGAAAATTAAACATTTTTGGAATTCCCTTACGGTGAACCTCAAAAACTAAAAATAAGTTTAATTTGCATGGACCTGATGAATATAATTATTATATCCATGATTCGAGGAAGGATGAAATAACCTTGGTTAGAAGACAAAGCAAGGGAGGTGGGGTAATGGTATGGGGAACAGTAAGCTTTTATGGAACTGCAAACTTTGATTTTCAAAGCTCAAAAGTGACCGCAATCACCTACAAATCTATACTGGAAACAGCTTTCCCTCATTTTTCCGAATTGTTTGGCGTTCAAGAATAACCAAAACTTTCATATCACGACGAAGGTCTTTCCATCTCCATTCCTTTCGTAGCTTATGTCTGCAGCAACCAAATCTTGGCCTCAAAATTGTGTAAGCTAAGCCGCTGAGAGCAGGTTTGACACAGCAAGACAAGCCCTGGGCCTTTCGCACCGCTCGTCACAGAGTATCGTGGTGCCACGAACACCTCCAAGGCAACGGATGCGATATTATATTTCCACACCCATGGCTCCTGAATGGATGTTATGTGGGGTTTTGGACTCAAAACGGAAAGCTTCTTGCTGATAAGAGCAGTAGCCCCCTTCAAATGATGAATTTTGATCGCAGTAAATATGATTACCGTGTTTTATTTGAGATGGGTGTTCCCGCGGCAGCCAATTTCTGTGCTGCAAGCATTGCTGGTTGAAGCAACGGTTTCACCCAGATTTTGTGCTCGGGGACCTCCATCCGTTAAAAGTGTTTCAGTGGAAGGGCACGAAAAAGATGCATACGTAGTTCCCCGGAATAGAGCTCTTAGCCTTCATCTTCCGTTTATTCCTGTTCGAGCTATTGGAAGAGGGGGCAGCGTTGATTTCAATCGGCTGGTGCGTTTCGGCCACATTGAGCGAATGGAAAATAATGCTCCAGCCAAGAGAATTTTCGACTCCCAGCCCCCTGGTTCAAGAAGGCAAGGAAGACCGAATCTCTGTTTTAAAGACCAAGCCATTGCGGACGCCAGAGCGCTTGGTCTGGAGAACTGGAAGCAGCGTGCCCGGATTCGCATAGGATGGAAGTCTGCAGTGTCTCAGAAACTCTTCACGGTTAAGTAAGTAAGATGACGATGAAAAGTGTATTATCTTTGCTGAGTTCTTTCATACAACTTACTCAATGCCTGATTTCTCGACACCAAATTAAACCTGAGCTAATATAAGAAACAAACTGCGATATTCCAAAAATAAGACTGACTGAATTTATAGTCGTAAAATATATAAAGTCTTTAGATAACAACTGTGTCGTGGTCTTGATGGAAGATGCTGGGCTGGTACATTTGTCCATGGATTCGTAGTGCTTAGTTCCTGGCCCAAACACTCCAGCACCAGTTCCCGTTTCGGTCCTCGAGCCGTCCGTGTACCACTTTGTTATGTGGTTGCTCAGTCCATAAGTTGTGGATTCATTGCTCCAGTTCTCCTTATTGCTTAGCTTTATCTGCAAATTCTTCTCGAAGTTGAATTTCCTGATGCTATCGTCCCTAGGTATGCCAAGAAGTGGGTGTTTTTTGAGTAAGTGACTGTGTTCTTTCGAACGGATGCATTTCCCTCTCCCAATTCCCTCCTTTGCCATCCTTAGGATTGTTTTGTCTGCCGCGTTCATCACCATTATGTAGAGGGGTAAATTCCAATAACACCTCCATGGCTGCGGTTGGGCAGCTACGCATTGCTCCGGTAATGCACAGGCGCGCCAGTCTTTGCACTTTGCTGAGTGTCTCTCTTGTTGTGGGTAGACTGGTTCGTTTCGTCCATGCTTCCGCTCCCTATGTCATCATTGGTCTCACAATTGCAATGTACATCCATCGCAGGATGTTTGGGCTGCATCCCCATGCCTTCCCCGCTAAGCTCCTACATATCGTGAGAGCGCGGATGGAGTTCTTTGGATATCACCTCTGTATGTTTTCGCCAGAGGAGTTTACTATCTAGATGAAGTCCTAGATACTTTACTTCTTTGACTGGTATCAGTGTCGTCGTCGTGCCTGATAGGCTAATGTCCTTAAGTCTTTGAAGTTGTCTTTTCCTTGTGAATGGTACTATCGTTGTTTTCGCCGGATTGAAGTATCCGACAGTATGGCACCATTCCTTAGTTACTTTAAGCCTCCTTTGTTGATGCCAAGGTTGGTTAATTTTTAAAGCAGTTCGTCTACAACTAAGCTCCACAGCAAGGGTGATAGTACCCCCCCTTGTGGACATCCTCTTGTTGTGTTCACTCTGATGGTTCCAGATGGTGTTTGATTCTCTGCTGATCTAGTGCTCAGCAGCTCACACATCCAGTTGGATACTGTACTGTTAACTCCTTTCCTATCCAGGTATCGTTTAATCGCCTCATGTGAGGTGTTGTCGAATGCTCCCTCTATGTCTAGGAAAGCGCGCAGTACTATTTCGATGTATGTAAACGAACTCGTATCTATAATCCACAGTTGTTCACTTTAGTCTCACCTGGGAAATCCACATAAACTCACTCGTCTTGTAGGTAACTCAGTCATTTACACCAACTAAAACGCTTTTGCTAGTTGCAAAGACTTTGATTATCCCGATATTAATCTACTGGTGGGAACTTGTTTGTAGTTTCAACTACGTAAGTAAAAGAAAACTTAAAGTAGCGTTTAATCGTTGTCGAAATGGAATAAAAAATGGATTGTGGTAGTTCCATTGGATTTGAACAATCTCTTAATATTCTTCTGAGTGGTCGTTGTTGCCTTACTTCCATTGCATCCAATTCTTCAGCCACAACTCTAATTGCTATGCTATACATATAAATTTAAAAGATTCGCTTCCCAATTTCCTTTTTCAAAATAAAAGTTTTTCTGTCCAGATGTCAACCAAAAAATTGCTGTCCAAACATTCGAAATTAATTTCTAATTTAGCTTTTCACATTTTTAAGGTGGCACTTCTGATTCCGAGGGAAATTCAATTCGGGGAGATTCAGTATTGGATAATTTTATTCCTGGGAACAAATGAATTCGGGGGAAAAAAAAATTTCCTCGGAATTCAAGATAAGGCTGAGAAAGAAAAAACCAGAATGAATAGCATAATATACTTACAGGAGGAAGTCTGTGCAAGAAAATCAAAATAAAAACTTGATGAACTGAAAACTCGTGGCTTCAATGGGACAGTGCATGAGTGCTTACCTGAGAAGACGCTGGTCTAGGTTCGAATCCCAGTGGAAGAAATGGATTTTCGGGATAAAATGAAGGAAAAAGACAGACCAGCACCACAGAACGATGATCTGATGATCGGTTGTGGCGAACCGTGAAACAGCGCTGTAACTCCAGCTGCCCACTTCACGTGGTAACGAATGTAAGGTTAGTCATTCAAAACAACATAAAAAAAAAAGTTATTTGAATTTCGAGATCCGGCGGAGAATTACCTTGGGAAACTGCTGCTACTTCGGTTTAGCGAAATAAATGGGTTCAAAACTCCAAATTACATGCTCCATTGAATCTTAATCCTACCAGTCCTGCTTTATGGTGCCGAGTGCTGGACGATAAGTAGAAAAGGGGAGCTAATATTGGGATGTTTTGAAAGAAAAATACTTCGCCGGATATTCGGACATTAGTGCGAGGAAGGCGAATGGAGGTGAAGAAACAGGTGGTATTAAAGAGGAACTCCAAATGAAAAATTTCCTCTGATATATTTTTCGAGAGCCTTTCCTAGTAATGAAAATGTACCTGACATTACTGTCAAAGCAGTTAAGAAGGCGGTCAAAAATTCCAAAAACGAAAAACAGTTGTGCTCGACGAGATACACTCTGAGTTTTGGAAAAAGATGGTATGCATCGACTCCAATTGGCTCATGATTATCATCTCTAAACTGATGATAGGCTATTAAATGCCTTGACAGTGGATGGAAAGTTCTTCTTCCTTTGTACAAATGAAAAGGCGATACACGAGATTGTGATAATTACCGTTCAATGAAGCGAATGTCACACCATGAAGATCGTTGAGCGGGTATTAGATAGCCGAATGCGGACAATAATACGGCTATCTGAAGACCACTACGGGTTTGTTGCAGGTAAATCAACTACTGATTCAATCCAAAGTATAAGCGTTGTTTTGAATGAACAACCATAATTCTTACAATTGCTACCACGTGAAGTGGACGGCTGGAGTTACAGCGCTGTTTTACGGTCTGCCACACCGATCATCAGACTCCTTTTTCTATGGTACTGGTCTCTGTTTTTTTCCTTGTATCCCGAAAATCCATTTTTATTTCCACTGGGATTCGAACCTAGGACCAGCTGCTTCTCAGGCGAGCACTCTTCCACTGTGCCATTGAAGCCACGAGTTTCAGTGCATCCAGTTTGTATTTTTTGATTATTTCTTTGGGCAGGCCAGCGCCTGTAAGTATATTATGTTATTTATTCAGGTTTTTCTTTCTATATTTTCTCTAATTATTCCACATTTTTGACAAGCATAGTTGGACTGAAAATGGGATATAGAGAGGGTGAAAGACACATTGACATTGTGTTGTCAAGAAACTTATAATTTTAACTTGGTTTTGTATGTGGTATCTCACAATTTTCCCGTTTTTGGTTTTGTTTACATCAATTTCCTTTGCGTTGTTTTGAATGAACAACCATAATTCTTACAATTGCTACCACGTGAAGTGGACGGCTGGAGTTACAGCGCTGTTTCACGGTCTGCCACAACCGATCATCAGACTCCTCCTGTGGTGCTGGTCTGTAGGTGGATGAAGTAGCTGGAAAAATCAACCATCTTCTGTGATTGAAAAATGTCCCTTAAACTAAAAGGAAGCCTCTACACCGCAGATGTTCGCCCGGCGCTGACATACGGTTCACAATGTTTGACATCGTATAAAAAGTATGAGGGAAAACTAACGGCAGCTGAGATGACAGTAACAAACATTGACCGCTAAAGAGTTCCAATATTCGAGGAAGCCTTCACGTCAAAGAACCTATCTCTTGGTACTGTCATGCTCAAAGGAGAGATCCCACGAATCCTGTCAAAAGGGCAATATCTATCAACCTTCTAATGCAAACGCGAAAGAGAGGCATACCCGAAAACTTCTGGATCACACAAATGCAGCAACACCACCATTTGATTGTTCTCATAGCGACGAAGTGATTCGAAATCGGGAGGTCTGTAGTTATTTTATCAGGTCGAACCGGCGAACCCCAAACTCGGACCAGTAGGGATGCGTTTAATCCTGATCACAGCCTGACTGCCATTAAAAAAAAGAAAAAGAATGTATATGCATCTATGTCATTTAATTCAGCGAAAGTCCTATCTTTAGTTCTCTTTTATAAAATTAGCGTTTAACTAACTTATATAAGATGGGGCGCAGTGGCGCAGAGGTTAGAGCGTTGGACCACTAATCTTAAAGGTCTCAGTTTTCAAATTGCAGGTCCCCTTTCGTGTATTAGCCGTTAATGCCTAATATTTATTTTTTTAACTTGAAAGATATTGTATCTTACTGTTTTAAGTAATCACAACCAAATAATTCATAAATAACAGCTCTGAACATCACTGAAAATATCTGAGCAATCCAGGTGAGCCCCGGCCATCTGTCCACTGTATGGCCAACCGATTCCTATGTGTTTTTTCTTCACAAAATTTCACTTTTGTATTTTTAGGCAATTTAGGAAAGCTGCATGCTTATATTTTTCTACCACCACCGCCACCTGTACATTTTCGTTATGAAATTGAAATCCAAGGACAATTCTCTCAACAAAATGTGACAGGCGAATGCATACATAACGGGCTACCTAACTAAATAAAGTGAAACAAGCTGCGCTAAGATGTGACATCATTTGGCACCTTATATACCCAGGATAATCGTATAACACATTCAAACAAACATTCCTTGGCACAGAAAGTCACTTGGGAACCAGTACAAATTACAGCATAGCGTTTTCTATAATATTAGAATGTATCCTCTCGAAACATAATCAGCCCTGTGTATGGGCATCTATCGCTATAAATATATATGTAGATCAGAAACCCTTTCTTTTAACACATACCAATACCAGTAACATAAAAACACACGCACGCAGCACCGTTTGCGGGATAACTGGCATTATAATGAGAATGCCTTCCCATTTTGAGCAGACTTCAGTTATCTTCTTTCCATGTCATTTTTGGGTCACTGTCATTCCTACGCATTGTGTAAGGAAAACTAAATCAAAAGAGGAAAAATGTGAACATAATCATTATGTCATCGCATAACTGTAGGCTATAAAAAAAATATCCCTTTCGTTTGAGACCGGTCGATGGGGGTGGCCGGTCTCCAGTTCTCCACTGGCAACAATAGAAGAATGACAGTAAACATTGGCCATGCACACGCGTAGATATACAGATACCCAACCGTTTACAGTAGGATAACCACAGGCTTAAAGGGATATTTACACACTGGTGGAACTAGGTCGTGGCAGTCTTGCATGTTTTTGTCTCCTTTCAAATTCAATGTCCTTGCCTTCTACCCTGTTTCGTAGCGACCGACATTGAAATTGAAAACCTTTTTTCGTTCCGTCTTTTTGCAAAGGATGTTTACTGCAAAAAAGCAGAACAAAAAACAACATCAGTTCTTTAACTCTGCCGCTTTCTATATATACCTATAGGTACTCGTAGTTATGATAACACAAGGGATGGCGCAGTCATCCTTTTTTCATTTTGTCACTCATGAAAGGTCCGCTGTAAAAAGGAAAATGTATGGTTGAGGATTTTTCTGCTTTTGACTGAATTGCTCAGATTGAAAGGATAGGAATTATATGATACAATTCGAGCATCTTTCATCGCAGATAAAGACCAAGAGAGTGTGTTTGTGGAAAACAGCTTATAGGTACAGCAATGCAAATATGCGTTTAGATTTAGACATACCAAAATGGAAATGTATAAGGATTCTTTCCTTGGTCACTTATGTGTGATCCAAATAGGGTTGTTAATGTTTGTTGAAATGAAAAGTGTACCCGAATATGAAGTGATTACCTATACCTAGGTACCCTATTTTAAGGGTGTTATAATTTTGACTCATAGTTTCTAACATAGGCAGGTATGTACCTTAACATTGCTCGTAGACGTAGACTAATATATGATCAACAACGGAAGTCATGTTGATCTAGCCATGTTCGTCCGTCTGTCACTAATTTTGAGGCACAGAAATTTGAGCTAGAAAGTTGAAATTCGAATCATAATACTCTCTAGGGGTCTGGAATGATCAATTGTAAAGATTTTTAAAACACGTTGGCTACCAGTGTATCACTGGTGACCACAGCAAAAGCCGTCCCGCAGACGCCAGTGTAACACCGGTGATCACGTCGAAAATCTTTCCCCAGGTGCCAGTGCATCGCGGGTGATACACCCATAGACACCCACTCTAGAATTGCGGTTCTACCACTATAGTGGAAGAGTTTATAGAATTTTATAAATTTGTTTAAAAAGAAAACAAAATTTATTGCGTAAAAAAACAAAACAAATAATTCAAAGTACCTACCTACAAAAGAAAATTAACAGAAAATAATGAAATTCAATTCATAAAACAAAAAATATACCTCTTAATGTAGTTCTTGGAAATGATCAGGCGTTAAAATGGCTTCTCATGACATTCTGAGCACTATGTATCTACAAGCTGTTTTTGCAATTGCTGGGAAGGCTGTAGTTTCAATCTCGGCATAGCACTTTCTGCATCGTTGTCTCTTTCGGCTTCCATCTTTTGTTTGTTCCGTTGATGTTGTTAAAATGTATTTTTTCCAGTAGGTAACTGAATTATCTTGCCCACTAAAATAAAGAATTATATTTTGACGAAAGTCAGATATTCACATGATGGGATTGTTTACGTTGCATAATAATATGCATTTATAACCGACGTATTTAAATGAACATCAAAGCTGACTTTGTGGAACCAACGAACAGTTTTACGGAGAGGACTAAAGTTCGCCTGAGAATTGTTTTGTTCCATACCTACCTACGCCACTTTTGTCGTTTTTGTGTTGGGAACGGATTCTATGGTAATTTTGTATCCTCTTTTTATACCCTATTCTAAGGGTATATTAATTTTGACGCATAGTTTGTAACATACCTTAATATTGCCCGTAGACCCCTAAAAGTTACTATATTTATGATCAGCATCGATAGTAATGTCGATCTAGCCATGTCCGTCCGTCCGTCCGTCCGTCCGTCCGTCCGTCCGTCCGTCTGTAGCCAAAAATTAGGCCTTTAAACTGGACCTAGAGAGCTGAAATTTTAACCATATACTCTCTAGGGTCCCGAAATAATCAAGTTTACGAATTTTTGAAATCCGCCCACAGACACGCCCACAAACTCGAAAAAACGAAATTTTGGAAAAAATCGAATTTTGAGCTGACACGCCCACAAATAAATAAAATAATTTTTTTTACCCTATTCTAAGGGTATATTAATTTTTGAAAATCCAAAGTTTCAGCTAGGGAGCTGAAATTTATAGTATATACTCTCTATGGGCCCTTTATGCTCATGTGTAAATATTTTCAAAATCCGCCCACTGACACGCCCACAATTAATTTTTTATTTTTTTTTAAATTCAAAGTTTGAGCTAGGGAGCTGAAATTTATAATATATACTCTCTAGTAGCCCTTTATTCTCATGTGTTAATTTTTTCAAATCCGCCTACTGGCACGCCCACAATTAAATAAAACAATTTTATTGAAACACCCAAGTTTGAGCTAGGGAGCGTTTTTTTTTTTGATAAAATCCTTTAAATGTTATATAACAAAATATGTAGAGCGTTCTTAACAATTCAACCATACATAGACTTTTGTCACGCCCACTTATGAGGGATAGGAATAAGAATAGGGTATCCAACAGTTCGCCCAAGCGGACTGTAGCCCGTCCCTATGTTTAAATCTGTGATTCGATTTGCTCTTAGGTCCGTTTTATTCACTATTGTTCAACTTTCTGATAACTCGCAAATTTGCTAACTTCGGAGTTGATATCAACTCAGAAGTTGAACTGCAAGTTGAAAAATGTTTTTTTTTCACTATTACAACTTTCGGTTTGGAATTTGACATTCGCAAATTGATCAGCTTGCTGTTTCAAGAAATTCTATGGGATATTTGTGACAGATGACACATAATTATGTCAGTCTCAACTTTGGATTTGCTGAGATGCAGCCGGTGATTGGTTTGTTTTCGTGTAAGTTTAGAAAATATTTGTGTTGTTTCTTTAAGCAAATTAAAATATTTTTTAAGTTTTCCAATGCATCATTTGCCAAAGACTATACGCTGTTTCGGTGCTACTCTAAAGGCTAATTAGAAGTGTTCTTTAATGTTGTTATTACAGGAACGACTTTATAAATGACAATTTGATGAACATGGATATGTCACAGCTGCTAAAATTCGGTGTAATTGGTTTTGTCATCGCAACTATATTTGCTGTTCTATGCAGGTGTTCCAGATCTAAAAAGTCTCCTACTGACAAAAAGAAGAAAGCTAAATAGGAAACAGATTCAGAGTGCTGGAAACGATTCTGTTTTCATGATGTTTCTTTTAAATTTTACAAAAAGCCGTGATATTTTCTACGAGTTTATACATTTTTTTGAAAATATATTTAATATTCTTTAAAATTTAATTCATTTAGATTTGTGTATAAGCATTATACAGTACCGCTTTTCTTAAAACTTTTTCTTTGCTTTACATATTTTTGCTGGCATTCGTTCTTTACTCAAGCCTAGTGAATGACATAAACATATTTCTATCAAATACAAACTAGGTTAAGTTTAACCCTAGAATGGTAAACATCGCCTGTGAGGCGAACCAATTTTTTTATTTTGCGATATTTCCCAATCGGTTTCTGTTGAGTGTTGTACGTGCTTGTACGCAAACGTGCTTTGTTTTTCTCCATTGCATTGCCGATATATACACACATGTGTCGTCTGTGAGGCGAGGTTTACCAATAGATGTAATTTTTTTGAACAAATTTGTATGTGCAATTTGTGCAAAATTGGCAAATGTGACGTAAAAATGTATGTAAATTAATTTTGTTCTTCACAAGTTTTTGAAGATATACGCTTTATATAATTTTTAAAATATGTTAATTAGATTTAAGGGCTGTACGAAGCAGACTTTTTTTTTACTTCGAACTGATTTTTATTAATTTTTTTAATTTTTTTGTAAAACATCTCTTCATACCATAGATTAAAATATGTGATCTCCAAATATTACTGTAATATTTTTAAGATATTTAATAACGAATTGTTTTGTGTCAATTCTTGTAACCAAATACATATGTAATAAATACGTTTTTCTTTCTGTTTTAATATCTTTGTGTTTTTTAACGGTGAAATGTGCGTTTTTTATAAAAGTCGGCTCACAGGCGAGGTTTACCAATAAAGAGTCAAAAAATATGTTTACCAGTCTAGGGTTAAATAAAATACCTACCGTCTCTCGTCACAAGGCAACAAATCTTTTATCAGATTAAGCACCATTATTGTCGTCGACTTTGAAAGACGAAAACGATACAGAAAGTCATGGTCGTCCCATTTGTCGAGTGCAACACGTGAGAAATAAACAATCTTCGTCTTCAATATATTCGTTATCCGAAGAAGATGATGCCCAATTTTCCCCAAAAATCTATCGAAGAAGAAAACCACTATTCGGCGTAAAATACCTTCTCTCGTCGTACCGCAACGAATTCATTATAAGTTGGAGCACCATCATTGTCGTCCGCTTTGAGAGACGAAAACTTTATATAAAGTCGCGGTCGTCCCATTTTTCGAGCCCAACACGTGGTAGCATCTTGTATTGCCGTCTTTCACAGACCAAATTGCGCTCGTCTCCGTCGCTGCCCGAATCAGATGATGGCCAATCTTCACAGAAATAATTTGAACGACACATTGTTTAATTTTTAAAAAAATTAATATTTGATTATTTACACCACTTGATTGAAGTAAACAGAAATGAGAAACAAAAATCTGACATTTGACGTAAAATCCCAAGTTTGCTCTACAACTTCTACTATTTCGGGGAGTTGAGCAAACTCAAAGTTGATCAACTTTCTCTTTTCTCAACTTCGGAATATCTAAAGTTGAGCGAGTCAACTTTGAGTGAATAAAAGCAATTTCTCAAGTTGACAATAAAAATCCCCAAGTTGAATTCAACTTCGACTGAATAAAACAAGCCTTAGTCTTTCCAATCCCGAGATATCGAACATCGACTTTCTTTGTCTCATATCCACCAAAATCAACAGTTTGTAGAATTGTTTTGTGCCATAAACCATTTTTTGGCGTTTGGGACAAATTTTCAATATAATTTATGGCAATTTTTTTGTGAGAATTGTTTTGTTCCGCGTGCATATCACTACGACAAGAGATACAGAAAATATTACCAAAACTGAGAATTGGTTTGTCCTACGTGCACTCGTGTTAAAGAAAAGCTATGTATGTGGAACACTGATCGCAAACATAATTTTAGTATTGGTTACGATTACCATTACAGTTGTGTAGATAATATTCGATATTATGAAGATATGAATTCGGTGCGGTAATGAATAGAAGGTCCGTCCGCGTACTTTATGTGTAGAAAAATGAAAAGTGTCGAATCTCCAAAATCGAAAGAGAATCCTCCCATTTCAAAGAAAAGTACGCGAACGCTTTAGTGTTAAAAAATGAAAAATGTCAAAGTTTGGCTTGAAAAGAAGCAACCGCTGTTTTTTTTTGCTGCAAACTCATAGGATTTCATCATTTCTTTTTTTTACCAGCTGAAATTCTGTGTGAAGAAAAATGAACGAAAGTACATTTTTCTTTAGTTCGCGAACAAACCTAGCGCTGCAAACGCAAAACTTAGTTGCAGACTTACGAGCAGTCAATCATTGAATACATATGGTTTCAATAGATGTGTTTAATGAACCTTAGCTGCACAGATAAGTACAAAAAAAAAAATCAGAAAAGTACAAGATTTGGTGTTCCATGAGTAAAAAACTTGCCGCAAAGTGTTCTACATTCTGTCAATTTGTGTTCCATCAAACTGTGCAGATCAGTTTAGCACAAGTTTTTCTGTACCTATTTGTCAAATTTGAAAATTCAAATTGTACTGATGCCAATTGATTTATTTGTTTGGCATGAGATATCGTATTTCTTAGTTTAATGTTACAAATATTCGCATGCCTATATATGAAAATCAAAAGAATAACATGAAACGAGTTTAAATTGTGATCAAATCGACATCAGGCCAAACATCGACGGTACAATGCTCATTCAAAACACGAAATTCACTAGAAAACAAAGAGGATTATCTGTTTGAAATTTTGCAGCTGAGAGGAGAACATTATGACTCGAAGCTGTACTTTTCTGATCTGATTTGATCTGACATTTTTCAATTACTGGTTTAATGCTAAACACTTTGAATAATTTTCTTATTTTATTGTATTTTTTTAATAAAAACTTTGTTAACAAAAAAGATGAAATCGATTTTCCTTTTCAAATTATAGCATACAACTCCATGCTTTTTTGCCTTTCAGATATTTTGGATGAAAATTGCTTTGTGCCATATCCATTTTTTTGTGTTCCACGTGTATGAAAAAAAATCAGTTTCAAAATGTAGGAGGTGGGACACAACACACAAGTCAAAAAAGGAGACTTTTCCGTTAATTAACGTGGCTTGTTAACGGTTTGGCAAAACACTTTAAAAATTGGTAGGTGAACTCTTTATAAGACTAACTTCAAATTAATGCGTTTTTCTCGAAAAAGTGCAAATTGCATATGGAACAAAATAATTGTCAGGCGACGTAAAGTAGCTTGCCAATTGATAGGTCTATACCTAAATTTCAAAAAAAAAAATAGGAAATAAAATATGTGTGCATATATACAAAATCTATAAAACATGAACAAACAAACTATTTCAACTATTTGCCTGGGATCGATTTATTTTTTTTGTACACATCAAAACGTCCACACACTGAATGCCTCCTTCCCCTGTCAGATCACGGGTGATCAGTATACAAAAACGTGTTCAAACATAATATTGACGTAAAACCCGGATAAGTGCCTCTCGCTTAAGTGCTTAACCCGCATAAGTACCTTTTTTTTGAGAACCAAAATTCGGAGGATTTTTTCATATAAAACTCATCTTATAAGTACCTTTAGCCTAACTACCTTTTCCGCTTTATTGTCTTTTATTTTATATCCTATTATTGAAATAAGTACACATTTTTGAAATCAGCTGAAAAAACACAAAAGCTTTTTTTCCTTTAGCGCTTCCTTGTGTTTCATGCTTTAAAAATCAAAAAAAAATCTATCTACTACAATGGTGAAGACTGACTGGGTAGCTGTTACTGTCAAAATTAAAACTGTCAATGTAATTTTGTTTTGTTGGGAAGGTACACGTTTATTCATAAGAATTGTGAAAAATGTCAAAAAGGCCGAAAACTGACTTTACTTACTATTAAACAAAAACTACAAATTCTCCGCTTGGTTGAAAGCAAAACAAAATCAAGAAAGGGAATTGCTGAACAATTTAAGTGCAATATTTCCACTATTAATCGAGTGGCAAAAAACAAAACAAAGCTGGAAGAAGATCTTAAGAAGATGTATTGAGCATAACAACGTAGATGATGGTAAAATCGAGCGTCTTGAAGAAAAAATATTAAAATCAGATTCCATAACGCCATCACCAACCAAAATGACTGATTATTTCATTTCATAAATACAAGGTTAGGTAGACGTGGCTGTCAGCCAAAGCCAACACACTTAGACCAATGATAGGTCCATTGTGGTATACAAAGTTTTCTTTTTAAAGCTTACCGATACTAGTCAGTTAATGTAATGTATTTTCTTATTATTCAAATAAAATTAAATGTTTTTTTGTTATAAATTTTTTTTTTTAATTTTTTTTATAAATTTAGAGATAAGTGCCTATGTGCACTTAGGCGGATTTAACCCGCCTAACCCGCATAAGTGTCTATCTAAACGGGGCATTTAGGGTGAGGCACTTATCCGGGTTTTACTGTACCCACTAGTGCAAAAGATCTCAGTCTTCAGCACATGTATATTTCTCCTTGGCACCTGGGGAAAGATATTCCACGTGATTACTAGTGATACACTGGCATCTGGGAAATGACTTTTGTTGTGATCACCAGGGAAGGACTGGCAGCCAAAGTGTTAAAATCCGACTTATGACACGATCACTATTAAATATGAAAAGTTTAATCAAAGAAATCGGAGGAACTAAAAGTCGTTATTTTCCAAATTCCAAAACTATTTACACAAAGCCGTTCATACATTTCCTACATACAATTTTTTTTTTAACCCAGTACTAACCCTGACTAATTTGTCAAACCAACTGTCAGATTGCAAACTGGCGGTTTCAATTTCATACAGTAGTCTTTGCAATTTTATCGTATAGAGTGACATACACCCTTCAACAACTTTACAAAATTTGGTTCCAAAATTATGGATCTGTTCGCCAAACTTGAGCAGTTGCACCACATTACACCTAACATAATCGACCATCTGATACCGCTATTCGCGTTGTTGTTGACCGTTTTCGCACAACAAATGTCTTTCAAAACTAGTTCACTAATTGCAGAATTCTTTCGTTTGGACAGAAATAAATTAATTAAATTTCATGTGTTTCGTTCAAAGTTAGTATATGTATGTCTTAACAACACGCGCTTCATAGTTTTGTGCCACACCCACTTTTTGGGGGCTACGAATAGGAACAGGGTATCCAACACTGCGCCCAAGCGGACTATAGCTTTTCTGATCGTTTTCCATGTATGTTTTGATCCAGATTATTTTACGGTTAAGATGCAGTAGAAAACAATGTACGGCAGAGTTTGATTGCTTCGAAGTAATACGAGCATTTCTGTTAATAAATACTATAAAAATATACTGGGCTCTCATCATGAAATGCGTCGTCCAAGCGATACATGTGCAAGTGATCGGGATCAGTTTGCGTCACGCAACACTATCACCATCGTTTCGTCTATTGTCAATAGATAGCGTATAATCCAATTCAGAAATCTGGTACGAATCCAATTAGAACAAGGCACTAACTCAGCCATAGGCACCCACCGCCAGGAACCAACTGCCGCGCCCGGCCTCGCTCAGAAACGTCCAACCTAACTTAACCTTACTTTAAAAGTCAGGCAGCTGGGATGTGTTGACATCTTCCCCCTTAACAAGCCACTAAAATTCGTCAAATTGATTCTCCGTATCCACTTTATCCGTTTCTGCTATTGCTTAACTAAAACAGAGCAGACTATAAGCATTGTCGGTGTTCCCGCCGTGAATGGACCGCTTTCGCAACAGCCCTTTTGCATCAAAATGGATAAATGCCTCCGCAGGATAAAGACTGGAGCATACTCTTTGTTTCTATTGAGGAAATCGTCAGGCGTTCGGAACAACCGCAGACAGGCCCTAGGATATTGTCATTCCCCCATATATCTAAATATATTGAACCACAATGGACACGATTGTTTCCTTGTCAGAGCATAAGCTTTCTCGGATCCAGCAGGACATGCATCTATATGTCTATCGAAATACAAATACCGGTCTAGCCAGATACCCATCAGATATCTAACAAAGCTTCTGACCGCCAATCGTAGCCCATTCTGTCAATTGATGGCCAATTTCTTGAAGTTTTTTTTTTTTGAATTCCTAGAGACAATTGTGCAATTCTGCACAAGATTGTTTCCGTCTTCTGAATAATGATTTCGATTTTGAGACCTGATCTGTATGCAAAATCGGCATAATGCTAAAGAACATCTGTGTAAATGTTAAACAGGATCAGTGAATTCACCGTCCAATGCTGTTTACCGTTTTTTAATGACAAAAACTTTGCTCGAAGTCACGTAAACACATTTGACATCGCACTTCTTTGACATCAGGAAACGATAAATTATATAATAGCAGGGATTTGTGCATCCCCGGCAACTTTTAGAAAAGTCCGTCTTACCTTACGATGTCAAAAGCCTTATCAAAATCAAACAGACAAGAATTCGTCCATCGGTTCTAACATTTATTGAACTGAATATCTTAAATCAGTTTCGACGCGGCATGAATAGTGTCATGCCACGCCTTGAGAGCAAACTTTTTGTCGGTTATAATGTTATTGCAACCTTATCAAAGACTTTGCTACTATTTGTGTTATACTCTAAAACAATAGAACAACATCCCTACAATTTATACACCACACTTTCAAAGCCAGTTACCAGCGAGCTTTTTGTCTACTTACATCAGCCATGAGGGCAACATAGAACACCCGTGATGTCCTAACATAACGTTTAATATATATATATCTCGTTTAACACTATGAAGTATTTATAGTGAAATAAATCATTGTTATTTGGATTAAGGAAGAAACCTCTTTTCACTCTTAAACGTAACAATTTGGAAGCAAAGAAATCGACCGCAGATTGGCAGGGTTCGTTTAATTTTTTTTTTTGGGATATTGTGTACCACCAATGTTTTAGAAAGGATCTTGGACAACAAGCCCCCAGATGACATGGAAGAATTCCATTTTAAAGACTTGGCCATTATGTTAGTAAGCAATCCAAAATGCATAGGAATAGATCAGTGGAAGGTACTGAAGGACGAATCATTCTCTGATCATAAGATCATTAAACTCTCGATGCCGGACACCAAAAGACTTCTGTTACCATATCGCACCCTTAGAATGAAACTGACCTATCTCAAAATTCCTTTAACTTCTGATTTTGCAATAAACTGACCTTAAAAAGCGTACTCCAAAACCCTGTGGTAAAAAATATCCTGAATCATGAGTAAAAAAGGGACAGCCTTTATATCGGTCACTTTGGTTGATCGCGCTATTCATCATACATGTTATATGAAAGAGACCGAGTCAGTATTGCGTTAGAGGTGCTCTCGACTGAACGTGTGTTAAATCGACGGATCTCGAAGTGTGGTAGTTTATTACAATTACTGTGAACGTATGTAAGTTCATAATTTTTTTTATGTTAAACTCGCTCTTTTTGATATAAGTCTATTTATTACAAAATATTTATTGGATTTTTTTTACCGTTTTTATATTAAGTCTTATTAGGCCATCAGCATTCGTTATATCTTGCGTCTTAAATAGGCTTATCTCGTAAAAAGTACAGATATATTTTTGCAATAATTGCAATGACCTAATTTGAAACTGTTTTATATTTAATGTTAAAATATATATTTAAAAAACATTTAAATTTAATGTAATGCTGCAAATCTGTCCATAAAATATCAATATACAAGGTGGCGCAAAAATAACCTTCCGATGTTTTTTGGCTGTAATTTAAATTATTGCTCAAATAAATAGTCACCAATATTCCGCGTTCTGGAGCAGTGTAGCGTAACATTGTTTATTAACGTGTATTTCGCATGTGTTTACTACACAAATGTCAAAACAGAACTGACATTAGGGGCCAATCGCAAAATTTATAGCATTTTTCTTATAGGAGGATTACTTTTGCGCCACCTTGTATTATATAATTTCCAATGATATACGGGAGAGATACATTTAAATTCCCCAACAATTGCAATTTTTTAGTTTTAGGGTGCGATATACAAATCACAGAAAAATAAACTGGGATATATTCAATATGAAAGTAGGAGTCAAATCAAGAATACTCCAGACCAATGCTTTGCATGAACCCGAGAGTATAGACAGGGCAACCGAAGATATATAGCTAAAATCCTTGGTACAGCTCTAAAGTAGGCATGTACTCTTAAAACACGGATAATGAACAAGAAATGTCCCCCGTGCTGGACAAAAGAACTAAGCAACATTAGAAAAGAAACTAGAAACGTTGCAAAAAACACAAAAGATGGAAAAATTATAAAACCAGTCAGAGAAAATTCAAGGTAAAGGCGCAGCGTGCAAAACGTTGTTCTTCGAGAGCCTTCTGTAGCGAGGTAGAAAACACCGTCGAATCAGTTAGGCTCAAAAAAATCCTTACTATAGAACCCACCTCCCTAGGCTCTCTTAAAGACTCCAATGGGACAGAATTTGGTAACGAGACACTAGATCTTCTTCTTCATACTCACTCCCAGTAGAAACATCCGAGAAGTAGATATTTTTATGAGTCGCATAGCTCTGATAACGACGAAAAAATAAGTGGGACAATCAACTCGTCTCTATCGTATAAATCTCCGGGAATTATTGAGTCTTCCCTATGATGCTACAATAATGCAAAGGATCTATATCTTCACGTTTGAGGAATATATTCCTAAGCTGCTGAAATATGGGATATTTTCCCAAATCTTACCGTGAAGTCAAGGTAGTCTTTATAGCTAAGGCTGGCAAGCCCAGTCATACCACTGCCAAAGACTTTATACCTATTAGCTTCACATCATTTGTTCTAAAAACACTCGAGAGACTTATAGACATTTATATTCGGAGTAAACTTAACCCGGATTTTATATCTCCGGCGCAACACGCTTACACAAAAGGCAAACGTGTTGAGACAGCACTCCACAGTATCGTTAGCGCGGTGGAAAAAACACTCAAGGATCAGGAATACACTCTTGCAGCTTTACTGGACATTGAAGGAGCCTTCAATAATACGGAAGCAATAAAAAGAGTTTTAGTGAACCTATAAGTGCACAGCACCACTATCAACTGTATAATGTCTATGCTTGAAAACAGGCAAATTAGCTCAGAGCTAGGGAAGTAAAAAATAAAGATATCAGCATCTAGAGGTACTAATGAAGGAGGGGTCCGTCCGCCCCTGCTCTAGGTTCTCGTAGTGAACGAAGCTCTAACTAAGTTAGAACGCAACGGAGTAAAAGCTGTTGTATACGCTAAGCAGACGACCTAGCACTGTTATCGACAGGAAAGTTTCTTTCCACAGCAGGGAAGAATGGCACACAGACCAACCACACTTCAAACCTGGAAAAAGAGAGCGAACCAAGAGTTTACTACAAATGGACAAAACAGCTTTATCCTCTCTCGGGGCGTCATTGCAAGCCATAACATGCTGAAATATCATACCAAAAGGATGAATCAGCAAGGATGACTTATGCAGAGGTTGTGGCGATGAGGAAGGGCAGGAGGATACTCTTCACTTTCTCTGTCACTATCCAGCGAAAATTCTTTTTCCAGAACTTAGTCGAACTTCACGGTAGGACCGTTTTTGACCTACTTAAGTTTGTAAATGCCTCAGTATGACTTGTTCATCCAAAGGCTTTCATAGGTTTCCTAGTGTGGGAGTTGAAAACTCCAAGGGCATCAGAATGGATTTACACTGATCTAAGTGTGACGAGTCAATCTACTCTATCAACCTCCCCAACCCATTAACCTAACCATACCTAACCTAACCTAGCCTTCGTGTATGCCAAAGCCCTTGATCAGTACAACAGAAAGCAACATGCCCAGGATCGCGGAGGATGGTCTTATGAACCCCTATACCTAATCTAAATCTAGCATAATCAATTTCCTTCATTTCCGCTCCCATGACATTCTTTATTTTTGTCTCCGTTGCATTGTTTTTGCAGCTACCACTTCTCTCATTGCAACTTGCAAATTCCGCTGAAAACGATTCATTTCGAAAAACTAAATTCTCCGATTACCACCACACCACAACTGTGCATATGTTTGTGCAATTCATGCGCAATGTTGTCGTTCTCGTATGGAGCCATTTAGTTTTACAGGTAAGAGTGTTAACACTCTTTTAGAAACATTGCGATTCCATACCAAATAAGTGAAACATTGTAACTGATGTTAAGCAGAGTGAAATATTGTAATTTATAAAATAAAATAAAGAAACCGAAAAAAAATAAAATAAAAATAAAATATATATATATTAATTTTTTTTTCTTCTCCTTCCACTTGGAATCCTAACAATGGAAGGGTGTAGCGTCTTAGGCAGAGTATTGCCACGGTTCGGGAGAAATCGAGAATCTCGAAACTTTGACTTTGAAACAGCCAATGCCTTATTTTACACAATTTCTCATGTATCTAATGAAGTCCGTGTGCCAAAAGTGACTAACCGAGTTTGCACAATATAGAAAACATGAAGGACAATTTCAATTGCATTTCGTCTTTCGTGCTCCATACGTTCTCGTCATTACGGTATCGTAATACAAAACTCATATAAAATAAGGGTAACTAACGACCTGCAAAAGTTCCACAAACTGTCCGTATTCCTTGAAAACTTATCAAATTATACCTCCTTGATATTGTACTAGTATGTTTCTATGTATACAAGAATGTATGCTTTCTTCCAGAGTTACATCAACAATAGCTATGTTAATTTATAAATCATCACAGCGCTTACTTAATTTATTTGCAGATCAATTCAACTAACAACATCAACTTTCTTCCAAAAACTTACTGTTCTAATATTGAAACTTTTCCCAACGAAACGGGTGATATGACAACCAACCGTAAATTTGGTTTCACTTCGCAAACGTGTGACTTGAACTCTTGTCACGCATTTGCATAAACAATGTGGATAGGGATTTGGAAAGTAACTTTTCAATTTCATAATGTACACAAAGCAAAGGCAAGTATCAGGTAAGCAAATTTTTGAAAGAAGGATATAAGTTCTGAAATATGTTGAAGGTGCGAATAACCAATAACCATTCGAGACTGTCAAAATACACTTAAAAGTTGCTTATTGCATTTGACCTTAAGAAGTTATCAAAATATAAGGGTATTCATGTGCTACATATACACGGCCTCACAACGTAAGGCTGACGATAACGTTTTCGAAGCCTACAGCTTGCCATATTATTAGACGCAGACAAAATATTTTTTTAAATGTAGCTGTAATTAAATTTGTAATAATTGTATAATTTTTTTGAATTTAATACAAATCAACTGAGGTTTATCTCATACAACTCAACTTTGAAACAACTGAATACATTTTTCAGGCAAGAATACGATAACTCAAGGGACAAGAAAAAATAACGGTTTGTGTAGAACAGTTAGATACAAGCATTTTTTACTATCGGAGGGGGGGGGGGGGGGGGGGGTCTATCTCACCTCATTTGGGCGGGAGGGGTGATTTTCTAAAAAAAAAAAACTTCAAATGAAAAAAAAATATTTAAAAATAACTGTAATACTTACAATTACGTATTGAATATTTTTTTAAAGCTCAAAGACGCTCCTATCATACTAATAATAATAGAGTAATATAGTAATAATGGTTTTTGAAAAAACTAATTTCAAACTCAAAATTTTGTAAAAAAAATTAAAAAAACAAGTTTATATTATCTTTATTCCAAATTTTGAGACTACATACTAAATTTGTTTTACTATTTTTTTCGTGTTATTAGTTTTTAATCAAATACTGAAAACTAGATGGTTTTAAGTCTACTAGTTTTCGAGAAAATTGAAAATTACCAAACCTTATTTATATTAAATTTTTATTTATGGACTTTTTTTCCTTGACGTCAATGAATAAATAATGATATCGTTCTAATAAGTAGAGAACAGTAAGTTTTTTGGCGTTACCTAGAATGCAAGCATTACGGTACGGCGTATAAACAGTGACGTTATGTATGGGGGGGCACGGTGCCCCCCTGCAACCCCCTGTTTGGGCCCACTGTATGATTTGGCGTAGGTGCGAGGTTGGGTGTATGTAAAGTTTCTTTTGCATTGAAGAAATCTGGATTTCAAGAAACTTTGAGTTTGAGATTTGTTTTTTTAAAAACTATTCATGGAAATCACTTGATTTAAAAACAAGATTATAGAACCGACTTTTATCTATAAAAAATGTGCAATACGTAATTGTAAGTAGGTATACCGATATTTTTAAATATTTTTTTTCTATTTGAAGTGTTTTTTTTTTAGAAATCGCCCGTCCCCCCAAAACAGAGAGATTACCCCCCCCCCCCCTTGTAAAAAACGCTTGTAAATAACTGTTCTACACAAATTGTTCGTTAAACTTTGTCGCCTGAGTTATCGTACTCTCTCCCCATTTTTCATATTACATATATGATGCAACCTTTATCAATTGTAACTGTTAAACGTATTGCCTACTTTTAGACGTTAACTCAATTCGAGTCGAAAGTTTGACTACTTGTGTGAATAGTAAAAATATGATATCAACAACATTTTTTATATTCAAAGTTAAGCAAACATGTATTTCTTTTTTAAGGCTTCAAGTGGATTAATATGAGGTGGCATGCTTTATATGCAAGATTGCACGGTAGCTATTTTGGATATTTGATTTGTCAATACACTCAACAATAATTTATTAAAATATCCTATCATTAGCTCCTGTATGTAGTTAGCCAATTTGATGTATTCGGGATACTATTGAAACAGAACAAGATTTTGTTTTCTTTATTTGTTTCTTTCGTAATGTGGTTTATGTATATCCCAAACATTTCATAAGATTGAGTACCCCCCCCCCCCCCCCCCGCCCTTATCACCCACCCGGTTCAAGAGCTCATACTGATGGAAAAAATTCAGTCTAAAATATAAAACGGTGATATTATTTTTTAAGTTGTTCTATCGAATTCTCTGAAGCATGTTCATTTTGAAGTTGAAAAATAAATGATTTAAATATAGGCAATGTAGTTTTAAATACGGTCAAGTTTTCTAGCATTTTAAGTGCACTCAGCGTAGTTTTAAAGTGCAACATGCCATTGCAACACTTTAAAACGCCATCCACTTCAAAATGTTGAATTACACTCCCACAATACAGAAAAGGCTTAACGGGCATATTGAAATTAAAATCGCTATTTATTTTTCAATGTTTGGGGTTACCTGTAGCAAATTGTAGGTGGCTTATTTAGGAAATTGATATTGTATCAGATGAATTTAATACAATTAGCTATTTACAACGAATGCTACTTATAATTTTATTCAGATTGTCGGTGAAGATATGTTAAAATGTTAAATAAATGTTCATAATGTATTGCTGATGATGACGGTTTCAGCTAAGTTCTTTATTTTGCATGTACTAATATCGTCTTGAAAATATCAGTAGTTCCGGTATAGTTAGGCACATAAAGTGGCTCGATATAGCAAAGTTTTGATAAGATTATTAGCCAAGTGGCAAATTATTGATCGTATTTGCCAGAAATCTGTCGAATATATTCATATATTCCGTCATACAAATCATCATATCTCGAATGACCAGTTGATGAATATGACCACAAATGAGCAGGCTGATTTTGACAGATAGGCTTGGCATTTGGCCATATAATGTAATCAGAAGTTACTTGCGTATGTCACAAAAAGACGAAAATAAACTATTAACTATATTGTTGAGGTGAAATATTTAAGCTTATGCTATTTTCATTCATTTCATTTTATTGAGACATTAATACATTGAATAATTTATGATTACATTTTTCTGAATTCATGATAACCGACTTCATGCATATGATATATGTTTGTCATTAAACACTTATGCTACATTTTACATTGTAATTATTTATGTAATAAATTCACACTTTTTCTCATATGTTTGCTCCCGACATATGTTCATTTTATGGCTCGAAGTGGCCAAAGTTACTTTAATGACTAGAACTACTTACAAACTAAAATTATATATAGATACAAGAAATATATATATAAAGAAGGATCTTGTTTGCGAGAAGATACCATAACTTAAAATGCATCAACTGCATAACCATCTTTTCTTAGTTAAATATATAATAAAGATTATATTTGTAACAAGAAAGATCGATTATTGAAAATCAGCTGAGCTATCTATCAATTTTAAATCCAGTAGAAAATAAAAGTCTACATTGTATTTAGCATATATATGTTTGTTAATTTTTAGTTTTTCTTAAAAATTAACCACCTACCTCTAAGAACAGGCAATGAAGCTTTGGTACTCATAAAAAGGAAGTTTTAAATTTGAACTGGATGTTGGTTCAAATAACGATTGAGATCTTGGGTTCAATATGTTTATTGGCGATATTTAAAATTGGTTGTCAAGGACACTTTCGTTAATATTTCTGTCACAAATATCTTTTATAATTTGGTTCGGATGGTTAGCGAGGAATCCTAATTTCGTTTTTAATAATTTTACCATATAAATAAAAAGAGGTTCGATATTATTTTCTTTATATATTGTTAATTTTGAATACCATTTTTTATTTGGCCTTCTGTATTTTCCGGAGCACGATCTAAGTATTTTTCGTTCAAAGTTTTCAAATTCATTTGTTACTGTTGGCGAAATACTAAACCAACAACCGAAACCATAAGTAGTTATAGGTCTTATAAGCGTTTTATAAATAAGGAGTTTGGTTTTCTTTGAAGTTGAACTGGATGTTATTAGTTGTTTTAGAAGACCGGAAGCCATTTTAGCTTTATTCAATACTGCTCTGGCATGTTTATTAAATTTTAATTTATTTTGGTAATGTATGCTGATACAAACGATCCTCTGGCCGTATTAAATACAAAAGAACAAACACAGCTGAATTCTGACAGCCGAAACAATCGAAGCCAATGCCTTGTCTTTGTCTGGTGCCGCCATCATATACACACCTACTCCTAAATTTAACATTTTTCATTTCCACATTTCACTTCCTATTTTGTACATTATAGTTTATGAATTAAAACGCTGTAATGAATTATAACTTTGCGAGTGTTTATTTTGGAACTTAACATTTGGCAACGAGGAAAATAAAAAGAAAAAACAAAAAAAAAAAAAACAAATCCTAACCTTGCATTGCATTGCATGTGGCTCTGCGTATTAATTGTCAATTTTTTTTTTAAATTATTGAAATTTATCGCCATGGCCGCAATAGAAGATCTCATAAAAGAGTTATTAAAATCGCAGAAGGAATACCTGAGTGTGTTACAAAGAGTCTCTTCAGCAAATGGTACAACCAGAGTATCGGTGCCGCAATTTCAACAATTCTCGCCAGAGAGAAACACGTGGGATGTCTACATGCAGCAGTTAGACCAACATTTCTTGGCATATAAGGTGGTGAGTGACGATCAAAAAAAAAGCATATTTTTTATCTTGGCTCGGACCAGAAATATATAATTTACTGCAAAACCTATTGGGTGGAGAAAAGGTGACTGACAAACGATATGTAGATCTGACAGCAAAACTAACAGAACACTTCCAACAAAAAGTACATATTTCCATGGCTCGCTACGAATTTTGGAAGTGCCGAATGCGTACTAGTCAATCGTATGCAGAGTGGGTTGCCGAGTTAAGGGGTTTAGCACGCACATGTGCTTTTATTTGCCAGGAAACCAACTGCAACCATGAATTTGTCGACGAAATGATAAGGGATGTAATTATCTTACATACTCGTAGTACGTACAGCGTCACTTCAAAAAACTAACCCTACTTTGGCAGAGGTTTTTTCCATTGCAGAGGCGTATGAAGCGATGCAGAAGTCGCTTAGGGTGATAAAATCCGAAAGTGTTGAGCCATTGGAAGTAAACCAGGTAAAGGCAGGCAGCTGGAAGAGTACTAGGGGTAGAAGCACTAGCAGGAGGCAGGATAAGGAACTGTGTCGTGGTAGTAGTAGGCACAAAACAAAATCATGTCCGGGATGTTGGAGTACGCATGCCAGAGACTCGTGCAGATTTACGAAAGCGCAATGTCGGAAGTGTGGGCGCATCGGACACATTGCATCAGTATGTCTTAGCAGCAAAGTTTCTAAGACGGGGAAAAACTGTGAGCAAGTTCAAGAGATAGACAGCGTACTTACGGTTGGGGAAATATGTCAAGCAGGTAGGAAATTTGACATTTTCGTGAATTTGAACAATCAGAGAATAAAATTTTTGCTCGACACCGGGGCTAGCTGTTCGCTGATGGGTCTTTCCGGCTATGAACAGATAAGTACGCCCCCACTTAATAAAACAAGTCGCACACTCCTTTCATATGGTAAAACGAGTGTTCCTGTACTGGGCGAGCTAGATGTACAGGTTGAGTTGGGTGGTCAGCATAAGCAATTGCCGCTATTGGTTGCCGACGTAGCAGCGGGGCATAACATTTTCCTAACATTAGATTGGTACAGAGCATTTGGTCTTGAAATAAGTTCTCCGAGTTCAAACACTGTTTTACATTTGAGCTCCAGCATAGACCAAGATATAGAAAATCTTTTTTCAAAATATACAGAGGTAACATCTAAGACCTTAGGATTGTGTACAACTATGAAAGCACATCTTTATCTAAAGTCATACAGCAAACCAAAATTTCACAAGTCAAGGCCCATCCCGTTCGCTTTATTGGATGCATTCAAACAGGAATCTAAGCGCCTAGAGGACGCTGGAATCTGGAAACCAATCAGGTTCAGCGAATGGGCTGCACCAATTGTCGTTGTCTCCAAACGCAACAAAAGCCTTGGTATATGCGGTGACTTTAAGGTCACCTCAGCTAGAAGTAGATCAGTATCCTATTCCAAGACCAGAGGAACTATTTCAGAAATTGGCGGGTGGTCAACGATTTACAAAAATCGACCTGGCACATGCTTACCTGCAACTAGAGTTAGATGACGAGTCAAAAGCTCTGGCAGTAGTGAATACGCCACTCGGGCTCTATATGTATCACAGACTTCCATTTGGTGTGGCAAGTGCTCCCGCTATTTACCAAAAGACGCTAGAACAGGTGTTGTCAGGTCTTAATTGCGCTATATATCTAGATGACATTTTAGTATCTGGAAAGGATGACAAGGACCACTTACTCAATCTTGAGGCTGTTTTTAAGAGACTATATGAACATGGACTTCGTACAAGGTGGCGCAAAAGTCATCACCCAGTGGCGTTCACCAATCCGACTGAAAACTACATAGGATAGATGTCAAACGTCGTGGATCATTTAGAACATTGGCACACAGAATTGCCTAAGGGCACCCAAGGGCTGAAAACCCTATCGGAAGATGCTATAATTTTTGCAAATGGCGGCAAATGTCAATTTTACTTTGACATTTGTGAAGTAAACAGACGACAACTTTTGCGCCACTTTGTATAAACCGTGACAAATGTGAATTCTTTCAAACAGACGTTGAATATTTAGGACATATAGTAAACGCAAAGGGAATTGGCCCATCCCAATCAGGCGCACTTGCAATTAAAAACATGCGTCATCCTCGAGATCTAAAGGAATTACAAACGTTCCTAGCAAGGGCGTTCGAAGAAATTAAGCAACAACTGGCTGACGCTACTGGCCTTGTTCATTATCGCCCGGAGTTGCCAATAGTCCTAGCCACCGATGTGTCCTCTTATGGAATAGGAGCAGTAATAGCACATCTGGATGAAAGAGGAAATGAATTGCCTATTGCGTTCGCATCAAAGATGCTCGACGTAAATCAACGAAAGTACAGTCAAATTGAGAAGGAGGCACTTTCCATCGTCTATGGATTAAAAAAGTTTCACCAGTATTTATACGGACGAACATTTACCTTAACTACAGACCATAAGCCATTGGTAACACTCTTCAATCCCGACAGGAAATTGCCTATAATGACTGCTAACCGTTTACAACGGTGGGCAATAATTCTCATGGCATATAGGTATCGCATTTGCTACCGACCCACCGAAAAGCATGCTAATGCCGATGCGTTGTCTCGTTTCCCTATAGGACCAGATTTACAGTTCGATCGTAAGCAGGAAGAGATATGTTTGGAGATCTCTGAAAGGTATTCTGACAAGGTTGACTCATTTCCTATTGTAAAAACGGATATCATAGCCGCCATTGACCGAGATTTAACCCTCAAGAAAGTTCGTAACTTTATACTTTCAGGTTGGCCGGAAAAGTTGACAGAGCAAGATCGTGATATAACACCCTTTTTTAATAGAAGAACGTCGTTATCAGAGTACCAGGGACTAGTTTTGCTCCAAACAGAACATCTTCGAGTTGTAATACCACAAATGTTGCAGAGGCGAGTCACAGAGATGCTACACGAAGGACACTGGGGCGTAGTGCGGATGAAGCAACTAGCCAGAAGGTACTGTTGGTGGCCAAAAGTGGATCACGCTATAGAATCACAAGCCCTAAACTGCAAAGCTTGTCAGTCATCCGCAGCAGACCCTCCAAAAGTATACGGCTCCTGGCCAACACCAGAGCGTCCATGGCAAAGAGTGCATGTTGATTACGCCGGTCCGTTTATGGAACAAATGTGGCTCATTTGCATCGACGCGTACTCAAAATTCCCGTTTGTGGTGCCCATGAAAAGTACTACTACCATACCCCAGCCACGATCCGAGCCTTAACACAAATATTTACACTAGAAGGACTGCCAGAAACTATTGTGACGGACAACGGCCCACAATTCACCTCATCGACTTTTGCACATTTCTGCAAACAAAACGTTATCCAACATTTACGCACCGCACCTTTTCACCCTGCCTCCAATGGTGAAGCCGAACGTTTTGTCCGCACCTTCAAGACCCATTTTAAGAAGATACTGGAAGAAAACCCCAGCCGAGATGTACCGCTATCTAAATGCTTGTCCACATATCGCACCACTCCTAATCCGCAGTCGGGAAAATCACCTGCTGAATTATTACACGGAAGACAACATCGCACTATAATATCACAGCTCGTTCCAGAGCGTAAAACAACCATTCTACCACAACGGACATCATATAAAAAGTTCCAAAACAACCAGCCCGTCTATGCCAGAAACTTCGCGAAGGGTCCTCTTTGGATAGAAGCAACTATTGTCAAACCAATAGGAACCAAGATGTTTTTGGTCAAAACACATACGGGCTTATGGAATCGCCATCAAAACCAGCTTCGAGCACGAAGTGAATCAGTCAGCGGTCCGTATCACTTCCTTGAAGCTAAAGCATCCGCTGATGCCCAGCTCAATCACTGTCACCCGGCAAGTAGTTCTTGAAATATCACTAATCCTTTTAGTTATTGCAGTTCAGAACTACTACCAAAGCCTATACTCAAAATTGCGTCTTCAGACGATGGTAGCCCGCGACGATCTAATCGGCTTCGACGACCTGTTGTCCATTTCCAGTCGTAACGAAGGATGCAAGCTGAATTGGTGTCGAGGAATGATACAAACGATCCTCTGGCCGTATTAAATACAAAAGAACAAACACAGCTGAATTCTGACAGCCGAAACAATCGAAGCCAATGCCTTGTCTTTGTCTGGTGCCGCCATCATATACACACCTACTGTTCAAATAAATTCTTTAAAGAAGCAATTCAATAAAAATGAAACAACCGCAATTCAAAACGTTATAAATTAAATTTCTTTATTGCGCGACATGATGTTGATTCGATGATGGTCAAAGGTAAAGAGAGCGAGCTATTAGCTCCATGAGATGCACTTGCTGTTCACCATAGTTAAACGGTGTTGGTTTTTTTTTGTTTGTTATGTACATGGGAACAGTAAGACTTAGGGCATGTTATCTGTTGTATTTTATATGTACCACATTTTACAACATACAGCCCCCCTGAAAGGGTCAGGCTTTTCAGCAATAGGAAGTGGGGCGATCTTAGTGATGGGTCGAATGTAAGTGCCATATTTGGTGCGGATGGTGACAACTCTGACATTTCTATCCCTTCCAGGGTGTATCTCAATTATGCGCCCAAGAATCCATTTAGACGGTGGTAAGTTAAGCTCCTTGATAAGGACGACGTCATCTACTTTAACATTGGGCTGCGTGTTCTGCCATTTTGGTCGATGCTGAAGAGATGTCAGATATTCCTGACTCCACCGCTTCCAGAACCCCTGTAGAAGTATCTGTAAAGCATACCAATTAGTTTTTATTGAAAAATTAGAATAAGATACGTCTGGTTGAGGAATAGAGGTATACGGTTCCCCGATCATAAAATGTGCTGGAGTTACAGCACATGGCTCTCCATCTGAAGTTTGCCACATCGGGCGCGAATTCAACAACCCTTCAATGGTAGTGAGAAGAGTGTACATCTCCTCGTACGTAAGCTTGTTTTCGCCAATGAGACGTTTGAGATGCATTTTGACAGATTTTACACCTGCCTCCCACAAGCCTCCGAAGTGCGGTGCGGAAGGGGGTATAAACTTCCAGATAATGTTATCCCTTGCGAGGTGGTCCAAGACGATGTTGTTGTGTTTCTGACTACGAAGAAGATTAAACATCTCCAAATTTGATGTGGCTTCCCGTGACGCGCTACAAATCGATCTACTGCTAACAAAAAGGCATCCGAAGATAAGTCGCCTACCAACTCCAGGTGCATTCCCTTTGTTACGAAGCAGACGAAAACTGCTATATATGCCTTGACAAATCTTGGGTTTCTACCGCGATGCAACCGCAAGGTAACGGGTCCTGCATAGTCACAGCCAACTTTGCTAAACGGTCGAGAGAAGCGAACTCTTTCCGCAGGCAGATTGCCCATTAATTGTGCTGAAGTATTTACACGTTTTCGAAAACACACAATGCAGTCGTGTATTAATTTACGAACGAGGTTTCTACAACCGAGTACGTAGAAGTTTTGTTTAATTAGTGCAAATGTTAGCGTCACACCAGCGTGTAGATATTTTTTATGAATGTAGTGTGCTATAAGATTGGATATAAGATGCGACTTGCACAAAATGATAGGGTGTTTTTCGTTGTAAGATAAGTCCGATTCTTGTAACCGACCACCGACGCGAAGCACTCCAACAGAATCCAAAAAAGGATTTAATGATGAAAGTTTATTTCGTTTTATCAACAGTTTTGCTTTCTTAAGACACTCAATTTCAAATGAAAATAACGAATTCTGCGCGCTTTTAATTAGCATAGTCTTTGAATTTGAAAGTTCTTGTGTGGTCAACGTATCCGACGTTTCAGATGACGTTCGACGAGATTTAAAAATAAATCGCAACACATAAGCAGTTATTCGGATACACCTTGACCAACTATATACATTAGTTAGAAGCCTTTCTAATATATTGCTAGATTCAATGTTAGATACTAATACCTTTGGAGTGGGTTTTGTTCTTATCTCCAACTGTTCCTCCGGAATGCCATCCGCAATGAACTTAGAGGTAGGCCATTGGGTCCGTTCTAGCCACAGCCACTGTGGTCCTTTCCACCATATCTCATGGGATGATAGGAGTGATGGAGCAATACCACGTGAAGCGACATCTGCTGGATTACTAGCTGACCGTACATGGTTCCACAACTTACGCGGTATTGCTGTTAATATTTCCGAAGTCCTGTTGCCGACAAAAACCGACCACTTTTTAGGAGGCGCCGATAACCAATGGAGAACGATGGATGAATCCGTCCAGGCAAATACCTTTATTTCACTTTCCTGCAACGAAACCTTAATTTTATTTATAAGACGTGTTAAGAGGAGAGCACCGCAAAGTTCCAAACGAGGAAGTGACAAAATTTTAATTGGAGCAACCTTACTTTTGGCAGCTACAAGTGCTACCGATATAGAATTATCCGAATTGATACTTCTGCAATAGACCGCTGCTGCATATGCGTCCAATGATGCATCACAAAATGCATGCAGCTCCCAATTATGTTTATTGGACCACATTAATCTGGGAATGCGAAGAGATTCGAGCTGGCAAAGTCCTTGATGGATTGAACTCCACCGCTCAGCAAGTTCTTTCGGTACTTCATTGTCCCAATTTAACTTTTCTTTCCAAAGCTCTTGTAGGATTATTTTTACTGATATCACCACAGGCACTAAGAAGCCGATAGGATCGAATATACGTGATGCTTCCGATAGTATCCTACGTTTAGTTATGATAGTTGGTGGATCCAAGCGAACCTTGTATGAGAAGCAATCCATTGATGGGCACCATAGCAGCCCCAGTACCTTGACTGCACTGGATTCTTCAAAATCCATCGGTGACATCTCGCGTTGATCTTCCGGCAAAGACAATAACAAAGGCCAGCAATTAGTGGTCCATTTTCTTAAATTAAACCCGGCCGATTTAAGCAAATGCACCAGTTCCGATTGGAGTTGACATACTTCGTTGATGATATCCGCTCCAGTTATGACGTCATCGACGTAGAAGTCATTTAAGACTACCGATGATGCTATAGGATGCGTTTCTATAGAGTCCAGAGCTATTTGCTTTAAAGTCCGTACAGCTAAAAAGTGCGCAGCTGCAGTACCGTATGTCACAGTCAAGAGACGATAATGTCTGTACATCTTCTCGATGTCACCAGATATTGTGTAAACATGTCGCCGAAAACGCAAACAGATCGAAAAAATATCACGTTGAATTGTTGGGCCAACAAGAAGACACTCATTTAATGATTTTGATGTGTTGGTTTTGGCCGAAGCATCGAATACCACTCTTATTTTTGTAGTGCTGCTGTCGGTCTTGAAAACGGCGTGGTGAGGCAGATAGTTCAGTTTTCATTCGAAATTACTCTTGAATGAATTGAGAGTATTGGGCTTGAAACTCTGGTTTCAAAGCGAATCTTCTTTCGATAGATTCCATACGATTGAGAGCGATGTGGAATGAGTTTTTGAAGCATAAAGTCTGATTCTGTTTAAAAGGAAGTTCAACCATAAACTTGCCATCAGAATGTCGTGTGTATGTACCGGCAAAGTGTTCTTCAGCTTGTTGTTCTTCGATGGACAAGACAGGTTTATCAGACACCTCTTCCACTCGCCAAAACCGCTCGAGGTCGAAGTCTTGTGTGTCCTCTAACTGAGTACAAAAAGAATTTAATTGCAGATTGTTATTATGTGGGGTATGTGCAAGGCGACCAGCAATAACTAGTCCAAAAATGGTTGGAATAGTTGTTGGAATACCGTTTTTGGCCGGTTGAATTGCGCTGGTTATGGTACTAAATACATGATCTGCACCCATTAAAATGTCAATTGGACCAGGCTCATTAAAATGTGGATCTGCTAGATGGTTCGTATTTATGATTTTTCTGGCAAAACCGGCGATTGGCGAGGAAGGCAACATTGAAGTGATTTTTGAAATTACGAGGCAGTCAATGTCAATAAACTTGGCATTAAAACGAGAGTGTAGTCTGATGTGAACTAGTCCATTGGTTAACCCCGCAGAAGTCGATGCTATACCTGTGATAGGGACTCTTGATACTTTACGTTTCAATCCCAGATTTTGCACTGCGCGTTCAGTTATGAACGAAACCTGGGATCCTGTGTCGAAGAGTACCCGCAGATTTTGAGTTGATCCCTGCTTATCTTGAACCTGAATAGTTGCCGTTGGCAGCATTGTTTGAAAGTGACGAGAAGATTCAAGCGAATGATTGGAGATTATTGTAGAATCAGGTGACGAGTTGGTAGGTGAAAGCGGAGTGTTTGTAATAGGAAGTTGATTCGAGGGCTGTGTCGGATGTACCATGGTGTGGTGATGTGCGTTGCACATTTTACACCGAAAGTTTGAACGGCATTTATTGGCGTTGTGTCCTTGATGGAGACAATTGAAGCACAAGGACATTTGCTGTACAAATTCGCGACGTAACTCTATTTCAAGGCTGGCGAATTCTTTGCAGTGCGCTAATGTATGGTTGTCCCTACACCTTGGACAGCTTTGTTTAAAATCGGTCAAATGAGAACGGATGGGAACTTGAACCTTGTTCCGGGATTGTGACGTATGTGACATAGAATTGCAGGATTCTAAGCAATTACAGCGTATTTCCAGAAAATCCAAAAGTTCAAAAATTGTAGTATTATCTCGGGTCCCTACCTCTTCCGCCCACGCCTGCTTAGTAGCATGATCAACCTTTTGCACTAAAAGGTATATGAGCCAGGGGCCCCACTAGTCGAGTTTAACGCGTTGAGTCCTCGAAGGATTAGATCGGCTCCATCAGTGGTTTTGCGAAGCGTTTGTATGTTTCCCGATGACGATGCGGGCAACGAAAGAAAAGATTGGACGAATGACTGGACAATTAGATGTGTTTTATCGAAGCGTGCTTCTAACTTTGTCCCATGCTTCAACATAATTGTCATCGGAAATGGTCATATGCTTGACTAAACTAGCTGCATCTCCACGCAAAAAGGATTTTAAATATTGAAATTTTTGCGAGCCAGTAAGTGACCTGTTGGGATCTACTGAACCCGAAAATAAATCTTTGAATTCAGGCCAATCTTTATAATCGCCCGAAAATGGAGAGATGACAATTTTTGGTAGATTAACCGATGTTGATGATGTCGAGTTTGTCGAATTGAGCGTTTTGAGAAATGTAGTTTGTTGGCTTACTAATGTCTCAACCAACGAATTTTGAGGGTCTTGGTTTTCAGGCAGTTTTCTTTTACGAATCTCATTTGTGAGAACTGCATGAGTGGAAAAGAATTTACTTTCGTATTCCCCAAACTCATCTTCCGGGTCTACAAATTCAGGGTCATTGCAATGATCACAAATCTGCTTGTTTAAGGCTACAAATTCATCCCATGCTTCGTTTAATTTCGCGAACCGTATTTCAATTAAAGATAGAGGAGTTTGCTCGTCTATAGACGCGGCGAATGTCTCTGCACGTGTTAAACTACCCTTTGCATGCCCGCGTTTAGCTTTTATCACATTCATTTCTGTGAAAATGAGTTAAATTAATTCTCAATAAAAAAAAAACTATGCTGTATTGGTAGTTTCTTGCGGCGAATTAAATAGTCAATAACCTCTTTGCTAGTGTTCCAAAAAAAAATCACATGCACCATGCAGCTCGAATATTTTTCAATTCTTTTCTTTTTTGTAATGTCTTACCACACCTCACGCAATAAAATGTCCAAAAAATAAATTAACGTTTAAAATAGAACGAAGAAGGTGAATCCGACTGAGAAGGACCAAAAATGTTCAAATAAATTCTTTAAAGAAGCAATTCAATAAAAATGAAACAACCGCAATTCAAAACGTTATAAATTAAATTTCTTTATTGCGCGACAAGTTGTTGATTCGATGATGGTCAAAGGTAAAGAGAGCGAGCTATTAGCTCCATGAGATGCACTTGCTGTTCACCATAGTTAAACGGTGTTGGTTTTTTTTTTGTTTGTTATGTACATGGGAACAGTAAGACTTAGGGCATGTTATCTGTTGTCTTTTATATGTACCACATTTTACAACACCTACTCCTAAATTTAACATTTTTCATTTCCACATTTAACTTCCTATTTTGTACATTATAATTTATGAATTAAAACGCTGTAATGAATTATAACTTTGCGAGTGTTTATTTTGGATCTTAACATATGCCAAGATATTTTGGTTCTGTTTTCAAAGGGATTAGGACATCATCAATTAATAGTGAAAGCGTTTTGCTCTCCTTTACTGCTTTACGGTGCCCTTGTCCATAAACGTTTCTAAAGCATGTTATGCTACTTTTTCTGCTTTTAATACTAACCCCCACGAGCTGAGATACGATGTTAATGTCGGCACGAAATCTTTTATTTTGTTGAGTGCATCATGAGGTCTTACTGCACTTGCCAATATCTTGGTGTCATCTGCGTACAAAAAGGCTTCTGGCTCATTTTCTTGGATATTAAAAGAAAAATCATAAAGATATATATTGAAAAGTTTTGGACCAAGTAACGATCCTTGGGCAACACCCATAAATACTGAAAACTCCTGTGAGTATTTAGAACCGATTGAAATCATTGCTGTTCTATAATTCAAGAAACTGCTGATCATTCGTATGAAGGCTACAGAAAATTCAGGCTTTATCAATTTAAAAATTAGGCCATTATGCCAAATAGAATCAAAGGCAGCCTGCAGATCGAGATCTAACACAACGGAACACTTTTTGTTCCTTAGATTTTGAACAATTCTATCATTCAGCACCAGTAAAGAAGTTCGGTGGAACCGAATTGGTAAGTCGAAATAATATTTTTTTCATCACAAAAACTGTCTAGGTATTCAGCTAGAATCCTTTCGAAAAGTTTTCCAACATTAGATAGTAGTGATATTGGATGAAAATCTTTAATTTCTTTTGCATTTTTTCTCATTGCTATAGGAATAAGCTTCGATTTTTTCTATACTAAGGGAAAATATCCATTATTTATGCATTGGTTGAATATACAAGAAAGTGTGTGTGGACATTTTCGCAAAATAAAGTTAGAAATTGTATCTATACCATACGACTTTTTGTTGTTAATGCTCATTCTGTGAGCATTTACTTTGTTTGGAGATGTAAAAGGTAGAGGTAAGTCATATGAGGTCGTATAGGATGATAGAAACGATGTTAAACGAGTGTTTGTGTGTCTGTTTTTGAATTCGTTGACTATAAGGTTAACATGATTTGTTAACCTTCTGTCGAAATATGGTGTTTTTTCCGAGTAGAGTTCTGAATACACTGTCTTGAAAGCATTGAGTTCGGCCTCGTTATCTGCAAGTTCATCTCTACTAAATATAACGCTGTCTTTGGCTATATTCGTACCAAAATACTTTCTGCCAGTTAATCTGTCAATTTCTTTAAAAGCTTGTGGAGAAGGCTTTAATTTTCTTAAACGTGACCTAAAATCATTATCTAAATCAATTTTCACACTAGCAGCTATTATTTTATTAAGGCACTGGATTCTTGAGGACAACTCTTTGTATTCCGTGTTTACTTTGTTTAAATGTCTATGGAAAATTCTTTTAAGTTTTCTGAACCAGATAGTTTGAATTTTCATAAGATTTTTAGTGAGTGGTGAAATGTTTTTGTATTTAAGGTTTTTAGTACTTTTTGTTACTGAATGGTTTTCCACACATGTATTTATTTTATTAGTCACTTCTTGTATTAGCTCTTCAATATCGGTATTAGCAATGTTGGTACTTACTGGGAGAGTCATCCTAGAGAGGCTACCATGTAGTTCTATTCTAAAATGGTCCCAATTCGTACTTTCAAAACTAGTGTAAGTGGTAGGAGGTACTAGGATTGGGTAAACATTGAATATTTCGATATTAGTTTCTATACCGAAATGATCAGAGTAGAAAGGAAAGGTCTTGCAAATCATATTATTACCGGTGTTCAATGAACTCGACAGCATGAAGAAGTCTAATATGGATGACAATCTAGGGAATGTTGGACTATTCGATGAAACTATATCTACATTTAAATATGGTCCTCCGTAAAACCAATTGTGTATTATATTTCCATTAGGATTAATCATTGTGTCACCCCAATCAGGATTCCGGGCATTAAGGTTAGGTTTGGTTAGGTTTATGTGGCTGTCGGCAGAAACCGACACACTTAGACCAATTAGGTCCATTGTGACACCAGGTATGTATTATCTACCTCAACTCTGTAGATTTGACTGGCCAACGACACGCGGTTGTTCTCAAACGGTTCCCCATCTACGTACTAACCGCACCCAACGTCGTTTAATTGCGGTGATCTGACGAGAACCGATTAACTCGACGTGGTATGGTCGTTGGTTAAAGTCACCACCTAATATTATAGCGTCGTATAAACTTGCAATGCTTAAGAGTCTATTTAACTCATTCGGAAGGGTTTGACCTGCCGATGATGGAATGTAAATGCTTCCAAGAAGTATTCGTTTCGTAATGTGAGAATTGTTTTGACAAATTAATACAGCTAAGCAGGCAGAGAAGGTATCACTGTGAAAGGCTAACTTACTAAGTTTAAACTTTTCTTCAGTAACAATGGCTGTTCCCCTGCCATCATCGTTTCTTAATAGGTTGTAACCCTCAAAGGAAGGTTTATGTCTCGAATTCAATCTTGTTTCGGATAAAAACCAGATTTGGGGTTTTTTTTATTATGAAGCGTTTTAAGGAATGAAAGTCTTTTACTATGCGAGATAAAGGAGTTTGTATTTATCGAGATTTTTTTTTTTTTTTTTTTTTTTTTTTTAAAGGAAATCCAAATCCCAGAGCACTCAGACTCGGTGTAACGGTCTATTGTACTACCAGGCAGAAATCCTTCTTTTTGGTGTAGAGGCATGTGAATGGGTGGCGTATGTTCTTGTTCCCCGTGGGGATTGAACCTGCACCGCACGGGTCACAAGCCAACACACTAACCTCTACACCGTCGCCACCCTTTATCGAGATTACTTTAAGGTTTGTTGTTGAGCCCATTATATAACGATGGAAGCAACGAAGTCAAGATACGCCAACATCTTGTCTTCCTTACATTGTAATTTTTGATAATTAGGCCAAAATTGCCTAATTTTAAACAAAATTTTTAGCTTCGTTAAAGAAGTCATTAATATTTGTACTTGAAGACGACTGAACATTTTCCAAAGCCGCAGTTTGTAACACTTTTTGTTGGATTGACGGTTTGTGTGCACTCCTCGCCATATCGGCAAAGGACATATTTTTTGTTAAAATACCCACCATGTCATGCACTTCATTTCTAACTTTATTTGCTACAAATCTAGAGCTTTGAGCTAACGCAGTTCTTTTTTCCTTATAGCGCTTGTAGTACTCACAGTTTAAAGAGCTTGCTGCATGGCCCTCTGAATTACTATTGACACACTTTGTAATTGGTACTTCAAGAATTTGTTCTTTTAATGTTTTAAATGTTTCGATACATACCTTTGATTCATGAAATTCCCCACATAAAACACAGCGGCTGTTATAGGAACAACATTCACCTGTGTGCCCAAACCTCTGACAGCGATAACAACGAATAACTACATTGTTATGTTTTCTTTCCCAGAACACTTTTTGATGAAGAAGATATCTGATATTAGTTAGATCTTTAGTGCTTTCTCCTATTTCTAATTGAATAACAAAGATATTTACATAGCTTGAGCCCTTGTTGCTTAGTTTTAGCTGTCACGAATTGATTAATTTTGTTTATTTTAACTTTCGGAGCAGCTTCTTGTAAAGCCTTTTGGATTAAATCTACCGGCGTGTCACCATCAATTCCCTTCAAGAGAATTGTCGCCTTTTTTGTTTCTTTGGGAGAAAAGGAGAAAGCCCCTATGCCTGTTCCAGGGATTTTTTCTATAACTAACTTGTGAACACTTGCATTATCTACATAGACTTTTGTTTTTCTGTATCCTAGGTTTACAAATTTATGTCTTAGATTATCGACTTTGCATTCGAGAGCAGCAAGGTTTATTAAGTGAGTTATCAGAATACAATTTGCACCAAAAATAAAAATAGGTGAACAAAACATTTTATTGCTTGCAATATTATTGATGACTGCACTTTCTCTGGTCGTTGAGTTGCTGTCTCCCTCTCTCGGACAAGACATTTCGTCAATCTGGGTTTTTAGTACATTTGAATTGGCGCGTTTTCTGGATTTTTTGCTATCAGGCAGATGAGTTGATGGATTGGTTAGGTCTGATAATGGTGCAAATGGATTATTTGCAAGATTTGATAAGACTGATGATTCATTTTCTTCTGTGATTGATTCATTTCGTCCTCTTTTTTTATTTGCAAAATTGCTTGCTGCTTGTTTTAAATTGGATATTACAATGTTCCAATCACTATTATCAGTTTGCGTTGTTTTGAATGAACAACCATAATTCTTACAATTGCTACCACGTGAAGTGGACGGCTGGACTTACAGCGCTGTTTCACGATCATCAGACTCCTTTTTCTATGGTACTGGTCTGTGTTTTTTCCTTGTATCCCGAAAATCCATTTTTACTTCCACTGGGATTCGAACCTAGGACCAGCTGCTTCTCAGGCGAGCACTCTTCCACTGTGCCATTGAAGCCACGAGTTTCAGTTCATCCAGTTTGTATTTTTTGATTTTTTCTTTGGGCAGGCCAGCGCCTGTAAGTATATTATGTTATTTATTCAGGTTTTTCTTTCTATATTTTCTCTAATTATTCCACATTTTTGACAAGCATAGTTGGACTGAAATGGGATTAATGGGAAACACCGCTGTAACTCCAGCCGTCCCCTTCACGTGGTAGCAATTGTAAGAATTATGGTTGTTCATTCAAAACAACGCAAAGGAAATTGATGTAAACAAAACCAAAAACGGGAAAATTGTGAGATACCACATACAAAAAACCAATTTGAACTATTTTCAGATGTTTCATTATTAGTTTCCATGTTTGGATCTATGAGATCATTACACAATAGTTTATGAGTTTGTTTATTGTTGACCGTAGCCATTTTACTGGATAGATACCACAATTTTAATCTGTTTGTGTTTGAGGTGTGAGGGCACTAGAAGTATTGGATTTTGTATCGTTTTCCACTGTGTATTTTTTGTTTTCAACGAACTGTCTTAAGTTATTGAAGTTTGAATGGGCATGAAAGCCCTAATTTAATAGAATTATAACTTTTAAAAACTTAATAGTATGCACTGGATACACTCTTTAAAGCAAAACACGTGCGCTCGCTATGAAAGCCAAGTCACTACTCAAGCTTATGCTATTAAAATGAGAAAACCACAAATTCTTACTTAACTTTGGTAAGGGGTTTTGGTAACAATTTTGAAAAAAGGGTTTTCGGTCTCAACTTCTTCATTTCTGTCTCTAAAGAACCGCTTTAGAAGCGAAAACGGTGTCTTACTTTGTATAAAAGTTTGTCACGATTCATTAGACATAGAACTGTAAAAGTAAAAAAGGAAATCAAAAAAGTGTTGAGGGCAGATCTATTTCCCACTACGGTTTCCAAGAACCTATTGGTAAACCTCTTGGTAAAATAACATTCAACACATTTTTAAAAAATATCTTGTTTTAGGTTTTAAGAACCTTTTTGGGGTTTCACGGATCTCTTTTTAAAATAACCTAATGTCAGATAAATAAATGACAGTAATTGCTATTGATGTCATATTTTTGGTTTAATATTGGATTTTTAGTTATTAACATATTTTTCAAGAGGATCCACAGGATTACATCGGCATTAACGAAGGATTCATGTCGCCGCCACGACAGGACTTGTTGTAATAGTCTGTCAGGATGACTATTCCGCATACAGCCTCCTTGAACCAATCATCCTTATTGCCATCCAATCCAACACCAATCCGCCATCCAATACTTGAGACACGGCATCTGTACACACATTCCATTTCTTGCAATTATATACATTATCGCCTATGACCAACCAAATTCCTAACGATAACATATCGACAATGGAGTCGATGTTTTTATTTCTTCCCAAACTAAGCATTGAGACTCGGTACTGCACATCGTCACTGTGGCAATTAGCTTGAGTAAATTAATACAGCACGACCTCAAAGATATATTCATTTCTCTGAATATCCAAGACGGCATGGACCTACGAGTTTCGATAGTGGCTGCGGCAATTGGCACCCTTATCGTCCTGGGACGATGGATGACAAAGGCATGGACATGATACTATACACTTATGGAATTTCTAAATTCTTATGACGAGGCAGCTTGGCAGACGAAATGGATTGTGGTGGTTGGATGTGAGGCAATACTCACAGTTACTTAGAACGTCGTACGCAGCGGTGGGGACTCACCAATATCTCGGGGAGACTATAATTATAATTCTATCGAGAATCAAGTCTGTTCGAAGTAAAACAGTGTAAATCCAATCTAGAAGTAATCAAGTGTGGAGTAATAAAGTAGAAACTCAACAAAATATAAATCATAGTAGGTATTTTTGTTTTTCTTTCTTCAATAGTGGAATTCAGTTTTTGTTGCAATTCTCTTCGCTATTCTTTTTCATTTACAGGTTCACATTCACATACATGAATTTGACGGTAGGACGCGATTTCCTGAAACCGATGTGATAGTCAGACAGTGTTCCTTTCTCCTCTGCTAATGCGAGCAATCTGCCGTTTATAATCCATTCAAGCATCTAACCCATAGTGTCCAAAAGGCAGATTGCGTGATTTGATAACTGTTCCCAATGTGGTTTGTCACCTTTGAGTAGAAGTAACAAGTGTTGCAGTTTCCATTGGTCAGGGAAAACTCCTTCTTCTAGATACTTTTGCATTGTCGCTATAAAAATGTCCGTTCTCTTTTGGACTGCCGCTTTCACTGCCTTGTTTGGTATGCCATCTGGTCCAGGTGCTTTATTATTGCCTATCTTCTTGCTCCCATTAAACATCTCATCCGATGTGATTATTTCGATGTCCACTGTGCCGGTTTCCATAATTATTACATTAAATATAGTTGAACATACGCCACCCATTAAAGGAGAGAAACGAATATGAACTTGTTTCCCAACATCAAAAAGAAGATTTTTGCGTGGTAGTACAATATACCGTTACCGAGTCTAAGTGCTTTTTGATTTGGATTACCTTAAAAAAAATGGATCAATAGAGGATGCGTGTGGTGGCGTGTGAACGTACGTATGTGAAGTGAGCTATTTTACGTTCACGTTTTCCCGCGTAAAAAAATATTTAGTCCCATTCGACGCATAGCTATTCATCTATATAAGCTGTGAAAAAACTTACATTGAATTCGGTCCAGCCATTTTTATCTTTAAAAAAAAAGACTGAATAGATATGGATTTTAAAATTTCTTGAGAGAGTTTGTTCTGGTAACAAGATATTTTCATTGAGTTTTTTTTTTATAAAAGAGCAGCTAATAGTTTAGGCTCCGGGCAATAACCCCCCAATGAAATAACCCCCCAAATGAAAAATGAAATAACTCCCCAAATCAAAGATGAAATAAGTCCCCAAAATGGTATGAAATAAGTCCCCAAATAAGTATGGAAAATGTCCCCAAATCCTATATGGAAATCCCATAAACAGTGCAATTCATATCCCCAATTTTGGGGGCTTATTTCATATGAAATAATTCCCCACCCCCAAACAAATTTTGGGGAGTTATTTCATCTTTCATTTGGGAGGTTATTTCATTGGGGGGTTATTTCCTGCAGCCAATAGTTTCTTATAATAGTGCTAAATTCAGGCTACGAGTCGAAAAGATAAAATTGTGCTCTATTTAATTATTAGGGCTTTATCAATGTCTTCGTTCTCACTTATTATTCTAGTAATTCACTTATTAAATACAACAATTCACATGTAAAAAAAAACAATAAATAATCAATACTAATAATGAATGGGGAGAAGCGCCAAATAATATTGATTTTATTGAAATTTCGCTTACTCTCCTTTATTATTATTTATATTATTACTAGCAGACCCGCTGAAAAAATGCATGCCCTTTTCCTATTTCAAACCTATTATCACTCTGCGAGGTTGATCGTGTGGACCTCCTGGGTCGCACTCACCTGACTTCTTGACAAAGTCACTGACACGGAAGTGAGCCTTATCAGTGAACAAAATTTTATTCTATAAACATTTTTTACCCAGTTTTTTCACTGACCCATCACTTCGAGATGCCTTATTAACATCAAAAAAAACTGTTGTCGACATGTACATTACATAATGTACATACAATACAAACCTACTTTTGAAGGCCAAGACTCACCAATCCACTAAAAGATGAACGATGTTATAATGATTACTATGGTACCCGACATAAACAATCACTCTGGGTATCAATATTTTCTTTCCGACTCCTCTCTCGTTAAAATATATACGAGTTGTTAAGTTCTTCACAATCATACCTAACCTGATAGCTATCTTCCCTTGCATAAAGCTACATTAATGGAGGATTGCCTCAACCCACCAAATAAAATAGTGTTTAAATTAATTTGTAGGCAATTCTTTTTTAATTTGTTTTTTCCTGTTTGAACTGCATTTCCAATTTACATGCACTCACTCATGATTCTTCTTTTTATTTTTCAGCCAAATGGATAAAAGGAATACACACCGCCTGCCATACATCGCAATTGCCTTCCATATGACTAAACATTAAAAAGTCTTGCTTGTGTAATCTTCAACAGTGTGTAAGTAAATCTCTTCCGTTTATTATATATAGATTCAGTTGTCGGAGTGGGTGTCGACCGTCGACCGATTTAACTATAAAACTCAACACAAGGCAGACCCGATCCGGCACAGGGTGAGAGCAAAATCAAATACACTCGATATACTGAACACACGCATACACGCAAATATATATTTTACCTACTCAGCTAGATGTATATATATGGATACATACAGGATAGGTACAACATTATATCGTGTATTGAAAATTTACGATTTCTGCTTAGATAAGCGTGAAACTTGCTAAAGTTACCAGCTCCATATCCGATACCTCTTTTTCCGCTCCGAAATCCCTTTCTACAACTTTCGGCCGTCTCGAAGGAAAATGGTACTACAGTACCCTGGGCAGCATCAGTAGCAGGAGTCGTATAAATCCTTTTGGTAGTATAATTCAGTAAAAGGCTGTAGTTGAAGGATAGCATTGAGCATTGAAAAGAGTTGAATCTGAGGAAAAGAGGGGAATAGGTACTGACTAAAAAATAAACAAAAAACTTCCGGCCAAAAGTAAAAACTAACATTCGCACACTAAACAGGGTCCTGGTAAAAAAAGACACTGGAGAACAAAACTTATATGGAGACCGAGTCATAATAATATCACCATGGACGAAATAAAATTGCATAACTATCCTGAAAATGAAAGGATCAGATGACTAATATATTCGCTTTTTACTTGCTCCTATAAGAGTGACTATAGTTTTTTACGATATGGTGTACCCATTGCATGTTTGCAGTAAATTATGCTTATAAGAAACCTCAAAAACCAATTAATTAGATTACTTAATTTTGTTTTATATCAATAGATATAAGATGAGAAAAAGTGGGTGTGGCAAAAAACTTTTTATTGGCGAAAAAGAATGACTTTGCCTACATACTTTGCGAAGAGCTCGAACTTCACTTCCATTGACTTCTTCTTCTTCGATAAGACGATATTTTAAAATAGTGCGAAGTTTTTAGAAATCTTTACAATTAAACCCCAATTGAGCCCCAGGAAATAAAACATTTGTACCAAAATTTCTAGCTTTTTAGAGCCCTAAAATTGGTGACGGACGGAGGGACATGGCAGATCGACATAACTTTAGATGCTTTATAAAAAATATTAACTTTTAGGGGTCTACATTCGATATGAAGGCATAGGGTATGAAAATTTTAACACCCTTAGGATAGGGTATATGAACGACGAATGACGCGCGTTCAAAATGTTTATATTATTGCAACAGCATTGACCATTGAGTTAAAGTCTGTTTGTTGAAGTTGAAAACAATCTTTGAGAAGACACCACGTGTTGGGTTTAATTTTATGGGCAAACACTCCCTCAAAATATAAATACAGAAGAACCAACAAAATACGTAATAAATCCCAGCAAACAGTCAAAAAAAGGGGAGTGAAATAACGCCAAACCAAATAAGACTGAAAATAAACATTCCCTCTGTGAAAGTAAAATAAGGCTAAATTCCAGCGATTGGGCTTTATTCAATATTTGAAAGTGAAATAAGGCCAAACGAATCCACTTACCCAAAGTGCAATAAGATCAAATGCTAAAATAATGTATGATTAACGACGCAAAGAATCAGTCGCTCGGATATAAATTTCGAACTCTTTTTTTGGGACTTTTTAATAATAAACCCAACCTCTCACCTTTTAAAATCAAACAGTAACCCCAAGCGGTGGGAGCAGCGTGCCCCATACTCATACACACATTTGGCCTAACTTCGCATGGCATTATTTCACTACACCGTCAAAAAGTTCCTATTCAATGCGGTCAAACGCTTAACACCATCTTTTACAAAAATTCACACTCTTTGACAAAAAGCCAAATTTGTGTTTGCTGTACCTAACACACTTTTAACCTTCGCATGGCCACATCTCTTTATGTACCCGAATGGACTGTATCTACATGTGTAGATAAAAAAATCCCATATATTTATTTATTTTGTACGAATCTGGTCTAGGAAATATTTTTTTTGTTTTGTTTCTTATTTCTCATGATTTGTATTTACTTTACTTCGTCGCTTCAGAGCAATTTCGAGATTTATCCGTTTTGATTCGGAAATTACCAGAGCTGATCGAATATCATCTGACAAAGCAGCACCTATAAGGGATGTATTTGAAATGTTAAATTTCAATCTTGGACAATGTTATCGACCTATCCAGTCAATTACCATCCAAGCCAGCAAAGTATGGCATAAAGCTTTGGTGGGCCTGTGATTCGCAGACCGCCTCTCCATTGAGTGGATAAATTCATACTGCTAAAATTGGTTCCAACCGAGAAGTAAACCAGGGTGAACGAATTGTGAAATAACTTGTTACTCCTTACAGGGCATAGAGATATTCCAGGAAACTGCAGGGCTGATGAACTCGCCAAAAAGGGAACCAAACTACCTCTTTTACCTGGAAAGGGTTTTCGGGGTATCCCAATCGCTACCTGCAAACTTTTGTTCAAGCTATCTGCAATCGAGAGAACAAACCTAAGGTGGACAAGTAGTAATACGTGTCTAGCGACTAAGCACATTAGCTCCACTATAGGTGCCATTACAGGGCACTGTCTGATAGGCAAGCACGCATCTAGGCTTGGCGTTTATTCAATCGATTTCTGCAGAAGTTGCTTGGACGAGGAGGAGGAGGAGACTATACTTCACCTTGTCTGCACATGTCCTGCTCTCTCCCATAATAGAAATCTTTATCTGGGAGATTTCTTGCTTAATGATCTTAATGACTTGGCTAACGCTCATGTTAGAAGTCTATCGCGCTTCATAAGAAGTTCCAAATGGTTTAACTAGTAGCGGGAGAAACCCTCGATCCGTGTGGCATAACAATGGACCTAACTTTGGTCAAGTGTGTCGGCCTTACGCTGACAGCCACTTTTACTCATACTTAATCTAAGCTAACCTACTCCTTATAAAAATACTGGAAGAAACGTGACATTGGACAATTTTTTCACCACTCTACCATTAGCTAAGGAGCTGCTTAGTTGGAAGCTGTCTGTTGTGGAAACATTTAAAAAAAACAAACGTTACTTACCAGATGAATTTAAAGCTTCAAAATGCAGAGAAATGTTGTGCACCGAATTTGAATTTTGTGAAAATGCTGTGCTTTGCTCTTACGTCCCAAAAAAAGACAAGGCTGTCGTTCTGCTGCCAACCTTCCACTAAACTAAGGCAATCTCCGAGGGACCACAAAAAAAACTAATTTATGTGCAAAATAATCCACAAGGATCAGCAAATATTGCAACAAAGAAAAGTCGCAGAATAAATTTCCTTGAAAGCCTGGGTGAGAGCTTGTGTATCCCGCAGATACGTAAAAGAGCACCAAACCGAAGAATACCGTGCCAAATTCGTATTCGAAGTGCCATGAAGTGCATTCTAGGAGAAAATGTTGGACCTGGAACAAACATCGAAGGTATCACCCCAGATGAGCACGAAGTAGATCCTGCAGGTCTACGCCTCAGAAAGGGGCATGCTTCATAAACTACAGGATCAATAAAAAGAAGAGAGCTACCCCATGAGGATGCGTAAAATGCCAAAAGCCAGTGTGTTTGGAGCACAGTCTTTTCCAAACAATGTGCCAAAATTGTTATATGGCCTAGCTTACAGTCTTCTTGTTTATGAATAAAACGAATTAGCTGGTATATTACTTGTATTCTTTTATTTAATTTTAGATGGTTATTCTATTGCTGTTCCTTCAGGCTAGATTTTTAGTCTAGGCTCTAGGTGTAACAATATGTATTCTTGTTTCCTCCTATTTTAGACCCGCATTTGCGAAAATATCAAGCATAATGTATGAAAAAAAATTATCTACACTGTTCATATGTGCAAAAAAAACGTCGAAATGCATAAAAAGGTGAGAAAATCTGAGAATTTTTTTTTTAAATCTTTTGTTTTCCTACTAAGATCAAAAAGTTAGTTACTGAGTAAAATTTTCTTCGAGATAAGTTAAGCCCTAACAAAAATATTCAATAAAAAAAATTCAAATATCTACATGTGTAGATAGGCTCCATGCGAAGGTTAAAGCAGAATTTCAAACGTTTGTAAGAAACATTTTTAGACTACATTATACAAGTTACATCCGCTACGCACTTCCGCAAACATTTTGTCGCTGTTTTCGCTTCTAAGGGTTTTTAAATTGGATGCAATAGCAAATAAATATCCCAAACCTTGTACAAACAACGCCGCTTAAAAGTGGACATGGCAGATACAGATTGAAGAGCAGCTGCTGGAAATGCTGCACATTAAGTGCCCTAAGAGAGTAAATATTCCAAATTTCAGCTTCCTAGTTCAAACTTTGACTTTTCGATAAAACGGTTTTTTTTTTAATTTTGGGCGTGCCAGTAGGCCGATATTCAAAATCTTTTAACATGAGCATTAAGGGTACCTAAGGAGTTATACATTTCAGCTTTCTGGCTCAAATTTTGAAACTGTTTTTTTTTTAAATAGATTTCAGATTTCAAAAAAATATGTCCCGAGCATTTCGAGGGCCCAAAGACAATAATATTCAAAATCTCAGCTGTCTAGCTGAAAACTCGATTTTTTTGATAAATCTGTTTTTTAGAGATTGTGGCGTGACTTAAAAATTCTTACGCTTGATTATTTCGGGCCCCTAGAGAGTATAACGGTTATAATTTCAGCTTTCGAGCTTATGTTTAAAGGCCTAATTTTTGCCGACGGACGGACATGGCTAGATCGACATTACTATAGATGCTGATCATGAATATAAATAGTAACTAGGTGTCCACGGGCAACATCCAGTTATACTACAAATTATAAGTCTAAAAAAATATAGGGTACCCTTTGTTAAATAAAACGCAGTCTTTTACAGTCCAAATCCAGAATGACAAGTAAGTTAAGTTTATTTAATGTAGGTACATATGTAGATAAGTTACATAGGAAGAAATGTAATAGAATAAATAATTCATGAAAGTATGCGTTCAGCGAAATGATCAAAATATAAAATAGATAAGTAGTTAATTCAATATTTATAAAATAAGTAACTTAATTATTGTTGTATTAAATTAGGAAATATATTCATATATATACATATTGGAAATTGCAGTTTTAACACTACCCCTCAATTACAAATTGTTAAACCAAGTTCTTCTAAGTGTTTATAATGCTTCGCTGCGGCGAGTCCTTTGGTGAGTACATCGGCAGTCATGTGCTGAGTATCAATGTATTCTAGTACTACGTCTCCTCTTTGTATAGATTCGCGAACAAAATGATGTCTTATATCTATGTGTTTAGTCCGTGAATGTTGAACTGGATTTTTAGCGATTGATTGAGCGCTTTTATTATCATTGTAAATGATGATTGCCTTTTCCTTTGTTTAAATAATTTCATTTAGAAACTTTCGAAGATACATTGATTCTTTTACTGAGTCTGCAATTGCCATATACTCTGCTTCGGCACTGGATAACGCGACTGTCCTCTGTTTCCTTGATTCCCATGAAATAGCTGCTCCAGCAAGTTTGAAAACATACCCAGTATATGATCTTCTATCATCCGAGTTCGCGCCCCAATCTGCATCCGTATATCCAACAACGTCATTACCAGTCTTTCGAAATAATAGCCCATAGTGTTTTGTTCCATTTAAATACCTAAGCACCCTTTTTGCTGCCACCCAATGCGACTTTCCATAATCTTGGTTAAGCTGGCTTAGGAAACTGATAGCATACGAGATATCGGGCCGGATCGTCACTGCTAAATAAAGTAAAGCACCAATAAGATTTTGATATGGTTACTTATTCAAAAACTCTTCCTTTATTTGAGATTCTCCGCAGAGTTTCTTTGAAAGTTTGGTTTGTGTCTAAAGGTGTATTAACTGGATTTGAGTCTTCCATATTGAATCGTTTTAAAAGTTCTTCGATGTATTTGCTTTGATTCATAGTTATCTCTCCGTTTGAATTTTGGTTAAACTCTATCCCTAGAAAATATTTTAACTTTCCCATGTCCTTCATTTGGAACTTCGAATTCATCATTTCTTTGAATAAATCTATCTGCTCTGGACTATTTGATCCCACAATTACATCATCGACATAAATTGCAACAATAACTATGTCATTACCCTTTCGTGACATATAAATACAAGGGTCTGATACTAAGGGTTGCATTCCCATTTTTAAAAGTTGTTCGTTGAGTCTAATGTACCACTGCCTACCCAACTGCTTTAGTCCATAGAAAGCCTTTTGAATTTTACATACTGCGTTGCCTCCAACATGTTCACCAGTTAGTCCGGAATACATTTCAGGTAACTCCATATAAATTGTCTCATCAATCTTTCCGTTTAGGTATGCGGTAATTGATGTAATATAAGGTCCCATTCCGCTGCAAGGGCTATAAGTAATCGAATGGAACATTGTCGAGCAACTGGCGCAAACGTTTCATTGTAGTCAACGCCTGAACGTTGTGAGCATCCCTTAGCCACTAGGCGCGCTTTTCTCCTACATACATCTCCCTTAGAATCTGTTTTCGTTTGGAAAACCCATCTACATCCAATTACATGTTTCCCTTTTGGTCTATCAATAATCTCCCAAGTCTTGTTTTCTTTATGTGCTAATAGTTCGTCCTTCATTGCATTTTTCCACTCAACTGCATTCGTATCATTTAAAATATCTCCAATATTTTGAGGATCCGCAGTTAGCATGCATGCGGCATCAAAATAAGATTCCGACTCCCCTGAGTCACGAGCATGTTCATTTATTTCGTCCCTTTTATTCGCATTTTCTTGTCTTGCTCTTGATCGCGTTCTCATACCTATTCCCTCTCTTGGCAAGCTACTCCCAACTTCATTGTCTCTTTGTTTTAAATCATCCCTTTTGCCACAATCGTTTCCAGCATTATGACCTCCATCATCTTCAAATACCTCATCATCATCAACATCCTTATTAATCATTTCATTTTTTATATTAAACGCATCAAAATATGTTTCTGTTTTATCGTTGTTTAGTGGCTCTCTTTGAAAAACAATATCCTCATTTAATCCTTGTTGTATAAACTCAACATCCCTACTTTTAATTATCTTTCTAGTTACTGGACACCATAGCCTATACGCTTTAGCATTTTCACAATATCCTACGAATATATAAGATCTCGACTTAGCAGCAAATTTACTTGATCTCTTCTTATTACTAATTAGACAATAAGCTTTACTACCAAATACCTGGAGGTGGTCCACTGTAGGCGGCCTGCCTGTCCATAACTTGTAGGGTATTTCTCCATTGATACTAGTTGATGCGCAACGATTTCTGATGTATTTTGCACATGCTACAGCTTCTGCCCAAAATGATAATGGCAGGTTTGCCTGAAGTAACATGCAGCGACTCATTTCCACTAGGGTCCTATTCATCCTTTCTGCTACGCCGTTTTGTTGTGGGTTATATGGGACGGTTAGCTGATGTTTTATTCCATGCTGAGACAAAAATTGTTTGAATTTATCGTTGCAGTATTCTCCTCCGTTATCCGACCTGATGGCTTTAATTTTTCTTCCTATAAAATTTTCAGAATGTGATTTAAAATCTTTGAAAGCATTGCCAACTTCATTTTTATGTTTAAGAAAATAAACCTCACACCACCTGGTTGCATCATCGATGAAAGTAACAAAATAGTTGCTTCCTCCGTTTGACTTATTTTGAATCGGACCACATACATCACTATGGATCAGCTCTAACGGATGACAGCTTCGGGGAGTGCTCACCGTTGGGAATGGTTTCATCGATTGTTTTCCTTGGATGCAAATTTCACACCGAAATTCAGGAATTCCACCATCTCGTGCAATGTTTTGACTACCTGTAGTTAAACCCAAAACTGATTTAGAATTTATCATATTACATAACGTTTTTAAATTTAAATGACCAAATTTCTCATGCCACTTTCGTAAACAGATATTATTTTCAGACTTTCCTAGGTGGGCGGCATCAATGTTCTCAGCAATGTAATATAATCCATTTTTATACCCTATTCTAGGGGTATATTAATTTTGACGCATAGTTTGTAACATACCTTAATATTGCCCGTAGACCCCTAAAAGTTACTATATTTATGATCAGCATCGATAGTAATGTCGATCTAGCCATGTCCGTCCGTCGGCAAAAATTAGGCCTTTAAACTGGACCTAGAGAGCTGAAATTTTAACCATATACTCTCTAGGGTCCCGAAATAATCAAGTTTACGAATTTTTGAAATCCGCCCACAGACACGCCCACAAACTCAAAAAAACAAAATTTTGGAAAAAATCGAATTTTGAGCTAGGAAGCTGAAATTTTTTATATATGATCTATGACTCCTAAAACTGCTCGGGATATAAAATTTTCAAAATCCGCCCACTGCCACGCCCACAAAAAAATAAAACAATTTTATTGAAAAACCAAAATTTGAGCTAGGGAGCTGAAATTTTTAATATATACTCTCTAGGGGCCCTTTAAGATCATGTATAAATATTTTCAAAATCCGCCCACTGACACGCCCAGAAATAAATAAAACAATTTTTTTTAAAATCCAAAGTTTGAGCTAGGGATCTGAAATTTATAATATATACTCTCTAGGGGCTCTTTAAGCTCATGTATAAATATTTTCAAAATCCGCCCACTGACACGCCCACAAATAAATAAAACAATTTTTTTTAAAATCCAAAGTTTGAGCTAGGGAGCTGAAATTTATAATATATACTCTCTAGGGGCCCTTTATGCTCATGTGTTAATTTTTTTTTAAATCCGCCTACTGACACGCCCACAATTAAATAAAACAATTTTATTGAAACACCCAAGTTTGAGCTAGGGAGCGTTTTTTTTGATAAAATCCTTTAAATGTTATATAACAAAATATGTAGAGCGTTCTTAACAATTTAACCATACTTAGACTTTTGTCACGCCCACTTATGAGGGATAGGAATAAGAATAGGGTATCCAACAGTTCGCCCAAGCGGACTGTAGCCCGTCCCTATGTTTTCTTTTAGCAACAGCAGCTACTTTATTTGTGCAGTTTTTAATTAATGCACGACTCTTATCAAAAACTACTGTAAAACCTTTTTCCGTCACTCTAGGTATAGACACTAAATTTGTTATCAGATCAGGCACGTAGAGTGTGTTCTCAAGTTTCACATCATTCCCGTATAAAGTCGAAATTTTAACTACACCGCAACCTGTAATGTCAGTTGTTTGTTTATTTGCCAATAACAGTTGACGAGGTTCTGTAAGGTTAAGATCGGTGAACTTGTTTCTGTCGCTGCACATGTGGGAGGTTGCTCCGGTATCCAAACACCATACACTATTTTTTGCATAGAATTGTGTCTCTCCTACTTGTGCTATCGAGAATGATTCTTCAGTGACTGCAGACTTGTCTATTGCATTTAATTTGGTTCTACATGCTGTTGCTTTATGCCCACTGCGACCGCATCGATAGCATTTAAAATGATTAGTAAAATTTTTCTTACCTTCGTTCTCTTTAAATTTATTTTTCTCTTTATGAAAATGTCTTTCATTGGGTTTTGCTGAGAAGTTTCCCCTAGGTTTATAATTGTGATATTTAGTTCTTGCAAATAAAGCACCGCTGTGATCGCTGTCTTTGTTTCTTCTTGCTTCGTACTCTTCTACGATTTTGATCTTCAAAATTTCAGGTTTCGGTAATTCATCCCTAGACTCAATAGCGATTCGAAAATTTTCAAATGACTCTGGTAGGCTGTATAACAATAAAACTGAAAGCAAATCTTCGTTAACATCTAATTGCATGTCCGCTAACTTGTCCACTGCGGACCAAAATTTAGACAAATGGACATGAATATCCTCACCCTCGCCCATTTTATTTAAAACGAGCTGTTTCAACAGAGTTGCCTTTCTTGCGGGTCCTTGTGATTGGTACACTTTATGCAATCTCATCCAAATATCATGTGAAGTAACACAACCTCTTACCTCCTTTATCGCTGATGAACTTATTGACAATATTAGGTCAGATCTCGCCTTTTGGTCCTCTTTGTCCCAGGCTGTTGCATCAACCAAATCCTTTGCCTCGGTTCCAGTGGGTCTTGGCTTTAGCCCGCACACATAATCCCATGTTTCGCTCCTCACCAATAAGGCTTCCACGTGCATCTTCCAAGTATCAAAATTATCTCTAGACAATGGCTTAATTTTTACTAATTGATGATTTGCCATGAGGACTTAATTTTACACTTTCTCAAGATTTAAAATATAAAAGGGATTACTCTGATTTTTCAAGATTTTTCTTCTGGGCCCATAACCCTGTTAAATAAAACGCAGTCTTTTACAGTCCAAATCCAGAATGACAAGTAAGTTAAGTTTATTTAATGTAGGTACATATGTAGATAAGTTACATAGGAAGAAATGTAATAGAATAAATAATTCATGAAAGTATGCGTTCAGCGAAATGATCAAAATATAAAATAGATAAGTAGTTAATTCAATATTTATAAAATAAGTAACTTAATTATTGTTGTATTAAATTAGGAAATATATTCATATATATACATATTTGAAATTGCAGTTTTAACACCCTTTTTGTTCGTGTTTATTTTAAACGAGTTTTTCCGATTGGCGCGTATCTTATATCCGTAAAATACTGCGTAGATACAAACATACAATATCCTATTTTTCTTTAATACATAAATATGTAAATTATTTTTCTAATTTTTGCATGACATACTGGTAGCTCGTGGTACAGGAAATTAGTATTGGATTCATTTCGGGGGGATGCCAGTATATTGATCGGAAAATAGTATGGTTATGACATGATTTACATACTACCCTTCATATTTTTATTCTGCTTTTTCAGTGGAATATTGAAGCATGCCCTTGCATTGTTGTCTTTTGTTAGAATAAAACGCAAATCAGAATGACAACATATTCAATGTATATAAGTAGTTCATGTATGTATTTATAGTAGAAAAGTATTAGTTAAGTTAAAAGAAAAATAGTTCGTTCACCGAATTATAATATTAGAGTATTAGAATAATGTACTAGATAACCTTATATCGTAACCCAACATATTTTGAATTGACTTTTTAACATCTTTAAGGTTTGCAAAATGAAGGGCATACATATATTATATTTAAGCAATTTAAGCGACAATTACGTAAACATGTACGTTCCTAATATGCATTAAATAAAATGATAAAATTGAGCTGGGCATTCGATTAACTGAAAAAGATACAATAGGGGATGCATTTACTAAATAGATAGTTCTTGCTATCATTTTGAAATTTCAGGTAATTTTCATCAATTGTTAACCTCATTCGGCTTCATATGCACTTTTGCTTTGGGTGCTGCGATATCTAATACGGATAATGACGAGGAAACCCTCCTCTACCACCCTAATCACCCACTTTTTTTTACTACCTGAATGAAAAAAGAAGATTATGTTTATGTAGATTATTAAAATTACACCTGGTTATCGAATGTCGTTCGACACGAAGTGTTGGGAGCCAGTGGCGTGGCGTGGATAATTTTAAAAGGGAAGACGTTGAAAAATTTAGTCACCTATAAAAATAAAAATCTTTAAAACCTGAAATAAAATAATTTTTAGTGGGGATATTGTATCTACATAATATGCATTCCACATTGACTTAGCAAAAATATTCTAGCCACATTTTTTATACTTCAAGACATTAATAATTCAATCAACAATGAGCTTAAAGCATAACAAAAGTGACTTCAAAAGAAGCCGGTCTTGACAGACGCATGATACAATAACTTAAAAAAATTCAGCATAATGTGGATAGTAATTTTAAAATAAGAAAATTCAGAAGAATTATATGGATAATTCTTTATATTTGTTAAAATATAAAAACGATACAAATAATAATGTCAGCAATAAAAATAAATCAAAATTAAAAACAGCTAAAATTCACACACTTAAAAAAAAAAAAGTGAAAAGTTTTGTTAAAATATTAGTTCTTTATAATTATTTGTATTCTAATGCTATTCGACGATCTTTTTTGATAAATTCTGCCAATACCCTTTCATAGAAGTTTGGTCTATTTTTAATTTTAAGAAGAAGTCTTCTTTCTATCGATATGAGGGCTAAATCAGAGAGCCTATCCTCGCCCTGTGAGTTTCTTAAATAAGTATGAATTCTTTTTAAAGCAGAAAAAGACCTCTCAACGGAGGCGACGGAAATGGGAAGTGTTAAAAGTAAACTACTTAAGTTTAAGACTTGAGGGAACACTTCTTTCAATGCTTCACTATTCAAATGGTTGTGAAGGTCGAGAACCTCAAACTGCCGAAGTGACGACGAAGAATATAAAACATTAAGTTCATTTTTTAATGCCGTGAAGTCAAAAATTCTAGGAAAAAACTTAATTAGGGAAGATATTTTTACATCTGGACTGGAACGAGAAAAAGTGTCATACTTCAAATTATTTAGTAAATCCAAAAATGTAAGATTACTAAATGATTTATATCTGGCATTTATTTGGCTAACTATATTGTCTTTAATTTCAACAAAAAGGCGCTTATAATTCGTCTTCAAATCGAAGTCAAGCAACCTGCGTTTACGTGGAGGTTCGATGCAATCATTTACGCTGTCATAAATAACTTCAAACATATTTAAAAAGTCAGAGCTTATCCATGACTCAAAACGTTCGATTTCTTGCTTGGCATAACTAACGTCTGTTTATTTTTTTTGAATTAAATTGCTTGCTCTCTAATTTATTTAATAAACTTTCTGCCATCGAAAGTGTGTCAGTATCCCATTCCCTAGAGTCATTAATTATTTTACTAAAAGTTTCAATTATATCTATTCTACAGTTAAAGATTACGTTTATTATTCTTGAATGATAATGCCATCGAGTTTCCGATACTCCTGGCATGCGTCGATTGGAAATTTGTTTTAAAAGATTGGACCGCTTTGTGGATTTATTAAAAAATCGAACGATGCTATTAGTATAGCCAATAAATAGTTTAAGTTCTGCTATGTTTTCTAAAGATCGGGATAGTACTAAATTTAAAACATGTGCATAACAAGGAATAAAATTTGCCATCGGGCATTCATCAAGGACCTTCTTTTGAACACCACCCCCCTCGCCGGACATAACTGCGGCACCATCGTAGGATTGTCCTGTTAACTTTTCCTTGCAGTCGTATGTTTCAAGAATTTTAAATATATGATTGGATAACTCATTTGCATTACGACTTGCGCTAACGTCAAAAAATCCAAGAAATCTTTCTTGTATACCATCCTCTGACAAGTACCGAAATATGGCACTCAGTTGTTCCCTATGACTCAAATCTGGTGTTTCGTCGATCATAATCGACACGAACCGAGCATCCTTGATTTCCGTTTTAATTTCGGATTTAATAACCGCCGCGATACTATGTATCAAATCGTTTTGAATACCGTTGGATAAACCTGAAAAAATTGGATTGTGTGTACTTGAACACTGCTCTAAATGGGATTCCAATAAAGTGTCATATTTAGATAAAAAATAAACCGCTTCGACATAATTGCCACGATTATCTGAACTAGACCTTTCATCATGACCGCGAAATGCTAACTCCTGTCTGCCTAATAAAATGACCGTGTCAATAAAACGTTCCATTAGTTTCCGATTTTTATCTACTTTTTTATTATGAACAACGAAAGAATTTCCTAAAGAAGTTTCAATGCGATTCGTGCCGAATTCGTGTAGGGATAAACAACAACGAATATGTTTTTCTGTCTTAATATGTTTTTTCGAAGAATTAACTAAATTATTTATATCAGTGAAACCCGTTCGGCTCCAAACACTGGCGGGGTTTGAAAAAAGAAGACAAGGAAAACAAAACATTTTATTAAGCTTGCAACTCCCAGTTAGCCACTTATATTTTTGATATAAGGAAACATTAAAATGTGTCACAAAACCATCTCTCCTTTGGTAATTAATATTTATAAAAGGCATAGGGCGCCCTACGTCTATAACTTTTTTTTTATCAAGAAAAGATAGCTTACTAAAACTATTTGAATCCTCCAGGAGGAAATCAGTTAAACAGCAATCTACACTAATCAAAGACATTTCCAAAAAAAAATCTAAAACTGCACTAAAATTAAGAAGCTAAAATGTTTTTATCAGTAAGTTGGTAATAAAAGAAACTAAAAAATTACACATTAACCTTCACTTTCACTTTCACATCTAACTTTTCACTATTTTAATTTAAGATTTTATCAAATTGGCTTTACAAAACACTAGATTTTTTCAAGTTATTGCACTTGTGCAACGCAGTCTGTCAATAAATTCCAACTGATTCTAAATTAAAATTTGAATTCCTGCTTAAAAAAAAAACAAGTGTCGGTATTTTATTTGACATGAACTTCTCTTAAGCGATATGCTGAATTTACTCTGCTGACAAATTGCCATAATATTCTACCATATTTTATTTCATAAGACAAAAGTATAACAATAAATTTGTAAAAACATCGAAGCATTAACTATCACAAGAGAGAAAAATGAAAGCTCAACTTCTTACATCAACACGCATATCAATATCAACATCAAATTCAAAATCAAGAATCAACCCACATAACACATTCAGATATTATGTCATAAGAAAAAAGAAATAAGTCAAAGAACACCGTGTTATTAGACACAATGTTGCAAAAAAAACGAGTCAAACGTAGCACCTGCATTCCTGCAACATGTTGATATCTTCCGATTGAAACGCAATGCTAATCGCAAAAGGGAGAATGAAATGAAACAATTCCAAGTATTCAGCGTGAGATTTGGTTTATAAGACGAAATGTAGCGTCTTTTTCTTTGAATATAAAAGCGGGTGTTGAACAAAGAGGATCGGAACCGCAATGCTTGTAGAAGAAAGGGATATAAAACAAGTAAATAAGACGGAAAAATATTTTTTATATTATAGAGAGCAGCGGTAGTTGAAAACTTTTTACTAAGAGTATTTTTGTGACTCTTCGTTGGTTTGTTGTTTGTGATTTGTGGATTGTGGAATGTGGTTGAATCTTGATTCTTGAATGAAGTATGAAGATACAGACGAGAGGTAGAATGAAAATATTAAACTTATTCGATAGCTTATGTGTGAGTGTGTGTGTAGATTTTATTTTATAATTAAAATACGGGACGGGTTTCATTTTTCATATATTTATTTGGCAGATAGTGCTTATTTTTGGTGGATTTTTAAAAGGGAAGACGGTAGGAATCGTGTTATATGGACGCCACGCCACTGTTGGGAGCACCTATCTCTACCATTTTCACTAACCATTCCTCTGCAGTAGAAATATGCATACTTTTTCACTGAATTTCACTCACAAAACACAGTTATGTGTTGTGACTCCATCGATATTTATATGGTATTTGGTGAATGGTACGCCATTCCTTATCGCTATCATTCAATGATCGTTCGGAACTGAAGCTGCAGCATTATCTACAACAAAGTGGATAGCCAAAAAACCTTCAACATGGAAAATGCATACAGGAGGTGTTTTCTTAACGCAGTACTAACTTCTGATAATTATATCTGTCAACTATATTGCCAGATTGCAAACTATCTGTGCCAATATTATTCAGTAGTTACCGCGATTTTATCGTATTGACAAACACGCAGCGTTACCATAAGTGCAGTTTCTGCATCTGCAGATTCTTAAAACCCAAAAATCTACAAGGCATATTTGCAGATTTTCGTTTCACATTCATTATTATTTAAAACCAAAATTTCAGATTTTTTTCTCGAGTTAATTATTGCTGATTTCATAAAATGATTTCATAGCAACGCTGCCGCACACTCTTCAAAAACGTTACCAAATTTAAAAAAAAATTGGTTCCGGAATTATGATTCTGTGCACCAAAAAGAGCACTTGAACCATAATACACCATAATCGGCCATATGAGACCGCTATCCGCCGTATTGTTGACCGTTTTCGCATAACATTTTGTTTTCAAGACGCAGTAGCACCGAGACGCATAAGAAGAGTGTGTTCTAAGGAGAATATTGCATCCGTTCAGGAGAGTGTTGAAGTGTTGCTGGCCAATAAAAATAGAGTATGCTAAACTACAATTAAGAAGATTCAAATTTATCGATTCAACTTCGTTCGCACTAACAACACCTTTATCTTTGTTCGTTCACTTTATGAATTGAATGACAATCGTTTTCGTTTGCGTCGAAATTTCGGTGAACGGTCCCAAAATCAACTAGTATTGGATCCGTTTTTTTACAGAACAATTGTATAAAGCAGTCTTTGGTGCGGTCTGTCCAGTCTGGTGGAGTCATCGGACCATATTTTTTTCCAAAAATTAGGATATTAGCGTCTTACGGTCAACGGTATTTGCTTTAGAGCTATGTTTTCCAAACATAGTGGCGGTCGCTCAGTGTTTAGTGTATCGGATTACTAATCGAAAGGTCGCCGGTTCAATTCCCGCCGGAGCCAAGTGACATCTAGAGTTTTTTCCACTGCCCCACCTCTTGCGAACGCCTGGCAAACATCCAAGAGTATCAATTACCAAGAGAAGCTTCTCAAAAATTTGACGCTCGGATTCGGCATAAAATTGTAGGTCCCTTCCACTTCGCACAAGAAAGTGGTTGGAGGAGCTAGGTTATATGCCTAATATTTATTTATTTCTTTATTTTTTTATGTTTTCCAAACATTATATAAGCTCAGGCTAATGTAGCTGATATAAAAAAATGTGTGACTTTTTCGTTCCGCGATTGAATGCCGTGAATGTGAAAAGGATTTAGCAGGATGACGCTCTACATGCCATACAGCAGACAATCAAATCAACTTATTGAAGGAAGCATTCGATGAACACATAATTTCGCGTAATGCACCTGTAAATTGGCCTCCAAGATCTTGTTATTCGCCGCCTCTTGATCGCTTTATAAGCAAACATTATTCGTGGTATTGAGGACATACCGGCAACCTTGGTGAGCATAATATCTGAAGTTGTGTTTATAAACTACTTGCAGAATATAAGTTAACAACGAACAAATTCCCACTTCGTTCCCACGGATTGCGGACACCCGATACACCACAACAACAATAGCCAACACCCTCCACAATCATGCTGCTGAGCCAGCGTCTGGAGCAATATGACACCACAGCAAAATCCTGAATTCCATCACGTAGCTGCCAGGGAAATTAGGTAATAAGTTTTCAATGTTAGTCTAAGTAGTTCAGTTGTAATTTAGATTTTAATACAGTAAGAGGCCTCTCCTCCAATAAAAAGATTTTTTTTTAAAGAAACAAACAAACGTTTTTTTAATTGGCGCCCGAGCAGGAACCCACATAGTATCTATCGCTTAAAGTAAAAGTTCGTTAATAAATTCGCGAAGTAGTTACGAAGCAGTAAGTCTAACTCAAGTAGCTCGCCGCGAAGTGATCGAAATATTTTTCTCGCGAAACAGTCACGCACTTAAGTCGGCCTTAAGTAGACTGCCGTGTTGTAACAAGAAAGTGAACAAAGAAGAACATTGCAAGTGATACTGTGCTGGGACCTTCCAAGAGCGACATCACCGGAGATCTGTAGATTAAAGGGACCACGTAAGGGTGTTGAGGGAGTACCATAGGAGCCACGCAAGGCAAAAAGGAGCATATTGAACCAACCGACGTGGGATGTTCGCCGCAACTATAGTCTTGTAAGCATAGAAGTTAAGAATAGTGAAACTTAGTTATTAGTGCCATAATTACTAGTATTATTACGTAAACATAACAAGTGTTAATTAATAGAAAAATTATAGAAAGAATAAACAAAATAAGCAATGTAACTAACGAAATATTCAAAAGATTAAAGAACAGTAATTCAAATATACATATAGGATAATTTAGCAGTAAGTAGGTACACAATATAATATAAGATAACTTAAAGAAGAATTAATAAATATTGAATACCGTGCATTGGGCGAAAAAGGGTATAATAAACTCTTACATTTTATCTATAACTGAAATAAACGAAATTAAAAATATATTACGAAAAGAAAATGTTGAACATAATGACTTGGAAGCAGCTTTAGACTTCGAAGAACTTAAGATTGCGAAAAACCCAGATACAATTATTTATATCATAAGCATAACCAATACAACCAAGGAAATATGTAATAGTATTTTGATTAAACCAGTAAAAAAGGAAATGTAACATCTAAAATTGAATACAAGGAAATACTGGAATGTTTAGATAATTAGGTATTAAGTAAGAATGTAAGGATTATAATAGTTTAAGGATATGTAATAATAATAATTTAGTAGATATTAGCAGCAAATTGCACCTTAGTCAACAGCCAACACCTACTCGCGGTTGAAGAAATCTCATTGGGAATCATATTCCTTTACCAATACAACGGATTAGTGACCATCAACAACGAGACAACCCATCTAACAGGCACATTTTTATTAAAGTTTGAAAACGATACAGTCAATATTGGGAACAGAAACTACGTATCCAACACGGTCTCCGAATATAAGCCGTTACCCGCAGTAGCACAGCCAGCAGCCGCCGTCAGAAATGTTGAAGAGTTTCATTCATTAGAAATGCTTAAGGATTTAAATATCGAGAATATTAAAACATACATAGTATTCCTAAGCAAATAGCACCACCCAAGGTATCGCGAACTAGCCAGATACGATTATTCTAAATTAAAGGTCAAACGAGGATGTTCGAATCTAAAGAGGGAAAAGTTAACAACAACCAAATTCCCACTTCGTTCCCACGGATAGCGGACACCCGATACACCACAACGACAATAGCCAACACTCTCCACAATCATGCCGCTGAGCCAGCGTCTGGAGCAAGATGACACCACAGCAAAATCCCGCATTCCATCACATAGCTGCCAGGAAAATTGGGTAATAAGTTTTCAATTTTAGTCTAAGTAGTTCAGTTGTAATTTAGATTTTAATAAAGTAAGATGCTTCTCCTCCAATAAAAAGATTTTTTTAAAGAAAGAAACAAAAGTTTGTTTAATTTATGTATATTCTCCCGTTTGAACACTAATAAATGACTATTTAATGAACTTTCATGTGTTTTGTTCCTAATCAAAGTGAGTAGTGGCTTAAAAAACACCCTTAATATAATATATAATAAAGATAATAAAATGATTATTATCTATGTGCTAAAATTAAAGTAAATTAGGTGCCTTTCATGATTCCTTCCGATTAATATCTTTTGAAACACAACTTAAAAGAATGTCAGTCGTTATCGTTTTTATACTGACGACATAGGTAGTATAATAAACACACCTTTCTTTTACGCTCTCGTATTTGTATTACGTCTTAATTTTCTAATCAAATAAAGAACCCCATTTTTTTCTTTCTCACTGAACAGCTTTAGACTTCAAACCCTTTGAGCATTTAATTATATACTTAATTTTGATTGGAGTTGAGAGTAAAGAATCATTCTTAGGTTCCGAAATTCATTGAAGTGATATCAAATTCCAAAACATCAAGGATTATCTAAGCTCTTGAATGTGCTTCATTATAATGTTAATAAGTAAATGAAGCAGTTCATCGCATGCTTATTCTTAAGAAAAGAGATAAAATACCAGTCTCTATTAGGGTTGTCAGTATACAAGAAAACCAACTTACAGCGCAAGGAGGGGAACTTAATTAAGTACTAAGGCTAATAAACGCGTAAGGATTAAAAATGGAAAATCCACTTCATAGTTTTTTTTCTGTGCCATCAGTGTTGTTCTTATCTCAAACGTTGTTTCTCAACGTAGGCGAAGGTAGGCACATCCATTCATCGTCCGCCTCGTCGTGTCCTATCATTGACTAAGGTGCGATCTTCTTTAATGCTCAACATAATCCCATAGCGCAAAGCCACCAGTCAGGGAAAAGCCGGAACCAAACGGAAGTGTTAATAATTTTGAAAATTGTGCTACTACTGGGTGAAAAATTAATATAAATATTACCATAAATGACGTACCTACATTGTGAGAGTAGGGTTCTAGAGGTAATGAACGACTGTTTTAATGTTTGGCGGATGATGCTATGTAATTCATGGGCCAACGAAATGTAATATGTTATTCAAATATTCGGTAGGCAAATATGCAAACTGATGGAGTTGAACTTCAAAATGTAAGCTTATTATAATTATATGTATGTATGAAGGTATCTAATTCTTAGATACCTATTAATAGACACATTTGAAATCATGTGAAAACTAGGGGCAATTACCTACATAAAAAATGTGTTTTTTTTTTGAATATTTAAAGCAGTGTGCTAAATATATTTAGTTCTTCATGGGGCGCTAGCTGAAATAAAAATAATTGGAGAAAAGATATAGTGCATTGTTGTCGTTGTGTTAGATGGTTGTCTAAGTAATCGAGCCATATTGAAGACAATTTATTCTATTGTGTTCATATTTTAACGAATAAATATAGATTACATATTAGGGTGGAGTGAAAAATGTTTTCTTTGAAATTCAAAAACATACCCCCCGCAAAAGATGCATATAGTTGAATAATACATTTTATGATTTTTTATTTTTTTTTTATTTTCACCGCTAGGGGTCGCGCAACGCATGGGAAAAAATCTTCTTTTTTTTAGTGTATGAGGCGTAATTAAAATTTGAAATGTATCAACAAGTTGAAGAAGGCTCTTTTTATATAATTCTGGTATTTTGTATTTTAGTGTACGGTGTTATTTTACCAACATTTTCTTCTTACTAACATTTCCAAGTTTTTGAAAATATTTAAATTCATACCTATTTTTTTTTATTTTGATGATTTTTTTTCATTAAAAATGTTTCTGAAAGATGTCTATCGTTTTCGTTAGTAAACAAATATTTATCAATTTGATTTCAGTAGAATTACAAAATTCAAACATCTGAAAAAGAATTAGCTATAGTAACGTTTTTTTTTTAAATTAAATTCAAAACCAAAAACATAGAAAAAAACGCTTTGCAACGCAAATCGAAAACATCTCCCTAACGTTGCAAAGGTGGCCGACAGATTTTGGATGTCTGAAAGAGCAACAGCAACAGTTATAACAGCAGTTTTAAAAGATTACAGTATTATCCATGAAATGGATCAATCAAATATTGCTAATAGAAGCAAGGTAAGGAGAGAACGATCCAAATCAAGGAAGCAATTGGCAAATGTATCTATCCGGGAACCGTTAGGGCTATATTTTGACGGTCGCAAGGATTAACAAAAACGGCCAGTGGTAATGTTATTGAAGAGCATATCGTATTGATTGCAGAACCAGACTCCCAGTATCTTGGTCAAATTTCGCCACAAAATGGAAAAGCCGAAACTGTTACAAATAGAATAATTGAGTTTTTTGAAAAAACTGGTATCTCAATACATAATATTAAACTTATTGGGTGCGACGGAACCAATGTTAACACCGGGCTAAGAGGTGGAATTATTCGGCAAATTGAATTAAAAATTCAACGACCATTGCAATGGTCTATTTGCATACTCCATACAAATGAACTACCTTTAAGGCATCTATTTGAGAAGCTTTATGGAAAGACATCTGGACCAAAGGCTCACGTCGGCGATATTGGAAAAGATCTAAAGAATTGTCAAAATGTATCCGTTGCTCATTATCAGCCAGTTCAAATAAACTTACCCGATCTCCCATTGCCTTGTCTGAACTCGGATCAGAAATATTTTTATGAAATATGCAAAGCTATCAGCAATGGTGATCGTGAAGGATCAATTTTTGAATAGAATCCTGGAACAATAGTTCATTCAAGATGGCTTACAACAGCTAACCGCATTTTTCGCGTTTACGTGTCAAAAGAATCCCCAGAAGAGGCATTAAAGCACATAGTCGAGTACATTGCTAAAGTTTATGCTGTAATGTGGTTTGACATAAAATCTCAGCCTTCTTTCGTTTATGGCGCAAAGCATTTTTTTAAAACCATCAAGTTGGTAAGGTATTTGCCAGACGATTTAAAAAAGGTAGTACATGCTGTATTCGCTCGAAACGGATATTTTGGACATTGCGAAAACATTTTGGTAGCCATGTTGTTTGATGATCACCGAAATATTCGAGAACTGGCTTTTCGCCGTATACTTAAGGCAAAGAGCAGCAGTCAATTCAAACATTAATGATGAAGTCGTACGACAATTTCAGCTTCCAAACTTTCGTTTTGAAGCAAATGAATATTTCGAGTTAATAGATTGGTGGCAAGTTGAAATGAGCCGTTTGACTGAACCTCCTTTACTAGTGGATTTTACTCAAGAAGACCTCTGGGACATTGTAAAACAACACGAAACCATGAAGTCAAACCATTTAAAACAGCTACCATGCCACAGCCAAGCAGTTGAAAGAGCAGTTAAGTTGGTGACCGAGGCTTCCCAGACTGTTTTTGGGTTTGAAAACAGAAATGGGCTGATTAAAAATACTTTAATTTCTCGAAAAGAACTGCCAAAATTAGAGACAAAACAAAATTATATATAATATACATATAAATAAAAGTTGAAAAAATTAAATATAAATATTATCGTGTTCTCTTATTGAATCAGATGAATGTGTTAAGGAAACGAAACTTAAACAAAATTGTAGAAACGATACCTTTCCGAACGTTCCAAATTTAAAAAAAAATAAAGAAAAAGGACCCAGTAGTACATGCATCTTTTGGACATGGTTTTCATATTCATTTTTCTTTAGTTCATAAATGGTTGCACGCCCCCTTGTGGTCATTTTAAAAACTAAAACAATCCAAAAATATTACTAAAACTATCCAAAGGAAACTTTTGCAAGAGGTTTTTTTGAGATTTTCAGTCCTGCTTTTTAGTTTTAAATTGCGAAGCGCGACCCCTAGCGGTCATTTTAAAAACTTAAAATATTTTTTTTAATTCATAACAAGACCCACCGAATTTTTTTGGGGGGGTAAGTTTTTCAGATATTTCATTTATTTTAATTTCGTTTTAAATTGCGATAAGCAAACCCTAGCGGTCACTTTAAAAACCAAAAATAAATCTTAAAATTATTAAAATAACGGTATACATCTTTTGCGAGGGGTATGTTTTTCATATTCCCGTTTAATTTTTTCCCCATATAAGATCACTCCATCCTATTTCATATATATCTATATTTGAGATTTCGCTCATTTAATTTTCACTTGAGTATTGTATTGAGTCAAGCAAAATTTTTTTTTTAGTTATGTTAAGCTCATTTAATCAGTTAAAAAATTAATAAATATTTTGTGTTAAGTGAACTTCTATATACTCGTAGGTACCTCAAACCTCAATGCATGAACATTTTTTAACTTTGCGCATATTTTAGGAACCACATTTGCAAGTTTTGCCAGCAGGTTGAAGGGCTTATGTATTTAGTTATCCTAGAACACCCACACCAAACTAAAACATTGACAATATAAAAATTTACGACTTATAATTTTTCAGCGAAATGAAAACTTGATGACTTGTCATATTAACAATCATGGTTTTGATTCTGAAAAATCAATTGACAAAAGTCAAAACTTGCAACTGTCAATCTGATGAAAACAGTTGTCAAATCGAAAACTAAGTTTGTCAGATTGAATATCTGAAATGCAAGTTTAAATTGTTATATTAAAAATTGTAATGTTCAATGTGATTGTTGCAGTTGTCAAATTGATAACTGAGTTTGTAGTACTCGAAAATTCGATATTCAAATGCAAAATGGCTATATTATATTTAGTGGAGTGTCTGGGGGTTTTGACATCAGACTTTTGTTACAGTGAATGAATTTAAATGGTCGAGTGGGGTTTTTCTTTTTTATACTATAAAGTGTAAAGTTTACAAAAAAAATGTTTGTGCTTTTGATTTTTTTATTTTTTTAACAAAAACTTTAAAAAATTAATACTTAAGCATGTAATTTTATTTAAAATATTTTTTTTTCGTATCTATACGTTGAATAATACCTAAATAGACATAAAAGAATATTTTCTTAAAATGTTGGAGCGTATGAAGGGTCATACCTTCCTTCACCTTCTCTGCACTTGTCGCCCTCCAATAAAAGAAATCTCTTTCTAGGGGACTTCTTGTTCAATGATAGAAGTGACTTAGCCAACACTGGCATAAGAAGTCTATCGCGCTTCATAAGAAGCTCATACTGGTTCAACGAGCAGTAAGGGAAATCCCCAGATCTGTATGGTACCGCAATGGACCTTATGTTAGTCTAAGTGTGTTGGCCTTTTGCTGACAGCCACGTCAACCTAACCTAACCTAACCTAAGGGTCATAACGACCTTGGACGGCAGCTGCCTAATGTAATAAATTAATCATTTAATGTATTCAATGGTTTTCTATCACAGTTTTCTAACAATGGATGAATCAAGGACCAGTAGTATAACTAAAGAGTACAGCTGCATTATCTGTGAAAAATTGGGTTCATCTTCCGCCACGCAAATACAGGCGGAGACTCAAATTACGTTCATAGTATCCGTTTTCCGAAGGTTTGACATATCTGGCAAACTGACACAGGCTTCGAATAACTACGATCCTAAGTCGACGGACTGAAAAATGCATCGAGGACTTGTCCTCTCAAAAGTTAAGTGAGTCAACGTGAGACCTGGATGAAGCAGCGTTCTAGCTCAACAAAGTGCTACTAACCTCCTACGATAGTAGTTGTGTTAGTAAAACCAGTATGTATAAACGTAAGGTTTCCTGGTGGAAGGACCAACTTTCTAAGCTCGGGAAGAATGTTAGGAAGCTCTTCATCGAGCCAAATAAATAAAATCGTGGGACCATTACAGGATCGCTCTCACAGAATATAACTCAGAATTTAGAAGAGCGAAACGAGCTACATGGACTAAATGCACCGAAGACATAGAAGACATGCCAGTCGCAATGCGTATCGATAAAGCTCTGGGTAAATAGCATACAAACTGTGTAGGATTACAAAAGAAACAGATGGTACCTACACGACGTAACCCGAGGATACTATAAGAAACTTACTTCAGGTTCACTTTCCAGGCTCATCTATCCGTGCTACACATGATAACTAAAACGCCACAGACCGCAAGGCCTTTGTAGCCAGTAGAGTCAACAGTTTGTTTTTTCCCGCAAATTAAAGATTTGAACTCATTGAAGTTCAATTTCTTTGTAAGAGGAACAGCCAAAAAAGCAAGTGTTCTTTTGTCATCATTACCTCCTATATCTGATGTAGCGTTTGAACACCTAAAAAGAGTACCTATATCTACAAATCCAGTTATGGTTAGGAAATGTACGAGGGCGGGTCAATAAGTCCGTGACTTTTGGAATAAAACACAGATTTTTTGATAAAAAAATAATTTTATTTTTCAACGTAGTCTCCCTTGAGCTGTATAAACTTTGTCCAACGCTTCTTCAATTTTGTTATCCCTTCCAAAAAAAATGATTTGTCGAGGTCCTCAAAATAGGCCTTTATTTGCGAGATGACTTCATCATTGGAGTCAAATCTTTTTCCACCAAGCCATTTCTTCAGGTTTGGGAACAAGAAGTAGTCGCTCGGAGCCAAATCTGGAGAATAGGGTGGATGAGGGAGCAATTCATAGCCCAATTCATGGTTTTTTGCCATGGCAACTGCACATGTGTGCACCCTTGCATTGTCTTGGTGGAAAAGAACTTTTTTCTTGGCCAAATGAGGTCGGTTTTTTTTCAAATCGTCATTGAATCGGTCCAATAAGTTGGCATAATATTCCCCATTGATTGTTCTTCCCTTTTGAAGGTAGTCAATGTGGATTATCCCGCGTGCATCCCAAAAAACAGTCGCCATAACTTTATTGGCTGACAAACCCACCTTGGCCTTCTTTGGCGCCGATTCACCCTTAGAAACCCACTGTTTTGACTGTTGTTTGGTCTCTGGTGTGTTGTGATGGATCCATGTTTGGTCCACGGTTACAAAACGGCGCAAAAACTCCTCCATATTGCGATTAAACAACGCCAAACCTTCCTGTGAAGTTGTTACACGATTGCGTTTGTGGTCGACTGTGAGCAAACGCGGCACCCATCTTGCGGAAAGCTTTCTCATGCCCAAGTGATCATTCAAAATTGAAACCACTGAGCCATTCGAGATCCCTACGGCTTCCAGAATCTCTCGCACTTTCAATCTTCGGTCGGCCAACACCATATCGTGAATTTTTTCGATTGTTTCGGGTGTAGAGACCTCAACTGGGCGTCCAGGACGTTCGGCATCTTCAGTGCTTGTACGGCCACAACGAAATTCAGTAAACCACTTTTTTACCATTGAAATCGATGGTGCAGAGTCCCCATAGTATTTTTCAAGCTTAGCCTTGGTCTCGGTAATGGTTTTTTTTCGCAAGAAATAATGCTTACTAAGCACACGAAATTCACTTTTTTCCATTTTCTCCTCAAATTAGTGAGTAGTCTGATAAAAATAGCTGTCAAACACAAACTAACTGACGCAGCAAGTTTAAATTTTGACAGGAGTCAACTGACAGATGCCTGTTGACAGGAGCAGTGTTCCCGTTTCAGTAAAGAGGTCAGAAATTCAAAAAGTCACGGACTTATTGACCCGCCCTCGTAGATATTGAAAACGTAGACATTGAAAATTGGGGCTGGAAGTATTTTAATAACATGCTTATCCCCATTACAATGAATCAATCACCAGCTCCAGATAATTTATTGCAAAATGTTGTTTTGTAGCTGCAAAAAGGGTTGTGGAGCTGCTTGTGGATGTCGAAAGAGTTGCTTTTACTGCAGTGTAGCATGTCTACAGTGCAGCGAAAATACTTGTTTTGATACTCCGCTCTATATCCATACTAATAATTATAAATGCGAAAGTAACTCTGTCTGTCTGTCTGTCTGTCTCGCTTTAACGCCAAAACTACTGAACCGATTTAAATGAAATTGGTACACAGATAGTCTGGAGCCTGAGAATGGACATAGGCTTTTTACCGGATGAAAATGATTCATCCGCTGTCCAGAAGCGGAGATCTAAGCTGATATCTAAGAAAAGTTGTAACTCTCGAATACCTTCTAGCTCCTAGCTTTTGAATGAGTCATCCAAATGAAATAGTATATTTTTTATATAAAGTTCAATTATGTACAAAGATTTTAAAATATAAATAATAATCTTTGTAAGTTATCCTGAAGTTGAACAATAAGAATTAAACTAAAAATTTTATACAATTCAAAAAAGTAAAATGTTCGATTGAAGCTAGATCGTTGGATTTTCCCAGCGCTCCGTGGAGGAAAATTTGTGTGTGTGTGCGGCAGAAATCTGTTTCTCTCGCTGTACCTTTTGTGCTTTCTTTCTTTTTTTAAGTGATACATGTCTAGCGATTAAGCAAATCTGGCCTAAGCTGGATCTGCGACGCTCTTTGAGTTTGATCTCACTCAATAGACTGCACATTGGCTCTGTCATATGTGTCATCACAGGACACTGTCTAATAGGCAGGTACGCATCAAGGCTTGGCGTTTACTCAAATGACTTCTGCAGAAGCTGCAGGGATGAGGAGGAGGAGGAGACTACGTCGCATCTCCTATGCACATGTCCTGCACTCTCCCATAAAAGAAATCTCTACCTAGGAGCCTTCTTCGTCAACGAACTCAGTGACTTAGCTAACACAGATGTTAGAAGTCTATCGCGCTTCATTAGAAGCTCCAAATGGTTTTTGGTTTTAGCGAGTAGGGGTCGAAACTCCCGATCCATGTGGCATCACAACGGACCTCATTGGTCTAAGTGTGTTGGCTTTCTGCTAGCAGCCACTTCAACCTAACCTAACCTATGCACCTTTTGTAGTTGGTGTTGTTTTTTTTTTGTGGCGCATGGGATTGAGAAAGATAGGGTATGAAATGTAATTCAGATTGAGTATATCCATATAATGAGTACTAGGGACACTGTCGACGTTTTCTTTATCAGTTTTTATCAGCAAGTATTTTGTTTTAAATTTGAGAAGTGCCAGGTCAGCTAGTGAATATATAAATTAACTTAATTTTGGTGTAGAAAAATGTTCTACAGCCTAATATTATCAGGTATTGTATCATTTTAAACTATCAAAATTATAAATATTTCATTATTTTTTTTTAATCGAGATCACAATTTTTTAATAGGTAAACTTTTTTGTATATATTATATGCTAAGCATTCCACTTTGAATTATAAAATTTCATTCACTGTAACGGAAATCCGAGGTTATCATGTTTTGAACGCCCCAAACACTCCACTATATTCAATTTGATTATACCAATTGTCAAATTATTAGCTTAGATTTTTTAACTGAAAGAGTCAATTGTCAAAGTAATAAATGCAATTATAGTATTGATAATAGGATAAATTGAATGTTTTCAATTCATTTATTTATATGCATTCATCATATTGACAATTGAAACTTTAATTTTTACAACTAGTCATGAATCATTTGCCTGTAAATGTAATCGTTACCAAGTTTAAATTTATACATCTATTCAGCATATTCAGTCAGCTGCATTCGCCAAATATCCACCCTGAAATATTGACATCCTAAAAAATTATTTTTAAGAAAGAACAACTCACTTTTAAGCCACATATTAATTCACTAGACATCAATTGTTTCTTTAATATATTTTTGTTTATTTAGAGAAAAAGTTTGAACATGCTGGCGGTATTAAATGTTGGCCAAAAAACGTGTATTGTTTTCTTACGTGTTTTTAAGGAATGAAATGTGGTATTCATCCTGCTGCGTTGTTTCACGTTCTAAAACAAAGGTCATTATCGTAACTCTTACGAAGCTTTTCTTACCGGAATTCTTTTCGATTTGTATGGTGCTTTGTTAGACTAGGTATGGTATACGCTGTTCAGTACATAGAGCACAGCATCACCTTAAAAAATTAAAGAAACAAATCTAACATAAAAGTCTTCAAACCACCACAAAATTTACGTTTGTCGAAGTTCTGGTCACCTTTATTTGTCAATTTTTATACCGCAATAAAAAAATATAAATAACTGTTTCATATACCTTGTTATACTATTTATAGTTAATTTTAATGGAAGTATTAAATATTGGCAACCGGAATCGTCAATATGATGACCGTCGTTTTCAATGTGTTTAATTCTTAAATGCAATCATCATACAAAGCAAAACTATTGTCATATTATGATCATAATGCTAACCGCAATTGTCAATTTCAAAACGCGATCATCATATTGACAACCAAATTTTCCAAACTGATTACAGAGTTTTTGATTTGTTAACAAAAAAATGTGATATCATCGTAATGACAAACACAATATTTAAATTGACTACTGGAGTTATTAATTTGACAATTCCTATTTTTAAAATTATTCATTGGAATTAAAATATATTTAATTTTAGTCCAAAAGTTAAGAAAAATATTGCAATTATCATAAAAGAACCTTAAAATTCTGAAAAAACGCAGGTTAAACTTAAATTTCTAAAACTATTAAGGTAAAAATAAAAATTCAATAATACTGAAAATACCACAAAATGCGATAATCACAAACCATATCACAAAAAATATGAATTTTGAGAGCTACTGTTAATTTTTTTGCCGGCTCACGTGTTTGTCCCACACGTCGCAGTGGTCCAACGCTTGACACTTGCGGCACGTTTTTTTTTATTTTATTTTTCTGTCTCTATCAGTGATTCAAATAATAATAAAAATTAATTGCTTCTATCTGGGATCGATCCCGCATTCATGGTGTACGAGCTCACTACCCGTTCCACTTTATATCGCTGTGAATTCGCTTGTATGGCTTCCGTCGAGAGTTGAGGAGCGGAGCGACTGGATTTTCTTTATAAACATACAATAGTGCGACATATTAATGCAAATTGCAAAAGAGTACAAATTTCATATAATTAATAAAAAAAGATTTATTTTATTTCAACACAAACCACATCCTAATTTGGATTTCACTCGCATGCACTGATTGATGTATAAATACAAAATGTGACTTGTAACACGCCTATGTATTATGAAAACAAGTTTCACACGCACATTTTCTTTTTTATAATTTGCTTACGCTAATGCGGTTTTTCTGTAAATGTATTTGTATTGTATTGTATGTGCAGTGGGGTCATCAGTAGATGACAAGCACTTAGACCTATTGGTCCATTGTACTTCAGCATAGCTGCCCGCTCGCTGCTTATTGGCGATAAGTAAGATTCAGTGAGGGAGAACCTGCCAGTAGCCTTGGCAAAGCGAAGAATATTTGCAAGTTCAATTTCCCCCATCTCATCTTCGTTAACGAATTGTTTGCCTATAGTGGTGAGCCTGGTTCTGGCGAAAGCCGGACATTCACAGATGAAGTGAGATGCCGTTTCATCCGCCTCCATGCAGCACTCACATAGGCCCGAGCTCCTAATGTGAATGGTTTTGAGGTGCTCGTTAAGAGGACTGAAACCGGTGACGAGACCAATCAAGGATCTCAAGTCTTTCCGGTTTAGTCCAAGCAAAAACTGAGCTCTGCTGATTTTTGGACCGTCCACTAGCTTCTTCGAATACCTGCATGAGACCAGGTCATGCCAGTATTCGGAATATTGTTGGCGTAGAGCCGAATCCATTTCACGTTTGTGGACGGATGAGCAGCATCCTATGGATGGTTGTGGGCCAATGAAGGCTGTTGAAGAGCCCTTCCTGGCCAGAGCATCCGCTCTTTCATTACCCTCGATACCTGTGTGCCCAGGAACCCAGGCTAGTGATACCGAGTTACATCTTCCCAGACGGTTAAGCCTAACCATGGTTTCCTCAACTATTTTTGAGTTGAGAGAGCCAGCCGAACAGGCTTTGATAGCGGCTTGGCTATCTGAGCAGATGTATAAGGTTTTACCCTTAATCTTTCTCCTTAACAGGATATTGGCGGCAGTGGCAATCGCAAAGATTTCTGCCTGAAAAACAGTTGCTTGTCTACCCAAGGCTGCAGATAGATTTATCCGACAGTCTCTAGAGTAGACCCCGGCTCCGGAGATACCGTCAATAAGTGAGCCATCAGTATAGACGATGACATCACCCGGCCTAAAGCCATTCCACCCCTCACAGTTCCATTCCTGCCGTTCAGGAAGCATGACTTGAAAACGGCGCACAAAGACTTGCTTCATGCACACAGTGTCAAGTGCTCCTCCCCGATGGCCAGGTAGGCTGTCATAGAGAGCTCTGTACCTAGCACCTCTGGCCCCATCGCCGAGATTGACCTGCCGTCCAAGTACTACACACATACGGTAGAGTAATTTTCTGGCCTCACTCTCAGCAAGAAACTGCTGAGAAGGGAGGTAAACAGAGCAACACTTCCATAGCAGCAGTGGGAGTTCCTCTCATCGCACCTGTAATGCATAAGCACGCAAGGTGCTGTAGCTTCGACAGTTGAGGTTTGAGGATGTGAGCTCTAGCCCACCATACAATCGCACCATACATAAGGTATGGCCTAACAATGCACGTGTAAATCCAGTGAACCAGCCTGGGACTAAGTCCCCAGGTTCTGCTGAACATCCTACGGCAGTGCCAGAGAATGTTAGTTGCCTTCGAAATCCTAGCAACCAAATGTTCAGAAAAGTTAAGCTTTGGATCTGGAACAATACCCAGATACTTAACCTTGCTTGATAGCTTTAGTTGAGTGCCCTGGAAGTAAGGCCACCTCACTTGAGGTATTGCCCTTCTACTCGTGAACAGCATCATCTCAGTCTTCGCGGGGTTGACTGACAGAGCTTGCTCGCGGCACCAACTCCCAACACTATTGAGCGCTGTTTCCATCCGCTCACAAAGAGTTGGTAAACTCCTGCCGCTGACAATAATGCACACATCGTCAGCGTACCCAATAACAGGGTGACCTTCCCCATCAAGTCTTCTCAACAAGGAGTCGACCAACAGGTTCCACAATGTAGTGGAAAGTACACCGCCCTGCGCAAAGCCTTTGACAGCGCGCACAGTTCTGACACAGCCGCCAACAGCAGCTGTAATTTCTCTGCTCCTAAGCATTTCCAGCCTGGGGGGGTAGGTCCCCTACCAGGCGCGTCCCTGGGTGGCGGATAAGGGGATGCCCCGGTACGATGAAGTGTTTCACAGTTTCACAGTGATTCGTGATCCGGGGTAATGAGGTAATAGCAGTGAAGATGACAAGAATCCCACTGTAAGACCCATCGTGGACCAAAACCAACTCTGGGTTAGAGTGTTTAGTGGGAGTAAACCCCAGAAAATCACATCCCACCCTGTCTTTCCCATCCTTTCCTCCCTCCTCCATTCCTTCTTCACCCTGGGCTGGATTAAGGTGTGAACCGTACCGTGCCGAGAATCAGCCTGGCTGAGGGCCCAGGGAAAACAAAAATAGCTCAGTCGCAAGCGGTGTATCCAGAAAAACTGGCACACTCTGGATCAGCTTGCCTTGTCCGTACATGCGGGGCTCTGTGCGGATGGACCACCCCTTCCCTAGCTACTCGTGGGATCCAAATCTTAAAATGCAACAAAACAACCAAAATATTGAAAAAACACAAAAAACAAAAAAAATCCAAAAAAAAGAAAATTCTGAGGCCGGACCTCAACAAAAACCGAATACAGCTGGCACCGCCAGCAGCTCCAAAAGCACTACACGTGTGGAGGAGCACCTGCAGAACCTCTGCATTGAAGACGCTACAAGCGAGTGTTCGATGCTCTCTGACGAGCTGAACGACACGACACCGTCGTGCAGTTCAGCTCCTCCAACTCTTCCCAAGCTCTCTGGCCATGAGAAGAAGTCGCTAAGTCGAGAGACCTCAGCGGCTTTCCGTATCCTAGACCGACTAGGCAAAAAGCCGGAAAAGGATTGGAGCCAGCAGGAGCGGGAATCCCACACCTGGGCAACCGACACGGCTAATCAGTTCAACGAAGCTGCAGCCTCTACGGCATTTCAAAACCGGGCGCCCAGGTACCCATGGCGTACGACGCCCCCCCTCTAGTGGCAAACGCCACCCCTCCACCCGGGACCCACACCAACCCACCATTCGTGGCATTAGTCACCCCACCACTCAAGGAGCGAATCCCTCTCATCGGAAGAGGAGCACCCAAGCTAAAGACTCAACGAGTCGCAATGGTTCAACGAACCAAGCTGGGAGCCGATCCGTCGTTGCGACAGGAACTGCGCCCAAACGGCGTAGATCCGTAGACGAAGAGTCCAACGCCTCAAAGAAGACCAAGAGCTCAACGAGCTCCAAACCCTTCTCTGAGACGGTCAAGGATAGCCTCGTCGTTGCGATAGTGGATCTGTCTGACGATGAAGGGAGAATCTCATACGAGAAATGGAGGCTCATTGAAGGCAGAGTGATGAACTGCCTTTGCGAGCGTATCATCACCCATCCCAACTCACCTCCCACCTTTAAGGACGCTGGATGGCACCAGGGCTACGTGAAGCTGCTAGCCTGTGACGACCAAACTTCGGTCGATTTCATCACCACCGCCATTGCAGGTATTGGTGAAATCTGGCCAGGTGCTAAGCTTAAGGCGGTGGACCGGAGCAAAATCCCCCACAGGCCAAGAGCTAGAATCTGGGTTCCAACTGAACCCAGCGAGCCAGCCAAACTACATGGTCTAGTCAAGTACCAAAATCCGGATCTTCCAGTTAAAGACTGGAAGTTTATCGAAGAGACACCGAGCTCCAAGAAACCGGAAGGAGCGAAGAAAACTGGCCGTTCGCTGGTCGTTTCGCTCACCACTGAGTCTCTCCCCTTGCTCCGGGCTAAGGACTTTAAGATCCGATGCGGTCTTAAAGAGGTGGAAGTAAGACTCTTTGCTTCGGACCGCAACACCGTTGCTGGCCGCTCTGAATCGGCGACACCCGCGACACCCGCCTCCCCCCGCGACCAGATCCCCGATGATGATCCATCATCGCCAGAGAACCTGGACGCTACCGTTGTGGAGAGGTCTGTATCAGTTAGCAATGATGCTGAAACTGATACAGATTAACCTCCATCACTCCACCTTAGCATCCGCTAACCTACTACTCCGCCTCAATGAAGGAGGCTTCGACATCGCCCTCATCCAAGAACCTTGGATTAGAAATGACATCGTCATGGGACTGAGGGACCCACACTACACGCTATACCACACCAAGAACGCAGGTAACATTCGAGCTTGCATTCTCGCTAGATCTACACTAAACTTAACCTTTCTTCCTCACCGTAGCACGAATGACCTGGCAGTAACACTGCTAAAATCTGCAGAAGCCCACATCTGGCTAGCTTCAGGATACCTACCCTACGATGACCCCAACTCAGCTCCATCAGAGGGAGTGAGAGTAGTGGTAGAAGAAGCCAGGAAGAGAGGAGAAGAAATTTTGCTGGGATGCGACACAAATGCGCATCACGAATTATGGGGTAGTACCGACACTAACCCCCGAGGTGAGTCCCTATTTGAATTCTTAGTAGGCACCGACCTAATAGTGTGCAATAGGGGACATAGTCCCACCTTTATAACCAGAACCCGACAAGAGGTACTAGATGTTACCTTCGCCTCTATTAACTAGTACCCTGCGATTTCTAAGTGGACTGTATCTGACAGCCACTCCTTTTCCGCTCACCGCTATCTGGAATATGAACTAGAAATACGCCATAACACCTCACCAGCAATTTTTCGCAATCGTCGAAGAACTGACTGGTGTAAACACAATGAAATCCTCTCTGCTGAACTGTCCAATCGTGTGCCTAAGACTCCAGAAACACAATTGGAACTAGATGAGCTTAACGCTGTTCTAACTTCCGCCTTAAACGTAGCTTTCGACGAATCCTGTCCAATTACTACGAGGAAGGCAGACAATCGTCCACCGTGGTGGAATGCAGCACTTAACAAGCTTCGCCACACAAGCAGGAAGCAATTCAACAAAGCCAAAACAACGAGGCTACCTCTGGACTGGGATATCTACAAAGCAAGCCTTAAGAGCTTCAAAGCGGAAGTTCGTAAGGCCAGGCGTAGATCCTGGCGCAGTTTCTGTCAGAGTATTGACAATACGTCTCAATCCTCTAGGCTACGCAAAGTCCTTTCCAAAAACCCAACCATACCAAGTGTCCTCATGAATCCCAACGGATCATGGACAGAATCAGATGAAGCATCGCTTGGTCTGCTTATGGACACCCAATTCCCCGGCTGCACGCCTATACCTAGCGAAAACCCTGCCCTGGTAAACGCTGCACGCCTACCATCACCTCCGGACCTCATAAGCGAGGAAAAACTGAAATGGGCAGTGAACAGCTTTGAGCCATTCAAGTCCCCGGGGCCAGACGGCATCTTTCCGGCGCAAATTCAAGCGGGCCTCAGCATAACGGGGCAGCACCTGTCCCGTATTATGAGGGGCTGCTTGATGCTAGGAACAATGCCGGCCGCCTGGACTGAAGTAAGAGTGGTATTCATAGCCAAGGCAGGAAAAACATCGCACACTTCCCCGAAGGACCTTAGACCCATAAGCCTAACATCCTTCCTCCTCAAGATTCTAGAAAGAATTCTAGATCTTCACATCAAGGCCACCATTGAAAGCAACTTGCTATCCACATCACAACACGCTTACCAAAAAGGTAAATCTGTTGAAACGGCCCTGCACTCCATCGTCTACCACGTCGAAAAATCCCTATCTATCAAAGAACTTGCCTTAGTGACATTTCTCGACATAGAGGGAGCTTTCAACAACGTTGAAACCTATTCGATTACCAACGCCCTACGCGGGCTCAACATCGACGACTCAATCTGCTGCTTTGTGGAATACATGCTCAAAAGCAGGGTAATAACCGCATCCTTCGGAAGTAGCACTGTCAAACGACGTGCACACAGGGGCACTCCCCAAGGGGGAGTATTGTCTCCGCTACTGTGGAACCTAGTGCTCAACGAAGCCCTTCTGAACATTGAACACACTGGATGTAAAGTTATCGCCTATGCAGACGATGTCGCAATACTTGTAACAGGCAAATACCCGCAGACGCTGGCCGATGTCATGCAATCTGCTATCAACATACTGACAGGTTGGACCGAAAGATGCGGCCTGTCCGTCAATCCAACAAAGACTGAGCTGGTCCTGTTCACACGAAGACATAAACTCCCTGAGTTCACCACCCCGAAGATTAGAGGCACTCCTCTGGCACTCTCAAATAGCGCTAGCTATTTAGGCCTGAAGCTTGATCGCAAGCTACTTTGGAGGGAAAATGTAGTCGAACGTGCCAGGAAATCCCTAGCTGCTCTTTACATTTGCAAAAAGGCGGTAGGCTCCACGTGGGGCCTACAACCAAAAATTAAGCACTGGTTATACATGTCGGTAGTTAAACCGATTCTCTTCTATGGAGTACTGGTCTGGTGGCCCGCCTTGGAGAAGAAGTCCAACCTAACCTTGCTGGACAAAACTCAACGAGTTGCATGCCTCAGCATCACCGGTGCGCTGAGAACCTCTCCCACTGCGGCGCTCCAAGCCATGCTCCACCTTCTTCCGACCGACATCGTCGGCAAACAATTGGCTGCCAGCTCAGCAATAAGACTGAGAAGCTCCAAACAATGGAAAGAGCAACACACTGGACATGCCAATGTACTATCGATGTATCGACATCTCCCTAAGGTCACCGACCACCTGCCCACTGAATACAACTTCAACCTGGGCTACAAACATCTAATCCCAGACAGAACCGAGTGGACACAACGTCATGTCCTACACCACGAATCGCTGTCAATTTTTACGGATGGGTCCAAAACGGAGGACGGAGTCGGTGCCGGAGTCTTCTCTGAAGACCTGGACATTCACCTCTCCTTTAACCTTCCAGAACACTGCAGCGTTTTTCAGGCCGAAGTCACCGCCGTCCGCCAAGCCGCTGCCTGGCTGTCGGTTAATACGATATCGAAATCAGATATTGTAATATACATCGACTGTCAGGCGGCCATCAAATCCCTTGCATCCAGCACTACAAGATCCAAGGCAGTGAAAGACTGCCGTGCATCTCTTAACGAGATAGCCGGTCAGTATAGCCTCACCCTTTGCTGGGTGCCGGGTCACTGTGACATACCAGGGAATTGTGAAGCTGACGAACTGGCCCGACGAGGCTCTTCTGGTTTAAATAGCATAAGCGTCACCGACATCGAGGCGCCAACGTCTTATGCTAAAAACCTCATAGACACCAATGCGGTGAACGAAGCCAACCGTCGTTGGCACCAACTCGACCAGTGCAACACCGCAAGGCTACTCTGGCCGACATTTAACAAATCCAGGTCCATCGGACTTCTGAGGCATAAGAGAGGAACCCTTTCGAAATTAGTAAATGCCCTCACCGGGCACTGTGCTATAGGAAGACATGCCCAAAGGCTGGGCATCCCCTACAATGACTTCTGTAGAAGCTGTAGGGACGAGGAAGAAGAGGAGACCATCAGTCACTTCCTTTGCACGTGTCCTGCACTCGCCAATATTAGGAAGGCTACATTGGGTGAATACCTTTTCAATGATCTAAACGATCTTAACAACGCCTGCACAGCAAGGATTAGCTCCTTCATTCAGAGGAGCAAATGGTTCCCTGAGTAAGAGGGTGACCCACCCACCTTACACATCGGCAGCACAATGGACCTACTTCTGGTCTAAGTGCATCCTCACCGAGGGCCGTTTTCAACCAACCAACCAACCAAGCATTTCCAGGATCCATTCCACAGTTGTAGAATCGACGCCTTTCAGTGTTAAGGCAGACTCAATTCTGCAAAAGGTGGGATTGTCAAAGGCACCCTCAATATCCATGAAGACAGCAAGAGCATAGTTCTTGCGGTCGAGCGCCCTACGCACTCTGGCCTTTAGATCCGTTAATGCCGTCTCAGTGAACTTGCCTTTTTGATAGGCGTGTTGGCTGTCATGAACACCCAGCGAAGCTGGAATACTCTTAAGCCGTACGTCAATCAGTTTTTCAAGGCCCTTTAGCAGAAATGATGAAAGGCTAATAGTCCTGAAGCTTTTGGGAAGATCATAGGCGGCCTTTCCCGGTTTTGGAATGAAAACCGCCCTAGCTCTTCTCCAGACTAAAGGAATATGTCGCAGAGCAACGCTAGCTCTGTAGATTCTAGTTAGCAGTGTGAGCAAAATCTCGATACCCTTTTGCAAGAGTATGGGGTATATGCCATCAGGTCCAGGAGCTTTGAAAGGAGAAAAGGACAGGATAATAGCTCTCGCCCTCTCTCTCGTAACAATGCTCGCCGCGACCCGCCACTGCTCAGTGGTAGTTCTGCCTTTGTTTGGCCACACGCAACTATCCACGGCTTTGCAGGCAGGAAAGTGCGTGTCCATTAGCAGTTGAAGTGCCTCCTCATTGGAGTTGGTCGAGGTGCCATCAGGCTTCCGAAGGACGTCAAGCCTGGCTCCCGGATCAGCTGAGAGGACTCTCTGCAATCTCGAAACCGCGCTAACATCCTTCAGTTCTCCACAGAACCTCTGCCAAGATACCTTCTTAGCGCTCTTAATTTGCCTCTTGTACTCCTTCTGCGCATCCGCATGAGAAGACCAATCGGCTGCCAGGTTAGACTTCCTGGCCCTGTTAAACAGCCTCCCCACTCTTTTCCTGAGAAGGGATAGCTTAGCGTTCCACCATCGGGTTGGTTTCGTACCGCCAACCTCCTTCTCCGGGCAAGCAGTATGAAAGGCCGTAATAATACCGCTGTGTAGCGTGTCGGTCGCCTTATCCAAGTCATCGCTACTAAGGATCCTGATAGGCAGGGAACCTATCTGACCCCGCAACTCCGTGGAATAGACGTCCCAGTCAGTGCGTCGCACATTCCTGATTTTGCTTCTGATCGGTCGATCTGCACTTAGCTTAAAAATAACATACCGATGATCAGATGCAGTTTCTTCCCTTGAAACCCTCCAGCTCGAAACGATGCCAGATGCAGCAGCGGTTGCTACTGTCACATCAATAACTTGCCGCCTCAGCCGAGTGACAAAGGTTGGCTCATTACCAGTGTTCAGTAGGGTTTAGTTTAGTAGGGATTCACCCCTGCTATTTGAGTCAGTACTACCCCAAACGCGATGATGCGCGTTCGCGTCCATACCAACGATCAAATGCTTGTTACCTCGTCGGGCATGCTCGACAAGCCTTACCAGTTCCACCATTGGAGGTGGAGCCAGTGAGTCGCTTAAGATACATTTTAATAGTTGTACAGTCTCGAGAACTGAACTCAGGCATAAGACTAGCATCTAAGCCCTTTGCTACAAAGATTCACGTGCGAGTATTAACAATCCCAGGCTTTACAAAAATTGCTCCTGGTACACCCGAGATGCCAGTTACCGCCCCCTTATACAGATAAGGTTCCTGTATGAGGCACACCTCTGTATGCAGTTTTTCAAGACGACGACACAATGTAGGTGAAGCCGCCTTGAAATGTTGCAAGTTGATTTGAAAGACCTCCAGTGATGAGCTAGCCATATAGCTAATTACCACTGGAAGTTCCAGCCTTCTCTCCCCTCTTTTCTGGCCTGAAGAACAGGCGACCAGTGAGGAAAAAAGGCCGGTAAGAGCACTTCCCAAGCATCTTCGCCGAATCGTCATCAACACCAAAAGTATACATAAAAGTGATAGACCCTCCACTTATCGGTGGATAGACCCGGGTTTTGACCCTTGAGAAGATCGATGATTTCCTTAGTCTCCAGATCAGTTTCTGGGACAAAGACCTTCATCTTGGTATATCCCACTAGCTCTGACGGGTGAAGACAGATAAGGTCACTCCCGTCAAGCTTAGGGAAAATCCGAGCAAGATCAGCTCTGACCCACGCATTCGTGGCTTCACTGTAAATGTAACAGTACCCTTATAGTTTTAAGAACACATCGCAAGCATTAGTTGTTTAACAGCAAGCAGCACCTAACAATGGCGTATTTTATTGCATGCTTTTAGGTGCTACTTACTATAAGAACGAATAGAGAGATAGAAAAGAATTGTGTGGTGCACTTGTATGGTTTTTCTCCACTGCTGGTGGCTAAGTTGCTTAGGGAGATCAAATATTCATGTACTAGATCGCCGCCATCATAATAGTGCCATAGTTCGTAATGCCATCAATGTACATAATCCATATCCAAACACAAACCCTATATAATTCATACCAATTCTAAAGCTCCTCAAGAGCTTTATTTTATGCCTACCTATTCCATAGCCTTAGACGAGCTTCATTACATTTCGCAGCAGTCACACACTCTCAGTATGAATTAGATTTTCCCATTAACGTGGAAGGTATTGAAGCGCTCTGTACTTCTAGTGATATGAGATACCAGGCACTTGACAATGCCAGGTGCTGTTCTCGACAGAATCAAAGGCACTTGTCTATATGGCATTCCACACTGAAATTTTGTAGCAAATACGAGGTTTGTATTTAATTAAATTGCATTTGCTTACGGATGCATTGTCAGGTATTTTTGTTCTCCTGATATTTGTATAATTAGGCTAAGTTCTTTAGAATAAATAAACTATTAAGCAATCAGACTTTTTCTCGTTATCCTGTTTTGGAGTTATATCTCTTTCGCCGAATTGAGGGTAACATTTGAATCTTAGCGGTAGCAATTGGATATCGGAACCTACTTCGAAATTATCGGTATTCGGAGCCCAATTATTTCGTCGGTATTTGATTTTTGAATTCCCACTGTTGCGATTTGTCAGATTTCGGAACCCACTTGCTTCCGTTATAGAAATGAAATGTTGTTTACCCGAAATTGCATATAGAAATTGCCTGAATACAGTCCGCATATATATTAGAATTCCTCGTGAAACATCATGTCTATGTCTGAAAATAATATAAAAATATGATCGACGGTCAAACAATGGCTTTAACCACACACCCAAATACACCTAACTACCAAAGGCGACAGCAAGGCAAAAGTAACCAAATCCAAAGCTAACAAAAGCTCCTGAGAAGTACTCAAAAAAACTTGAAAAAGTATTGAAAAATGTATTATATATTATAATCGCCTAAAAATTATTAAATCAAGTTTGAAAGGCCTTAACAAGGCTTACACAAGGTCCCACACATTTTTCAATAAACCAAGATATATTGTTAAACAATCTATGTTTATACCCTATACTAAGGGTATATTAATTTTGACGCATAGTTTGTAACGTACCTTAATATTGCCCGTAGACTCCTAAAAGTTACTATATTTCCCAAGCAACAATTTGTAACCTCAGTTAGAGAAAGACTGAGGTCATAAACAAACCTAAATTAACTCTGGGCATAACATGGTAAGAAATCAGTTATTTAAATACTGTTAGTTAATTTACGGTAGAAATAAAGCTAAATATTAATTTAGGTTTGACTTGGGGTAAAATGTTCTCTCATTCTTACTTTGAAGTTGACTTGGAGTAAGATTTTTTCTCAATCAGAACTTTTTTAAAAAATTCGGGTTGAAAAAATTCATTTTACAACTGTGAGGTGAAATGTTCGATATTTGCTGACCATTTTCTAACAAGTCCATCATTTTAATGGTTTCAAAACAACCTATCTATGACCTAGGTCTAATTAAGGTACTTTTCCAACTCATTCCTTATTTCAATGTTTTGGAATAAGTTTTTTATTAACTATTTTTTAAAACTTATTGTTATTTTGTTGGTTGAGAACTAACCAAAACTAATCTTCAGTTGTTAATTGGTTGTATATCAACCAAATCCAAATTAAAGCTTTGAATAAGTCAATAAATTATTCTTATTCAACATAGAGTAGTATTTATTGGTTAAAAATCAACCAAATCTAAATGCACGTTTTTAATGAGTCCTTAAATTACAATTTTTTATTACAGAGTATTTTTATTGGTTAAAAATTTACCAAACGCAGATACAAGTTAAAAATTATACTGTTTATAAGCGCAGAGCAATATTTTTGGTTAAAGAACAACGAAATACAAACATATGTTTGGAATAAGTGTTAGAATTATCTTCTGTAAACGAAATCCAGACACACGTTTGGAATAAATCAGAAAATTATGCTTTTTCAAAAAAAAAGCGTTATTTATTGGTTGGAAATCGATAGCATGTAAGCCTCAGTTATAAATTACTTTTATTTGAACCAATCTACAACTCCAGTAATATTTCACCTCAATTCAAACTACTATTCTCAACACAACCCTTCAGACACACGCCCATCTAGCTGTCGCATCCAATGCAAAACTGTGTAGGTATCTATCATCATCATTTAATTATTGTGCTTTGCATTGTGCGGAAAGTTTGGCGAGTGTCAAAAATATTTTAATTAGTATCTATATCTAAGAATAGATAAATAAATTAGGAAAATAATGAACAAAAATTAAAAAACCGATTTTAAAATATTAATTCAGATCATCGTCAGCTCTTAAAATCATTAAATTATAACGTGCTTTGTGGGGTGAGTCAAGTTTTTTTTAAAAAGTTTTGATTTGCTTATTATTGCGTGAGTATGATATTTATCTATAAAAATGTACCTAGCTATATAATTTCTCAACTAAATGCATTTGTTTTGCTTGTTGGCATATTCTGACCGTGCCATTTTTCGCTCTGTGTTTGTCATATATCATATATATAGACAAACATCATTTTTTATTGAGTTTTGAGTTCCATTTTAAGTTTGGAATAATAAAGAATAATTAACCGGTTGGCTGGCATTATTTGTCGGTGTAATGTTATAATAAGCAAACAATAACTTCTTTTTGACTGTAATCAAACCTTAGACGCCATCAACTCACATTTTCCTTTTCATTTTTGTATGCATTTTTCATTATACCCTATTCTAGGGGTATATTAATTTTGACGCATAGTTTGTAACATACCTTAATATTGCCCGTAGACCCCTAAAAGTTACTATATTTATGATCAGCATCGATAGTAATGTCGATCTAGCCATGTCCGTCCGTCCGTCCGTCCGTCCGTCCGTCCGTCGGCAAAAATTAGGCCTTTAAACTGGACCTAGAGAGCTGAAATTTTAACCATATACTCTCTAGGGTCCCGAAATAATCAAGTTTAAGAATTTTTGAAATCCGCCCACAGACACGCCCACAAACTCAAAAAAAAACAAATTTTGGAAAAAATCGAATTTTGAGCTAGAGAGCTGAAATTTTTTATATATGATCTATGGCCCATAAAACTGATTGGGACATAAAATTTTCAAAATCCGCCCACTGACACGCCCACAATTAAATAAAACAAATTTTGGGAAAAATTGAATTTTGAGCTAGAAAGCTGAAATTTTTTATATATGATCTTTGGCCCATAAAACTGCTTGGGACATAAAATTTTGAAAATCCGCCCACTGACACGCCCACAATTAAATAAAATATTTTTTTTGAAAAACCAAAATTTGAGCTAGGGAGCTGAAATTTTTAATATATACTCTCTAGGGGTCCTTTATGCTCATGTGTAAATATTTTCAAAATCCGCCTACTGACACGCCCACAGTTATTATACCCTATTCTAAGGGTATATTAATTTTGACGCATAGTTTGTAACATACCTTAATATTGCCCGTAGACCCCTAAAAGTTACTATATTTATGATCAGCATCGATAGTAATGTCGATCTAGCCATGTCCGTCCGTCCGTCCGTCCGTCCGTCCGTCGTCAAAAATTAGGCCTTTAAACTGGGCCTAGAGAGCTGAAATTTTAACCATATACTCTCTAGGGTCCCGAAATAATCAAGTTTACGAATTTTTGAAATCCGCCCACAGACACGCCCACAAACTCAAAAAAACCAAATTTTGGAAAAAATCGAATTTTGAGCTAGAAAGCTGAAATTTTTTATATATGATCTATGACTCCTAAAACTGCTCGGGATATACAATTTTCAAAATCCGCCCACTGACACGCCCACAAAAAAATAAAACAATTTTATTGAAAAACCAAAATTTAAGCTAGGGAGCTGAAATTTATAATATATACTCTCTAAGTGCCCTTTATGCTCATGTGTAAATCTTTTCAAAATCCGAATACTGACACGCCCACAATTTTTTTTTTTTTTTTAAATACAAAGTTTGAGCTATTGAGCTGAAATTTATAATATTTACTCTCTAAGTGCCCTTTATGCTCACGTGTAAATTTTTTTTTAATCCACCTACTGACACGCCCACAATTTAAAAAAAAAAACTTTTTTCACACGCCCACAAACTCAAAAAAACAAAATTTTGGAAAAAATCGAATTTTGAGTTAGAAAGCTGAAATTTTGTATATATGATCTATGACTCCTAAAACTGCTCGCGATATAAAATTTTAAAAATCCGTCCACTAGGGGCCCTTTATGCTCATATGTAAATATTTTTAAAATCCGCTTTTTGACACGTCCACAATTTAAAAAAACGCTTTTATCCATAAAGCTATGAGCTATGAAGTACAAATTTGAAATATATACTCTCTATGGACGCTCAATCTCCTGTTTAAATATTTTTATAATCCGCCAACTGACACGCCCTCGCCCTCTTTGCAAAGTATGTACCTATATAGATAAAATCATTTGTTATATCCTATTCTAAGGGTATATTAATTTTGACTCATAGTTTGTAACATACCTTAATATTGCCCGTTGACCCCTAAAAGTTACCATATTTATGATCAGCATCGATGGCATCGAGCCATGTCCGTCCGTCGGCAAAAATTATTCCTTTAAAGGAATATAAGAGAGCTAAAATTTTAACCATATATTCTCTAGGGTATATTAAGAAATTTTTGAAATCCGCCCACAGACACGCCCACAAACCCAAAAAAACAAATTTATCGAAAAATCGAATTTTGAGCTAGAAAGCTGAAATTTGTTATATATGATCTTTGAGATAAAATTTCTACAATCCATCCACTGACACGCCCACAATTAAATAAAACAATTTTATCGAAAAGTCAAAGTTTGAGCTAGGAAACTGAAATTTAATATAGGGACGGGCTTCAGTCCGCTTGGGCGAACTGTTGGATACCCTATTCTTATTCCTATCCCTCATAAGTGGGCGTGACAAAAGTCTAAATATGGTTGAATTGTTAAGAACGCTCTACATATTTTGTTATATAACATTTAAAGGATTTAATCGAAAAAACGCCCCTTAAGTGGGCGTGGCAGACAGCTTTATATAAAGGAATTCTTCAAAATAACTTTAACTACATACTTTGCGAGCAACGATGTATAAAGCTCCGCTAGCGCCCGATATACTTAATGCGCCCGATATACCTAATGTAAATTTCAGTTTCTGGATGGCCGAGTCGGTACTAAAACCATTGGTTTGTCTCACCTGATTACGAACAGGTAGTTTCTTGATTTAATTTTACGATTTTTTTAAATCCTTTGAAAATATCTATGGGTAAAACCAAATGCAATATGAAAGAAGTGTATACTACGTTTATGTTGTAAAATAAAATTGGGATTAGGTAGATAAATTCAATTTTTATGATGCGTTTCCCAAAAAGGTCATAAAATTAGACTTTTTTTCGTCTCAGTAACTAAATCTACCTGTAATCATATTTTAAATCAAATTAAAAGGCATCAAGAGTAACAGGCACCTTAGTTCAAGACATAATTTCATAGAAACAAGAAATATGGGTAAAAAAAAATTCATTAACTAATGTTTGAAATCAATCCTTTTTGCCTGTTTTCACAAATTGCAGGTTGCTTTGTAGGTTTTCTTGTAGTGGTAGGAGCTGGAAGTGTGCGATTGATGAATGACTTACACATGTTGGAATGGTAATATTTGATAGAGGTAGTGGCAGTTAAGAAATTACAAATACGGGCCAATTTCACTTCAATACATGACCAAAAACTCATAAAACTGAAAAATACCGAAATCAGTATACCTGCTAAGATTCCATTAAGGGAGACACAGTTTATTTGGGTTTCCTTCCTCGTTTTGACAATGTTTATACACAATGATTCTACCTCAATCCAAACGCCACCTGCTTGCTAGAGGCCAACAAAAAAAATGCACAATGATGATAGTACTATAAAGTCTATATACAATGCCCCTATTGAATATTGCTTATATCTTTGTATATATACTTTAAAGTATATATAAAAAGCTTATATTCATCAGACACAAACTTACACCTTCCATCCTATTGACCTGAAATAAATCCCCACCAAAGAGCAAAGCCACGAAATAAATCCCTCCCGCTCGGATACCCTAATTAATATTATATATATAATATATATATAAAATATTTTGTATGCAATTTCGGATGCCCTACCACTATTTAGTATTCATTTTACTTTTGTAAGTGAAGGACTTTAACTGTGTGCATTTGAAAATCAAAACCGCAATCGAATTCAATTTAATTCAATTGAAATCTTTAATTATTATTTAACAGTAAGATTAAATATCTTATTTAGTAGTGCAAGTGTCAGTGAAAAATTCAATTGGAATTATAAGGTAATTTTTTTTATTATCAAAAAATAAAAAATATAAAAATTATCAAAACATATATTGAACTCTGAGCATTTACACAAGTGTAATAAACCAATGTGCATTTGACAATCAAAACGCAAAACCGCAATCCAATTCAATTTAATTCAATTGAAATCTGTAATTATTATTTAACAGCCTTACACAGTAAGATTAAATATCTTATATAGTAATATCTATATTAGTAATATAGTTTTAGTGAAAAATTCAATTGGAAATATAAGGTAATTTCTTTTATTATTAAAATATAAATACCTACTGAACTCTGAGCTAACTAACTGAAGTTAGTAAAACACCTAGCTATAAAATGCCTAGAACAACAAGAGTCTCTGCATCTCAAAGACGATTAAATAGTTTAAATCGAATCAGGAATTTGCGTTCCGATTCTAGCTTTCGCCAAACAGAACAGGAAATAAACACACGTCAACATGCTAATCGACGCAGAACTTGTCGGAACCGACAGGAGGAACAGGCACGAAATACGGAGCAGCGCAGATCGAGACGCCAAAATACGGAATTTAGGGCACGTGAACAGGAACGCAATACTCATGAACATGAAATGCGACGCGAGAACTCTCCATACAGGGCACGTGAACAGGAACGCAACACTCAGCAACATGAGACGCGACGCGAGAACTCTCCATTCAGGGCACGTGAACAGGAACGCAACACTAATGAACATGAAATGCGACGCGAGAACTCCCCATACAGGGCACGTGAACAGGAACGCAACACTCAGGAACATGAAATGCGACGCGAGAACTCCCCATACAGGGCACGTGAACAGGAACGCAACACTCAGGAACATGAAATGCGACGCGAGAACTCCCCATACAGGGCACGTGAACAGGAACGCAACACTCAGGAACATGAAATGCGACGCGAGAACTCCCCATACAGGGCACGTGAACAGAAACGCAACACTCAGGAACACGAAATGCGACGCGAGAGCTCTCCATACAGGGCACGAGAACAGGAACGCAACACTCAGGAACATGAAATGCGACGCGAGAACTCCCCTTACAGGGCACGTGAACAGGAACGCAACACTCATGAACATGAAATGCGACGTGTAAACTCTCCATACAGGGCACGTGAACAGGAACACAACACTCAGGAATATAGAATGCGACGTGAGAACTCCCCATACAGGGCACGTGAACAGGAACGCAACACTCATGAACATGAAATGCGACGAGTGAACTCTCCATACAGGGCACGTGAACAGGAACGCAACACCCAGGAACATAGAATGCGACGTGAGAACTCCCCATACAGGGCACGTGAACAGGAACGCAACACTCAGGAACATGAAATGCGACGCGAGAACTCCCCATACAGGGCACGTGAACAGGAACGCAACACTCAGGAACATGAAATGCGACGCGAGAACTCCCCATACAGGGCACGTGAACAGGAACGCAACACTCATGAACATGAAATGCGACGAGTGAACTCTCCATACAGGGCACGTGAACAGGAACGCAACACCCAGGAACATAGAATGCGACGTGAGAACTCCCCATTCAGGGCACGTGAACAGGAACGTAACACTCAGGAACATGAAACACGAAGGGAGAATGCAGAATATAGGGAAATGGAACAAGTACAAAACACACGGGAGCATGAAGCAACACGCCAAAACCCAGAATTTCGATACATGGAGCAAATGAGGAACTCCCAGTTAAGAAGACAATCACGTAGTCAAAGTCTCCGGAATCAGGAAGAAAATTGCATGCATTCGACTCTAAGAGTTCGCCTTCATCGAGTTGACGCAACCAACAGGGTAATTGAGAGTCTTCGACAATCCCAAAGAAATCAAGAGACTCGTCGAAACATGTCTCCAGATGAATACAATGGACATTTACTTCTAGCTGCAAGAACTCGAAGACAGCGCTACCTTCGTGAATATAATACCACTGTACGACAAGAGCCCACAGAAGTCTGTATCTGTTGCGGGGGACTTTGGTTCAAGACACAAATAAAAACCTTAAAAAGATCTATAATTGAAAGAACTTTTTCCACAGAATTCTCAAGTAAAGTATTTTGCTTAGCAACTCAAACCCCATCCGATTCTGATAAACTTTCCTTTTGTTCATATTGTAAGACCCAAATTTCTAAAGGTAAAGTACCCAATATCTGCCTAACAAATGGTCTCGAGTTTCCAGTAATACCTGAATGTTTAAGGGATTTGACATGTTTAGAACAACGTCTTGTAGCTCCACGAATACCTTTTATGCAAATTAGGTCTCTTGGATGTGATAGACAGTGTGGGTTAAAAGGTGCAGTAGTTAATATACCACTTACTGTAAATGACAATATTTCTGCGCTTCCGCGTACCTTCGATCAAACGCATGTGATTCAACTACATTTGAAACGTAGAATAGCAAACGCTCATAGCTTTATGAGCGAAACTATTCGTCCCGCCAAAGTGTATAGGGCAATTCAATACTTGCTAACAACACCTCTATACTTAGAGGAAAATGTTACATTGGCACAAAACTGGATGACGGAAATGCAAAACGCTGATGAAGTTCCTTTTATTGCAGCGGAAGCAGATCGCGCAGTTGTGCAAGAACTTTTGGAGAATAGAGGTGAGGCAGAAATAGTTGAGGACGACCAGTTAGCACCGGAGAATTTAAATCCTGGAGGCCAAGAGACTTTACTTAATAACGTTCCAATAGAAAATGTGTCAACAGATCAAATCGCAATTGCTCCGGGCGAAGGGCGACGACCACTGGATATGATCTTTGATCGACATTCCGAAGAGCTTTCCTTTCCCAGTATTTATTGTGGGCAAGCCAGGAGATGTCCGCAAATGTCATACAGCAAAATCGCTAGATCTGAATTGAGGCGATATGACAGGCGTTGTGCAACCGTAGATAAATTGCTATATATGTACAAAAAATACGAACTTCTGAGTATTCGAAATGCAATTTCAATTTGTTTACGCAAAAAAGCTGGGCGAGAAAATATAAATACTGCGGAGAATATGTTAACCGAATCGTATGTCAACAATTTAGTGCAACATGACGATGGCTACCATGTTCTTAAAGGCATAAGGTCATCACCAGCTCACTGGGAATCTGAAAAAAAAAAAACCATGGCAATGATAAGGCAATTCGGCCTACCAACGTTCTTTATAACGCTTTCGGCTGCAGAAACAAAATGGCAGGAACTCATAGTGATTCTAGCTAAGGTTGTGGATAAAAACGATATAACGATGGATGAAGCAGAGTCTATGGAGTTTTCACAAAAATCCCGGCTAATAAGAGCAGACCCAGTGACATGTTCCCGTTACTTTGACCATCGCTTTAGAACACTGTTTAAATTATTCAAAATACCTGGAGGAATTTTTGGTGATAATAATGTGGAGCGCTATTACTACAGAATTGAATTTCAGCAAAGAGGTTCCCCGCATGTCCATGGTATATATTGGTTAAAAGATGCACCGAAGCTGGATTTGGAGAATGAAGACAGCATTAAAGCAGCCCAGGATTTCATTAACAAGTATTGTTCAACCGACGGAGGAAATCAGGAGTTAAAGGATTTCATTGTTTACCAGCGCCACTCACACGCCCGATCATGCAGGAGAAATGTGAGAAACGCCTCAGTATGTCGCTATGGAATGCCTTATTTTCCAATGGAAGAAACTCTTATTTTGAAACCATTCAAGGAAGAGGAACAAGCGAATTCTGATATGAATGCGTTAAAAAGGACTTTAGACATGATTGAACTGTTTATTAATTCTCCATCGACAGAAGATTTAAGTTTTTCTGAATTTATTACTAAGCTAAGAATAACGAAAGAACAATATATTCTGAGTATCAGATGTAGTCTAAAGAAACCTTCCCTCTTTCTCAAAAGAAAGTTTGTAGACCGAATGCTGAATGTTTATAATCCTGCTATTTTGGGAATGCATAGAGCAAATATGGACATTCAGTTTATATTAGATGCATATGCTTGCGTAGGATATATTTTAAACTACATCAATAAGTCCAGTCGTGGTGTGTCAAAATTATTGCGGGAGGTTATGGAAGAAATCGCAAATGGAAATTTCACCATCAAGCAAAAATTACAGCACTTGGGCAATCGTTTTATTTCAGGATCAGAAATTTCGGCTCAAGAGGCAGCATATAGCATTTTAGGCATACCTATGTCAAAGTGTAGTAACGCGGATGTATACATTAATACATCTAGGGCAGAACAACGCGTGAGAATGGTGAAGTCTAGACAAGAACTTCAACAACTGAACGCTGATTCCACAGATATATTTATCCCAAATTTAATTGATCATTATACCCAGCGCCCAGATTCACTTGAGAGCTTGTGTCTAGCGGATTTTGCTGCTATGTACAATTTTTCCAAAACTGTAGTTGCAAGAGCAGAAAATGAGGATGAACCAGAGGATAATTTCGCAATCAACCCAAATCAGCCACTTCGTTTAAAAGATGAAAGTGGATATATTCGTAAGCGAATTCAGCCCCACGTAATCCGCTACAGACGGTTTCGCATCGAAAATGATTGCAATGAATTCTTGAGAGAACATATAATGCTATTTGTGCCTTGGAGAAATGAAGAACAAGATATTCTATCCGTCAATATTGAGACTATGTTTCAGACAAACTTCGAACTTATCCAATCTAACAAGAATAAATATGAGGCTTTTCGTGATCAAAATATGTTAGATGAAGTAATGGCTAAGATTTATGATGATCAACATCCACCGCTGCAGGAGGAAAACTTCGATGAAGAATTCGCTGTATTTGCAGTTCCCGAGGTGAATCCTAATGAAAATGTTGTTGCTGATAATCCAGGAGATGAGGTGAGAGTAATAAAAACGCCCCATCTTATCCCACAGGAAGAACTGTTGAGTAAAATTCAAGGGCTTAATTTCAAACAGAGAGTGTACTTACAGCATGTTCTTCATAGCATCAAAGAAAATATCAAATTTTGTGAATTTGTGGGGGGTGGTGCAGGCGTTGGCAAGAGTAGACTCATATCAACTATTTTTCAAGCCATAACGAAGCGACAAAATGACATTCCTGGAGCTGATCCGAATCTAGTCAAAGTACTACTTTGTGCTCCGACCGGTAAAGCAGCATTTGGCATCAATGGACTTACTCTTCACTCAGTATTCGCCTTACCTGTTAATCAATCATCTGGACAGTTGGTGCCCCTGAGTTGCGATATTGCCAATTCCCTTTTTTCAAAATTAATTGCTTTGAAACTGCTTATCATAGATGAGATTTCCATGGTCGGAGCAAGAATGTTTGCCAATTTAGATGCTCGTTTAAAACAAATTTTTAAAACTCGATTAGCTTTTGGGGGCATTTCCGTGGTTGTATTTGGGGATCTTAAACAATTACCTCCAGTAGGCGATCGCTGGGTTTTTGCTCCAAATCCAGCCGATCCGTATGCAGTAATAGCTGGTACACCTCTATGGGATGCGTTTAAATATTTTGAACTCACAGAAATAATGCGGCAACGAAACGATCGGGTGTTTTCTATTGCACTCAATAACATGGCCACGGGTCAAATGACGGAGGAAGACATTCATCTTATAAGGCAACGAATCGTGACATCTCTTATGGATATTCCATCGGAGGCAGTTCACCTATTTTGGTCAAATGCAGAAGCAGATGAGTATAATTGCTTAAAGCTCAGAGAGTTACCCTCACCTGAATTTAATGCTGATGCAACTGATAGAGTTAAAGGACCTACTTCTGATAGTAATAAAGTAAATATTCTTCGATCCGTACAGGGATTTAAAACTTCCGAAACACAGGGACTTCCAGCTAAGTTACTTCTAAAAACTGGTGCAAAGTACATGATTACTTCAAACATAAATACTTCCGATGGCTTGGTAAACGGAGCAACTGGGAAATTAGTTGATATTGACTTTATTACTAACAGAGAAAATATCTCAATTCCAGAAAGGGTTTGGTTTTTGTTTGAAGATGAAACGGTTGGATCCTTAGGAAGATTAAAACGATCTCATTCCCGGGAACCAAAATGGACTTCTATTGGAAAGATTTCAAAAGTTTTCCAATATCGCAGAAATCAACACATTTCAATTGAGAGGCTTCAATTTCCAGTAGTACCTGCGGAAGGCATAACTATTCATAAAAGCCAAGGAGCTACTTATAACACAGTAGCGGTACACTTACGTCCGGGAATGAGCCGTGCATCCATGTATGTAGCATGCAGCAGAGCAACATCTGCTGAAGGGCTGTATATAGTTGGGAGTTTTAAACCTCCTAAGCCATTTTCGTCATCAGACCCAGTTCAAATCGAGTTGAATTCTCTTTGCAATGAGAAGGCATTACAAACATCTCACGACCACATGTGTAACTCCATAGATCGGCTCATTATTGCATACCAAAACGTACAAAGCCTAAACGCTCATTACCTTGATATCAAGTCTGACGAAATCTTACTGATGTCACAAATTCTTTGCTTTGTGGAAACTTGGACAATACCATCAGAATCGTATTTAATTGAGGGTTTTGAAGTATTTGCACGAATCGATGGAGCAGGTACTGTTCAGAGGGGAAGAAATGGTATTATGTGCTACGCCAAATCTGGAATTTGCAATGAAATAAGCATTCTGAAAATAAACAACCTTAATCTTCAAAAGGCGACAATTTTACAGTATATCCTTTTCAAATTTAAGCACATCCACTATTTAGTGGTTTATAGACACGGTAACTTTCCTAAACATGCCCTAAAATCAGAAATTAAGAAACTGTTTGATGAGTATCAAATGGAAAAGTTAGTTGTTTTAGGTGATTTCAATATAGACTTAAATGGTATTGCATGTAATGAGTTGATAAGCTCCTTTCTGCGTAATAAGAATCTGCAATCACTTCTCCCTTCCAGATGTGCCACGACATCAGGATTGACACAGATAGATTGGGCTTTTAGCAACTTCCAAGACACTATATTTGCAAAAACATATGAAACTGTTTTCAGCTACCATGATGCTATAGTTGTATTTATTCAGTCCTAATTTCGACTTTGTATTCAATATGATGTATTATGGAGGTTGTGATTGGAAGTTGCTCACTCGATTTGTCTCACATGCCAAAAACGATCGTAATGTGTTCATTGATTGACACCAATTCTTTTAAAGGGTCTGAAGTCTGTTCAAATTACTTTTTCTACCATCACTATTAAAATGCTATTCCTTTTATTCTTGCTTTTTTCTTTCTTTGTTTTAGCTAAACTAAAAACCCTTAGTAAACAATATGGCATCTCAGATAATTGCAGCACTTTTAATTGTAATTTTTTAATAAATTTTTTAGGTAACTTATTCCTTTTTATTATTTTACCTTAAAAGGGATTAGGCCTACGGGGGATACCCTTGTAGGTGCCGTGAAATAAGGCCTTTCGAAATAATGCCATTTTTTGAAAATATTGCCTTATTTCGCTTTCATAAAGTGAAATAAGGCCATATATTTTTAAATATGGCCTTATTTCGTATTACCTTATTTCACAGCACCTTAAAAAAACGCGCCTGATATCTTACCTCTTGGTGGTGTGGAAAAAGATAGATTCAACTTATTTCGGTCAACATGATTTTGGCTTTAAATTCTTAATAAAGAGTGGGGTAAATTTTAATGCTTACTAAGGCAACCGTGTAAAAGCTAAATGGAGATAGCTTACTGAAATCCGTAATCGTCACAGTGAATGCAAATATCCTATGTTCCCTTTACTGCAAATACAAAATAAACAGAGTGTAGTAATGCCTGGGACTCGACTCGAAGTCAATACATTTTTCTGCCACGAACATTACTAAGGGGCGTTGTTTTTACAAAAGCTTCGTTTTTTTCGATAAAATATTTTAAATGTTGTACAAAATAAAAATATGTAGAGCGTTCTTAACAATTCAACCATACTGAGACTTTTGTCACGCCTACTTGATGCGGAATAGGAATAGGAATAGGGTATCCAACAGTTCGCCCAAGCGGACTGTAGCCCGTCCCTATGTTTTTAATTCATTTTGAGTACCATAAGTTTATAATAAGTCCTTAAATTACGATTTTTTCAATCCAGAGTTATTTACTGGTTGGAAGTCAACCAATTCCAAACACAAGTTCGAACAAGGTTGTAAAAAGGTCCATTTTCAACGCATGTTGTTATTTTTTAGTTGAAAGTCAACGAAATTCAGACGCATTTCGTTATTTTTTTGTTGAAAATTGACCAAATGTAGTTCTCAGTCATAAATTACTCTTATTTAAACCAATCCACAACTCATTTGTATATTTTTGGTTATTTTCTTATTTTTTTTTGACCATTTTATATCTAATGCATTATTCACTTATTCTTAACTTGGTGGTAATAACCAAACAATAACTACTTTTTGACTGAAATTAGACCTTAGACGCCATCAACTCACATTTTCTTCTTCATATTTTGGTATGTATTTTTCGTTCCGTGATTATAGTCGTGTTTTGGTGGTCTCGGCTTTTTATACAAGTTACTGATACATTTTTGAGTGTGGTTTCTAAATAAATTATCATGAATTCAATAATTAAAAATAAATTATGTAGTAGAACTACATATAAAAGAAAAATTAAAAAGATCTTAGTTAAATTACGCGAACAGGGCAAAAGGAATTCTGAAAACTTATTACAACAAGTCGAAGAGTCATATCCATCGGATGTGCCAGTTCATGATAATGACCCAGTTTGTGATAATGACCCAGTTTGCCATAAGGAGCCAGTTAGTGACAGTGAAAGTGACAGTTTAAAAGACAATAGTCGCGAGGTCTCAAGTCTAAAAAAAAAACCAGATGATTTGACTAAGAACTTAGCAAACTGGGCTATTCAACACAATTTGTCTCATATGTGTTTAAAAGATATTCTTAAAATTTTACATAATTCACATCCTTTTTTACCATTAGACCCTAGAACATTTTTACATACTTCCCAGGCTGTTGAGAACGTTTTTATCGAAGTTCCTCCGGGTCGATATTGGCATTTCGGTTTAGTTCGCGGTCTAACAAAAGTTGTTGAAAGTGTTGATACTCTTATATGTCCGAAAGAAATATTTTTAGACTTTAACATTGATGGCATTCCTGTTAGTAAAAGTTCCAAGGGCCAATTTTGGCCTATTTTATGTTCACCGGATGGTTTTCTTTTTCCACCGCTTGTAATAGGAGTTTATTATGGAATGGCAAAACCTTCAAAAGTTGAAGAATTCCTGCGTTTATTTCTCGAGGAGGCTAGCAACATTAGTAATTTTAATATCGGTTCAAAAAACATTATTTTTAAAATTAGAAATTTCATTTGTAATGCCCCCGCTCGGTCTTATTTAAAAGGAATCAAAGGCCATAACGGTTATTTCGCGTGTGAAAGGTGCAACATAGAAGGGGATTACAATTACAAATCTCACCAAATGAGTTTCCCAACTTTATCGAAATCACTTCGAACGAATGCTTCTTTCCGGGCAAGGATACACGAAGATCACCATACTCAACCATCTCCGTTAGAAGCACTTTCAATTGACATGATAAATAATTTTCCACTAGATTACAGGCATTTATTGTGTTTAGGTGTTATGAAAAAATTATTGGTTATATCGATCAAGAATAGATCCCTCAAAACCAAACTTTCCGCGAAAAACATAGAGAATATATCTAATACCTTATTGTCTTTAGGAAAATGTACTCCATGCGAATTCAATAGAAAAGCTCGTGGACTTGATGTTATTAGCTTTTGGAAGGCCACTGAATTTCGTACTTTTTTGTTGTACCTAGGTCCGGTTGTTTTAAAGAATCAAATTCATGATGAAGTGTATGACAATTTCATCAAACTGCACTGTGCTGTTTCAATTTGTTTGAGTAGAAATAAGAAAGTTTTTATTGATATCGCACAAAATTTATTTCAATCATTTATAGTAAGCTTCTCTAAAATCTATGGAAGTGAAAACATCAGTTATAACGTTCACAATTTATATCATATTGCGGATGATGTAAAATACCATGGACCTCTGGATAACGTAAGTGCATTTAAATATGAAAATCGTCTGCAATACTTAAAACATAAAATAAGATCGGGAAATAGGCCACTTCAGCAAATCGCAAATAGAATTTTTGAAGATTTTGAAAACTCGGAAATGCGTGATGATGAAAATACAACAATTCCTTATAATAAAGAAAGCAATCGATCATGTGAACTTGAAGGCTGTATTGGAATCTATAGAGCCATTCGGTTGAAACAATTTGTTCTAAAGTCTTCGCGTGCAGATGCTTGTTTTTTAACAAAATCAGAAGAAATTGTTCTAATGGAATATGCAACGTTTCTACAAGGCATACCAGTTATCTATGGTTCAAGCTTAAAGCAAACACTTGATTTTTATGAGAAACCATTTTATTCAAAATTTTTAAGCGTGTACAAATCAAATGAAGAAGAAAATGTTCCCAAACTTTGGAAAATAAATGACATTACCTCAAAATTTTTCAAAATTAATCTAGAAAACGATTGTGTTTTTTTTCCTTTAGTGCATTGTTGAAAAATGTTTTGTGTGGTTGAGACCATAGAGGATGGGGAAAAGATGGTGACGGCGGTTCCACGAAGCTGGGTTCATGAGGGAACGACCTTATTTTGGCCACTTACTCGGAAGGCAACTGTTAAAAGTCGAAAAACGTGCATGGACCCTTCTCCAGAATGGCAGAAATTGCCATGCAAAATAATGTTTGATCATATTGGTAAAATTATATTTAACTTAATTTTTTAATTGTATTGCATTTAATATTGTTACAGAGACCAGAATAGACTTTTCTGAAGGTTTAGGTTGTTATATGAAAATATATATTGATCGAGACTTTGGGGCCAGTCATATCTTTCATTGAAACTCATCATTTTGATTTCCAATTTACAAACAATTTAATCAAACAGAAATGACTTTTATTGGTATCAATATAAGGGTACCGAATTTTAGAATTTTTTTACTAAAAAAATCCTTAATTCTGATCGAATTTTTTCTTAAAATACACTTTTATTATATAATCAAAATATAAAACGTTCCACTGATTGAGTTTTAATGATAGCTATAACTGGCCCCTAATTTAAATAAAACGTTATTCATTTTTCGGTTCAATGCAGCCATACAAAAACTTTTCTTAAAGTATAGTTTGGTCTCTGTTACAAACAAAAATTTAATAAAATAAAATAAATAAGTAAAATAAATAATGTTGTATCCGTTTTATGATGTCATTTATGGTTGTGCTAACAATATAGTACTTCCTTCTTCTTAGATTGTTGGGAGGAAGCCGTCAGGAAGGAAAGGGAGGCAGAAGATGTGGATACACAGGAGGACAAATTAAATGAAACGATTTTCGATTACAACCAGCTTATGTCTACATTAATAACAGATTCTGGTAAGCATAAGCTCATTTTAAGCTTCAAAAACTTTAATATTTTAATATATTTTTATTTAACAGGAAATCAATCGTTCAGCGCCTCCGAAACGACACTTACTGAAGAAATTGGGAGGGAAGTCTTTGCGGATGCTTGTGTGGGAACATCTACGTCTGCCTCCCAAGTAATCAATTTAGTGGATGGTAAGAAAATTAATAATAATAATAATTAAACATTAAAAAGATTACTTATTTGTGTGTTTATATTTAATCGCTTCAGCACCCACTAATAATGCCCTAAAGGAGTTTGCTGGAAAGCAGGAGCAGCTTTTGGAAAGCCACAACAAACTGGCAAATGAGGTCGAGGGCCTAAAAATTATGTTGCAAGATTTTTTTGCCAAAACGGAGGTTTCCCTCAATTGCCTTGTTACCAAGGTCTGCGAAAGTGTTGGACGAGAGGTTGTGGCGGACCACGTCCTCCAAGAAATAACGCTCCTTGAAACACCAGAGGAGTTAGAAGACCTCGAGGGCAGGATTAGTGGGGACATCCACTATAAAAGAAAATTGGTAAAAACAACAACATTGAGGACAATTTCAAAAACGATGTTTTCGGACAATCTGCTTTCCCTTTATTCCTGGCAGGGAACATCCACAAAAAAAACATTTAGCAAATTTCATGCCATATTTTCTGCCGTTTTGGATGCCGTGAGGATGCGGCACCCCACCTACACAGATGTGGAAGGGTCCACATTCTTCAAAAACTATCTAAAGCACGCTCCTTTTCGAACAGGAAAACCAGTGCTGTAAGTATTTAATTTAAAATAACCTAGTTTAGCCTAGTTAAATGTATATGTGTAAATGCATATATTTTTTAGAGACCAACAACTAATATAATTTTTTCTTTATTTTTGTGTTTTTTTTAACAGCAACGAATCTCTTGCAAGGCCGATATCAGCCACGCCATCATTAGCGACACCACCATCAACGACACCACCATCAGCGACACTGCCATCAACATCTGCACCATCAGCGACACCAATATAAAGTTCTTTATAAATTAAAATATAGCTTAATGTTTTATCTTTCTAATAATTAATAAACTTGATATAAACTTAAATTTATTCTTATTATTTATAGAAGGACACTTAACTTTCAGATATGAATAATTGAGAAATGGTCAAAATCAACATCATACGACGACAGATCATATAAAACTTTAAATGGTAATTTCAAGATGTTTTTTTCATAGCTTTCTTAAAATCGTTTTCTTTCAGTGTTCAAAAGACTTGGCCCAAAAGATCACCCAGATTCAATTGAACTATAAAGTACTTTTGACAGTAGTTGTTCTCTCTATCACATCTGGAAAGATAAATAGAGCAATTGTCACGTTCGATTGACCTGGGTGTCATTTGGCTAGGTAATTTGAAAACTTTATGGAAACGGTTTATAAAAGCCGTTAAAATAAAGTCTCAAAATAACCAAATGGTTATTAAAGGTTTTCTAATAACCGTCATGAAATGGATACAAAAAAAACGTCAAATTATTATATTACAGGTCTTTTTGAAGCTATTTCCCAACGTCAAATACGGTTTGAAACTAACTGCAAATTAACAAAATAAAGGTTTTTTAAGAACCTTATCCGAACGGTTGTGTAGAGGTTGTGAAATAACCAAAAAACAACGTAATACAGGTTTTTTTTAAACCATTTCCAAACGGTTGTGTAAAGGTTGTGAAGTAACCAAAAATCAACATAAATACAGGTTTTTTTAAAACCATTTCCAAACGGTTGTAAACAAACGTCAAAATAACGTTTAAGACTGACGTTTACGAAACGGTTGACAAAAAACGGACAATAAGCAGATATTTACTGACTTTATTAAACCGTTTTTTATAAACTCGTTGGTTATTCAAGTTATATTATTACTGACCACTTTTGGGTATCGGAACGTCACTACAATGGGTTTTAAACGTTACTGAAACCAATTTATAACTAGTAAAGTTAATTAACCTCAGTTAATATCTCGTTGTTTAACCGGATTTTAACCACAAATTGTTGCTTGGGTTGTGAACAGCATCGATAGCAATGTCGATCTAGCCATGTCCGTCTGTCCGTCCGTCCGTCCGTCCGTCCGTCTGTCGGCAAAAATTAGGCCTTTAAACTGGGCCTAGAGAGCTGAAATTTTAACCATATACTCTCTAGGGTCCCGAAATAATCAAGTTTACGAATTTTTGAAATCCGCCCTCTGACACGCCCACAATTAAATAAAACAATTTTATTGAAAAACCAAAATTTGAGCTAGGTAGCTGAAATTTATAATATATACTCTCTAGAGAGAGTAAGACTTTTGTTACACCCAGTTATGAGGGATAGGAATAAGAATAGGGTATCTAACAGTTCGCCCAAGCGGACTGTAGCCCGTCCCTATGTTTTAGTTTTCAAATTGAAATTTTAACATGTTCATTTATTTGAAATCAGTTAACACTAACACAAGCACTATGACAATATGATGGCGGCGATTTGTGGTCTATGTGTTTGAAACTTGTTTTAATTATGGGCGGATTTGGATTGCATTCTTCTTTTTGTTGTTAATTTCACCATCTTCATGCGATGAATGTTTGATGCGATAAATTGAGGATGTGAAATTATGTAATATGTACAATAAAGCAAGTGTTAAGCCGTCGACGTACTAGGCGGGTTCTACAATGTTTTCGGATTTGTTTGTTTCAACAAAAACAAAAAACTGTGTAACCACTTTGAAGGAAGAAACAGCCCTATAGATAGATAGGAGAAAAATAGGGGAACATTTTAATTTGTGCCGTGGAAACTGATGGTCAATTTAATGGCCTTCATTTGGTATTATGCTATTTTACCAGGAGCTCCTTGGGAACCAAAAAAGGATTTTTTTTTTCGAAATGCGCTTAGAAACCACGCAGTTTTTCTGTATTCAAGGTTTTTTTCTCTAAATTAAAGTTTAATCAATTAAATTATTCATCCCTCTACTTGGTATACGATATGTTTCAAAAACTAAAATCGTTAGAGGATATCTGAAAACTGTTATTAAAAGAGGATTCTCAGAAAACTATCGTGTCGACAATTTAATCGGTTGGTTTTTAAGCAGTAGACAAATAAACCTTTGAATGCAATTTCCCATAAACATGGAAATGGCGTATATAAGGCAAATCAAGATTAGGGTGACGTTACTAGCAAACCCGCTAAAAAATCGAATACAATTATGCTTATTTTGACATTTGAATTCGATTGTCGAATTCTAAGAATTTGAATTTTGAGATTTGATCGAATAGAAAGTTTATTCGAAGAAAACCGGTATTATTCGAACGAATTGAGACATTGCAACGCATTGAAGGCTCACTCTTATCTCAAAATAAGCATGAATATCAATTTATAAAGTAAGCCACCTACGATTCGCTATAATATGGTAACCGCAAATATATAAATATTGACTTCATTTCAGTATGGCCGCTTACATTAACACAAAAAATCTTCATATACCTAGGTACACTGGCGATCACAAGGATGAGGCCATACATTTTGCAATCGATTTTCAGTCTCACTACCTGTTGGAAATTTTATACAAAGAAACTTGTACTACCGGGATCAGGTACATATTTTCCAACAGTAAGTCATAAAATTAAAGGGTAAATAAGAAACGACCCCTGGAATTTCCCGAGATCAAACAATGAACTACTTGAAAAGCGTATAAAAACATGGGCACTAGGATGAGGCCACATGCAAAATCTTCGAAAGAAAGGAAAACTTGAATAAGACGTTTACATTTTATGGTTTTATAACATTTATTTATTATGTTTGTTACACTTTGAATTCGCGAGCAAATTATTAATTAATCGTACGGATAGAAACGCGAAAATATTGCGATCAACACGAAATTCAACCAAACTGTCAGAAGCCAAAGTGCAACTCCAGCGAAAATAATGCTGGATTCCCGGTCGCTCAGCTAGGGGTGGGTTCGATAAACTTTCGCTGATCTAAACGAAAAATGATGTGAAAGGTACTTACTGACTTACTGTCGTCGAGGAAAATATTTTTTTTCTCCCAGGGCAATAAGTAAAATGGGCGCCACACAATTTTTTGTTGATTGGACAATTGCAAAATTGTGAAACCGTGCTAAACTGAAAAAAAGGCAAAAACCTCAAAAAATTCAGAAAATTCCGACCAATGGAAACCGCTTTCAGCAACTGAAAACAAAGAAAAAAGACGAACCGTTTTTTTTTCCACAACGTTATAAATGCCCTGGTGGAGCAGGGCAAATTTTATTAACCGCTTTTTTTTTTGAACTGCAGTTATACAAAACGAAGCGAAATGCCGTTATTGAAATAGCGCAAGACCGCGATATCCCGAAAGTTGGAAATATTCCAAAAGAAAATGGTCGCGTGTCCCTTGATTTTCAGGGATTTTGGCGGAACCCGACCCGACCGAGATATATTTTCTCCAAATAATTTCCTCACTACCCTCACAAAATCACTCTACTTATCTGTTTTTTTTTTGTCCTCTCCTCTTCCTGAACTCCTGTAAATCCAACCTAGTCCTTTGGATATCAGTCCCGCCTGCACAATTAACCTATTTCCGGTGTATTCTTCCTTAATTATGTGTTCCTTAACTCGTCTACACTGCCCTTCTCGACTGTTCCTTTTTGTTCTTTTTGTTCTTTTCTTCACTGTCGACAATAATTACTTTTACAAAAAAAAATCAAAGCTAAAAAAACTGTCTTGAACTATCGCTGGTCAACCAAGAAGTGATTGCCAAATCTTTTGTCCAGTCCGTCGTCCGCTGTCTCCACTCATACATTCATACAAACCTGGGGAAGCAGAGCCGATGACAGTTCTCACTGGAAAATTCAGCTGTATCGCTGAGATTGTCAACTGTTTCATACTTCCCCACAACCACACATACTTGGGCAATGGAACCAACGGCTCCCACTCGGTAATTCAGCTGTCGCTCTGAGATCACCAACCGCTGTTCCTTCCCCACTCCATTCACGCACATTTAGCTGGACCTTGCCGTTTTTGCTACACAATGTAATATTTTACAAAAGTGCGCTGACTTGGTCCCGCTAATGCTCTCACGCACTCCGACTTTAGAATTCGCCACTGTTGGAGTCCTTCAGTGACAAACGAATTCGCCGGCCGACCCTGGACAATGTAAACAATTAAAAGTTTGACATTTCGCGACAGTAAACGAAAAGAATCTTTCGGGGAGGACATTAAATTAATAAATCTTTTGAAAAAAAATGCCCAAAGTGCAGTATTAAAGTAAATTTATATTGTTTTGAACATGTTCCCTCCCTTTTATACTCCCAAAGAAGAACACACCTGAAGGGGTAGCATACTATAATCCCTAGGACCAGGCACCAATGAAATAGTTGCAAGGACAATCGCCCAGGAAGGCGGTAAATGAAACCAATCTTATTAAAAGTAAAATCAAAGTGAATTAAAATCTAGCTATCTCGGTCGAATCGCGCGCAGGTTTGGGGAAATGGGGAAGTGCTATTCTTGCGCCAGATCGTACAGGTAGTTTTTTGTTTATTTGTTGTTGTGCACGAGCCCTCTGTATCTGTCCCGTGATGCTTGTTAGCCGCAAAGTTTTCCGTGGTAGTTGCGATCGTTTGTTCTAGCCACTTTCATTTTTGTCCTCGTACCATTACTTCTAATTGTGGAGGTTATATGGCCAAGTGTTTTACTGTGCGCAGTGAGTTTGACATGGTGGTTTGGGGTGCGTATACGTGGCCGTCCGCCCGCATTCCCCAGGTGCTCCTACGTTGCTCCATCGACGGGGTTGGATAAAAAGGGAGCATCATCCCTTCCCCCATCGATCGTGACACCCTACCGTGACTTTGGTAGTTCGGGGCAATTGTTAACAGAAGGGGCCGTCCGCTCGCCCTCCCCAATTGCATCACAGCCCATTTGCCTGTGCTTGGATGTCGTACACTACTCCGCCGTTGCAGACCGTCCGTCTGTTGGAATATTCCCACTCGTTGGGTTGTCATGAACCACTGACCGTCCGTCGGTTCGTGGGGAGCCTTCTGCACCGCGCGTTAACCCTTGCCTGGGTGGTTCTTCCGCTTTGGACCGCCCGTCCATGCCCGAGTGTACCTGTGGGGGTTTTGTCCTCAGGCTCGAGAGAAGTGGGCCAATGGCTGATGGTACCACGGCTGTCCCTCCACTTCTATAGATCCCAGGTACGCCACCCAATGTGAAGAGGGAATTGGTAGGGTGGGTAAAGGGACGAAGAGTGGACCTTGTTGCGGGAAATTATACCGCAACATGTTTTTCAACATAAATAATGAGTATGCCCGCCATTTTTCGATTTGACCTCCATAAGACGGTTTGGAATAGAATCATACAGTTTTTTTTTCAAAGAATTAACAGAAATTTGGGCACAGGCATCACGAATAGCTTCGATTAAAGTGTCCTTGTCTTCAAATTGTCTGCCGCCTTCATATACTTTACGAGATAACCGAAATGGGTCCGAAAATGTTTTTCACTTTTAGAAATGACCGTTCCAGCAAACATTTGTAGTTGTTTCCGTTCATTGTTGTGGACAAAAACTCCAACTCGATTGTGCCATTGTAGGTAATAGCTCCCCACACCATTACAATTGATGTACGGCTGTGATGTCCAGCCAAAATAAGCTCCTCCTTTCTTAGATCATGGAAATAAAAGTTGTAACCATCGGGGCCGGCAAGGTTAAACTTGTTTTCATCCGAAAAGAAAACTCGTTTCCATTCACTGCTCCAAGCGACATGTTCTCTTTCAAAATTCATTCAAAACGGGTTTCTTTTAAAGTTGTCTTCTCTGTATATACTCGTAGTACCACTTTTTCGTATTATCTTCGGACCGTTGCTATGCTGGCTGATACTTCGCTGTTGGTCCTCATTTTAGTCACTGGTAGAGTAGAATTTGAGGTACGCCGTAGAATAATCCGCTTTTCTCGCAATGCTGTTGCTTCTGCCGTGCGTCCTTTTTGATTTTTCCCATATTGTTGTGGATCCGCAAGATAACTGATTACAACAGTCTTACTCTGAGATAATATTTAGTTAGGGTATATTACACTGCGACCTATTGGTCTATTGTGTCCCCTTGCTTGTGCCTCGGAGAGGTGCATGCCCTCTTTCAGAGCACTCTCTAGATACTTCTTAGTGAAGCGTGTCGAAGTATTGCTCTGATTTATCCTTGGCAGGTCACACTCCTTAGAGCACAGCGTCCAGTCCAGTTTCTTTAATGAATCTGAGAATGAGCTGTGGGTCCATGGTTTATATGTCCTTGTCTGTTATTTGGTGCCTGCCAAAATAGTTCATCCTTTTGTGGGCCAGTTCCCCACAGGATTCCAGTATGTGGTTTGGAGTTGCGGCGGTTTCACTGCAGAATCTGCAGAGCCCGTCCTCCGATATGCCCATTTTCCCCAGGTGCTCTTTGAGTCTGCAGTGCCCCGTGAGGAGGCCTGTTAGGATTCTTAGGTAGTTTTTGCTAAGGCCGATACAAGCTTTGAATCTCTTTTGGTTGTAATTTCCTAAGAGTTTCTTTGCTTGCCTTAGACCTTGGAGGTTGAGAAAGGTTTTGGCGCTTATTTCTTCCTCCAGTCTCCTGAACTCTTCGCGTATAGTGTGTTCTCCTATCCCGCAGAACGGTTCAGGTCCTATGAAGGGTTCCTCTTCGGCTTTTCTTGCCAGATAGTCCAGTGCCTCATTGTCTGTAATGCCAACATGGCCAGGTACGCAGCAGATGGAAATTCTGTTATTCTTGCCTAGTCTATTCAGTCCGTGTAGGCATTCCCACACGAGTTTTAACTTGATGACGTAGGCGTCAAGAGCATTTATGGCTCCTTGGCTGTCAGACATTATTCCTATGTTGAAATTCCTGTAGTTTTTCTCGAAGTTGATTCGAACGCACATGTCTATGGCACATATTTCTGCCTGGAAGAAGCTGGTACATTTGCCCATGGATTCGTAGTGCTCAGTTCCTGGCCCAAACACTCCTGCACCAGTTCCCTCTTCGGTCCTCGATCCGTCCGTGTTCCACTTTGTTATGTGGTTGCTCAGTCCATAAGTTATGGATTCATTACTCCAGTTCTCCTTATTGCTTAGCTTTATCTGGAAATTCTTCTCGAAGTTGAATTTCCTGATGCTATCGTCCCTAGGTATGCCAAGAAGTGGGTGTTTTTTGAGTAAGTCACTGTGTTCTTTCGAACGGATGCATTTCCCTCTTCCAATTCCCTCCTTTGCCATCCGTATGATTGTTTTGTCTGCCGCGTTCATCACCATGATGTGTAGAGACAGGCACGCCAGTCTTTGCACTTTGCCGAGTGTCTTTCTCGTTGTGGCTAGACTGGTTCGTTTCGCCCATGCTACCGCTCCCTATGTGATCATTGGTCTCACAATTGCAATGTACATCCATCGCAGGATGTTTGGGCTGCATCCCCATGCCTTCCCCGCTAAGCTCCTACATATCGTGAGAGCGCGGATGGACTTCTTGGATATCTCCTCTGTATGTTTCCGCCAGAGGAGTTTACTATCTAGATGAAGTCCTAGATACTTTACTTCTTTGACTGGTATCAGTGTCGTGCCTGATAGGCTAATGTCCTTAAGTCTTTGAAGTTGTCTTTTCCTTGTGAATGATACTATCGTTGTTTTCGCCGGATTGAAGTTGAGTCCGACAGTATGGCACCATTCCTTGGTTACTTTAAGCCCCCTTTGTATGATGTCCCCAAGGGTTTCTACGAACTTGCCTGTGGCAATCAATACAATGTCATTGGCGTACGCCTGACAGTTGATGCCGAGGTTGGTTAATTTTTCCAGCAGTTCGTCTACAACTAGGCTCCACATTAAGGGTGATAGTACCCCTCCTTGTGGACATTCTCTTGTTGTGTTTACTCTGATGGTTCCAGATGGTGTTTGAGTCTCTGCTGATCTGGTGCTCAGCAGCATCTCAAACATCCAGTTGGATACTGTACTGTTAACTCCTTTCCTATCCAGGGATCGTTTAATCGCCTCATGTGAGGTGTTGTCAAATGCTCCCTGTATGTCTAGGAAAGCGCACAGTACTATTTCTTTTGCTTCCAAGGCACTTTGAATTATCTCCGTCAGCTGATATAGGGCGGTCTCTGTTGATCTGCCCGCTCTGTATGCATGCTGACGATGATGTAAGGGGGATGTGTTCAGTGCATCTTCCCTTAAATAATTGTCCACAACCTTTTCTGTCATCTTCAGAAGAATTGACGTAAGGCTGATGGGTCTGTACGATTTTGGCTGTGTGGGGTCTTTTTTCCCTGCTTTTGGTATAAAAACAACCCTTGCTCGTCTCCATTGCATTGGTATGTGGCCCAAGGCAATACTGCTCCTTGTTATCTTTAGCAGGTCTGGTATTAATACCCCTTGCCCTTCTTGCAGTAGGGCGGATATAACGCCGTCCACTCCGGCAGATTTAAAAGGCTGAAAGGAATTTATTGCCCATTTCAGTCGTCCCTCAGAACAGATGGTTGATGTTCTTTCCCAGTCATCTCTCCGAGGTCTGATTGAAGTGGTACTGATTCCTAGCTCAGTACTAGGCGAGCTGCCAGGAAAGTGAGTTTCTAGTAGCAATAGCGCCCTTCGATCATCGTCTTCTGTGAACTCGCCCTCTGGTTTCCTCAGAGACATCGGTACTCCTCCTGACTTCGCAGGAGCTTTATGTAGCCTTGCCGCGGTAGGAGTGCTGGTGATTGTCTCACAGAATTTCCTGAAGCTATTTCTTTTAGCTTTTCTAATTTCCTTATTATATGTTGTAAGGGCCATCTGGTAGCTTTGCCAGTCTCCGTTGCGCTTTGCTTTGTTGAATAGCTTCCGCACCTCGGATCTCAGTTTTGACAAGCATGTTAACTTGGAGGTACCCGCATATTTCTCTCGTTATGCTCAGTTTTTCGATATTTTTTGAATCTATACTTCAAAGTCTACAAAATTATATTGCTCGGTATGTTTTCACCGAAACGATCATGTTTCCTCGCAATCTCGTCAAATTCTGGGATGCACTCTTCATACCCTTCTTTAATAAAAATAAAACCCCTTAATTGCACCAAAAACTTCTATTCTATCTGCATATTCTTTCGAATAGTAAGTAGCACCTAAAAAACAAAAAATGCCTGCGCAGTGTTTCAACACTTACTGGGTGGCGTATGTTTTTGGTTGTTGTTCCCCATGTTGATTGAACCTACACCGCACAGGTCACAAACCACCACACTACCCTCCACACCATCACCACCCCCATTTAAACCATTGCTATCAGGTATAGTGTTGAACTCGAAGAACACCGCCGAACCCGTCTTGGCTATGACCTTGTTTGATAAATACAGTCACCACCGGTTTGTCATCTTTCCGCTGCGCCGGCAAAAAGGCTCCTCTCCCATGGTTTCTGAGGTTGTTGTGCGTGTTACACAGCGCTGCGCTCCCCGATCACCATCAAAACTACTACCTCTAACCTTAGAGCTTCCAGTCGGCCGAGTGACTATCACAATGGACCGATATAACGGTCTAAGGGAGCCTAGTTTTCATGCTCAGGCGGCAACCTTGCCTAATCTAACATAATATAACCTAGAATAATAAGGCCAAATTGTGCCTATGTTATTATCTGAATATATCAAAAATATACCATTTTTAAATAAAACTATCTACACACAATTTGATTCACTTTCTAATCATAATCACAATAAATATCTACGCATGCAAAAGGATTAATTTGTACAATCCCTTTTTACTTGTACGTCTCTTACATTTGGAAGCCATGAAGGTTTACCTGTCTATTATTTTGTTTAATGGCTGGCGGGCGGTGTTTAATAAATGAATATGAGTGATACGGGTGTTAGTCAAAGTAATCTAAAATCGGTAAATTCTGGAAAGGCGTAAGCACTTGAAGACCAATAAAAAAATATGCACTTCAACCAACTTCCCAACGGGTGTATAGTAAATTCAAGATGTTTAACTAATTAATTCCATAATTATTATTAGAGAAATGTCTTGTAAAGCCAAATTAATGTTGTGGCGTAACCTTAGCCATTATTATCATTAAGTGGACTATGATTAATACTAAAGACTCTGTACCACACTGCTTGTACGTGAACACAGTGTACTAGAGAAAACTAACGACATGTCCGTGTTCCTGGTAAATTAACTTCGTGTTCAGCAAACAGAGGTGGAGACCAGCAATTCACTGAAAACATAAACCTAATTTAGTTGTAGTGTTGTAGGACTTAATAGGAAAATGTATTGTTTCTGGATAAAAACATAAGAAATTACCGCGCTGACATTTTACTTCAAAAAATAATACATTAACAACTTCCTCTGTCCTAACTTTAATTTAGATAATTCAACAGTCATTAAATTTAAAGATTAGATAGATTAGATTAGATTAGACTATTTTTATTCAATTTACATTTGTACGCACAATTTCCATTTTTACAAATTCTTGAATAATTTATTATAAAGGACATGACAATTATCCGTCGTCTGCCCGAGTGGTTATATCATTTTTAAATTCGTTTAAGATATATTATATTAGATTTAGTTTTACATTTCTGAAACAAAAAAGGCTTTATTACATTATAGAGATTGGCACAGTTTCCTAGTAATAATTTTGAAACAAGTTAAACATACAGTTTTGTCATTTCTTTTATTGAGGGTTTTTGAAAGAACATACATTTTTTTAACAATAACTGTTTAACATAAATAGTATGTACGAGGGCGGGTCAATAAGTCCGTGACTTTTTGAATTTCTGACCTCTTTACTGAAACAGCAACACTGCTCCTGTCAACAGGCATCTCTCAGTTGACTCCTGTCAAAATTTAAACTTGCTGCGTCAGTTAGTTTGTGTTTGACAGCTATTTTTATCAGACTACTCACTAATTTGAGGAGAAAATGGAAAAAAGTGAATTTCGTTGTGCTTATTAAGCATTATTTCTTGCGAAAAAAAACCATTACCGAGACCAAGGCTAAGCTTGATAAATACTATGGGGACTCTGCACCATCGATTTCAATGGTAAAAAAGTGGTTTACTGAATTTTGTTGTGGCCGTACAAGCACTGAAGATGCCGAACGTCCTGGACGCCCAGTTGAGATCTCTACACCCGAAACAATCGAAAAAATTCACAAAATTGACTTCCTTCAAAAGGGAAGAACAATCAATGGGGAATATTATGCCAACTTATTGGACCGATTCAATGACGATTTGAAAAAAAACCGACCTCATTTGGCCAAGAAAAAAGTTCTTTTCCACCAAGACAATGCAAGGGTGCACACATGTGCAGTTGCCATGGCAAAAATCCATGAATTGGGCTATGAATTGCTCCCTCATCCACCCTTTTCTCCAGATTTGGCTCCGACGACTACTTTTTGTTCCCAAACCTGAAGAAATGGCTTGGTGGAAAAAGATTTGACTCCAATGATGAAGTCATCTCGCAAACAAAGGCCTATTTTGAGGACCTCGACAAATCATTTTTTTTGGAAGGGATAACAAAATTGGAGAAGCGTTGGACAAAGTGTATAGAGCTCAAGGGAGACTACGTTGAAAAATAAAATTATATTTTTATCAAAAAATCTGTGTTTTATTCCAAAAGTCACGGACTTATTGACCCACCCTCGTATATAGCCGACTTATCAGTTATGCATGGCAAAGCAATTCAAAGAAGTAATTTTATTTAATGACTTACACATATTTGGTAGATAAATATAATATTTTGTATAGCAAAAGTTAATTTGTATGCTTGCTCTCGACATACTTTACTTTATTTTATTTAAAAATACTTAAAAATACCTAAAGATATGGCTAGACATACCATATAAGCTCAGAATTCTAAAAAGGAAGAAATCAGAGTATTTAGATACATAATTCGAGTGTGGTTAAACATACAGTGAAAAATATAAATATTAACGAGGTTTTTTTTTTGGAAATTGAGTGGACTTTTAGTTTAGTTAAAACGAAAATTGATAACTTTTTTTTTTAAGTTACAGCTTATTTGACTTTTAGATTAGTTACGAGTACATCGGAATATTTTGATAGACTTTGAGTTTAGTTAAAACAAATTATTGAGCAAAAGCGCTAAGAATTTAAAAGCTTTCATTGATGATTCTCCTTCTGTAGGATAGAGCTTCTTTGCAGTATTCATAGAGTACAAGCCAATTCATTCCGTTCAGGTAGTTAGCAACCTCTTCCCATCGCAAATATTTTCGCCGAAGTGGACCCGCCTTATCTCCATCAGTATTGGACAAACGCCAATTAAATGCATTACGTCTTCCTTTTCTCGAAGATTGCAAAGTATGCAGATATCAGATCCCTCACTTCGATGTGGCATGAAGGCTAACTTCATCAGTTCTCCTCTTACTTTAAAGATTGTTCCAATGATATTTCTGTTGTAACTACTGTTAAAATAATTTCTTTCGTTGAGATTCAGATTACATCTCGAATAATATCGCCTTTCCGTAGATGAACGTGCTTTTTCTATGAACGCGTATCTTTCGTTCTCATCAGTGGCAGCAATCACTTCATACAAGGACTTTTTCCAAGCGTCTGCATTTACTTCCGACAAATTGAGAGCTATGCCACAGTCCGCAGCTATCCGGTTCCAATCCTTGACGAAAAGTGTATTTTGCTGCACTGCAAACTGTAGTATTTTCTTTGGAAGCCTTTGCTCACCCATATGTAACACTCTAACAATGTTATCCGCATTTAGTTTTAGCGTCGATATAAACATTGTCGGAAGCCCAGTTTCCAAATAGTACATATAGTTTGGTGTATTGATTGGCAGGAAGAAGGTTTTTCGTAGAAAAAAGCAAATATTCAACAAGCTCGTACTTCTGCACACCCTTACACTTGAGCTCCATAAAATAAGATCGCTTTGGCAGTTGCGTTAAAAACTCTTTGTTTGATATTGAGCGAAATGAGTTTGTTGTTAAAGATTTTTCGCCAGTTCGCGCTGATGCTAGATGCGTCCTAACTTCAAGTTGAACGTAAACTCCATACCTAGATACGTATACGATTTCACAACTTCCAGCAGCTTTCCATTGAATTTCCATTTTTCGTCTCCTGCCGTTCTTAAAAACCATAACTTTAGATTTCTCTGTGTTGACCTCAAGATTCCACACTTTGCAATATTCCTCTAGCCTATTTACCATCATTTGCAGGGAAGTTGGCGACTCCGCCAGAATAACAATGTCATCTGCGTACATAATTACTTTGAATCGCGTGTTATTAAATTCAACTCCACATATATACGTTCCAAACTTAAATATTATGTTAAGTGCATCTTTTAATTTTTCCTTAAAGAAAGTTGAGCCGTATTTGTAAAACTCAGCCGGGATTCCATTTGATCCTGCTGCTTTTCCATCTTTTATATTCTGTAATGCGACCTTTACTTCATCTATTGTAATATTCGTACCAAGTTTCTCGATTTTATTAAAGGGTTGTGCAAAGCTCCATGCCAATTTATGCGGGGTACTTAACATAGTGGAGTAGTGTGTTCGTAACAGTTCAAGTGATATTAAGGATGTTTCCGTTCTGTTGTGATTGCAGTTGAGCTTTTTTGTTAACTTCCAGAACTCTGCTGAATCTCTGCTTTGGCTCAAAGTTATCGCAAACTTTTCTTCGTGTAACTTCTTCTTTTCCTTGCAAATAGATTTAAAATGTTTGTTTGCTTCAAGGTATTGTAGCTTTATGCTTAGCATGTCGGATTTTCTTGTAAGATTTAACAATGCTAATGACTTTTTTCTAAGTTTTTCGCATGAAAAATCATACCAATCACTCTTCTTTTTTAAGTTGGGTGTTTTTCGTTTTATTAAATTCGCTGCTTCATATATTGCTCGATCTAATTCATATATACGAGTAGGTATATAATTTACAGCCGATTTAAAATAGAAATGATTTAATGTGTTGTCCAACTCCACTTGAAAATCATTTATTGCAGACTTTCTCCATTTTAGATTAATATTTTTTTCAGCGCTATTCTTATATAGCTAAGGAGTTATGATATTCAACATTTTCAATCGTTATCGATATAGATATTTAAAGACTTATACAAGCAAATAACATACACATACCCGCTTAAAGAACTCCTGCGGGTTGCAACTACGATTCAGGCAAGGAAGATACCATACTTATATGGTGGTCATGCGAGAAACCATCTTTGAAGCAGCTCGGAAATCAACGAACTTTCTCCTCTTCTTTGATTTTATTGTCAGTGTGTTCCTTTATTCATTCGGAATATTCGGAATTTTCCGAGTGAGCAATTTACGTTTCTTTATTCAATGAAATATTCCGGATAATCCATTTCATTGTTTCTTAATTCATTCTGGAATAAATGGAATGCATTCTTTTTATTCCTAGAGAAAGGTGTTATCAAAGGAATATTCTCTCGTTTGACAGATACACTTGATCAAATGGAAGCAACAGCAAACAATCAAATGGGTATTTATTGCAAATTTATTGTCTTTTTTATATTTGTATGTGTGTTGTTTCAAGTTTATTTTTTTTTTTATTACATATCTTTAATTCCTTTAACAATTTCCAAAATAAAATACATTTGTAAAATGCTCTCCTGTGGGCATGAAATGCCCCATAGATGTTTGTGACAAGAGGATTTCATGAGCAGCATTGCCACTTATGCTACATAATGCAGTACCATACTGCATAGGTAGATGTTTTTTTAACTTCGCACTAAATCCTTGCTCGAAAGGACTACATACACTGCAAGTCATAAGATTAGAAGCAGGCATTTTTGAAAAGTAAAATCAATATTTTTCCAGTTACATGATGTATTAGAAAAAAACCACTATGGTAAATGAGAGACTGTTTTGTTAACAACAAAATATGAAATGTGTGTATAGGAGAGATTTAGCTAACGGTTCTTGGAAGACAAATTGTAAATAGAGTAAAGAATATGCGGTAATAAATCGGGTCACTAGATTAGAAGCACTGAACAAATCAACGTTTTTTGTGAAGTGAATATATTTTTTGTCGGTTTAAACGGTACATTATTATAAAGTAATTGTTCTTGATTGAGTGTTAATAAAAATTAGAAGGAACAAATTTTAAAGAATGGAGGAAAGGGCAAGAATAGATGTTTATTGCTCTGAAGGTCTTTTATGCCGTGCTATAGCCCGAGAAATAAAGCGAATTGTCATTGTGTCAGCAATTATTTAAAAACCCCTTCGTCTTACACAAAAAATTATAAAGGAAACACTTCTTCTGCCTTAACATATCGCGAAATGCGAAGTATCCTTAGAATAGCGTCAAATTCAGCTTTATCGGCAGCTAAAATTAGAGAGAAAGCTAATTTTAAGGCCAGCTTATCCACTGTTACCGCACCATTCGCCGAGGTAAACAATTACAGCGCCTGAAACTTAAGAAAAAATCACCACTTAATGACGGAAGAAAAAGACAACGCTTGTGTTTCAGCTCTCTAGGTCCAGGTCTAGGCCGACGGACGGACGGACGGACATGGCTAGATCGACATTACTATCGATGCTGATCATATATATATAGTAACTATTAGGGGTCTACTTGCAATAATAAGGTATGTTACAAACTATGAGTCAAAATTAATATACCCTTAGAATAGGGTGTACAAAATCAGCTAATTAGTTGAATAAACAAATTGGTGAATTTCTATGGCGGGCGACGAATTAGGTTGAACAAATATTTTTAACCCTAGAAAGATAATCTACGTCTGCGAAACGTATGACGCGCGTTATATATTTTTAATTATAAACCACATTGGTTTGGTTGCTTAAACTAACTCAGTCGGTGGTCGGAGCTAGCCCGTAACGGTCGTGGCACGACGGAAAGTACCTGAGGTAACAAGTTATAGCTATGCCGGACTTCTGGGGGCGTGTGTGACGTGTGCCATTCTTACATTTAATTTAATCATATATAATTTAAAATTACAAAGACTTATTAGTAGACTTATTTAAAACCGAAAAATGAAAATTTGGCAAACAATTATGACTTAATGTCAATTTTAAGGTTCCTTTAAAATATAAGTTGTTTTTTTGTTGATTTGTAATGGGGCTTAAGTTTTTTGTTTAAATTAATATTTATTTATAATAAATCATTGATTGATTTCTCTTAATATGAACTACATAAATAAATAAAATGTTAATATTTTTTTAAAAAGTTCATGGGTTTCATTAAATACACTACCAAAGTTCTATACATCTTTGAGACCCATGATTATCGTTTACATCATAAAAAATTTGATAATCTTTCTAGGGTTAATACTACTATGTTCAAACGAAAAAAAAAAACAATTAATTAATAACAAAATTATACAAAAAAAAAGAAAATATCTTTAAATTGCTTCATCAGGAGCTGCACAAGCCCTTATTATCAACATGTTCACTGTTTCATATTATTTGTTTTTTTGCTTTAACATATTTTCTCAGGGTTTTCATCAATAAATCGGTAGATTTTCTCCTTTGATTTTACTTAAATATACACTTTATTAACAATCACAATAATTTTTCATACAATTTCTGCAAATTGCTTAAATTGTATGCTTCCATTTTTCCTTGACGTTTAAGAAAGAAATTCGGCACTTCAGAAAGAGATATCTTCACGAAGTGCTCTATCGCATTTTGCGCGTCAGTATTCACAATAGATATATAATTTGTCAATTGACATTCATAGTACCAAAATGTCGATCGATTAATAAATTTTGTCGTTTATTTTTGACAACCATAATAAGGTTGCAAGATTTCCGCTTAGAAAAAGTTTAATATAATTTTTTTTTACTAAGATATCGTTATTATTATAGTTTTTGTGAACTAAAATTATATTTTCGTAGGGTTTCTTATATTTATATTATTTTATACGTTTTTATTTGAATGCTTTGCTTTAATGGAGCTTAATTATCCTCACATGTGAGCTCAATAAAAAGAAAACATGTATTAATTGTAAGTACTAAAATTTGTCGTGAGCAAGTAGACGCGTGTATTGAAGTATTCGAAAATAAAGTTCTTAACAGTATCAATGTATCGGTTCCCAAAAAACGCCATGTAGTAGTTCAATTATTCTCCCTCGATTCATACTAAACCTTATTAACTATCGTAATAGTATCAGACGCAACTGGCAGAGATATCGATTGCCAAGCAATTTAAAGTTGACAAATCGATTAAACAAGATTATAACAATGAATATTAAAGACTTCAGAAATCAAGAATGAAACAGAAAGCTAAGCTCACTAGATCGAAATTACAAGCCCTTTTGGAATCTATCAAAAATTTAAAAAAAGAAAAACTCTATAATCCCAATGCAGCAGGAAGCAAACAACATCGCTTCTACTAATGATGAAAAAGTTAAATCGTTTGTATAAAAACACCCTTTTGAGAATACAAACTTTGTCAACATAAATAGATGTCGAAAATGATATTCTTGTTTTAAATGGTAGGCAGATCACACCTCCCACAAACGAATTAGTTTCAACCGAAGATATAGAAGACATTGTACGATGTCTAAGAAGCGGAAAGTCTTCAGGTGTGGACAATATATACGAGTACAATCACATGCTGAAACAATTTCCGGTTAGTGGTTTATATAAATGTTAACCTTTATTGTTAATGCCTGCCTTAAGCTACAATACTTTCCACTCAAGTGAAAACCCGCAAAAGTCATTCCGATTTTAAAGTATGGAAAGCCTCCTTATAGACCGATTAGCTAACTAAGTTGCAGCAAAAATTTAGAAAAAAGTTGAGCAAAATCTAGCTGCAAAATCATCCACAGGCCTAGTACTGTTAGGTATTGAAAAACCATTCGACACCATCTGCCACAACGGCTTAATTTATAAGCTTATTAAATGTGATTGCCCGCTCCACTTAACAAAAATCATACAGAGTTTTCTATCCGACAGAAAGTTTACTGAATCAATCAGAAATAGCATTTCTGCATTAAAATCAATCCCAGCTGGGATTCCGTAAGGTCCTGTATTAGCCCCAACTCTATTTAATATAACTGCGGATTTCCCAAATTTTCCCAAGTTTTGTTAATTTATTTATTTACTTTATGTGTAGCGGACTATTATTTATTTAATTATTTATTTATTTGCTTATTTATTTATTTATCTATTAATATTTATATTTATTTATTTGACATATTATGTAATACGCTTTTAGTAGTTATTTTTCTTTCCTCACTGTGATATTAAGTAGGACATAAAATAAACAAAATATTGATATGAAGGTTTTTTTCCATAATTTTTCCTCCAAATCTCTCACAAAATAATGCATAATTTTTTAACAAAATATAAATTTTTCACTTGTAAAATCAGACTTAACGATTAAATCTCTGTTCAAGCTGTGCCAATATTTCAAAAAATGCAATGTTATTTATGATGAAAACAATAAAATATCTATCTATCTATCTATCTAAATTTTGTACTTCTTCTTGAAGTAAGTTGCATCGCTGATCATGAGACAAATGGCTGTCATTCTATTCGATCAATTTTTGTTTCTTTATTCATTCCATTCTGGATATTCCGGATACAAAATTAGAAAATTCTGTCTTTTCTATTCCTTATCCGGAAAAAATAAAGAAACACACTGTTTATCAGCGAATACTAAAGGTGTAGTAGTTTCTCCTAGTGGTCAAAGATCAACCCATTTTGATCTGGTGTATGAACATGTGCCAACTTGAAAAAAAGTCTTTCAATTTGCTCGAATTTCGCTGAAATAGGTGACGTGAGATAAAGTAAAACGAAACAAGACCAGATCTTCAAAATTTGGCATTATTGCAATTTCCAAAAAGGAAGTTGGAATTCGGCTTTATTTCATTTAAGAAATCGAATTAGGACAATTTTTCATAATTTTGTTTTCAACTAATCACAAAAATACACCTATGTCAGTATTGCTTAGTGAACCTTTTGCATCTACTTCACGGAAAATGGATTATGTTTTTGAATCAAAAAATGTAAGTTTTAAAGACGCATATGTCGGCGCAGGGACATAAGTCCCAACTTTTTCTTTTGGGCCGTATGTCCCACTTAAGAGGAACATAACTCCCAAAATCTATTTGGGACTCACTTGTGGGACATAAATCCCGTAAGTAAAAGTTGGGACTTATGTCTCACCAAATGATGTGAAAGTGCAATAAGGCCAATTTGGCGTTATTTCACTTTCCATTGGTGCTGTTTTCAACAATTTGTCCTTGCACCTACTCCAAATCAAACAGTGACCCCAAGCAGGTGGGTTGCAGGGGGCAGCATGCCCCCTATAAGCATTGCACTGTTTATGGAATCTACTTGCATTCCATAAACAGTGAAATGCCTATGGGGGGCTATGCTGGCCCCTGCAACCCGCCTGCTTGGGCTAACTGTTTGATTTGGAGTAGGTTTGAGGTTTTATTTTAGCTCTTGGCCTTATTGCTCTTTGGGTAAATGAATTCGTATGGCCTTTTGAAATATGAAAAAAATAATGGCTTTATTTTACTACTGCAAAGTGAAATAAGGCCATACTTTCAAATATGGCCTTATTTCGTTTGGCGTTATTTCACGGCACCGAGATCTCCGAAAATTTGGGACTTATGTCCCATATTCGACAAAATATTTTGGAACTTATGGTGTGGGACATAAGCCCCAAATCAATTTTGGGAGTTATGTCCCACTTAAGCGATTTCTCTCATGGTCTTCAATGGTAAGTCATCTTCTTCCGGTCATGTTTGCAATGCCAACATACTTCGTACCGCATCAATGAAGGTCCTATTGTAACGCTTGTCTTGTCCATTTGCTCGTGGACTACCTGTACCATTCTTCCCATGACAGATTGCGTTGTTGGCACAGAGACTGTTCAACGATTTCGGGTTAAAAGGACTTATACAGTCACAATACGTCTCACCATCCCCAAGTACCATCTGAATTCATCGAGAAACTTTAGGACATACCCCGCCTCAGTTGTCTTCACGGCTCTCACGATATTGGTGAAAGCGTCCACGCAATCCTACAGATTTGCACTCTTCAGAACTGTCAACGGTTTATTCTTCATCGCGTAATCCTGGTGCATGTGCTTTTCATCTTGTGAAATTGGTATTTTCTTGAGAACTTCACAGATAGCCTGCATCCGTTCGTCATAGTGTTGAAGAGTAACCAATCAATCATCTTGATCTATACATTCCTTCACATCATCCAGCGGCTGGGCAATAGGATTATGCCAATAAAACCAGCAGCATTCTGGAAAAACTTGGTACAGTTTGAATTTGAGAACGAAATGTTGTTACCACAAAAGAATCATTTGTAGAGTTATTCACACCTTCCCCTCATTTTTTTTTTTGAACGAAGCAAAATCTCTTAATTTCTTAGGGTTCAAAATGAATGGATTTATTCACCACTTCCCCTCCATGTTAAAAAGGATTAAAGATCCCAATTCGAGAACGGACTTCGCTTCATTTGATCAAGTGGCTTTAATTCTTGAGTCAGCTTGATTTTGTAAGGTTGTTGCCTCAGATCCTTACGCAAAATTGGCCATAATGTGGTCTGGGAGAGGCCCAATTCTTGAGAGCGCTGTGAAATTGACTGATTTGACTGGTTTGCGACGGACGCCTCCACGGCAGCAATATTATCCACACGTCGGGCAAGACGTAGTCTCACTGACATGGCAATATCAAGCAGCAAATATACTGACTCAAAGTTTTTCACTAGACTATGAATTGCTTGCCTACTGGGACGAGAATTAAGGCAGAAAATTTGCGGTAACACTCTTAAAGTTGCCACCACCGGTTCGGAATTTCGGTTGTAAATTTTATTTATTTGTAAACGTTGTTCCTTCGTGTACTTTGACATTGACAGTTTGGTAATCGGTTTAAGGGTGTTAAGGGCGTTCATACTGAAAGTTTGAAGTTTTCAAGTCGCTAATAATAATAACCTTTTAAATTGTAGCCAGATCAGAAGGCTTGAAATATTTTTTGAATCGGTTTACGAAGCAAAGACGTTTTGCAGCGTTTTGGGCAACATCGAATATGTGGTCATTCGAACGACGGTTGTCATTAAGGGAAGTAATTAATTGGACTAGAAGTAACAGACAGGAGATCATTTATAATAATGAGAAAGAGAGCATTTATTTTGTTAGTTGCAGACTTGAAACCGTCCAAAATAATTTGAACACTCCGAAAGGTAATTTCTAATCCATGGGAGGAGATTATCATCGTTTCCAAATGCACGCATTTTCGACAAGAGAATAGAGTTTGATGCCCAACTCTGTCAAACACCTTCGGAATATAAAGTGCAACGGTTTTACTTTTACCATCGTGGTGAAGAGATTGGTTCCACTTTTCATTTAGATATGCCATCAAAGTAAGTATCTAAGTAAGTAAGAAAAAAAATATTGTTGTGCCCTGAAGATACAGACCACACACAATTCCCAGGAACCACTATAGACACATGACATAGTTCGATTATGACCAAATGTTCCGCATGTGTCATCTATTATTGTCACAACCAAGCGAACGGCAATCGAACTATGTCAACTAATGAAACGCAACACGATTTGGATCATATTGCAAACAATGCAATATTGACCCATCGGAGTGCAATTATGTCGTGACCATGAGCGACATAATGCTGCACATGTTGTTTAAATAAACAAAGTGTGTCAGGTTATGAAAGTAGAATGCGTACTTGACCTGGTACTGGTGACGATCTAGGCGATAGCATGGGTAGCGTAGGAAATGATGGGTAGAGTTCTACACACTCTATTTCCAACTTCCAAACGAGTCGCGTCTTTTATTTCTTTTTGGTGCTTTGAGCTCCTGATCCGTAATTCAAATTCCAACAATATAAATTCCGTCAAAAAGTAGGCAAAATGAGGAGAAAACATTTTAATTCATGTTAAGTACAGGTACAGTCGATTGTCCTATAGTCGTCGTACCCAAAGAATACGGAATTATACGAATATGTACACTTGTGTTGTGTAAGGTGACAACCAACAATTTTTTCAATCAGAACATTATCCGTTGGCAAATGTACAAGACATTTTAGCCAGCTTGCCGAACTGTTCCATATTTATTTAACAGGTTCATACCAACAACTAGCCATTGAACCATCTCAAAAAGAATTGTTGACAATAAAACTTTGATGGGCTTATATCAATACCAGCGGTTGGCTTTTGTCATCTCAAGTGCCTCATCCATATTTCAAGCAGTTATGGATCAGGTTCTAGTGGGGTAAAAGACAAATATTTGATGAAAGTCTCATTTGGGGTGAATCAGAAATCAAGTGCAAAAAAGAATTTTTGAAAGTTTTGGAGCGTTGAAATCCAAATATGGAAAATTCAAAGTTTTTACAGGGTTCTGTTCATGATTTAGGTCATAGTCTGTCAATCCGCGGTGTTATGCCCAACAAGGACAAAGTCAAGGTCATTTCAGTCTGTTAGTTCGCACACAAAACATGTAGGTTGGGTCTAACTTTAACCTTTAGAGAAAAAAAACAATATTGAGTCAGTTGGTAATGTATCTCCGGGCAATACGCACCTTGTAAAGACCACTTATAGAAAACAAAACGATGGGAAAACGTCCATCCTCTTTGATCGCGTTCCGTGTCTATAGCTTTTGCGATTTTAAGTGTGATAAAAATCGCTTTGTTATCAACATATACTTTTGTCTCTTTTTCATTTGTGTATTGATTGGTATAATATATAGCGCACGTAGTTGGAGTGAGTGAAGTGTAGAAAACCGTTTAGATCTTCCTTTGGGGGCATGATTAGTAACAGTAAATGAAAACCTAGTTCTATTTTAATGGTTGCGCAAACGCCAAGCGCGTCTTTTTTGTAATATGACGAACTTTTCTGTAGGGGCATTGTGGCGAGAGACTGTCATAATGGCTTTATGGACTTAGCGACATTCATCTTGCCCCTATTAAAAATTGTTTACTGTTAGCGTTTATCACTGGTTCAATATGATGTCCTTAATACTTCTAATACTTCAGAGCTTGAAGTAGTCCTATGCATAGGTTAGGTTACGTTATGTTAGGAGGGTTGCATACAAAATTGTGCAAGTATCACCCAGAGACCAAAAAGGCCCCTTGTGAGCACCTTTTCTAGTACGAGTATATTGTAGGACATCCAACTAACAAAACCAATTGGATTTGATAATGAATTAATTCAATCGTTCAAGCAGTCAAATAACCGTGCGCCCATGCAGGAAAACCATCGTTCCTGGAGTGCCGCGCAGTGGCATAAGAGATTTTCAACAGATTCTAGTTCGTCCTCGTCTATGAAGCTTTTGCAGAAGTCATTTAAAGGGATCCCTAGCCTTTTGTCATGTTTCCGATTATGCAGTGTCCTGTAAACCATCACTGACGAGCAAACGGAATTGGTTTCTGTCAAATACTGCCGTTAGATTTCTTTTTGTCAATGACGGGCCACAGACAACGAGTTATGCCAGAACCTGTAGTGTTGTCCCATTTTTCTGTATCTAGTCTTATCGTGATACCGTCGATGAAGCTCTTAGCTGTAATAAGGGGCAGACAGTACCTGGACGTCAGCTTTAAGTGGTTTATATCGGATCCGAATCTGGCCAGCATATGAGCTGTCCCGTTTCCTGCCAAACCAAAGTAGCCCAGAAACCCACCAGAGTAGTACCGAGTGATAACTTATTGCCCTGAGTGCCAGAAAACAAGGAAGAGGTTAGAGTTGATCGTTTTAAGAGCTGACTGAGTGTTTACGCAGATGGTTAATTCCATTGCTAGGAGTGTTATCGTTAGGACGGCCTGCGATGCTTTCTTAACCACTTAAGATTTCAGCTTGAAGAACGCTGCAGCAGTCTGGCAGTCGGTAGGACTGGTTGATTCTTACTGCCGCTCAAAATACTCCTGCTCCTGTTTCCTTCTCCGTCTTTGAGCTATCTGTGGGAATATAAATCCTTTTAGGGACCGTGTTGGGTGAATTCCAGTCTTATCAAACAATTATACAGACTTTAAAGTTCCTAATAAAGTCTTGTCTTGGTTACACGTAATCAGTTATTCACACACCTTATTCGTGAAGAGCTGTAGGTTTAGTAATGTTTCCATAGCAAGTTGGGGATTGGATTTATTAGAACTAGTTATCCCCAGACAAGCAATCCTTTGGACCTGATTAAAATGTTTGGTACACCACCTACCAGATGACCGAGCCATAGGTAAGAATGGGTCTCACAATCGAGGCATACAACCAGTGTGAAATGTGCGGCTGTAAGCCCCATTTCTTCCAACAAGTTTTCCTATAAGCTTAAAAAGCATTCAGTCCCTTTTTCATTCTCCCTAGTTTGGAATTGAGAACCATGCCTAGGTACTTCACCTCGTTTGAGAGATTAAGGCGAACACTTTTCAGTTTCGGTATGTTCCAAGTGGGTTTCCTGTATTTTTTAGTTAACATGAGCTCGATCTTTTTGGGGCTGACCGCAAGTCCGTCCGTCACCAGTCCATCCTGATAGTTCCGATAGCGCCAATTCCATGATCTGACTAATAGTGGAAAGGAATTTTCCTGCGATTATTATGACTATGTCATCTACAAATGCAACCATCTTTATGTCCTTTGCTGGCCACGGATTAAAGAACCTTGTCGATGTTGATGTTCCACAGAAGAAGAGAGAGCCCTATTTAAAAGTTTGTGGTTCTTAGCCTGAGCAGTCGTAACTCCCTGTTATACCACGCTGAGTGTGCTCTTTGCGGGTCGACTGACAAGACATCATTTTTTCAAGTACAGTATTTGGTATTTGTAAAAAGATTGACTGGTTTAGTTACAGGTGTACCTGTCGGGACAGGAGGAAGTTTATGTTCGACCAGGTTGGAGCATTTGTTTCAGCATGTTTTGATGGGGTTTCTGAAAGCTTTATCTTTAGTTCGAGCAAAGTCAATAGTGAAAGTTATCCTGAAATGGTTGGAGTAAGATCATTTCGAGGAAACCTTCGAGTGATTGATCTTGAACTTATCCATTGGGATTAGTTGGGTGATTACCTTTGTTACAGATATGACAGTTAAGTTTAGTGTGTGTTTTGGAAGAAAACGAACGTGTTTTAAGATCAGTTAAAGTTTATATTTCTTTTGCTCCTTATTTAAATACGAAAAACCAATTATAAAAACATTTTAAATTGTGAAAATTACAAGCGAAAACAGTTTAATAAAACTCTTTGCTGTTTAAAAACGTACTCGTATATCGGTTTTATTAAATTCCCAGTGAAGTACCATATTCTTCTCTTTTTTTTCTTTTTTTATTTTCGTTCACACATATGTACATAGTAATTTAATTATATTTCACCATTAAACTAATAGTATGGATGTATGTCGAGAGTGCTCCCTTAATCTCTCCCCTGAAGAAGATTTTGTAAGTTGCCATGGATGCGACCGCAAAATGCATTTTCAATGCACCACGGTTTCAGAAAGATCTTACCGCAAGATGACCGCATTACAGAAGGAAAAATGGAGATGCTCTAATTGTAGGAAAGAAAATGCTAATCCAGCACCTGTGATAGACGGGATCCCAAAACCTGCGCCATCAACTGCAACAACACCAACGTAGCCAGCATCAAAGAGAACCAGGAGCATTAATTCACCTGAGAATATAATGATTAATACCCAGGATGATACCAACAAATCACTAATGAGCGAAATGAAACAAATGAGAAATGAAATGACAGAAATTAAATTGAGCTATGAATTCGTCGCTAATAAATATGAACAAATCAATCAATACATGATACAAAACAATGATTAATTAAAAAAATTATCAACAGAAATACAGGCATTAAAAGAAAGTAATATAAAAAAGACGAACAACTCCTTCAAATGGAAATTAAAATAAACACACTTGAACAAACAACATAGAAGTCACAAATATTCCACCAACAACAAATGAAAATTTAATTGAAACTATTAAAGCTATAGGCAAAACAATAAATTGTCAATTAAGCTCAGATGACATTGTTGACATATACAGAGCAAAATCAAGAGAACCAAAAAAATCGAAAATTGTTGCATCTTTTGCAAGCTATACCATTGTATATAAACCTTATAGTAGTGCAACCGTGCGTAAACGACGATACGCCACCAGTGCGCATTCGCCCGCAACAAATCATGATAGTCTAGTTCTACACCATTCTCGTGCTGGGAATATGAGTAGGAGGATGATGCAGGTAGTGGTGGTGGTTGGCAAAGCAGGTTTCGTGTAGATTTATGGTATATTTTTTGTTTGCTTTGATGGAAGGGGTATGTTATGTTTTCTGGATTTTAACACAATTGGTATGTGTGTGTATGATCGTTGAAGGAGAGTCGCATTTCAGCTACTGTGAGGATTCTCAAATGATTTTCTTTGTAATTCATATTTGCAAGTGAAAAATGGATATGCATATTTAACGGTAGGGGCGATGGTGGATAAAGGAAGGTGGTAGAATTGTCGTCGAGTAGTTGATGGTATATTATTTGTTGGCTTTGATGAATGTTTGGGGTAGGTTATGGCATATTGCAATTAGACCATCACAGTCACCTGTAACTTGTTTTCTTCGCATTTCAGCACTGAGGATTCCCAAATGGTAAACCATATTTGCATGTGAAAAAATATTAATTGAGGCAGAGATAAAAAAAGATAAGACAAGTTATAGTGTATTCTCAGCTACATTGCGAACGATCCTTAAGGGTTTCCACTTTAAAAAGCAAATCGTGGATATTTTCGGACCCGTCGAATGCAATTTGCCACTTTTCAATTTTACAAACTGAACTTACCTACTGAAGAAGTTTGTTGACTTATTGGTGGTGCTTGTCTGCGTTGCACTGTGTGACGAATCGCTGATTTAGCTTGGTTTAATAAGGAAAATGTCATGCACAAAATTAAACAAAACCCGATTAAGCCTCCTACGTAATGACTGTGCAATTTTTTTGTTGTTGCTTAGTGCAACAAAAAACAATCATCTCAAACTCCAAATTGTATATAATTTTTTTTATAAGAAGGTCAATTTGAAGAGAAAGTGTTTATATCGGTTTTAATTGGTTCGCGTATATTTTATAGCTTTTTTTTTCTTTTATCAATAAGTTAAAAGTCAATTGATATAAAAGTAAGTTTTTCTTAAATAATGAAAGATTTTGTTTAATAGGTATAAGGGGTAAATTAAAGTAAAATTTATAGATAAAATATGTGTTTTTTGTATTCATTAACCGAAAAGTATACCTAGTTGTTCAGTGTTGTCCAAGTTGGAGACCGTGTCTGTTCTAAAGCCTTGCATATGCACTGCTAAAATGTGTTTCAACAAAATTTTTCGTTTTTTAGGATGCCCATGGAAATCACGAAAAAGCTAATTTTTTATGTTTGGATTTCTTAATTTAAAATTAATCGCTTAGATGCTGTTTCTGCTTTTGTTGTGGGTTACTTCAGCCATGTAATATTTTCTGAGGCTGCAACAAAGTCAATCAAATTAACCTTTAAAACTTTATGTATGTTTAAGATTTGACGAGACATGGGACGAAGTGGTCGGCATAGAGAGCGCTTCGAAAATTCAAATTCTCCGTGGCTAAATGAAAGTCTAACATTACCACAACATATCTTAGATGAAATACCTTATTCATCTAGAGTAGGAAGACCGAAGAAAGCTTATAGATTAGATGTCAATTTGCAGCAGGTAAAAGACCAAGGCAGTAAAGAAAAAGTCAAAGCCAGAAAATAACTAATCCAAGAAAAATTTACAAGAGAAACAGGGTTATTGGTAGATATGCCAACTCAACAGTCTGGCAATCCTAATGACGGGAACAAGGCTAGACGATTTTTTAGAGATGATGAAAAGACTGCCCAAATTACAGTGATAGTTAAAGAAATTATCAAAAAGTTTCATATCATCTTAGAAGCTGTTGGGTCTGGGTTCCCAATAGATGCAGATGCCTTTGAAAATTTTGCCTGGTATTTTAAGCCAGTAAGTGTGCATAAGGTCTTCTTTCATGGAAAACAAATAATTTCGACTTGTGTACTTCCAATCGGACAACTTTTAGAAGAAGCGCAAGAAACAAGGAAAATAGAAGGTTTAGGGAACTTCCTACCAGAAAAATATCACGTGTAGATACAAATACTGAACTCTTAAATCGATTGCTTATAACCTCAGATCCAATTCTTAGCAAGTCTAAGATACTTTCCGAGAAGAAAGAAAAGCGTCATGGAACATGAATACTTGCAACTTTTATATGTACCAAATAATTAAAAAAATTAAAATAAGCTGGTTTCTATGTATTGTTTTGTCTTGAAATTTGTAGTCATATGTTAAAAAAATTTGTTATATTCTATTCTGTGAACAATTTCAATTAAAAAAAAAACAAAAAAATGTAATCTTAATTTAATTCCGCTAAATCAGCGATTCGTGACACTGTGCTTTAGGTCGAAAACGAAGCGTTATTTAAAAAATGTTCGAAGTCGGAACGAGCGTTCGAAGGTCTCGTAGGATTCACATTGGGAGTATTTAAATTCAAATTGTCCAATCTTCGAACTAAGGTATCTCTAATAGACTGCATTTCACAAATGAAAACTCGTTGGTTTGCCTCGAGTCTGTGGCTTCTTCTTGAACAGGTGGACTTATAATATATATCGCTCATCATCGCTCATTATTATCATCACTATTGTGGTTATCTACCAGATGTGGTGAAATCTGATCCTGGCTTAAGCCTACACTAGCAGCGGGTGGAGTACGACTAACAATTGGCCTGGATTCCATTGCTCCTGAACGGGGAGTTATTTCGAAAAGTGGACGAAAATTTCTCAAATTACTTGGTCTTCCTCTAGAACGCGTATTTGGAACTCTATTATCCATAATAGGAAATTTCGGATTTTAAATACAACTTCAAAAGATTTTAAATGTCAATATCGTTTAATAAATCTGTATTAAAAAAAATTAATACATGCATAATCTGGGGTCAGCGCGGTCGGTGCTAAATTCAATATTAAATCAGATATTAAATTTGATAAGATTAGATACAATATGCTTAAGAGCAAGATATCTGTCTTGGTAAACAGACGGACTGTGCAAACAATGAACACAATACGAACAAGACTGTATATAATTGGCAACTATAGGTAACATAGTAGCAACATAGTCCAGTGTAATAACTACCAGATAATGGACTACCTATACTAGGTATAAAAGAATTAGGATTTATATATTATAAAAATATTCATATGCACAACTTATCTTTTCACGAATGAAATTAGACCAATATGAATACAAAAAGCAATTCAACTCTTTCTAATATCCAATAGTCGCAACGCGGATTACAATTAAAACTATGTATAGACTGGGACTATACTAATGAAAGTCATACCCAACTTGAACCGCCAAGAGACACAATAGAACACTCTACAATTGCTGGAGCTTAGCTAAAAGCTCTAAAGTTAGCCAGTATAATCTTTGTAGTGACGTTCTTAATGCCTCGAAGTACATCTAATATTAGAACACGTTTAATGCAAAAGAGAAACAATCAAGCAACCTCCATTAAGCAAAAAATACCAACAAGTGACCTTCCTCAATGCTTCATTGAAAAGGTACATGGACTTTAAAATATATACCAACAATTTCACATGTTGATTAAAGATAAATAAACTTGTGCAATACTCCAATTTAGTAATCTAGCTCTACGCAAAACAACGAAAATTCTTACTATCCATATAAATATTCATCTTATAGGTACCTTGAACAAAAAGTGGTGGTGCGGCATGGCACAATACTGACAAAAAAAAAAAAATTGTCATTGCTTTATAAATTAGATCGAATATTTCTAAATCAATTACAAAAAAAAATTATAGAAATCGGTACCTTTTGCGACAAGATATAGCCGAAACAGTCAGAGTCCAAAATGCGACAAACTCATAATACCTCATTTGCTGAAAAATACCGAAATCAAATTTTATTAAATTTTTCCCTTCAAACGAATCGCCTCTTCCATCATTTCTACTCGCAGACGAAGAAGTCAGATTTATTATATTTCCATCATCTCCCTCTCATCAAACATACTACTTGCCGAAGCGAAGGCAACATCGCAAATCATCAATTACACAGAAAAATAAATACATACTTACATTTCCATACAAATGAAAATCATATGGCATGACCACAGAATCGATAATGCGAGATCCATTATCCATACAAATTAACTTACTTGGAAATCCTACATGCTACCTGTGCTGCTAAACAACAAAAATGTCTGTGCTCCTTCTTACAAAGAAAAAAAATACAACATACATGGGAATGCAATTATGAAAGGTTCGATAAAGAGAGATAAACCAGTTTATTTGGTTTTCTTTCTTCGTTTTCAAAGTGTGTATTTAAAATGAAGATGACAGCAAAAGTTTAGACACAAACATTCTAGCTCAATTCATAACGCCATCTGCATTTAGTCGGCTAAAACAAAAAATTCGACATGATGGCACTACTATAAAGTGTATATACAATGGCTATACACGTAGAACTGAATTTATAAAAACCGCAAAATCACTCCGCAAATTAGAGCTAAAAAAAATAAGAGAAAACATGGGAGATAATCACCATGGGGAAAGAGAAAGTGATAAAATTGTTTTTGTAAACAGTCAGCTTACTACTACAAACAAACACTTGCTCTGGCTAGCCAAAACAAAGCTAGAGAATGCAATTTTAGATTTGTGTGGGAATCATCCAGTAAAATACTTGCAAGAAAAGTGGAAAACGGTGAAGCTATACATATTAGATCTATTAGTGATATTAGTAAGATATCAATATAATAGGAAGTGCAACGACCGAAGAAGATCAAAATAAAGTAAACAACATGATGATTCAAAACCTATATTGTGAAGCTGATGTCGATTTTAGGGTAATGCACGGATTTACTGGCATTGGTATTGATTTTTTTAATAAAAGTATTTTTTGTTGATCGATGCGAAAACATTGGGATAGCTTCTTAGCAGAAATGCAGCGTGTTTTATGTTATATTGATGTCATATGTTTAGTTGAAACTAATATAAAAGATCATGAAAATGTTTTATAACAAATCAATGGATATAATGCTGAATTTTTAAATAGAAAAGAAAAAAAAGGAGGAGAAATAGCCATTTTCATTAAAAATAATATAAAGGGTCCGCCATCTAACGTTTTTTTTCAACTAGTGCTTATTTCGTGAATGGTAACACTTAGCTCATGTCTGATTTGACAGATAATTAGTTTTATCCTTCCGCTGAACGAATATGGTTGTGTATATGCTTGAACAACGCTGGGAAATATTGCGACATTACTTTGAAAATCATGGTAATGTTGCAGAAAGTGTGCGAAAATTGCTTACGGATTTTGGAAGAAGAGAAGCACCGTCAGCTCTGTATGTTCGTTATCTTGTGAAAAAAGTGAAAGAAACTGGCATCCTCATCGATAAACCAAAGCGTGAAAAGCAAAAAACAGTGCGTACACCCGAGAATATTGCTGCTGTGGCAGAAAGTGTGCGTGAAGCGCCATCAACATCAATTCACCGTCGTTCTCAACAATTGAACATTTCGGAGACATCATTGAGACTAATTTTGCATAAAGACCTTTGTACTCGTATGATGCTACTATACGCTACTGCATGGCCAGCCGAGGCAGCCATTTGAATGAAATTATTTTCCATTATTAACCGGAGGGATTGTACTTTCAAATAAAAAAAGAAATTTGAGAAAATATTCAGCAGTTTTTTTTTATAGCATTTTCAAAAAAAAAAAAGTTATTTGGCGGACCCGTTACATTATGAGAGGAACTGTGGAGAATCGCCAATTTTTTATGAAAACTTAAAAATAGAGATAGAACTTAAAGAAGCGAAAAATCTATTTAAACTCAGTATACCTCAATTCATTGATGAATTCGACAGAAATGTACAAAATGAGAAGGAGTTGATTGTTTTGGGTGACTTTAATATCGACTTAATAGATACAAGTAATCTACAAGTACAAAATTATATGGAAACTATTGCATCTAAGGGACTATCTAATGTAATCTTACAGCCTACGAGAATTGATGTAAACGGAGGATATTCTACACTTATAGATCATATTTTAGTAACAATATCTAAGCAAGATATTAAATCTGCTGTAATAGAAACGGATATATCAGATCATTTTGCTACGTTGTATGTTATAACGGGCCATACAGATATTATAGTCGAAGACGAAATGCTCACAAAAATCAATCAACAAAAAGTTAATCAACTGATTCAGGGAACAAATTGGCAAGAAATTTGCGAAGAGAGCAATGTTGAGAACATTTACAACTCATTCGTTAAAAAAATGAATGATTTATACGCTCAGTCACGAACAATATATACCCATAGCCACAGTCGTCAACAGAAACCATGGGTAACACCGGAAATCATTAGAATATGTAAAAGGAGAGATGAGCTGTATAGGAAATGGAAGAACAACGCTAGAAATATCACATACAAACAAGAATACAATCATTTTCGAAACATGGTGAACAAAAATATCCAAACAACAAAATCCAACTTTTACAAAACACAATTTTAAGTCCTAAAAATGATACTAGGAAGGAATGGAATCTTTTAAATGGAATATTGGGAAGAAAGAAAAGGTCGATAGATGACGTTATTATTAACAATTTTCCTTCAAATATGAACATTAAAACGATTGCGGACGATTTTGCTAGTTGTAACCGCATAAGATTAAATAATGAAAAAAAGTACATCGCACCAACGATTTTTGTATAAGAAGCCAGTGAAGTTGAAGTTTTGAACATGCTATTCAATCTAAATATTAATAAAAGTCCAGGAGCTGAACATATAAGTGCAGTAGATATAAAGTTTAACGCAACATCACTAGCTCCAGTTATACAAACCATAATCAAACAAAGCATAAATCGATGTCACGTACCTAAATTACTTAAAACAGCGATAAAACGACCAATTTATAAAAGCGGAAATAAAAAGAATTACGAAAACTACAGACCGATTGCAATTTTGTCAGTAATTGATAAATGCATTGAAGAAATTGTTGTACGCCGGCTTAACAGTTTTTTGGAAAAAACATTCAATTATACAGGATAACCAGTATGGCTTTCAAAAAGGGAAAAGTACGGGAAGACTACTTGGGGAACTTGCAAATACGGTGAACATGAGCCTAAACAAAAATCATCATGTCCTGATAACGTTCGTCGATTTTAGTAAGGCATTCGACACACTATGTCACAAAAAACTTTTAGAGGCTCTTACAAAAATTGCAGTGAGAGGAAACTTAGCGAAGTGAATGAAAAGCTACCTATCTGGAAGAACAACAAAGGTGAAAATACTTAATGCCTTCAGCGAAGAAGAAGATAATCTCTATGGTGTTCCACAGGGCTCAAAATTAGGGCCTATGTTATTTATACTCTATACAAATGAACTCCTTCGCGTATTTAAAAGGAGTACAGTTTTTGCCTATGCAGACGACATAGCAATCGTTGTCAAGCATGAGTGCATTAAAACTGCAACGACTATCATGCAATAGGAGCTCGACAAACTTTCGAGATGGTGCCATGATAACGGACTTGTAGTTAACGCAAACAAAACCAAACTTATGCATATTCGCACACCTTTCCAGCGTGATCCTAGCAACATAAATTTAATACTACGAAACGATGAATGTCCAGCAGCAGGAAGAAGACAAGTGATTGAGGTGGTCAAATCCATAAAATACCTGGGAATTATTATTGTTAACCGTTTCATATGGCAAGATCACATCAATAAACTTAGGTCAAACCTCAAAAGTGCTATGTTTGCAATGGTGTATCTTAAAAGATACACTTCCATGGAAGTTCAAAAGCAAGTTTACTACTCACTAGTGGAATGCCGATTAAGATATAGGGTTTTAGCATGGGGTAATGCGCCGGAATCCCATTTAATTAAGATCATCAATATTCAAAGGCGACTGGTAAAAACAATTAATACTAATAATGTTTATTTTAAAGTTTTAGATGTCAAAGGTATCCTTAAAATGACGGCAATCCTTGAATACTACAATGATCTTCGCTTTCAACAACCAATACAACATAACTTGAGCACACGAAGACGAGCACGAGGACTCTTGGTAATTCCAGACACATTTAATGTATACGGCAGAAGACAATTCAGCTTTAGAATACCAACAATAATGAATGACATACCAGCAAATCTTAAGATCATCCCAAATTACAAAGAACGTAAAAAAGAGCCTAAAACTTATTTTGTGAATTTAAATTTTATTCAAACGTAATGTTTATCTTTTTCCTATATTTATTAATTAACGTTGAATTTTAAATGAATTATAACTTCCAAACTCAATGAAAAACAAATTTTGTACTAACCACCTGCAGAAAAGCAAAAAGCTTCGCAGGTAACACAAATTGAAGAATAAATACAAATAAATAAAAAAAAAAAAAAAAAGAACACGACCTTTAATTTTATTGACTTCAGAGTCTCAGAATTGTTGACGGACGGACATGGCTTGATCGACATAGATAACTTAGATGGTGATTACAAATAGGTATAGTATCTTTTAGGAGTCTATCACTATGTCGCCCTGGTGACACAAGAACGTAACTACATTTTTTACGATTTTGTGCTGGGTATGACACCTTTAAATATAGCATTCTATATATTGTGGCAAAAAATTGTACGTCTAAGTGAAGCAGTTTAAAAGTTAGCACTTGCCGTATCAACATTTTTTTCGAAATACAGGCAAAGCTCGATTTGCGCACTAGGTAAAATTTGTGTTTGCCATGTGCAATAGGGTGGGCCACATTTGTATGAAATTTTTTTTTTTGATAGTTTTCGATTCTAATAGCGGTTAAAAGTTGCGAAATGATGTTGTGAATGAACACAAAAAATTTTATTGAGATCAGACAACTCCTTCTGCCTCCAATTTTTAATTAAAAAAGTATTGAGTAATAAATTTCCAAAGTAAGGTAAATCTCTTTCTTAATTCATTATTTTCACTTAAAAATGCAACAAAAATTATTTTTTTATCACATTGGATTTATTAAAGGGAACTTTATAAATATTTGATGTTAAATTGACAATCATTTTACACAAAAGTCTTTTTTACTGTCAAATTTTGGCATTAATTTACGAGATACAATCTTAGATTGTATAAATCCTTCACGTGCTTCTTTTGTACATAAAGTTGCTGATGCTTCTGCGACGGTCTTAACTGCCCTCTCAACGGCCTGGGTGTGACATGGTAGCCGCAAAAATTCAATCTGGTTGTTTTCTTCCTGAGCAATAAAGTATTGAAGTTCATCGTTTGTAATATGTTTTAATATAGGTGGTTCAAAAATATCCTTTTGCCAATCGATGAGGTCATAGTACACTTTTGCATCCAATTTTATATTTGGCACTTCAAAAACTCTTAACCGAGTTGGTTTTTCGGTGCGAGCTTTTAAAATACGGCGCAGAGCCAATTCTCTGATATGTTTTCTTGGATCAGTTAACATTGCCAGCAATAAATTTTCTGAATGCGCAAAGAAACTGTTTCGTTTGATTACAGGATCAATAACAGTCTGATATTCAACGGAAAGATAGCGACTTTTCGAGATTAAACCCCATAAATGCCTGGCTCCATCTTTGCAGGTCGGTTGGCTTTTAATATTGAACCAAGTTGGAGCATACACCTTCACGACGTAAGTTGCTAACAATATCAAACTATCCGTAGGAGTTGCTGTTCCGATATACAGACGAAGAATACGATTAGCTTTAGTGAGCCACCTAGCATGGGACATCTTTCCGGGGGATTTATCACCTAGGTCATCGGGACAACTGCCGGTCAAAACCGCTGAAACGATCCTGAATAAATAAAGTTGGTCAGAGCTAAGTTTCTTCGTGTCCATTATCGGCAGCGACTCTCCTGGAATGCTCTTAAATTTAACTATGGACTTTTCTTCGCAATTTTCCAGATCCTTTCCAATCACTCCTGAAAATGTTCTTGGTCCCGAAGTTACGCCATCAATATGGGCAAATAAATGACGGAATGGCAGCTCATTCATATGTAACATGCAAACTATCCATTGTAATGGTCTTTTTAATCTTTTTTCCAACAGACGCATGATCCCTCCAAATTTCCCAACATTGACATTGGTACCATCACATCCAATAGCTACTAAATTTTCCAATGATATGTTTTCTGTCAGAAAATAGTTAAACAACTCTTGTTCAACACATTTAGCAGTTCCTGATGTTGGAGCGATGTAACCTAAGTATTTTGACTCTGGTTCGCTTATAAGTGAAATATGTTCTTCGATCACTTGTTCGCGATAATACTTTCCATTTCTTTTCCGGTTGACTAAAGTTTTGTCCTTTCGACCGTCGAAATACAAAGCACTGATCTCAGAAACAGATTCTTTATTTTGAACACTTTCTCTTGCCTTTTTTCGCTCCCGTCTTAGTTTATTTTTGTCAATAATGGGTAATTCAGATTCCTGTAAGATTACAGAAGCAATGGCAGCTGCCGCTCTGTCTGATACCCCATATCGGTCGCAGGTTTGAGATAACGCGGAGTAATTCAGTGTTACGGATTGCTGTTTTTTTTCCTTTTCTTTGGAGTCGTCAACTGTAAAAATATCTTCGCTATCTGAATCTTCACATGAATCCGATGGTACTTCTGTTGCAATATTGTTTGGAACAGAAGCAGAAACAGTTTTAGATGTTTTCGCAAGGCAAGTTGCTGATGTTTCTCTATCCATTTTTCTTTTCAGACTTTTCTGATTATTTTTTGTAGCGAGTACATCTGTGTTCCCAATTATCATTTTCCTTATTCCTTGTCGTTCTTTGATCATTCAGAAAACTTCTTTCATTCAGTGGTACCTGTCTCTCTTTTGGACAGTTGCATTTTGAAAAATCGGAGCATTTACAAGATGAAATGTCAAATAAAACTTTGCTAGCAGAAACAAATTCCTCTAGCTTTTTTTTTGGAATGTTGGGATGGAACTTAAGAAGTTGTTTACACTTACCATGATAAGGTTTTATCATTTGTAATGATCTCGTAGTCGAAACAACCGGTAGTGATGCCTGTTTCCAAACAAATTCGATTTTTTTACACACTATCACTTATTTCCTTAAAAGTTGGTTCCTTTTTATTAATTTTCAAATTTTGCCTGTTCCATTCATAACATTTCATTACCTCTTCGTAAGTGGGGAGGACATTAGTTTTAAAATCACAAGTCTCGCCAAATATAGGACATTTGAAAGCCTTTCTAGTACGTTCCATTGCGACAGATTTAATTCAAGGAAATTTTAAAAGCAATCACAATCACAACTATAATATAAACTTTGCTTCAATTTTGCGACTACACTGAAGATGAAAAACTTTTTAAATGGATGCCAGTTACTGTGTTTTTTTTTAATTTGGGTAACGGCCTACTTTGATTTTTTTAAAAATAAAGTTCAAATAACGAAATAAGCCCAACAGAAAGTCAAAGCCACCTCATTTAAAAATTTGAAAAATTTGAAAAAGAAAAAAATCAATTATGGTAAATAAGTTGAAAACGTCAAAACTTTAAAGATAAATTGGAGGCAGATAAAGTCAACGGATTTCAAAAATATTTTGCATATGTGCTATGGACACCAGATGGCCACTTTTTAGTGCTATTAGAACTCTCAATTCCAAAAAATAATTTTTTGACCCACCCTAATGTGCAAGGCCGTAGCCAGGGGGGATCACAGGGGTTAGAACCTCCCCCCCCCCCCCGAAATTTTTTAAAAAAACATCGGTAAATCATACTTTTCAGTATGAAAAAATGTGTTCTCAAATAATTATTGATTATGTTAAAAATTTCTGATTTTAGTTTTAAGGTATGAAAGGCAGTTTTAACGGAGTTCAACCTGTAGTACGCGAGTCCCATCCAGAAGCCTCATACGTGCATTGTAGCGCACACTCTCTAAACCTGGCATTAGGGCATTCTTGTCAAATTCTTGCCTATTCGCAACACTACTGGTACCAAAAAAATCCATTGAATTTTTTTTTAAATTATCGTCAAAGCGCACACATTTGTTGCACGAAATGATTAAATAAAATTATCCTCAAAATTAATGTAAAAATTTAACAGCAATGTGTGAAACACGCTGGGTGGAAAACCATAATGGGTTGATGAGGTTTAAGGAAATTTTTGAAGCGATAATTAATGCTTTGGAAGAGTTGAGTAGTGATAAGGACTCTGATGCGTCATCGAAGGCGAGTTGCTTTTTAAGATCTATTTCAGCTAGTGATTTTGCAGTAAGTTTGTGTTGTATGAGTGTTTTATTTACATATACATTGCCACTTTGTAAGACCTTACAATCCCCTTCATGCGACTTAGTGTCTGGATTGGAACATGTGGAATTAATAACAAACACATTTCAAGGAATATCATTCCGGAATTCAAAACAAGTTTTGAGACTGCACAAAACTTAGTAAATGTTGTGGATGAAAAACTTAAAATTTCACGAATTATGTGAAGGCAGCAGCACAGTCAAAACATGAGCACAACAGATCCTGAAACCTATTTTAGGATAAGTATAATGATTCCTCTTTTATATGACTTTTTAAGTCAGCTTAAAATGAGATTTGAAAACCATAAGTCCATACTTTCCTCTTTGGGCATTTTGATTTCATCGATAGGGCAAAAACGAACTAAATTATAACGAAGAAAACTTCAAATTTTATAAATATTTTTTGGATTGGGATACTTTAAAAGCTGAATTTACGCTATGGAAGACAAAATGCCATACACAAAAAGATATAGAGCTTTCAAAGAGTGCAATAACAGCTCTTGGGGAATGCAATAAGGATCTATTTCCTGACATCCACAAGCTTCTAAAATTTTGGCGACACTACCGGTTTCAACATGTACACCGGAAAGAACATTTTCGACAATGTAACGTCTAAAAACTAATCTAAGAAATTCTACCGATGAAAAAAGATTAACAAGATTGGCGGTAATGTGAATTCATCGACAAATTGAGATTGACACTGAGGAAGTTTTAGATATATTTGCAGCGCAGAAGGTAAGAAGATTAAATTTAATTTTATAAAAATGATTCCTACCTACATGTTATGTAATACTTTTTGTAGAAATAAAATCTTAGAATGATAATATCTACCTAATAAATAATAACTTAAAATTATTTAAAAAAATATTGGAAAAGTCTTTTAGTTTTTCAAATTTGTTTGAGAGTTTTCTTGGAAAAACTATGCAATAGTATTGAAAATCGTTAAAGCAGTTTTTTAAGACGGTTTTTTTTTTAATTTTTGAAAAATATTTTGCAATTTTTTGAGTACCTATTTCAATACAAGGAAATCTATAGTTTCCATCTGGAAAAAATCTGTAAAAATTCAATATACCCGTTTCCAGCATATTCAAAAAACCAAAAAAGTTATGTATGAATTTGATCATAAAAGCCTTCTTAAATTTTAAATTTAATTGAAATCGGTTTTGTTATTAGCGAGAATTTCTGATGTTAAAAAATCGGTTCTATAGGAGGTACCATTTTACGATAAATCTCGCAAAAGATAGACTGTCTTATCTAAATCGTTAAGGTCGTTTTTAAAAAAATTAAGTTTTAACAAACCGTTATATGACATATACCATTGTTTTAGAGCTAAAATTCCAATTTCAACAACGCCTAATGTGAGACTACTAAATAAACACTATGAACCAAGTTTGCAAATCGGCCCATCCGCTTAAACTGCAAATCTGCAAACAGACAGACGGACGAACAGAATTTTCCAACTTTTTTTTCTACTTCCATATCATCGTAATGTCATGTTTAATTGTTATCTCAATTTTTTTTTCACCAATCCATAAAGTGCCTTATCTATAGTACCATAATCCCAATTAAAAATCGTGTTTGTTCGATTTTCGGCTAAAATGGGCTGTATTAATTTTATTTATTACATCTAGCTACCATTCATAAAGGTACACACTGATTGGTGTATGGAAAAAATATACAATATGCAAATATTTTACTTTGTGCGGAATTCGAGCATTTGCGTAAATCGAGCTTTGCCTGTTACATTGAAACAAACAAACATATGGGGCGTTACGTTTCTATGACTCAAACTCTAGAAATTTGAATCAAGATACGTTTCTATGGCAATCATCAAATTCAATGATTTGTTTGTTGTTAACAACTAACAGATAACTCTGCATTAAATGCAGATAATCGCAATATAGAATCATGTTTATTCAATTGTTTTAAACCTGTTTTCTCACCTAAACTTTGTTTATATCATATATAAAAAGTAATTCTAGTCACTCTATTTATTTTCATGTAATTTACATTAACAATACTTAGATATATCTGCACTGGTCCAACTTTCATTATTTTATATAATTTATAATGTTCCATTTTTATATACATAAGTGACAACTATATCTCTTGGTCGTGTTGCTGAAGATGACCAGTATACAGGTTGAAATACATTCAATTTTATAAAAGTGTTTCATTTCAAATCAAACAAATATTTAATAAATTAGAGTCATCGCGATTGTTCATCAATTAATCAAATTAAACTAATATTTTATTAACTAAAACAAAAAGCTTTTGTTGATAGACACAAAATTACCGAAATGAATAAAACGAATCGTCCTTCTGTAGCAATGTTCGCTAATGAAAACAATGATCGTAATATGTATTAGTAAAAATAGATTCATAATATAGTTTTAAATATAAGATTTCCACCCTTAGGTGACAAGGATCTGACTTCAGATAATTTTAATGACGATGATTCAGTTGTCGATCGCTATTTCTTTCCATCATCTTCCGAATCTCCCTCGTCAAATGTGCAGAATTCGCCATATCATGTTGAAGATAACTCCGTTCCAGTAGCAAGGGCAAGTCCATCAATTAATATTAGAATCGATAAAATTACCAGCGTTGATGAGGAGAACGATGCGACACCAAAACGAAAGTGAAAGCTTGATCCCAATTCGTGGAAAAAAAATATTCGAATGGCTTTATTTCAATCGGGTAAGTCATAATGTGTCGAGCCGTTGGAAAATTGTCAAAGCGCGAAGTGTACAACCCAAAGACTGTTCAAAATGCCCCAGAAAGTGTAACACTCATTTTGACGAAGAGGCTAGGCAATATTTTGCATACGACTTTCTGGGAAAAGCTAAAAGGCACAGAAAGCCAGAAAAAATATCTTTCTTCGTTGATCGAAGAGATACAAAAAAAGTCAGTTAGAACTTCAGCTCAACGACCTCGACGTTCGAACACAAAGTTGTTTTTCCTCAATAAAAATAATATAAAAATTCAAGTTTTTCAAGGTTTTTTTATTGCTACATTTAACGTTTCTGAAACATTTGTGAGAATATAGTAAAAAATAGATCAGATTGTAACGTTGTTGCCATTAGTAAAAAAGGCTGTCATCCACCTAGAAATAAAAGGCCTGAAGATGCGAGAGAATTTATAAAAAAACATATTAATTCTTTCCCAAAAGTTCCTTCTCATTACCTACTCTAGAAAGTTAACCAATTATGAGTACTTGCCTTTGGATCTTAAATTACCAAAAATGTACAAATGTTACTTGCAAAGATGCCAAGAGGAAAATATACTGCCCGAAAAATAATATTCAAAATATTGAATAACGATTTCTACCTCAAAATAAATAAAATGAAATTAATAAGAGAGTTTTTCTGAAAATTATTATTTATTAAAAAACGTAACAAAACAAAATAAAAAAAAAGGTCAAAATAAAAATTATCGTTTGAGGCACTAAACGTAACAGTATAATCTTTTCACTATTCAATAAAATATCTTTTAATAACCACAAACAAAATGAAAAATATTTTATTTATTCTATAACTAGGTAGTATGGTAATCTTTAAATTTTTAAAAGTAAATTTACAAAAGTAGCTATTCATTGAACTCATAAAAATGAAAAATAGTAAAAAAAAATCACAAAATCGTCTCTCCTGGAAACTAACAAATATTGACATACGTTTTTGTGTCACTAAGGTGACGATATAGTCAGGCATATTACAAACTATGAATCAAAATCAATAAACTGTTAGGATAAGGGTTTACAAATTAGAAATTTTTACTAAGTCCGCAAACTCCTAAAGCGATTCACATATTCCGAAACGCGATAATTGATTGTGGATGTCTGGGTGTGTAATGCTGTGTTTCACCTTTAACCAAATGTTCCAAGAAAATGTGCAGAAATTCTAAAAGTATGAACTTAAAGCTGCAAAAATATGATGAGGGTACAAAATGCACGGGTAAGTGCCGCACGTAGATCCACGACCATATAAAGTAAACAAAATGTTGTGTTTTTTTACACCTCACTACCATCACCTCACGACGGGTTGGATAAATTTGTAGTAGGTAAGATACATAGGTACCCGAAATCCCTTAAATACCCCACACAATACGAGGAATATTCTTTATCCCTGTAAGGGGGAGAGAGGGTATTGACTTTCAAAGCACTTTTAAGGATTGCACGCCCTTTTACTGGGTTTTAATTGAAAATTAGAAAATTGAAAAGGTTTCGCTTCACACCGTTGTGTATTTACTTATAAACTGCGACACTTCAAAGCGTGTATTATTTTGGGATAAATATGGTACTCGTAAGTGTATGAGTTTTAGGAAACCTTTTTTTGAAGCTAAAAAGAACTGATGGGGACATTAATTCTTTAGCTTTTTTTATGTTCATGCAATAACCGTATTTTATCTAGCACAGGTTGAGTGAGGATGAGCCGGAGAGAGACTTATGTTGTATATTTTCAATTACATTAATTCTTAGTCTTGGTATGTTATGTTGTTACCCTTAAATGTATAAAGTATACTATTCATATTAACATACATTACAGACCACATGTTCCTTCTGTGATGCTTGATTAAAAAATATATATTTATTAGGCATTGCGCCTGCATATACATTACGCCTAAAGTTCATTTTAACTGATGCGTTGAGACCATGCTTCTCATTGATATCTTCGAAGATTTACATAAGCGGTCCATACAGGGCTTAAAACCTAGCTTCCCCAACCATTTGCTTATGCGAAGTGGAAGGGATCTACAACGGTAAATTTTAGAAGCTTCTCATGACAACTGATACTCATATATGTTTGTCAGACGTTCATAACACACTTACCTCTGCGCGTGGAATATATAAAAACAAATAAGTTCTGATAAAATGTTAACCAATAAATAATAATACAGAAAAAGAGTGTTCTTATTTTCTATTATTTCTTTTCAAAGACACGCAACTTTTTTTTTTTTTATAATTTGTGTGTGCTAAAGGGATTTCTTTTTTCTGTAGTGACACAGTACCCTTATAATGGTAAAACCACAGCGCAGGCATTTTAGTTTGTTGCGCAAGTAGCTACCAGCAATTCATTGCCTATTTTTGGGTGCTACTTACTGAAAGAGTAGAAGGATAGGAAAGAAGTTTGGTGCGATGAGATTTTTTTTTTCTCAACAGGTGGCGCCTAAATTGCTTTAGCGATATCTGTTTTTGTTGTGTGTATTCAATTTTATAAAAATCATGGCCCTGGTCGGGATTCGAACGCACGACCTTCCAATCACTTAGTGAATACACTTTACTTTTAAATTCATTTTTATTAATTATTAGCTTATATCAACTTATATACTAGACAAAAATGATTAAATCTAACTTAAAATTAACAGGATACTTATTCTAGATTATTGATCCTTTTGCGGACGCCCTAAACTTAACTCTATCTTATAATTATTGCCTTTCGGCCTAAAAACTATTTTACAAACTAATCTTACATATTATGTTTTCATCGAGAAAATTTTAAAGAAAACTCGGCATCTTTATCAAATTTTATATTTTTATATAAAAAAACAAATTAAAAACTACCTACTCTACTTACTTAAGCTACTTAACATATTCTAACTATAATTCTAACTATAATTATAATTAGGATTCTGATCACTCGTTGCATTACGAAACAAGTGATCAAAATCCCAATTGCTTTCCGAGCACCTGGCAGTCGCCAACGTGCACACGCGCTGCCGTGAGCTGACTGATGCCTTACAGAATCAATCACTTCCCGGAAGCACCACCACAAGTTGGCGAGCCCGGCCTCTCCCAAAAACGCCCTAGCTAACTTAGTCTAACTTATAAACTAAGAGGATGTTACCTAGAGTAACGCACCGTCTTGGGAGGGCATGTTGACCCCTCCCCCCTCAAAAAGCCACCAAAATTCGGCGAATTGTTTTGCCGTGTCGAATTTATCCCTCTCCGCTATTGCGGTACTAAAACGGAGGAGATCATGAGCATTATCGACGTCCTCGCCGCGTATGAGCCGCTTATCTCTCGCGCCGCGGTAGCGGTGGTATAATACCGGGATACCATCCCTCGTCTGTACCAGCCCTTTTGCATCAATATGGATAAATGCCTCCGGCGGGACAAAGCCAGACCGGAGCGTACTATCTATGTACATTTCATTGGGGTAGTAAGCCCCAAAGATCAGGCTATTGTCGCTGGCCATCGCCCTTGCAACGTGTCTTCGAGTCACCTTAATAAGGAAATTGTCAATCCTATTCAACTGAGCCCTATCGTATAGGACCTTGTTGGGATAGTATTTTATATAGTTAGATTCAGGCGTTCGGAACAACCGGAGACAGGTCCTAAGACATTGTCTCTCCAAAACCCGAATCTTTCCATATAACTAGGCGCTATATTAAACCACAATGGACAACCATAAGCGATGATCGGCCTTATAAGGGCCACGTAGCAAATGACCTTCACTCTGGAGTCAAGTTGACTGCTATGAAACAGTCTCCTTGTCAGAGCATAAGCCTTCTTGGCCCCAGCAACACAAGCAACTATATGTCTATCGAAATATAGATACTGGTCAAGCCAGATACCCAGATATCTAACTACGCTTCTCACCGCCAATGGCTGCCCATTTTGTCCAATAATGGCCAATTTCTTCCAGTTTTTTATGGTATCCCTAGAGGCCCCAGCCAATGGAGTTCTGAACAAGATTGTTTCCGACTTCTGAAAGTTGATTTTCAACTTCCAGTCGTCGCAATATCGCTTAATTTGATCGAAGTCACGCTGCAAAAGGATATTAATGACCCCGATTTTAGGACCTGATCTGTATGCCACCAAGTCATCAGCATACGCTATAGCATGTCTGAGTGAACCTACCAGATCACTGGTGTAAATGTTAAACAGGATCGGAGAATTGACCGCCCCCTGCTGTAAACCGTTATTAATTTCAAAGACTCTGCTCGAAGTCACGTTGCCACATTTGACAACGAACTTCTTTCCCATAAGCATATTATAAATTACATATAGCAAAGGTTTGTGCATCCCCCGCCTGGTCAACTTGTAGAAAAGTCCCTCTAACCATACGGTGTCGAAAGCCTTCTCAAAATCAACCAGACAAGCACCCGTGCATTGGTTCTTGCATTTATTCCACTGAATGTCGGAAACCAGTTTCGACGCGGCATGAATAGTGTCATGCCTCGCCCTGAAACCAAACTGGTTGTCCGGAATTATGTTATTGTCCTCGACCCACTTTAAAAGGGCTCTATTGACAACCTTTTCAAAGACCTTGCTAATATTCGGAAGCAAACTAATTGACCGCAGATTGGCAGGGTTCGTCCTATCTTTACCTTTTTTCGGTATAGGGTGTACCACAGCTACCTTCCAATGCGCCGGATAATGTGCATTATTCAGCGCATTGTTAAACAGCGTGGTGAAAATATCAACAGCCTCCAGAGGCAGGTGTCTCAATACGACGTTTGGGACACCATCCATCCCCGTCGACTTTTTATTTTTTAGTGACTCGAAGATGCACAGAAGATCATCCTTCGACAAGAACAAGTGCGATGCATCTCGGCCATTGGCGACAACTGCATTAGCATGGTTTTCATCAGTGAATACGGTGAATCCGTTATTCTCAGATCGCCAATTCTCAAGTTCGGTGCGTAGATAGAAGTGGCTCACCAGAGCCCTATTCTCAATGTCGTGGTTACGGCGAACAGCATTGTTCACCGTATACACGGCCTCGAAACAAGCGCCCAGCAAATCAACTTTCTCCTGTGGGTCCTCGACCACGAAAAAATCTTCGTTTGAAACGACACTTTCTGGGCTTATTCCAGCAGTCAGTACTGTCTGTCTGTTCTCTGCTGTCTGGGAGATTCGAACACAAGGAATATCATTGTGATCTTTCCTTCTGAACAACTTATTTATCTGTGGGAACATATTCGGACTACAGGTTTTAATAGCCCGAATTTTATTGCCCCAATACAGACTTACAGATTTTCTGTAATTTTCTTTTATCAGCTGTTTCAGGATTCGGATCTCTGAATTCATCCTCCTTACCTCCGGGTCGTTGCGATCAGTAAATTGCCTGTACAGCCGTTTAAGCCTCGAGAGCAGTCTACTTTTCTGTCGGTATAGTGCGTCGATTGTAGGGTTTCGGTACTTTTCTGTCTGGTCGTCGTCGGAACGTCCTACCCGAGGAATAGTTCGTTCCATAGTTCGTTTGATGGCGTCGTTCATTTGCAATAAATGCCGATCAATGTCATCATTTGTCATGTTACTGTTTGTCGGTGGGTCGATCCCACTCGAACGTATATCTCGCTTTAACAATCTGGAGAAGCGCGACCATTGTGCCCTTCGATAATCGAATGAACACACTGCTTCGTACTCCTCCAGCAGCGTTTGCTCGCTCGGGATCCGTATTGCGGCGGCGAGTCCGTAGTGGTCACTATCGTACTCAAACGCACGCAAACAGTTCCGCGTATTTTGATATATGTTCGTCAGTTGAAGTCTTGAGTCCGTTAAGGACAAGTCCAGGAAAGCACCGCTTCTTGGGAAAGAAGGGATATCCGTCGCGTACAACTCGAGTTTGTACTCAATCATATTGAGGCGCCACCAGTCGTGAAACTGGTTGCCCCTGGGATTTGCAGTAACATTTCCCCACGCCGCATGTTTGGCATTAATATCTCCGGCCAAGAAGTAATAATTCTCCTCCGAGTTCAGCTGCAGACTACGAAAAATTGTCTCGAGCTCTGTTATAAATTGGTTAGGTGGAGGTGCTGCAGGTGCGTAAAGCGACACCACATACATTCTCCTCCGGCTATGGAGAGGAATGCATATGATGCATGCTTCCAACAACTGGAACCTACGCACGTCCCCGCTATATATAACCCTATGGCGCAGGCCTTTTCGAATTAAGATTCCAACCCCACCTCCTTGAGTGGAGTGAGGCCGGTCTCTTCTTACTACATGATAGTTTTTGTATCCCAATTTGTGCTTCTGATTTAGCTTAGTTTCGCTAACCAAAAGCACATCCGGGTTTTCGGTTTTCAACAAGTTGGCAAGTGACGTTCTTTTCTCGATCCTGACTAGTGAATTAACATTCACAGCAAGGATCTTTAAGTTTCCCTCATCCAGCGCAGCCATTTGATTTATGGCACACCAGACCCTACAAACAACTCTGAATAGATAAAGTCAATTCGGGCCGCTTGTTCATTTAACTGTTTCTGGAACTTATCGATCTTTCCATGCAGGGACAGAAGGATCGATTTCAAGTCCAGATCCACCTCTGGTGCCTTTTGGGCTGCCTTTGGCGGGTTTAATGTTATTTGGGCTTGACCCGGTCCAGCTGCCATTTGGGCAAAGGACACGTTGGGTGCCACAAAATTAGAGAACGAACGACTCTTTTGACGCCTATCGTCTTCAGGCTGCTGCTTGCGGGCCTGGACTCGCTTTTTCAGCTCCTGGTACTTTGGACAACCCCTGAAGTTGGCGGGATGCCCAGAGTTCCTGCAGAGCACACAAGAGAGGACACTCCGGTCTTCAACTCTGTCCTTACCAAGAGGACATTCACCATGTTTGTGGTCCTTATCGCATTTCACGCATCTAAACTGCATGTTGCAGTTAGCTGCGGCGTGCCCGAACCTTTGGCAGCGCATACATTGAAGTATGCGATCTGACCTCTTTATTTTCTCCCACCTTACAGCATGGTAGTACAGGAAGCGGATATTTCGCAGCCTGTCGATTTTGCTATCGGGAGTTAGCTGGACCAGGAAGAATGGTAAGTGACGGTTACCACCCCTTGCCACAGCCGAGGAAAACGGCTTGACCCCCACAAACTTGAGGTCGTCGCTTTCAAAGTTCTTTAGCTCTCTTTCGAGCTCCTCCGTTTTAATTGAGGGATCAATTCCCTTCAACACTACGGTCTTCAATTTTTGCTCCCTTGGGGTGTACGTGAAGTACTCAGTTTTGACCTCTCCCAAGGCGTCGCGCACCCTCTGGTACTCCTCTAATTTTTCACATATGATTATGTGCTTATTGGCAGAAAGCCTTTTCACATGAAAGTTTTTGGTAATCAGCCTACACAATCTGATACTATCACTTATTTCAAAATTACTTACATTGATAGGCGGGATTTTTACCTTCTTTGGCCGTTGCTTCTGCTGCGTCTCGGCTTGCTGCTGTTGCTGCTGTTGTTGTTGTCGTTGCTGCTGTTGTTGTTGCTGCTGTTGTTTTTGCTGCTCTTTCCGTTGATGCTGTTTCGCTTTATATTGCTGCTGAACTTGATTCCGCAGCACTTTTTGTTGTTGCTGTTGTTGCATTTTCTTCTGCCTCAACTGCTCACGCTTTTCAAGGAGCTCTTTTATGAGTTGGTCAAGCTCAGCCTCCTCATCATCTTCTTCTCTTTCCTCCATTTGGATGGCATTGTCATCTTCGACCGGTAGGTCTCTGAAGGAGTTTCCCTCTCCAACGTACCGGCCCGCTCCCACTTCAGCCTCGTAAGAACTGGAGTTATCAGCCTCATCATCGGTTCCAGCAATCGATGATGCCTCACTAGGGCCTGCCAGATTTGCCCTTCTCTTGGCAGAGAGATTCAGCTTCGGATTAAGCTTCCGCCGCCTCTTCTCTACCTTCCGGAACTCCTCATTTACTGTAGCTACTGCTGACCCAGCTGTAGCGGTAGCTTTTACGGCTGCTTCCTTGGCATTATTTACAGCCTCTATTTTTGCTGTAACAAATGTTGTTGTTGTTTTTGTTGTTGCTGGAATTCCCTGTGAGAACACCCGTGTGGGCAACGGCCGGCCCGTTGTTATTATTGTTGCCATTTTAGGTATATTTGCCCTTGGCAAACACTTGGCTGCTGCTGCTGATGTTGCTGCTGCTACTGTTGTTGCTGCTGATGTTATTGTTGCTGCTACTGTTGTTGTTATTGTTGCTGCTGTTGTTTTTCTAGCCGGCACTCCAACACCCGTACGTGGGACCACCGATTTTCCGGGGTCCATCGCCACACCGTACGGCACTTTTTTTTGTTTTTTTTATTTTTACTCTTCTTTTTACACTTTTTTATACTTTGTTTCTAATGTCACTATGAAAAATGTTTTCTTTCTTTTTTGTTTTTTTTTGTTTTTTTGTTCTTTTTTTTTAAATAAATTCAAAAAGGGAAGCGAACCTGAGCCTCCGGTGCCTGAGCCAGACACTCCGTCCACTAAACTAACTTACAAATTATAAAATTTCTTGCTAATCACCACTCTTTAGCACTTTTTCGCTTTCGATCACAAACAAGCCGACCTGTCTCTATAAGAGTTGCGGAACGACTGACTTAGTGAATACACTACCATCGCACCATTGCCACCTGCAGGCACAAAACACAAAAACAACAGTTAATCATAAATACAACACGGAAAAACCAAACAGCGAAAAAATCACCTTTTATAAGTAAAGATGATATTATATTTAAAAAAATTATATTAATGTTTAGCACAAGATTTAAGAATGTTTCCTTTAACCCATGAGACTCTACTTCTCCTAATAAAATCTTTGGTCATTGCAAATTGCAAACAATTTTCAAATTTCTTTTACCATGCCTTTATAAAACCTTTTTTGTAACAGATTTTTCTTAATTTTTTTTTAAATACATATATTCTTTATCAACAATTTCGTTAGATTTCATGAATCTATTTTTTAGGCTAATTTAACAGTTTTAACGCCGACTTAAGCCTTTCTATTTATTCCGGCTTCAGCCGGATGACCAGCGGGTGAGGTTGAATGTTCAATTCCATTATTTTTCAACTGTGAAAATTCCTCTGATTAAAAATAGAGTTCCGTTATTGGTAGCAATTTGATCCGGAAGCAAGAATCGTGAAAAAATACATCTAAGTTTCTCGACCGTACTTTTACTACTAATGAATTTGTTCATGTCGATACATTAGATCCACTTTCTGTGAGAATTCAACAATATAAAAAAATACTTGTTTAAAACTGAACCCATAAAATCCAAATGACGCCTCTCCCGTGGCTTGGTTGACCTAATTACTTACTTACTTAAGTGGCGCTACAGTCCGGGATGGACCTGGGCCTCTCCAGTTAGCCCGATCTTTGGCTAACCGCCTCCAGTTGCGCACTCCAAGGTGGTTGAGGTCCCCTTCGACTTGTGCGCGCCACCTTATGCGAGGCCTTCCTCTACTGCTTTGTCCCTCCGGTTTGGAATCGAAGACTCTTCGGGGCGAAAAGTTTGTGCCCCCATTCGCTCTACATAGCCTAGCCATCTTAGTCAACTGATTCGTACTTTTCTGATCAGGTCGATGTCGCTGTGCAGCTCGTAGAGTTCGCTGTTAAATCTCCTCTTCCAAAGCCCATCAACGCAAACGGGACGAAAATCACTCAAAGAATTTTGCGTTTGAAACGACCAAAAGGATCTTCATCCGCCTTTGTTAATGTCCACACCTCTGCGCCATATAGCAGGACTGGGATGATGAAGGTCTTATAGTAAGTCTCCTTAATGTTTCTTGACAAGACCTTACTAGTTAATTGCCTTCTTAGGCCAAACGGTTGGCAAGTTTATTTCTTCATTTGATTTCTATGATGTGATGTCGTTTTCAGAATTTTTAGCGGAGCGAAGGTAGACAAAGTCCCTAAAGTTGTAGCTGTCTATCGTGACGTTCTGTCCTATTCGTCGATGTAGTTTGTCCCTTCTTGTTGACAGCATATACTTGGTTTTGCCCTCATTCACTACTATGCTTGGTTGGCCTAGCCCACGACATAAGTTCATTTTTGGGCGATATGCCGAATAAGGCAAGCATTAATGCACTTATCTAAATGTTCTAGCTGTTTGTTTATTTCACACCACCAAAAATATGCTCGAGCCAAAGATTTAATTATTAATGTTCCTGGATGCTGCTTTGCATCTCTTTCAGATCTTTCTCTTGCACACTCCCGGGAACAATTAATCTATTACCACAAAATAAAAACGCATTTTGAAGTCGAAAGCTCATTATATCCTATTCTGAGGGTATATTAATTTTGACTCATAGTTTGTAACATACGAGTTAACGTTGCCCGTAGAACCATAAATTTATTCGTGATCAGCATCGATAAAAAATATATAATTTTGTATTCATAGATTAAGGCTTTACAAAATTTGACAAATACGCAACATGCTCAGAGATTTGATATATTATATATTACAACTGTAAAATAAATTGAGTTTTTATGAAATTAATTATCAATTGAGATCAACGTTAAAATATAAACTATGATTAATATTCATTTTTTTTTATTTTATATATAAAACTTACTGTGTATTGGAATCGACAGGTTTACTAAGTTTAACAATCAACAAAAAAAAATAAAAATTACTATATAGCAATTAAAACACCAAAATAATAGGACTAAATTTATGAGTAAATAAAAAAATAATTGTGAAAATAAATAAATAAACAAACAAAAATGGAAATAAATAAATAAAGAACTAAATAGATGAATAAAAAATAAATATACAAAGAAATAAATTAATAAATATTTAATTGAATGAATAAATAAAGAATAAATGTATATGCAAATAAATAATAGATGTATAAATAAATAATAATAAAATAATTAATTAAATAAATAACCAAAAAAATCCTGTGGGTGTACACAGCCGCGGTACGACCAATCCTCAAGTATGGGTCAACAGTATGGTGGCCGGTTTTAAAGGAAAACTTATTAAAGTACAAAGAACGAAATGTATAGGCTCCACGGGCGCTTTACGGTCAACACGCCAGGCGTCTTTAGAGTCTTACTGCTCCTCCTACTTCTAGAGCCATAACAAACAATACAGCACACAGTACGTATAGACTCAGAGAGTCTGGATATTGGACTACGAAACCATACGGCCATAATATCATTCTCGGTTCTCTACCGAGATAACTCTTATCGCCTTAAATAGACTATATCATTCCCAGAATGTCTTTCATAACGCATTTTGATGTTTAGCTCCCCACAATATCAACATGGCAAAATGGACGAGTGACTCTGGCCTCCGATCTAACAATCTTCGTCGACGGTTCAAAAATGGGGTGCGGTGTGGGTGGTGGAGTTTTTTTGTGGAATCGTTAAACATCTCAAAATCCTACAGACTTCCGGATACCACCAGCGTTCATCAGGCGGAGCTACCAGCTATCCGTGAAGCCTCTCGACAGATCAAACTACACTCAAACATAATACCGAGGCAAAGGTCACTTTACTTATTGACAGTCAGGCTGTCATTACAGCGATGGCGTCAGTCACTTTATCCTTTAAATTTTAAATTATAGCACCCGAAAAGATATCGCCAGAAGTCAAAAAAAAAAACCCGTAATTACTATTTATCCGCCTATACGGCACTAGCTAGGACCAGGCTACGAGAATTAGGAAACCCTTTTTTCAATACACTTGAGTAAATCTCTGATAAAAGTATTAGGAAACTAATGTGTCTCATGCATATAAACGAGTAAAAGCGCTGAGTTGAGGCAGGTGAGCAATTGGTCGTAAGTCGAGTTCGATCAAACCGCAACAGCTTTTGCTCAATTTCGTAAGCATAAAAATGAGTGCAAACCAATTGCAATTACTTGAGCAAAGGGAGATCAAACGTCTAATTGTTATTGAAGTGGAAACATGTCGTCAAGTGAAAGTGAAATAGAAGTAGAATCAAATAATAATAATAAAATAGAAACTGACGACATTTCTAAATTTTTAGTAGAAAAAATAAAACAAAATAAATATTTACTAGAAAAGGGTCAATTACCATGCATTAAAAATAAAAAATAAAAAACAATAGAAATATGTGTAACAGAAATTAAGCAAAAATTTGACATTGAATTAACAGGTGAAAATATAATGAAAAAAATAGCTAACATGAAATGTCGCATAAAAAATAAAATAGACATGAATAAAACAGGTATTAAAAAAATATTTTAAAAAAACTGGGAAACTGATTTGTCACAATTGCTTTGTGCTAATTCTAATCCCTCAACAAACAAACTTCCAGGTAAGTGTACTGTTATCGAATTCAAAATTTGTTATTGATTTCGCTCTTCGTTTATTTTTTTTTACAGTTCATCTCTCTCTTGGAACCAATGATGACAACTGTACGTTTGATACATTAGAAGAGACATCAGCAAATCAGAAACAAACATAGGGACGGGCTACAGTCCGCTTGGGCGAACTGTTGGATACCCTATTCCTATCCCTCATAAGTTAAGAACGCTCTACATATTTTGTTATATAACATTTAAAAGATTTTATCTAAAAAAAACGAAGCTTTTGTAAGAAAAAACTCCCTAGCTCAAACTTGGGTTTTTCAATAAAATTGTTTTATTTCATTGTGGGCGTGTTAGTAGGCGGATTTAAAAAAAAAAACGCATGAGCATTAAGGGCCCCTAAAAAGTATATATTATAAATTTCTCAAACTTTGAATTTTCAAAAAAAATTTTTTTTTAAATTGTGGGCGTGTCAGTCGGAAAATATTTGCACATGAGCATAAGGGGCCCCCTAGGTTAGGTTAGGTTTATGTGGTTGTCGGCAGAAGCCGACACACTTACATAGACCAATTTAGGTCCATTGAGATACCACGTATATTACGAGTATCTACCTCAACTCTGTAGATGGGACTGGCCAACGACACGCGGTTGTTATCAAACGGTCCCCCATCTACGTACTAACCGCGCCCAACGTCGTTTTAATTACGGTGATCTGACGAGAACCGATTAACTCGACGTGGTATGGTCGCCCTAGAGAGTATATATTATAAATTTCAGCTCCCTAGCTCAAACTTTGGATTTTCAAAAATTTCAAAAAAAAAATTTTTTAAATTGTGGGCGACACGCGGATTTTGAAAATATTTACACATGAGCTTAAAGGGCTCCTAGAGAGTATATATTATAAATTTCAGCTCCCTAGCTCAAATTTTGGTTTTTCAATAAAATTGTTTTATTTATTTGTGGGCGTGTCAGTCTGCGGATTATGAAAATTTTACATCCCGCGCAGTTTTACGAGTCATAGATCATATAAAAAAAATTTCAGCTTTCTAGCTCAAAATTCGATTTTTTCCAAAATTTTGTTTTTTGGAGTTTGTGGGCGGATTTCAAAAATTCGTAAACTTGATTATTTCAGAACCCTAGAGAGTATATGGGTAAAATTGCAGCTCTCTAGGCCCAGTTTAAAGGCCTAATTTTTGACGACGGACATGGCTAGATCGACATTACTATCGATGCTGATCATAAATATACGAGTAGTATCTTTTAGGGGCCTACGGGCAATATTAAGGTATGTTACAAACTATGCGTCAAAATCAATATAGCCTTAGAATAGGGTATAAAAACAACATCAGTAGCAAAATTGCAAAGAAAGCGCCGTTGCACTGATAATGATGATCAACCTGTAATATATTTTTTTATTTTTTTTTACATGTTGCTATTATGTTGTTTATTTTTGAAGGTTAACAAAAAGTCAACAGCAGTTTTGAGTCTTAATGAAACTGATGAGACAAGGGAGTTGAATTTTCAAAGTATGCAGAGGCTTGTTTTGTTAAAGCAAAACAAAGTGCTTTCTACAAAAATGCAGATTTTGCAAGAAAAACTTGTGGAAAGAAAGTTGCAGTTCCATGAATTTTGAATTTTATTAATATGTAATTAATTCATATTTAATGCCAAATAGTGAATTACATTTATTTTATTTTTGTATAAAAAAGTAACTTGTATTTACGTTTATTATTTTTATAAAACAAAAAAAAATAAATATTTTCATTTATATTATTTTTATTATAAACTAATTTGATAACAAATTTGCGATCATCCTCCTTTTGTTTTTTCCAGCTTCTGAATTTCTTGCTGTTTGTTGTTCGATATCATTTCCTAATTGCCATACATCATTATTGTTGTAATCGTCATTGATAAGGATATAATCGTCTTTTAAAAATTTAGCTATGTTATGCAAAATGAAACAACTGGCTATTACGTGGGGCGCTAACTCTGTCAATACACGAATTTTGTATTGAAGTAACGAAAATCTTTGCTTCAATTGCCCAAAACACCGTTCAATAATGACACGTTCCCTTGTAAACACTTTCTTGAATGTTTTTTCTATGTCAGTTGTTGGGTTCCGGAATGGTGTCATTAGCCATAGCCCTCATCCCCGAGAAGTAATGCACCGTACGTTGCATTTTGCATTATTCTATATACCTCGCTGTTTCGTAAGATGCGTGAGTCATGAACTGAACCAGGCCAGGATATGTCAACGCTTGTAAAACGTTCTTTTCCATCACAAGTTACACATTTATAGAGTGGAAGCCTTTTCTACAAATATACTCATCGCTTTGATTTGCGGGTTTTCTAATTTTTATATGAGTACAATCAATCACTCTAATTGCAAATGGAAAGCAATAATTTGCTTGCCATTTCCTTGAGCATCTTTTATTTCATCTGCATCTTTCGGGAATTTTATCCACACGCTTGCTTTGGCAGATATAAGTTTCGCATTTTCCGCAATAGTTCGCGACACAGTTGATTGATGGACTCCAATATCTGTGGCTATACCTATTTGGAATCCAGGATCTGCGCAAAATCTTAAATACAGTCGAATTTTATCAATGTTGCTGAGGGCACCACTACGTGTTTCTTCTGACTCCTCAAAAAAATAATTATCCAACCAGCAGATGCTACTATCAAACCTATGTATTTATCATTTTATTATTAATTATAAAAAAAAAATAATAATTAAGAATACAAACCTGTATAATTTTTTATCTTCACTTGATAAATTTGTTTTACGCTGTTGACATTTTGTATTTCTTTGTGGCACAAAATATTCAGCCATGATTCCTTTTTAGTATACGCGAGTCAACTATAAGGCAGGCTCAACAAAATTTGAGCAAGAGCTCGCAAAAGAAAGCAAAAGCTTGTTTTTATGCATATGAAAATGAGCACATGCTCATCTAACTTAGTTCAAACTGAGCAAGACGGGATCAAACGTGAGCAGTGAGTAAAAGCAAACACATCAAATTTTATTATTCATACGACAAGCACCTTTTACTCAAAAAATCAAGTCCGAGCTCAAGCTCATGTTTTATGCGTGAGACCCATTGTTTTCTTTAAATATCCTAGAACATTATTTCTTTCTGCGATTTTATTGCACTAAACTTAGAACCCCCGGTAAATGGTCGGTGAAAAAAATGCATTTCGATTTCATGGATAAATTAAAGGACTTCTGGAAACCACGCAATTCAATTCTTATTGTTTTTATTCAAAAAATCAAGTCATTTCGAAATTAAATTACATTTCGGGGTGTTTATGTCACCCCCCTACACAAGTCTCATCTATTCACGAAAAAAAGCGAAGAATGAAATAAAAGAAACTGCAAGCACTTCGCTGAGGAAATAAAAATCCATAAAATTTCATTCCTGAAATTTTTTTGTTTCCATTATTCCCAAATCCATTTCGAAACAAAGCATAAAAAAAATATACTCTTGAAATCATTGCAAAGAAAAATCAGTATACTATACCAACTAGTTCTCGAAAATTTATTCCGCTCACATTTTGAACACTTCACTGGTGTCCTGACCAACAAATTTTATTCTTCTCAACGATACGTCCTGTAGGATGACTCAATGTGAGGGTTACAAAGAGACAGACCGAGCAGACGACAATGGATGGAAATGGAATGAATCGCAGCTCCTACGAACCCTAAAGTTCGATTCGAGTAAAATAGAATAAAAAGCGTTATAAATTGATTCGACTTTGGAATTTCCCATGTGACAATAAAATAAATTATTCAGCAGCGGCACTTCTCTTTGTATGTGCATATCGAATTGACCCAATCGGACTCCAGGTCAGGCTCTCGGACAAGGAATTTAGCAGCCGGAAACTCCATCGCCGAGAATAAATATTCTAGTTTTGGCATAAATGCCGACTGAAATCAATGGCCGATGACATTGTTGAAATCGAGTAAGTAACGTACGTATTGCATGAAACAAATTGGTTTCGTATTACAGCTGAACAAATTGATCTGCCTTTGAGAGTGGAACTGTGATTTCAGTGGTAGTTAGTTACAAGCATCGCACATTCGTTTGTGCAAGAAACCCATTTGTTATTCGATTAGGGATGGGGACGTCAAAAAAATTTAAATAATAAAAGTTTACTTATATAAATCAAAATAGTACATTTTACCAGAAACTTTTAAGGTAGGTTGATTTCATAAGAACCCAATTAAACAAAAAATAAATAACGTTATTATGTTGCAAATGAAATAGAACGGATAATTAAAATCGTATGCAACTTCTTTTTTGTTTTTTTTAAAATGTGTAACAATTTGAAAATTGACAATTAAACGAATATAAAGGGTTTTTCAACAGGGACGCTACAAAAGTAGAGCGACAGGGACAGCAAACCACGCCGATTTACTTGCCGCTCTTCTGACATTTCTCTTTAGTAAGGTTTGCCATTTCATGATGAAAAGATATACGAGCCAACAACGAGTAAAAATTATTAAAATTTACTACCGATTCGGAGTCAGTGGCCTCAACGAGTTATCTCACGTGGAAACCGTGTTATCTCACGAAATGGTCCAGTCGCTTGGCCGCCTTGCTCGTGCGATTTGACGCCGTTAGACTATTTCCTGTGGGGCTACGTCAAGTCTATGGTCTATGCCAACAAGCCAGCGACGATTGTGAAATTGCAGTAGTATCGGCCGATTTATGCTTGAAAACCGTCGAAAATTGGGTTCAGCGTCTGGACTTCTGCAAGCGTGCCCGTGGTGGCCATGCAAAAGAAATCGAGTTCCATAGATAATGGCATCGAACGTACTTTCACAGAAATAAAGAATTTCATTGATATCCAAAACCGTTTTTGTTTTATTTACTTTTGTAGCGCTCTTATTGAAAAACCCTTTAATTGCATATAGCTATTAATAGTCGCCTTCTACTTCTTCTTCTTTAACGGCGATCACAGATGAGTTATGAGGGAAAAGATATAGTCAACTTGGAGAGTCTTTCAATTTGCTCCACAACGAAAAAAACAGTTAAAAACAACTTATTACTCCTCATGTGAGTGTAAAGGTGTCCGATTATAGAAATCAAATGGGAAAGCTCGCACACACGTTGGTTCGTTTGATGCTTAATGGTGCCGTGACATAACCCCAAGCGTCATAAGCCCAAATCTCGAAATTTTACCATTTGGTATTATGACACCTTGAAAAAGCGTCATAAGGCCAATTTGGCGTTATGACACTTTCGCTTGGTGCTGTTTTCAACAATTTGCCCTTGCACCTACTCCAAATCAAACAGTGACCCCAAGCAGTGGGGTTGCAGGGGGGCAGCATGGCCCCCATAGTGCACTGTTTATGGGATTAGTTACGAAATCGCAAGTAGATTCCATAAACAGTGTAATGCCTATGGGGGGCCATGCTGCCCCCCTGAAAGCAAAATGTTTGATTTGGAGTAAGTAGGTGCGAGGTACGGTTTTGAAAATTTGGCTTTATGTCACTTTCCGGATGTGGCCTTATGACGCTTTGTGAAAGTGACATAATAGCAAATGCTAGAATTTTACCTTATGTCACTTTCAAAAAGCGACATTAGGCCAAATTTCGAGATTTGGGCTTATGACGCTTGGGGTTATGTCACGGCAACTGCTTAATGGAAGAAAAGAATAAAGTAAAAGGAATTCAATGTATACCCACACCCACACAACATATATCGAAAAGGTTTAACAATGTAAACGGTCTTTCATTAGCGACTTGACAACTTCAAACTTTCAGTGTGAACGCACGCTTAAACCGATTACCGAACTGGCAATCTCAAAATATTCAGTAAAATCAACATTTTCATCATGGTATATAATACGAAGGAACAACGTTAACAAATAATTAACATTTACTACCGAAATTCGGAGTCGGTAGTCGCAACTTTAAGAGCGTTAACGCCAATTTTCGGCCGTATTTCTCGTCCCTGCTGTATTGCTGCTGTAGAGGCGTCCGTCGCAAACCAGCCAATCAGTCAATTTCACTGCGTTCTCAAGAATTTAGCCTCTCCCAGACCACATTATGGCGAATTGCGCCTGAGATTCTTGGCCTATACCATTGCAAGATCAAGCTGAGTCAATAACAAAAGCATCGTGATCATATGACGTACGTTCTCGAATTGGGTTCTGGACATGATCGCAAATCATCTTCAGCGATAAAGTGCATTTTTGGTCAATAAGCAAAATATGCGTTACTGGACAGGTCAGAACCCTCATGTGCTTTATTAAAGAGCACTTGATCCGCAAAAAGTCGCTGTTTGGTGAGGTTGTCATGCAAGTTTCGTAATTGAGCCGTTTTTTTTCGTCGATGAAAATTACCGTTATTATTAATTTATTTTTTCTCAAAAGCGTAGAAAAGCACAAATTCTTAAAGCTATTTGATAAAATTCACAGACAAATCCGAAGGAATATGGTACTGGCAACTCTCTTTTTCGTAATTAATTTTAATGGTTACAGGCAAGTGGGGCGTGGGGGTCGATTTCGAGCGCACAAAGTCAATTTCGATCGAGTCATTGTGCCTTTGGCAGGCTCTATGGTATGTTGGTCACGCAGGGATGTTGTGGACATTTTTTCTATTGGTCTACATTTCAAGGGCAAATTGCGCATTTTTAGTTCATGGTGGGAGAGCTGCCAACTGATGTCATGAAAATTATGCCCTTCCCAATTAAATTATGCCCATTTTTAAAAAAATTCAAAATAAAAATGAAAATGGAATATGCATTCATTTTTGGCATTTAAAAGGTCTTTCATTAAGGACTTGACAACTTCTTTTTAAATAAAATGCAAACTACTTGAGATATCTCAAGAAACAATTTATGGGCTTGAATTACTCTCAAAACATTTATGACTACAACTCGACTTCGTTCATATGTCTACCACGGGGACATCTGCAGCGGTCGATACCTTGAACCCAATTTTCGATGACTCGGCCGCACTTTTCGACCGTTACAGTCGTGGCATAGACCATTGATTTAATGTAGTCTAGGGGCTTTAAATTACATGATCCCGGCGGCCAATAGACGGGTCCGTTTCTGGAGATAAAACGTTCACCGAAATGAGACTTCAATAACTCGGTTGTTGCACCCGCTGTGTGGCTTGTGGCACCGTCTTGTTGGAACCACATATCACTGATGTCCAATTCAAGCAATTGCTCAAAGAAATAACGTTCCAATGTCTCTGTAGCGAATACCATTAACCGTTACGTGACGGTAATTTTCATCGACGAACAAAAAACTCTCCAATGACGCCACCGGCATGAAAACCGCACCAAACAGTGACTTTTTGCTGATGAATTGCTGTTTCATGAAGCACATGAGAGTTGTCACCTGTCCAGAAACGCATATTTCGCTTATTGACGAAGCCGTTTAACCAAAATGCACTTCATCGCCGAAGATGATTTTGCGATGAAATTCTTCATTTTCTTCCATCATGTCAAGGGATGGGAGAGTCCCAATTCTTGAGAATGCCGTGAAATTGACTGATTTGGCTGGTTTGCGACGGACGCCTCTACGGCAGCAATATTCTCCATACTTCGGGCAAAATGTAGTCTCACTGGCACGGCAACATCAAGCAGCGAATATTCTGACTAAAATTTGTTCACTAGACATGAATTGCTTGTCTACTGGGACGAGAATTACTGCCGAAAATTAGCGTTATCGCTCTTAAAATTGTGACCATCAACTTGGAAATCCGGTAGTAAGTTTTAATTGTTTGTAATTATGTTGTTCCTTCCTGTACTTCGCAATCATGAAAATCTTGATTTTACTGAATATTTTGACACTAACAGTTCGGTAATCGATTTAAGGGTGCGTTTACACTGAAAGTTTGAGGTTGTCAAGTCGCTAATGAAAGACTATTCATTAGTATTTAAATAAATAGAAAACCTCTGAACATAAACAACATCAAATCACAGATAACAAAATTATTCATAGTCTTTCATGTAATTTTAAGTGAAAATAACATAAAATCGTAGCAAATAAATTATAACATAAAATTAAATATACTAAATCACAGAAAAAAATTCATTTAAAAAACCTAAGCGACAGAAGTCAAAATTATATAGAATCTTGATCTTCATCATAGTCTTTAAAGTCATACATTGTTTGGTTGAAAAATTCGAAAAGGCTTTCATGTAACACTTTCGGGGCAGTCTTAATTTTTAAAAAGCCTTTGCGCGTGTTATATTAAGGTTTCAACATTTAACGAATTTCTTACTTATGTCTTGTTTTGATTTATTGCTGAAAAAATTCGCTCAACCGTAGATGATCAAAGTGGGAGACAGAACATGATAGTTACAAACTTTTCTAACTGTGGAAACATTTTGGAATTATCCCTTTTTGTATGTCCGATTATGTATTTAGGTTTGAATTACGAATGTTTGACATGAAATAAATTAAAAAAAATTGCTGCAAAATTGTGCCCATTTTAGCATATTTTCAGATTAAGTTGCCCAGGTGCCCAAGGCTCCAAAATTATGCCCAAAAGGCATAATTATGCCCCAGTTGGCAGCGCTGATGGTGGCATAAGCGCTGTACTGATATATTGCTCCCCCAACAAAGAAATAGCGGCATCGTAGCATGTCATCGAAGCGGTAAATACTGTTATGGTACGCTTTGCCGTACCTTATATGTAGTGAACTTTCTAAGTACTGGATTTTATCTGCGGCTGTAATGTTTGATGGTCCTATTGGATAAACTTACTGTTGGCATTGAATGTGTTCGTTCCACTCGCTTATGGCTAATAGCCCCTTAGCTCATATGTTTGGTTTGGCAGTGGTTTGCACCTAAGGTGTAGAGTGTACTTCTTTAATCTGGAAGTCTTTCAAGCTGCTTTTGGCTCTTGAGCCAAGTAAATCACAGAGCTTCGTTCCGAGGCTAAAAGTGAAGACTACTTTCTTGAAATTTTGTTTCTCTATTTATTTATTTATTTATTTATTTATTTATTTATTTATTTACATCAATCAGAGCATTTAATTCTACAATTAGACTACCGAAGATTAACAAAAAAAAAAGAAAATAATTCAAATTAAGTAGTTAAAAAATACAACAATAAGTTATTTTTTAAAGTAAGCCTACTTACATGAAAATTAAAATCAATGCTATTAGAAATAAGATTAGTTTCTCTAACACAGCGAGTTATAGGTTCATTGAGTGCATAGTTCACTCTATTTTCATTTTCGCGGAGCAGGAAACGTGTTCTTAGCTGACGAGTTGGAGCATACAGATCGATCAAAGATAACAGAAAAGGACATTTAATATGATTTGATAAAATGTCACTTATAAACATAACCGAAAAAACTTTCCTTCTATTTTTAAGCGACTGAATGCCGAGCAGTTGACATCTAGTAGAGTATCTACGTGGGAGTTTTGATATTCCAACCCAACTTCCATATTACAAATCTAGTAAATTTCTTCTGTAAATTTTCAATTCTATTTGAATGAACAGTATAGTATGGATTCCATATCACACAGCAATATTCTAAAATCGACCTAACATAAGCGCTATATAGTGTCACAAGAGTATATGGATCATTGAAGTCTTTCGAATTACGTATGATGAAGCCTAGCATAGAGTTTGCTTTGGCTACTATATACTCAACATGTTTGACAAAGTCTAATTTATAGTCAAAAACTACGCCAACATCTTTTTTCTCCGAAATTCTTTCAAGGACATAATTTTCAATGTTGTAATCAAAGATAATTGATGAAAAATTGCGACAAAAAGAAAAGCATTGGCATTTCGAGATATTTAAAAGTAATTGGTTAATTTTACACCATTCCGTTAGCCTTTGAAGATCTTCTTGTAAAAGATGGCAATCATCTGTAGTTTTTTAGGTCATCAGCAAAAAGAAGGCGTACAGAATTTATAAAAATGTCTGGCATGTCATTAATAAAAATGAGAAAAAGGAGCGGACCAAGATGACTTCCTTGTGGTACACCTGATGAAACTGTTACAGGATTAGAAAGAATTAGGTCAATGGATACATATTGTACCCGACCTTTAAGGTAAGATATCAACCATTTCAACATACTCGCATGCAGTCCCGATCTTTCCAATTTTTTTTATCAAAAGGAAATGACTGACTCTGTCGAAGGCCTTTGCAGAGTCGGTGTAAATGACATCGATTTGGTATCCTTCCTCTAGTTTATTAAGAATAAAATTTGAAAAAATTGCAAGATTGGTAGGTGTAGATTTACCTGCAACAAAGCCATGTTGGAATGGTGAAATATATTCCTTAACCCTAGAAAGATAATCTACGTCTGTGAGACGTATGGCGGGCGAAAAAATTGATATATCCTTTTAACAGTAAGCCACATCGGGTTGGTTGCTTAAACTAACTCAGCCGGTGATCGGAGCTTCCCGGTGACGGTTATGGTGCGACGGTAAGTACATGCGGTAACAATTTATAGCTAAACCGTTCGTCTGGGAAACGTGTGTGATGTTTTTCATTCTTTCATTTAATTTAATCGTATGTGATTTAAAATTACTAAGACTAATTAGTAGACTTATTTTAAAACACAAAATGCAAATTTTGTAAATATTAGAACTTGAAATCAATTTTAAGGTTCCTTTAAAAAATAAGTAATGTTTTTTGTTGATTTGTAATGGAGTTTAGGTTTTTTGTTTTTATCTTTTAACTAATATTTATTTTTACTGAATCATTGATTTATCTCTTTTAATAAAGACTTTATTAATAAGTAAAACATTAATATTTCTTAAAAAGCTCATAGGTAATAAACTAACAAATTGCCATACGTCTCTGAGACGTATGATTATCTTCTACGCCATAAAAAATATGATTATCTTTCTAGGGTTAAGTAGAAAAGCCAGCTTAACGTACACAATTTTTTCAAATAGTTTAGGTATGGATGACAGTTTGCATATAGGACGATAGTTAGATATTTCCTGCTTAGGACCGGTTTTATGAATTGGAACTATAAAAGACTTTTTCCATTCAGAGAGAAAGTCGCCACTTGCGAGAGATCTATTGAAAATGTAAAAAAGAGGCTCAGCAAGAGCAGGTGCACATTTTTTAAGAATTATAGGCGGAATCCCGTCAGGACCAGCGCTGTTATCACAGTTCAAATTCAACAGACCATCTTCGACCTCCTCTCTATTTCTCTATTTGTACTAACATAAATTGTTATCGATAAATTCAACCATTCTCGATAACCAAAACATTTCTTTCGTATCATGCGTTATCAGCAGCATTGAGTGGAGGGAGAACGACCAAACACTTGAAGTGGTTTCGGGTTCATATCCGTATTCCGCTTATTTGACACAATTTATTGTCATAAGCAATTTTTTTTTTATAATTTACTCGCACTCGCACTCGTACCCTTATCATGTATTGGCTACACAGCGCGCGTGCTAGGGAAATTAGGATTAGAACAAAATGAGAGTTGCCGATGGACTTTGGTTTTAAATGTTTGTAATGTAAAGGAAAAATAGAGCATGGAAGAGCAATGTGCTTTCAATGTTGTTTAATATATTTATGTGCAAATGTGTATCCATTGCCTTCAGGCAGCCATTATTTTTACTCTTTGGGATGTGGGTAAGTCATAATATTTATTTCTAGGCTTCCGACGCAGCCGCCAATGCTATGAATGCAATGGTTGTGGCTTATGACTTGAAGTATCGAGAATGATTGAATATACTTGGGCTATTAATTAAGTGGCAGTTGGTGCGATCCATTCACGGTTAGATTACCATTCTGCTGTATAGCACTTTCGATTTGATCCAACGGTAACCAATCTATCACCACCAAATTTCTTTAACTGAAGTTTCGGCAATTTGACGGCTGATTTGGGATATGATGTAGCGAATTCTTTTGGGCTTTGAGGGATTTGCAATTTGTCACGCATTTTTTCTAAACGGTTTTTTATTCGCGCCAATATTGACACCGCTGTGTCTTCGTATTCACAGATTATTTTTATAATATTAATGTTATTATTTTATTAGGTATACCTTTTCTTTTTACAATAGGGTAAAACTATACAAAACGCCCCAGTAGTCTAGCACGCACACAGGTGTTGTTATGCAGTCATAACCAAACCTGTTCAAACTAGTTTCAGTCGTTCGCCAATTGTGTTATTGACTGGTAGTGTTCTGTGTGCTCTGTTGAGAAAAAAACTACAAAAAATAAATTTGGCGCCACAACATATTGCGAAACTATGCCCATTATGTTCAAATGAAATATGTATATATTTATAAAGTACCTACCTACATAAAATTGGCTTTTTAGTTCATTTTTGTTTATTTTCTTAAATCAGGATTGTTTGCTTTATTTTTGCTGGGGCGTTTTGGACTCAGAAATTTAAAAAAACGCCCCAACAAAGTAAGTGTAATGCGCCCCAGTAATGTATTGAAATATAAGTCTCATCAGAGCGTTTTTTTTTTCTTAATTGTTTATGGAAATGCGGTGAAGATTTTCTTCATAGTCGGTAGCAACTGGTTTGTACATTGTTGCAGCATGGCTGGGTATATTCCGTCCTTACAAGGTGACTTGAAGCTGTCAAAAGACGCAAAGGCGTATTTAGTGGCCTCGTCCGTTACCACGGCCTTCGCAATATACCAGCTACGCCGAGTTGTTTGTCTTGGCTCACTCATAGTCTCGGTAGTCGGGGCTGGTTGTGAACCAATTGTAATCTGGTTACCCGGAAAGTGAGACTCCAGCAGATGACTAAGAGCCTTCGTCTCAGGTAAGGTGCCATCAAGTTTTCTAACTGATTCCAGTTTGGCTGGTTTGCCCTTTTTCAGAACTTTAACCACCCTACTAGTTTCACATAGTGTTTCAATCTTTTCGCAGAAATTCCTATACGAAGCACTTTTCGATACCCGAATTAACCTCTTATATTCCTTCTGCTTCGATCGGTAGAGATTCCAGTCTTCCTCCAAATAAGTCTTGAGTGACCTATTTAGAAGCTTTCTAGCTTGGCTTCGGATTCTCTGCAGTTCCGAGTTCCACCAGGGAACCGGCGTTCTGCCAGTGGTTTTGTTTACTGTGCACGTCAGTTCAAAGTAGCTAGTAATGACACTGTTCAGGTCTTGAACAGCTTCCTCTACCTTTTGGCTCGTCATGAGTTTGGTTGGAGTTTTGAGAGTTTTCCCTAATTCCTCCCTGAAGCGTATCCAGTTGGTTTTTCTCGGATTTCTTCTCTCCTGCAAAGTTATGGCTTCGCATTCGATTCGGAATTCGATATATCTATAGTCTGAGAGGGACACCTCCGAAGAGACCCCCCAGTTGGTAATCGCCTTAAAGTATCTATTAGATAAAGTTAGGTCAATCACCTCCCGTCTTCTTGACGTCACAAAAGTTGGCTGTGAACCAACATTGTTGATTTTAAGATCAGACGATAGAATGAAATCCAGGAGATGGTTTCCTCGCATGTTGCATTTGCTGCTGCCCCAAACATTGTTCTGAGCATTGGCATCGCAACATATAACTAGGCCCATCTTCCTGGTGTCGTAATAGTCTATGAGTTCAGCAATTGCCCTTGGTGGTGGAGGCACAACCGAATCATAGGGGAGATAAGCTGACGCCACGAGGAAGGTCTTCCAATCTCCATTCGTTTCGTAGCTTATGACTGCAGCAACCAAATCTTGGCCACAAAATTGTCCAAGCTTAGTCGCTGAGAGAAGGTTCGACACAGCAAGACAAGCCCTGGGCCTTTCGGACCGCTCGTCACAGAGTATCGTGGTGCCACGACCACCTCCAAGGTGTATTTTTAAATCATTCAGTTTTTGTGGAAAAATAATACAGCAATGCTGTTTCACAAAGCAGAATGCCGATGCGAATGTGACTGTACGTGTACCCCATGTAAGAACACATCACGATCGCATCATTATTCTGATAAGAATTTGTTCCACACCTCACCAAATGCTGTTTGTTGTACAGTCGTATGTAATAAACACACTGAACAGCCAACAAGAAATCCCTCGATAGGTACTTGTTTTTACGTTCCTCTGCAAAAGAGAAAACTGTTCACTCAGTACTATAATGGGTGTTTTTTGGATGTGCGCCCAACGCCATCTCCAAGCAGAGCTTTTGTTTCACTGTAGCCTAGCTTGTAGTTAGAGTTAAAAGCTTATTAAAAGCTTAAAATACTCGGAAGAGTATTGCCTGAAAACTACTTTGGCCTTTCTATATCAAATAAGTTTTGTTACTTGAATAACAAGTTGAAAGAAGTGAAATAAAAAAAATGCACCCTTTCAACTGATAGACGATTTTTTAAAAAATCCGTCTTATCTAACGTCCTGGGCATATATAAACCCACCCTGCTGAATTTTAAAATTCTAGCTCCAATGTTGTAAACTGCGCCGTGATTATTCGTTTTTTTTTTTAAATTGTTTTTATAAAGTAGATTTTTAATTTCTTGCTTTAAAAAAAAACGTTCACCTTGAATTTAAATGACCTCTTTCATCAACCTTATGGACCAAAATCACTTTGGTTTTGCTCTCATTTCTTCTTAAATTGTTTTCTTAGCTCCGAGCTGAATTGTATAGATAACGTATAATAAGTAAAGACGTCTGGGGAGCACACCAAAAGGTTGCGAGATTTACCGAAATGAATAAATTAAATAGTAAAAATGTAATATCCGCACTGGCATTCAAAAGTTTAACGGTTTCCCCTTACTGGCGCTGTGGTCGATGCTCCAGGGACTTAGAATATTGTCAATAACGAACAAAGTTCCAAAAATCGCGCTAGTGTCTCAAGGGCAAACCATCGTGTACTACACTAATTGAAGACGAGATACATTTATATACGTATGTAAGTTAGATATTTTGCTTTATTATTTTCCAAGAGAATTACTTTTTAAGATTGGGAAGTTATTTAATGTAATATAAGTTGTCTACAAACTTATGAAAAGTTTCCAGGTCCTTGGATAATGACAGAATAATTTGCTACAGTGACAAGGGGTGCTTTGGAAGATTTATATTTGTGAAAGTATAAACGGAATTCATTTTATACATAATGATGTTGTACTCAAACAGAATTTCATAAAATTGAGTGATTTTGTGAATCTCATTTGTGTGGAACGACAGTCAAAGGTGACAGCACATAAACTTGCCAGATTCTCAAAGAGCCTTAAATTCCGTACACTGATGGTAAGTTCATTATCAATAAGGAGGTATAAAGGGTAATCATAATTTTTTTTGGACGACCTAGAACATAAATCTCTGTCTAGGTATACGATGTTTAAGTTCAGATCCGAATGGTTTTGTTAGTCTCAAATCCTCTCATGTTATACAAGGGTACTCACGAAAGTCCTTTGGCATCAGGTCGAAAATTGCATAAGTTGCTGTTGCAAACGAACCTCATAGCCTATTGTAGCAAGTTCTAGATAAGGAGTTCAACTACCCGAATTTATTAATATACAGGGGATTACAGATCACAGTGGGCATTACCAATAACAAATTTTATGTGGATTTGAAATCAGTGATCTCGTTCTTTTTAAATTCTTTTTGCTGAGAGTGAAATCGACTACAACTTAAGCTCGCATTAGACTTGCCATTAAGATGCGCCTTCGAATTTTTGTATGTTTCTTTTTGTCAAAATTTCTACTTTTAAGAGAACGACAACGTTTTGACTATAGCGAACTTTATCTATCTCTAAATATATTTTGACGTTTTCAATTTGATTTTTAATTTATCTTCATTTATACAGATCCTTATATATATAAAACTGGTTTGTTCAACATCATTTAATTGACTTCTTATGATTTCCAACATTTTTTCTACATTGACTGTCCGTAACTGATTGTCTGACTGACTGACTATTAACCAGGGTTCGTAAAATATCGCTTGCGAACGATAAAATAAGGATATTTATCGTTCTTTATCGATCTTCTTACGAACCATAAAAAATAAAGTTCGCGAACGATAAAATGTTCGATCTTTAAAAATGTATAGTTCTCTAACGAACGAACTGTATCCTTATTTTCTGTATCTCTCGTTCGTGACAGATGGGAAAAAAGAAATTCAGGTAGAATATTGTTCGCTCGCGATAAGGATCCGTAAAGATCCATAAAACAATATGGAAAATCTTAATATGTAATAAAAATACTTTTCACTTAATGTTCTTTCAATATTAAAATATGTAATATAACTTTCATGTAAAATTACTTTTTTTTCTTATGAGAACCATTCGCGAACGGATCTCCAATTGTTCGCACGAGATAAATTCGCGAACGAACTATATTTTAGAAATTGCAACAGATTTGATTCGATCGTGGAAACGAATTTTATTTTTAAACGAACCGAAAAATTAGGTTCGCGATCGAATCAGAAATCAAATTCCCTTGCGAACTTTTCATGAGAGAACGAATCATATTGTTCTGCGAACCTTACTATTAACCAATAAAAAAAAAGTGCTAAATTTGTAGTCCCCTTTACTCCTATACAAAGTGAAATTAAACGGAACGCGACCACTAATAATTGAAAATGCACATTCAATTTCTTAATGGTTAGGCCCACTGTGATCCGTTTCTGATTTGGGAGGCACTGCAGTGATATTGATATCCTTTTTCTGCACGGGAATTGCTTCAACTTGTCATAGGGCAGGGATGATTGAATTAACGAAATACCAAACTTTTCAGTGAAAAACGCTTTGCCTACAAACTAAATTTCCAAATCGACCAAGTCACGCATATTATAACATTTTCAAACAAGTACACGTGACTTGGTCAATTCACCACGGTTTACTCATCAACTCACCACCTTTGTCCAACTGATCTCCAACTCATGCAATTGCTCAATGTGATGGTAATGTGACAGTCATTTTCATCGACGGAAAAAAACGGCTCAATGACGCAGCCGGCACGAAAACCGCACACATTCGAGAATGTACATCACTTCATATAATCAATGGGCTTTAGTTATTGAGTCACCTTGATCTTATAAAAGTGTAGGCCAAGATCCTTACGCAAAATTCGCCATAATTGGTCTGGGAGAGGCCCAATTCTTGAGAACGTCGTTAAATTGTCTGATTTGGATGGTTTGCGACGGAAGCCTCTACGGCAGCAATATTCTCTTCACACCTCGGGCAAAACGTAGTCTCACTGGCACGTCAACATCAAGCAGCGAATATTGAGGATCAAATTTTTTCGCTAGACTATGAATTGCTTGTCTACTTGGTAAAGAATTACGGCCGGAAATTGACGATAACGCTCTTAAAGTTGCGACCACCGACTTGGAAATTCGGTAAAAAAAATTTAATTATTTAAAAACTTCACCATGATGAAAATGTTGATTTTACAGAATATTTTGACATTGACAGTTCAGTAATCGGTATGCAAGTATGCAAAACGAACATACATATATACCATACAAAAATACTTGATACAAAAATGAATTGAAGGAGTTTGTTTTTCTCAGAATCCTTCCCATTCAGCAATCTTATATGCATGACTGCCGATTCAATTGAAATCAATTTACAAGAGCCCTAATAGCTCTCTTCCAATAGTCTGACACGTCGCTACATTTGGTTTAACCATTCGGTCGGTTGATATTTGAACTCATTCTTCTGAAGAATTCGGTGTAATTGGAATGGCAAAAATTCCTCCCGCAATCCCAGAAAAATTGCATGACATTTGATAATGAACATTAATATAAATGATATAGCTTAATTTGACGGCGATGGGCAGCATCTTTGGCAGACTGGGTCAGAGAATAACAGCCATTCAGATCCCTCTCCTGGTTCCGATTGATCGCCCACGTTTTTGAGGGTGTTGGGCAGCGTCTTTGGTACATAGAAACTCATCTGATGATGGCAGCCGTTCAGATTCGTGTCCTGGTTCTGATTGATCACCCACGTTCGTCGCATATGTGGGCAGCGTATTTGCAACGATGGATCAGAGAATGGCAGCCATTCAGATGCGTCTTCTGCTTCCGATTGATCGCTCACGATTTTGACAGAGATGGGCAGCGTCTTTGGTATATAGAAACTCATCTGATGATGGCAGCCATTCAGATTCGTCTCCTGGTTCCGATTGATCACCCACGATGGTGGCATGTTTGGGCAGCGTATTTGCAAGGAAGCATCAGAGAATGACAGCCATTCAGATACGTCTTCTGGTTCCGATTGATTGCCCACGATTTTGATGAAGTTGGGAGCGTCTTTGGTATGTAGAAAATCATCTGATAATGGCAGCCATTCAGATTAGTCCCTGGTTCCGATTGATCACCCACGATGGTGGCATTAATGGGCAGCGTATTTGGAGCGATGGATCAGAGAATGGCAGCCATTCAGATACATCTTCTGGTTCTGATTGATCGCTCACGATTTTGACAGCGATGGGCAACGTCTTTGGTATATAGAATTTCATCTGATGATGGCAGCCATTCAGATTCGTCTTCGAGTTCCTATTGATCACCCACGATGGTGGCATCAATGGGCAGCGACTTTGGAACAATGCATTAGATAATGGCAGCCATTCATATTTGTCTTCTGGTTCCGATTGATTAACCATGATGGTGGCTAATATGGGCAGCGTATTTGCAACAATGCATCAGAGAATGGCAGGCATTCAGATGCGTCTTCGGGTTCCGATCGATTGCCCACGATTTTGACAGCGATGGGCAGCGTCCTTGGTATATAGAAACTCATCTGATGATGGCAGCCATTCAGATTAGTCCCTGGTTCCGATTGATCACCCACGCTGGTGGCATCAATTGGCAGCGTATTTGGAACAATGTATCAGAGAATGGCAGCCATTCAGATGCGTCTTCTAGTTCCGATTGATCACCCACGATGGTGGCTTATATGGGCAGCGTATTTGCAACAATGCATCAGAGAATGGCAGCCATTCAGATGCGTCTTCTGATTCCGATTGATTGCCCACGATTTTGATGACGATGGGCGGTGTCTTTGGGATATAGAAACTCATCTGATTGTATCAGAGAATGGCAGCCATTCAGATGCGTCTTTTGGTTCCGATTGATTGCCCACGATTATGATGAAAATGGGCAGCGTCTTTGGTATTTAGAAACTTATCTGATGATGGCACCCACTCAGATTCGTCTCCTGGTTCCGATTGATCACCCACAATGGTGGCATAAATGGGCAGCGTATTTGGAGCAATGGATCAGAGAATGGCAGCCATTCTGATTCGTCTCCTGGTTCCGATTGATCACCCACGATGGTGGCATAAATAGGCAGCGTCTTTGGAACGATGCATCAGAGAACGGCAGACGTTGATTTGCATCTTCTGGTTCCGATTGATCACCCACGAAGGTGGCATCAATGGGCAGCGACTTTGGAACAATGCATTAGAGAATAGCAGGCATTAAGATGCGTCCTCTGGTTCCGATTGATCACCCACGATGGTGGCATATATGGGCAGCGTATTTGGAACGATCCATCAGAGAATGGCAGCCATTCAGATTCGTCTCCTGGCTCCGATTGATGACACACGATGGTGGAATATATGGGCAGCGTATTTGCAACGAAGCATCAGAGAATGGCAGCCATTCAGATTCGTCTCCTGGTTCCGATTGATCACCCACGATGGTGGCATATATGGGCAGCGTCTTTGGAACGATGCATCAGAGAATGGCAGCCGTTGAGATGCTTCTTCTGGTTCCGATTGATCACCCACGATGGTGGCATCAATGGACAGCCTCTTTGGAACGATGCATCAGAGAATGGCAGCCGTTGAGATGCGTCTTCTGGTTCCGAATGATTGCCCACGATTTTGACCAAGTTGGGCAGCGTCTTTGGTATATAGAAACTCATCTGAAGATGGCAGCCATTCAGATTCGTCTCCTGATTACAATCGATCACTCTCGATTGTGGATAAATTTGTAGCGTCTTTGGAACGATACATCAGAGAATGGCTGCCATTCAGATCCTTCTCCTGGTTCCGACTGATCATCCACGATGGTGGCATCAATGGGAGGCGTATTTGGAACAATGCATCAGAGATTGGGTGGTTTACACTGAAAGTTTAAAGTTGTTAAGTCACTAATAAAATAAAGTATATATGTACCTATTGCCTTGATTGAAACATTTCTGTATAGTACGAAGTCCTACATTCCATATTTTTTCCTAATTCGTTACTATTTTGGATTTATATATTTAAATATAATATATAAACTTATTATTCAAAATAAACTTTCAAGCTCAAATTTTATCTCCCATACAAAATTGTCTTTAAAATTAAGCCCACCATTTAAGACGATCGGTAGTTCCACCTAAAACATCACGTTTTCTATCTGTATGTATCTGTCAAGATTTAGGGCATTAAATAATAAAAATAAAGCCGCATTAATATAACGCAATCTGTCTTACAATAATAAAATATTTTCTTTTATTAAAATAATATACAAATTATATCTAGCTAAGAAAGATGATAAGAGAGATATAAAGATGATGCTAAAAAATATATATCTCAAATTTCAAACGTGTAAAAAATGGTGTCCCAATTTTTGAGCACGTTAAAAAATATATCTCAACTTTCAAACATGTTAAAATGTATCTCAACTTTCAAATATTTGAAAACATATATCTCAAGTTTCAAACATGTTCAAAAACATATCTCAACTCTCAGTCATGTTAAAAAATATCAACTTTAAAACATGTTAAAAACATAGGGACGGGCTACAGTCCGCTTGGGCGAACTGTTGGATACCCTATTCTTATTCCTATCACTCATAAGTGGGCGTGACAAAAGTCTAAGTATGGTTGAATTGTTAAGAACGCTTTACATATTTTGTTATATAATATTTAAAGGATTTTATCAAAAAAAACGCTCCCTAGCTCAAACTTGGGTGTTTCAATAAAATTGTTTTATTTAATTGTGGGCGTGTCAGTAGGCGGATTTAAAAAAATTAACACATGAGCATAAAGCGCCCCTAGAGAGTATATATTATAAATTTCAGCTCCCTAGCTCACTTTGAATTTTCAAAAAAAAAAAATAATAATAATTGTGGGCGTGCCAGTGGGCGGATTTTGAAAATATTTACACATAAGCATAAAGGGTCCATAGAGAGTATATATTATAAATTTCAGCTCCCTAGCTCAAACTTTGGATTTTCAAAAAAATTGTTTTATTTATTTGTGGGCGTGTCAGTGGGCGGATTTTGAAAATATTTATACATGAGCTTAAAGGGCCCATAGAGAGTATATATTAAAAATTTCAGCTCCCTAGCTCAAATTTTGGTTTTTCAATAAAATTGTTTTATTTTTTTGTGGGCGTGGCAGTGGGCGGATTTTGAAAATTTTATATCCCGAGCAGTTTTAGGAGTCATAAATCATATATAAAAAATTTCAGCTTCCTAGCTCAAAATTCGATTTTTTCCAAAATTTTGTTTTTTTGAGTTTGTGGGCGTGTCTGTGGGCGGATTTCAAAAATTCGTAAACTTGATTATTTCGGGACCCTAGAGAGTATATGGTTAAAATTTCAGCTCTCTAGGTCCAGTTTAAAGGCCTAATTTTTGCCGACGGACGGACGGACGGACGGACATGGCTAGATCGACATTACTATCGATGCTGATCATAAATATAGTAACTTTTAGGGGTCTACGGGCAATATTAAGGTATGTTACAAACTATGCGTCAAAATTAATATACCCCTAGAATAGGGTATAAAAATATGTCTCAACTTGTTGTATGTAGTGTTTGTGTTTTGTTTTTATTCAAGCAAATAGCGTAACTTGATACAGTAGTTGACACTCTTTTTTTGATACAGTGGTTGACACCTCTCTGTTTAATAGCGATTAGCTCTGTTCCAGTTAGCTACTTCTTTTGAGGAATATTTTTGGTTTTCCAAAAATATCAATATAATAAATTTGTAACATTTTCCTGCATTTCTTAAATTAAGGGCTCCCTTTAGTCGATATTTGTAACACCTATCGGTACAATTTCTTTTAGTGTTAAATCTTGTGTATAATAATAAAGAAAGACTTCCAATTTGGAAGGTTATGTTTTTAGCTTTGTCAAATGGCAATATATAAATTATTATTAATTTAAATTTCAATATTCTTATTACCTGCTAGTATATTAAAGAAGAGGGGTGCCAATAACTGTATCAAAAAACACAAGATTCAATTATTGCCAGGTTGGGCCAATAACTTGTTTTTATGGGACTACAGTCGTTGGCACTGTAAATGATTTGTACTGTTGACGGTGCCAACAACTGTACTTAACGACGGTTATTTGTTTCAGATTTTTGGAAATGCCTAAACACAAGAAAAGTTCTGATGAGGATCGGCTCCAACTAGCTAGGTCTTTTGGCAATAAAATGCAGACAGTTTTCAAAGAAGAGAGCTTTGAAATTCTACGGCATAGGTACCAAGATCAACTATTCTATTTCGTCTTGGTGCCACTTTTAGGAAATCCGGTCATGGCCCGTCTCCAATTTTGTCGAAGGAGGAGGAGGCAGCAATTGTTAATTGGATAAAGCTTTGTCAACTTAAATGTTTTCGAAAGCGAAAAAAATATGTTTTAAGCGTCGTCAAAGAATTCCTAGAGCAAAATGAAAGGAGGAGGAGGGAGAACAACTGTAGTTCCGTAGAGTGCCAAACACTGTACGTGTACAGGGATGCCAACTACATACTGTAGTTTTTGAGAGACTTTGTTTATAATCCATTTAATTGTAAATTGCAATCCATCAAGTCGAAGAAGTAAATTTTTAGTAAAAACTAAATTCCTTAAGCAATATATAAATGTATAACATATTAAAATCACGTTTCAAATAAGAATGCTACGATTGTTTAAAGTCAAAATTTCCTTATGGGTGGCAGCGACTTTATCCCTTAAGCTAGTTTTTTACATAATAATACTATTTTTATTTAACAAGGAAACATTTCCTATTTTTGGACAAACATTGTTCTTTTGATATACTCGTAACTACGAAATTCATGGTAAAACAAGTTTTAAGATTTTTTCATCCTACCCACACAAATATGAAGCTGATGTTCTCCTAGACTTTCACGTCCCTCATTTTTAAATGTTTTTGGTGCAGTAGTGATAATATTCACTTGATCCTTGTTATCATAGGAACAATTTTATGGTAGGATTTGCTCACAATAAATATAATCTCCTTCATTAATTTTCGCAAGATTGTTGTGCAGCTGTTCAGCGGATTTTATCGCTTTAATGATGTTGTTTTTGTTGACATCATCTTCAACAACTAACTTACTTAACGGGCTCCCAAACAATAAATGGAATTTAATTGTTTGAATCAAACCATCGTGCGCAACAATAACAATTTTGTCCATACTCTATGAAGACTTGTGTGCTTAATAATAAGCAAACACCAGACAGTGTAATAAAGGCTCTACCGGGATAAGGAAGGCTAGGAAGGGAGATGACGTGGAATCTTGAACTCGAAAGGAAGTCAGAATGTGGACTGGGTCTAAGGAAAAGGGAATAGGATTGAAATGGGTTGGAATGATGGACGCAGCAAGCGCGGCATGCTTGTCTTTATTGCACGGCTCCGCTCGTCGGATTGTCACAGTTCTTGCCTCCTACTTCCACCAGCCTTAATCACAAAAACATAAATCATGCCGGATAGGACATCTATTTACTTTGTCGGACAGCGGACGGACGTTCACCATTCTGGGGTGCTCTTAGGATGATATTTAGCGCTGGCCAGTTCCCTCCCATCCTGGAATCACCTCGGCCGATGATCTGGGATTCCCCAAACCGAAGCGGATACTGCTCCAAGATCACGTCATTGTTTCCGAACGGGCTTTAACTTACCCTATCACCCCTGAAAATTCACGCCGTTGCACTCCATCACACTTATCAGTGCGATAATAAAAACATCATCAACCATTTTTCGTGATTTACAAAAAATATACTTTTATTCACTTTACAAATTTTTTTTAACGAGCATTATCCTCAAATATAACGCTAGCAAATTTAACTTTAACCGGTTTCCAACACCGAACAAAAGAAACGAACGTTACCGGACTACAAATACGAGTACTATTCCACAAGGTGGCTTTTGGATTGATTCCTTATTAGTTAGTTTGAATTAAATCTTTTTTTTTATCAAAAAAAAAGGCAAATTCCCGCTTTCTCCCGCCGCTATAAGCGAGACTTTTGGCTTTAATGGGCCACAAAACAAATCTTCCCGCACGCGAGTTAACCGGATATCCCTACCTACCTAAAAAGAGCTCTCTGTAGGGGGTGTAAGGGGTTATCACACAAGCAGTGAACACGACAGATAAACGAGAAGGGGGCGGCGGTAAAACGACAATTGTTCACAATAGATTCAACAAATTAACCTACACGTTACGATTGGAAAACGGTTATTACACTACAAAATTACTATCACGCCAATTTTACGGAATATAATAATTAAATAAATAAATAAATTCACAATCTCACAAACTTAAAACTACTTAACAATACGTACAAGACTACCCAAATTACAAACTAGATATATTTTCGTTATACGATCCGGATAATTGCTCCGGGATTCGCGACTATATAGTTGAAAATGCCCGTGTGTCCTTTTGACCTTGGGTCTTCTGAATATGCCTGTAACACATTAAAGTCTTAATATGTATAACTAATTAACGCGCTATAATTCCTACGATATGCTGGGATTAATTAACACGATATCTCACTAGGTTGCTGCAATTTATATCTGCTCCATGCGCACTAGGATTCAAGGGGTATCTCGTCTGCTCTGGATTTCTTGAAGTCTGGACTTCTTGTACTATTCGGTATTTAACATTTTCTTGGATTCACCTTTTTATTCTAGGATGCCACCTCTCTCTCGGCAGTCTGGCCGTCCAGTATCGGTTCCTAACAAATACGCGCCGTTAATCTATTCGCACATAAGAAAACTACCCTAGTCACTCACCCCTTTAGTATATCTGCAACCGGATTCAGGTGTTTCCTTGTGGAATTGGTGTCTTGGTGCACCTACAGCCTTTTTCCGTATTCACAATTTACAATCAGTACTAATCGGCCCTTTGAACTCACAAGACGTTCTTTTTCCTGTGCGGTACTAATATAGAAAAAACAAAATTCCTAAGAGAACTCGGTCCCCTAATGTTGAAGACAATAATTTGTCTTCAAACATTAAAAGTTTAAAAATGAGTTCTAGAGCAGACAACACTACGACGAATTATTTTACACCTCTTCAATGTTTGCCCGATTCGGACAATGAAATTGATTGCGATGAAATCCAAACAACTCCAACCTAAAAAAAAAGACAAAATTCCATCTATCTGCATTCTACAAAAAAGCAGTGAGGAAGTGCATTCTCTATTTCGTGATGTGAACATAAACCATTACTGTGTCAAGAAAATATCTATCAGTATTAAAATCCTTAGTGAAACCATCGAATGCTACAGTGATATATGTTCAGTGCTTAAAACTAAAAACTGGCAGTTTTTTTCGCATGATCTTCCAACAGCAAGGTCATTCAAAGTCATGTTGTATGGGCTTGACGAACGACCAGTCGAAACTCTTAAACACGAACTCACATCTTTGGGGCTAAAAGTGCAAAACATTAAAATTTTAAAAAAGAAGTAAAATGGAGTGTGGTTCAACCAAATTATTTGATCTAAAAAAAATGTTCGATCCCTATTTAGAACCCAAGTCAAGTGGGATTTCGCCCGTAGGCAACGCAACAAAGTCACACAGTGTTACAACTGCCAAATGTTCGGCCACGGGGAAAAAAATTGCCACATTAAAACACATTGTGGAATCTGCTCCGAAAACCACAATACGAATGATTGCAAATCAAAAAATATAAAATGTGCCAACTGCAAAAAACCCACAAAGCTTCAGACCCAACTTGCGAAACTCGCAAATCTTTCTATGAAATAAGAGAACGGCTCTCCAATAAAAATAATTCATTACCGGCAAAATCTGTTCCGCAAAAATATAATCAGCAACAGCTTCAAGGGTACACCTCAAACACCAACGACTTTCCCGCTCTCACGTCGCGGCGAAAAAGTTCTTTCCCTCCACCCGTGTCATCGCCTTCTCTTACAACTAAATACTCAAATGTGTTGACCAACAACAACAACTCAGGCGCTGTAAATGCTCCAAGGGCAACGAACGAGCTTTTCTCATGGGAGGAAATTAACACTCTTACTGCTGAGATGATCACACTGCTTGGACAATGCAACACAAGAGCTGATCAATTTAATACTATTGCACAATTAGCTATTAAGTATTTGTATCAACAAGGTAAACAATTATCAATTTCGGTTTGAGTATAATATGTTGGAATGCTAGAAGCATTCGCAATAAAGCTCTAGAGTTTTTTGCTTTTTTGAGCTCAAACAATATCGATGTAGGTTTAGTAACTGAATTACTTAATTCAAGCATAGAAAAATTCTCAAACTCGGAATACAAATGTTACCGCTTAGATAGAAATGAGAGTAGGGGTGGTGGTGTTGCCGTTGTCGTTAAAAGAACAATTAAACATCAAATTCTTCCAATTGTTAGAACTAAATTAATTGAGAACGTAGGTATTCAAATTCCATTCACCAACGGCCGTTCAGTAAAAATATTTTGTGTTTACTTTCCTGGTGGCCGTGTTACAGCACAGAAACGATTGCATTTAAATAGCGATTTACGAAAATTGGTTAGTTTCAATGACATTTTCCTGGTGGGAGGCGATTTAAATTGTAGGCATAGGAACTGGGGTTGTCTAAGAGCGAATTCATGGGGAAATATTCTAGCTGACTTGCATTCTAGACACCCATTTCATATTTTGTATCCTCCTCATCCAACGTTTATTCCCTCCAACCCTCAGGCTAACCCGTCAACACTCGATTTGTTTCTCACGAGTATGCAAGATCTTTTTACCCAACCTGTCGTGATTAATGATTTAAGCTCTGATCATTTACCGGTTAAATGTTGCATCCTATTGTCACCTGAGCAGATGCTCAACTCAGTTCTCGATTACCAAAATGCTAATTGGGATCGATTTAGGAGCAAAATGCGTTCAAAATTATGGAACAATGAGGAAATGTTACCTGTTGTAAGTAACCAAAACCAAATCGATGAAGCTGTAAATTATTTTACAAGCTGTGTACAGGATTGTATCGACCAGTCAGTACCCAAAAAAAACAGTCGATGGAATGGCGCAAATCTACTTCCACGTCATATCGTGGAATTAATCAAAATAAGGAATCGTTCCAGATCCATGTGGAATAGAACCAGAACTACCTCTTATCTGACTGAAGCAAAAGCTTTAACGGCAACCATAAAGACACTCATTTTGAACTGCAGAAACAAATGCTGGAATAGAAAGCTGCAAAGCCTAGATAAATGCAGCAAGCCGTTTTGGAACATAGTCAAGGTTATTAAAAAGAAGAACCGTATCATCCCCGCATTTAAGGATGGAAGCACTGTATTACTATCCTGCCAGGAAAAATCAAATGCACTAGCTAACGCTTTCTTTGCTAACCATTCAATAGGTAGAACCATAGCAAGCAGCGAAGACAATGCAGTTCGAAACTCACTTGGCATAATCAGCGCCCAAGCTACATTAGTTGGAGGGGAAGACCTTATTTCAATTGAAGATGTAGAGGCCAGTTGTATGCAACTAAAAAATTCTAAGTCCCCAGGTTTCGACGGAATAAGAAATACTTTCATCAAAAACCTTCCAAGGATCGGATTTCAGTTCTTGCAGCGGCTCTTTAACTGCTGCCTCAAACGGGGATATTTTCCCCAAGAATGGAAAACAGCAAAGGTCACCCGGTTCTGAAGCCAGGTAAAGATGATTGCCTACCTAGTAGTTACAGACCGATAAGCTTGTTAAGCTCGCTAAGTAAGTGCTTTGAAAAAATTATTAAAATAAAACTAACAACTCACCTCAACGAGCATAATATTTTACCTGAAGCACAATTCGGTTTCAGAGCACATCATTCCACAGTGCACCAAATTCATCGCATAACGAGGCATGTCAAAAAGAATTTCGATATGGGGAAAAGTACGGGTATGGTTATCCTTGACGTCGAAAAAGCGTTTGACACAGTATGGCACGATGGCTTACTGCACAAACTAGTAAGCCTACGTTTCCCAATCTACCTAGTGAAATTAGTCCAGTCATTTTTATCAGGGCGTTCTTTCAAAGTTTCTGTTAATAACTGGTTATCAGCAGGTTTCTCAATTGACGCAGGGGTACCCCAGGGTTAGGTTCTTGGGCCAATCCTGTATAATATTTACACGCACGATTTTCCAAAATTAACCAATTGTGAAATTGCCATTTTTGCAGACGACACATGCATTTATTCATCAGATTCAGTTGGTTTAAACATTGAAACGAAATTGCAATCTGGCTTAAATGTCATCCAAACATACTTTGCCAATTGGAAAATTAAATTAAATGCTTCAAAGACTCAGGCTGTCTTTTTTACTAGAAAAAGAAAAGTCTGCTTCTTACCAAGCAACAGAATAGTAATAAATAATATACAAACGGATTGGAAATCAAGTGCTAAGTACCTTGGGGTTCACCTTGACAAGTCGTTAACATTTAGCTTTCATGTCCAAGAAACTATCAGGAAAGTTAATATCACAATTAAAATACTGTATTCATTTATGAACCGAAGATCAAAAATGAGCCGAGAAAACAAACTCATCATTTTCAAAGTTATCTTTCAAGCAATTTTGTTTTATGGTTTTCCAGTTTGGGGCAAATGTGCAAAGAGCCACATACGTAGACTACAGATAACCCAAAACAAACTACTGAAAATGATCTTAAACTTACCTTGGCATTTTTCGACCGAAGAACTGCATGCAATCTCAAACATTGAAAAAATATCAGTAAGACTGAATAAATTATTTGATCGCTACAGCTGGTCTTGCAGCTCCTCTGACAACCCCTTGATTTTAGGTCTTCTACATTAAACAAACATAAAATCACTACCTGTTCCACTTATTGTTATTATTTATTTATTTATTAATTTACAATATTTGTTATTATTTATTTATTTATTACGTATTTATTTATTATTTATTTATTTATTATTTATTTATTTATTTATTTATTTATTATTTATTTATTTATTTATTATTTATTTATTTATTGTAATTATTACTATTTATTCATTCATTTATCTAGTCATTTATTTATATACATATTTATCTATTTATTTATCTATAATTAAAATTGACTTCATTATGATATTAATTCATCGTCTGCATTTGTTCAGTTATTCATATTTGTTAAATTATTTATATTTGTTAAAATTTTATATGTTTCCTTAAACTATTCATATCTGTTAACTTATTACATTTGTCAATTATATCTAGAATTGTTAATCTATTTATATATTATGTTTATTTAGTAACTGTACTTGTTAATGTACGTGATATCTGAAATCAAGTTGCCCACCGCCACTTCTCTCATTTCAATGATCCTATTATAGTTCGTATTGAGGTTATTTTTCATCAGCTTTTCCTCAAATTATTACTTAAATATATAATATATAGTTTGATATTTTTCATTTACAATTATATAAGATTATCAGTAGTAAGGTAGTAATAACCACATCTCTGTAAATTGTGCAATAGTAGTGTTTAGAATGTATATCTTTGCTGAAATAAAAAATAACTAACTAACTATCAATTTACAATGGACTTTAAAAAAAAAAAACACCCATCACCCACTTAGTAAGGTCTTTTAAAAAAAATACATCCACTTTGACGATCGAGGAGGTACCGACTTTTTCGGTCTACGATTTGAATTCAAGTGATTAGGGTTCTGTTATCTCCGCAAGTTCAAAACTGTAAGTCGTTCGTCACACCACCATTCGACTGTCCGGTATTCTCGTCCGATTTCTGTGGTTTTTGCTACACCCTTATGCCGGTCCCTGTCTTACGTTTGTTTTTTATTGTTTTAATTATGACGTTTGTCATCAATCGTCATCTTTAAAACTACCACCCACACTAGCGCACCCCAGCAGCCTGGACCTCAACCCCACCACAGCCTATCTTGCAACCGCCTCCCTGGAGGATTTCTACAGGACTTCGCTTTCCAATCTCTTCCAGTATGGTGCAGATGACACTGAACCTCGAACGTTTTGCCAAACGTCAAACTGCTAAACTACTAAAATCTGGCAGACTTCAACATTAATGTCGGCACAAATTTTCTGGATTTTTCATGTGCAAAACAACTTAAACCTACGGATTTAGTTATATCGTTGGTCATCGAAGCCTACGAGTTTATCCTCAACGGCTCAGGAGTACAATCCTCAACGACGCGACCGCTTCTCCCTATGGCCGCGGGTGAGTATGTTTTCCCATTGCTCCCTTGTTTTTTTTTTCTTTGCAGCCTTTTCATAGCATTGGCCGCTACATTTACTGGACAATCCCCACCGTGGACACAATTGCACACAAATGCCTCGTGGTAGTGTCATAATTGAACGTAAAGTTCTTTTCCTTATTGTGGTAAACCGGGCGGCTGGTGAAATGTAAGCGTGACGTTGCATCGTGTTTTAAGCAAAGCGTGCATGACTTGCTTATACTCCACTAGGCCTCCCCGTACAACTTGGTTCTGATTAAGTGTCCCCCTAAACCCACTACCTCACAGGAGGCAATCACAGGGAACCCAGTAGGCCGAGCGACGACCGGCAGAACAACCCCCCCCCCCCCCCCCTCTTTGAGGTATCACAACGGGCCGAAACTGCGGCCTGAGTGTGTCTGGGCTCACGCCCTCGCAGCCACCTTACCTAACCTAACCTAAGAGTCCTTTGGATGTGTAGTCATCATGAGTGCAGCGCAAGTTTTGAGGTAACTGTTTAAAAGTGTTTAAAAGCAATGTCATCACTATATCTATGTGGGGCTTTCTGTGCGATATATTTATAACTTCTTTTTCTTTCCCTACATACTGCCACAACAGTGACTGATTTAATTGAAAAACTTACAATCGTTTTCAGCAAAAACCTTTTTTATACAAGGTGGCGCAAAAATAATCTTCCGATGTTTTTTGGCTGTAATTTAAAAAAAAATTAAAAACTTTGATTCTTCTTGTGGATTATTTTTATTTGGTCTTTTAATTTTGTTTACATCAAGTCGAGAATATGATGTCATGTAAATGGCCGCCGCCACAGTTGATTGTCATTTGAGCCCTTTTTATGGCATTTTCCATCACTTTGGCCAAAACTTCCGGCGATAGGTCCTCATATTGTTGACGGATATTGTCTTTAAGAGCTGCAAGAGTCTGAGGCTTGTTGATATAAACCCGCGACTTCAAAAAGCCCCACAAAAAGAAGTCTGGAGCGGTCAAATCAGGCGATCTTGCTGGCCAGTGCAAATCGCCAAAACGGGAGATTAGGCGCCTGGGAAATGCATCCTTCAGCATATCGGTTGTGGCACGTGCAGTGTGTGCCGTTGCACCGTCCTGTTGGAACCACATATTTTCCAATCCCAATTCATCAAGTTGCGGCAAAAAGAACTCGTTGATCATTGCTCTGTAGCGCTCACCATTCACAGTAACCGTTTGGCCCGCGACGTCTTCGAAGAAAAAAGGTCCGATGACTCCTCCAGCGAAAACAGCACACCATACAGTGACTTTGAGCGGGTGTAATGGCTCTTCGTGTGTTACACGCGGATTTTCAGTGCCCCAGAAGCGTAAATTTTGCTTATTTACGTACCCGCTAAGATGGAAATGGGCCCATCACTCATGATTATTTTTGATGAAAAATCATCTTCCTCTTGGTGGTGATTAAGGATGGCTTGAGCGTATGTTTGACGCGATTGGCGGTCAGCAGCTAACAGCTGATGCACCGTCTGAACTTTGTACGGAAACATCTTCAAATCTTGTACCAAAATTCGATGTAAAGACCGTCGACTGATACCCATTTGCGTGGCACGTCGTCTGGTCGATTTCGACGGCGCTTCAATGACATCTTCGGCTACAGCAGCAATATTCTCTGCAGAACGGCTACTCCGGGGTCTGCCACGCCTGGCAGCATCTCATGTTGTGCCAGTCTCTTCAAGGCGAGCGGCTAAACGTCGCAGTGTTTCACCAGTAGGCGTTGGACGGGTAGGAAATCTGCGACGAAATTCACGTTGTTCCAAAGTCACCGACCGATTATTGCTCAAATAAATAGTCACCAATATTCCGCGTTCTGGAGCAGTGTAGCGTAACATTGTTTATTAACGTGTATTTCGCATGTGTTTACTACACAAATGTCAAAACAGAACTGACATTCGGGGCCAATCGCAAAATTTATAGCATTTTCTGATAGGAGGATTACTTTTGCGCCACCGTGTATATCCAATATATTTATATATATCTGCAGAAATAAAAAATCCCTGAGTGTCAAACTCTACACCACATTGATAGGAATGAAAAGCAAACGTCCTTCATATGTAAGCTATAGATTTAAGAATAAGAATAAGTTTTTTCTTTTCAAATAAAATCCGCAAATATTATTTTTTTAGTTTTATTTATATCCTTTTTTCAATTTTAACATTACAATGAAATTTAAGTATCTGTATTTTATTTATATATTTTTACAATTAAATCTTAAGTAAATATATTTTTGACAATTTATCGGGTGCCTATTTATTTATTTACATTTTTTTCTTAAATCATACCTAAAGTGTAGTTTATTTGATCAAATGCCTTAGTTTATTTACATGTCTTTATTTTCATATTTATTTTCCATCATAAAACGACCCCAAGCTAAAGTTTTTATTTAATAGTCACAAATGAATCTTTTCGTATCCGCAAAACTGAGGGGGTTTTTTTTAATTACACGGATGCGATTTCTAAAAATTGTCATATTCCTATATATGAGCATTTGATCAAATAAACATATCTTATTATCTTCATTGGTAACGCGTTTAGTCACATATCTTTTGATTCCTTTCGCTTTCTGGACAGATGGACCTTCTTCAATTGTGAAGGAATGCATTTTTGGCCCCAAACCAACAAATGCATGCACTTTTCTTTCATCTAGGTATTAATTTATTAAGGAATGCACTCTTCTCTGGTGAAGATTTCACATCCATTCGTTCTCATGAATTGAGATAAGTGGGTACATGGAAAAACTCCTTTCCATTTAATAACATCAAATTCTTGATCACATTTGAAAATTGATGTCGTCAATTTTAAATCTGTTGTTGCTAAATTTTGCGTCAAAGAATCAATCCTCTCGTTCAGAAAGCGTTCGTTTCGCTTATATTAATTCAAAATATTTGTTTGTATTTTCACCGAATAAATTTTTCTTTGAAAAGGATATAGGTACCTAATTATTCACTTTCATTTATTTAGTGCGATTACGTTAATATCATCTCATTTAAATTTTGAGCCGTGAAAAATAAATGGCTATCATAGCCGGTTCGCTTTTTCTTCTTCTCTTAACGGAATACCGACTCTCGGATAGTCTCTGCCTGAGACACTGCAGCCTTCCATCCTTCGTGATCCCGGGCACGCTGTTTTCAGTTGTCCAGACCAAGAGCTCTGGCATCCGCGATGGTTTGGTTTTCAAAACGGAGTTTCGGTCTGCCTTGTAGTCCGTCTCGAACCTGGGGGCCGGGAGTCGAAGATCCTCATTGCTGGAGCATTATTGTCCATTCACTGGATGTGGCCGAGCCAATGTAGTCGACGTATTTTAACATTTTTGGACTACATCACATCGTTTCCTCCATTTGCCCTCCTCGTACACAGGACCAAATATCCGAATGAATTCGGGGACCCATGGATGTTAATTACAACTACAGTACACTCTCGGTTTTTTGCAACTAATGAAAACTCGACCCTGTGGCAGAAATCGAAAAGTTGCACAAATCGAACAGAAAATTAAAACAATTTAAAAACGCAAACAGCATGAACTGTTCATATGTTGTAAAAATAAAATTACATAGATACATTTTCAAATTATGTATATTATTATGAAAAAAAGCATACACATGTTGTATCATAAAAAAATCAATAAATACTTATGTACAGGTTAATTTAAAAAAAATTTAAATTTTTATTTGCCGTTCTTTCGCAGTTGCATTATTTCTTCAGCAAAGGAACGCAGTCTTTTTCCTCCCAATGATCAAGTGTTCTGATGACTTTCTGTCAACATTTAGCGATTATATTCGCTTTTAATTCGTTTCAAGCGTTTGTCAAGAAACAGATGGCATGTTTTAAATTTATGCTTTTCAATACTTCTTCTTAATTGTCGGAAGAAACAAGGTGGCTAAACAAACTTTTTTTGTAATAAAGCTTAGTCAACCTTATTACATTTTGATCCATAGGTTTAATTAAGGCTGTGCAATTAAGAGGAAAACACATTACTGTAAGGCTTAGACCTTTAATGTCAATTACCGAGTATTTTGGATGACAAGGAGCATTGTCGATGAGAAGCAAAACTTTTTAGCTAAATTTGTATCTTCAATATGAAACGATATCTGCTAGCCATAAAAAAAATGTTATGGAATTTTTTGGTTTTTACCCATTGGCCGCAGAACACTGAAGTCATCCAATCCTCTTGGATTTTTTGCTTTTCCGATCAGCAATGGCTTCAGTGCATGTTCACCGGTTGCGTTTGTACATGCCATGAATGTTCCTCTTTGCTTTGATGATTTTCTTCCAGGTACGGACGTTTCCTTAAGATGAACTTATATTTTGTCTGGAAGTAGTTTTCAGAATAATCCAGATTTGTCGGCATTAGATATAAATTTGCTCCAGCCATACCTCCATTCCAGCAACTTTTAAAAAATACCGACTACGAGCTCAGAAGCATTGGAAACTTTCTCTCCGAAAATTTTTAGGAATCATATTAGCCCATGACGCACCTTGAATTTCGAAAGCCAACCACTGCTTGTATGAAATTCCTCCGGTCTTTCTCGTATACTATTATGCAATTCTTTTGCCTATGTACCCCAAAAATTGCCGGAAACAGGAATATGAGCGGCCCTTTTTCGCATAACCCATTTCTACAATGATTTTTCCATTTTCGGAAATTCTGGAGCTTTTATATTCTTTCGATTTTCAAAAATTTCAGTTCCTTAAATTCCCAATAATGTCAAAATGTCCTTGAACTATACCTACAACAAATGTTTTTGAATTCCCAATAATATCATTGAACTATAAAAAAGGTCGTTACTTTTACAAATGTTGTCCTTGAAAACCTGTAAATATGTCCTTTAAAAATAAAAAGGTTAGTAGTGGATGTTAGTAACATTTGTGGGTTGAGGAAAAACCTTTTTTCATTATACGCCCATGTTTTAAACAACAAAACAACTGTTTTGGGACTTAGTCAAACCCAGGTTAGCGTTGGCTCTGATTCAAGAGACTTTACTCTACCTGGGTACAACTTTTTTTTTTTTTTTTTTGATAAAAAGGAAATCCAAATCCCAGAGCACTCAGACTCGGTAACGGTCCATTGTACTACCAGGCAGAAATCCTCTTTTTGGTGTAGAGGCATTTGATTGGGTGGCGTATGTTGTTGTTCCCCATGGGGATTGAACCTGCACCGCACGGGTCACAAGCCAACACAGTAACCTCTACACCATCGACACCCTATGTGGTACAACTTAGTGCCATTATTGTTTACCCATCGCGGTATCGCCGTTTATATACGTAGTGACGCAGCCTACCAACTTCAGCCCCAATATGGTCAGTGTTCCAATCCGGAATTTAATTTTATTTGGCTCAAATTTCATGTCCGTAGGCAATTAATCCAATACTGTTTTATTTACAGAACCCCAAATTTGGACAGACATTCCATTTATAATGAGTTTGAAGCTCTGTCTGATTCCATCAGAAGAATTGTGACCCTTAACCCTCGTACTGAAATCGTCATTGCGGGCGATTTCAATATACACAATTCAGTCAACACCCGAAGGAAGGTACGTCGAGATCTTTGCTGAGGTAAATAACCTGACTTGGCTTGTAAATGAGCCGACACGAATACCGGACATTAGCAGCAAAACTGCCAACACATTGAACTTGTTTCTTACCTCTCACCCCGATAAATACGCTTTGAACGTATTATCGCGCCTAGGTTCGTTAGACCATTGTATCATATCAGCAAATTTCTCGTACTCCAATCACATAGTTAAAGAACAAACTCCTAAAAGAACCGTATGGCAATACGAGAAAGCCAATTGGAAAAACTAAATGGTTTCTTTAAGAGTTTTAACTGGTCGCTGTGCTTCCTCCAGCGACGTGGATGCTGCTGCTGATATGGTCACAAACATAATTCACCTGAGCATGAAGTCTTTTATCCCTAACAGGATTAAAAATATCAAACCTAAGGTTTCCGCGTGGTATGACTCGAGCTGCAAAGAGGCTATCAGGTTAAAAGAGGTAAGCTTTCGGCTGTTCAAAGCCAAACCATCTGAGGAAAGCCGTAAAAAGTTTAAACGACACAGAAATGACTGCAATGCGCACATTAATCGTGTCAAATTCTCCTATGACCAAAATTGAGGCAAAAAATACTACAAAGTCCCACTGGTAGTAAAAACTTTTGGTCATTTGTTAAAAACATCTAGAATTCGGCCTCATCATCTATCCCGACACTCATTTACAATGATATTCCAGCTGTCAGCTCTATAGATAAGGCCAATCTGCTTGCTTCTCACTTTGCAGTCAGCTCAACGCTCCCAGATTGTGCTTTGTCTCCCTCTGTACTCGAGCGCGTAGAATACTCCATGGGACCAATCCACTTCCGCAATCGTACAGTGGCTAGAGTACTTCAAGATCTTGACGTTCACAAATCCGCTGGTCCAGATGGTATTGCCCCTATCGTTCTGAAGATGTGTTCTTCCTCGCTGGCAAAACCATTGCTTAAGCTTTTCCATCTGTCCTATTCTTCAGGACTCTTCCCGGGAAGATGGAAAACAGCATTTGTTCAGCCTGTACCAAAAAAGGCGAAACTTCTTCTCCATCCTCCTACCGACCAATTGGACTTACGTCCCTTCTTTCTAAGGTCATGGAAACGCTGATAAACCGTCAGCTAATGAAATATCTTGAATCGCGAAAACTTCTGCAGGCCGGCAGAATGGTTTTCGCAGCAACAGGTCCACTGGTGATTTGATGACATATCCAACCGAAAAGAGGAACCAATCTCTCCACCAAGGTGGTGAAAGTAAGATTGTTGCGCTTGATATTTCAAAGCATTTGACAGAGTTTGGCATCAATCTCTCTTGTCGAAAATGCGTGCATTTGAAATCGATGATACTTTTCTGCAATGGATTAGAAATTACCCTTAGGACCGTTCAATTCAAGTTGTTTTGTACGGTTTCAAGTCTGCAACTCACCAAATAAATGCTGGTGTCCCCCAAGGCTCTGTTCTGTCCCAGACTCTCTTTCTCATTTTTATAAATGATCTCCTGTCTGTTACTTCTAATCCAATCCATTCCTTTGCTGATGACAGTACCCTCAGCTTCTCATATTCGTTTCTTGGGTCACGCCCCTCATCTGAACTGGAACGGCAACGTATGTTTAGCTCATTAAATTCCGATCTTAACAGCATAACTCAGTTCTGTAAAACCAATAGAGTGGAATTTAATGCTTCCAAAACACAATGCTGTCTTCTGTCATTAAAGCAAAACCCGCACACACTGCCATTATCTATGAATGGCACTTGCATCGCTGAAACCGAAAGACTTTCCATTCTCGGTATGTGTGTTAATGACAACCTTCGTTGGAATGACCACATATTCGATGTCGCCAAGAACGCCGCGAAATGTCTAGGCTTCCTTAAGCGTTGTAAGAAATATTTCACCCCTTCTGATCTGGCTACAATTTATAAGGCGTTTATTCGCCCGAAACTGGAGTACAACGCTCATATCTGGTCCGGTGCACCAATAACTTATTTGCAGCTACTTGACAGGATCCAAAAACGCGCGATAAAACTCATTGGCGACCGAGATATCACGAGATCGATTGACTCTCTTATACCCTGTTTCCGCCGACGTGTTTAAGGCGAAGTGTTTAGTAAAACACGAAAGGCGTTTCCACCGACCCTTACGTGTTTAAGTTTGACAGTTCCGTCATCTTTGACATTAGGCATCAAATTTTCAATATCATATGTATAAAAGTGCGACAAGAAAATTATAAGCAACGAAAATGAGTTTAAATGCATTGGATATTGTTTCCATCTACCAACTTAAATCCAAAAATGATATAAACATTTTGTTATCTGCATTTTCTATCAGGAGAAATGTTCTCCGAAAAAAACGCCAACAAAATATCATCAGATTGCAGCATCTCCTACGTAGGCATTTGACTATATCGCACAAAATGAATAGTTGTAAAAAAAAACGAGTCTGGACTAAGGTGAGTGTCGTTTAAATTTACACGTACCTAAATAAAGTTATAAATAAGAACGCGTTATTTGCAGATACGTTCAAAATCTTTCTGGGAAAGAGATGTAGCAGAAAATGATGATGTATTTTTTAAAGAAAACTTCCGTATGTCCCGGGCAAATTTTGATAAAATATGCCACAAATTAAGAGGCATGGAAAAGCAAGATACAAATTATCGTAAAGCGATGCCCTTAAGAAAGAGGGTTGCAATCGCACTCTACACTGTTGGATCTTCAAGTGAGTACCGAAGTATTGCAAACCTTTTTGGAGTCGGGAAAGCAACAGTTTTCAACATTTTGAAAATGTTCTGCTAGGAAGTGTGGAATGTGCTACGTCCAATATACATGACAGGTTACCCACTTACCGAGGCAGCAATAGTGGTGAATGTCAATGCGTTCCAAAAGTTGGGCTTCACTCAGTGCTTCGGGGCTATCGGTAAGTAAACTGGTATATTAAAATTTAGTCAAAAAAAGTTATCTCAATGTATTTTAAGATGGCTGTCATATCGAGGTTAGCCCTAGATCTGAAGACGCTGTTGATTACTACAATTATAAGGGTTGGTATTCTACTGTACTATTTGCTGCAGTTGATTACCGGTAAGTATTGCATTATGTGATTAGAATACGATTTTAATTACTATTTATCTAATCTAGATATAGATTTCTATACATCAATGTCGGTAGTCCAGGACGATGCAACGATTCACAAATTTTTGAAAGTTCATCTCTTAAGTTGCAACACCAAAATCCAATACTTCAAAGGTTGTCAAAAAGAATATGTGGTGTAGACGTTCCTGTCTTGTTGATTGGAGATTCAGCTTTCAGATTTTCGGATAAAGTAATGAAGCTTTATCCGTTTAGTGCCGTTGCACCGGCAGAACAAAAAAACTTTAACTATGCCCTATCCAAATGTCGAAGGGTGGTAGAAAACGCCGTTGGTCAATTGAAGGCCAGATTTAGAACAATTGGGAAAGGATTGGAAAACCACATAGACAACAATTCCTTAATTATAAAGTCTTGTTGTGTACTTCACAACTTTTTAAACGTTCACAACGATGACATTAATATCAAATGGATGCAAAATGTGGATGAAACCACGTCCAGACACAGAGAGCAGCAGGAACATACATCGTCTATCAGCGACAACAATCCCACAGCAGTTAATATACGAAATGCGATAACCAGATACTTGGGTAAAAACAAATTTATTTTCAAACCAACTTTTTTTTCTTTTTATTTTTTTTTTAAAGTGCAATCAAATCAGTTTGAAACTGATCTGACGAGCTTACAAATCTTTCCAGAATTGCATTGCGTTCTCTTTCCATTTCAATGAGTTCCTGATCCGTATTTTGTATTTCCTTTATTTGATTTTTAATACGGTTTTCCGATGCACGAAAATCAGCTGCATAAGGATTAATTGATTTCCTTTTCTGTATCCTTGCAGCTCTTGAAGTAGATGGACAAGACGTCTCTGGATTGCCAATTGATTCCGAAATGTCGGAGGCTAAAGAAGTGGGAAATATGCGCGGTGACGGTGGTGGTATGTCCGACATCGACATTTCAGTTGAATTGTAATCTAGACATAAAAATAAAAAAAAGCAATATGCACTAATATGTGTGCCTATCAAAGCACTTGTTTTTGTTTACCTATTTCAATGCTGTCTTCAACGACAAACTCCAGGTTATTAATCCTAAGCTGCCCAAGGATAGCATGCAGTCTGTGGTACAGCTTCCATTCCGATGGCGAACCTCCCGATGGGCCGACTAGCTGTTTTTCCTTTCTAGAAGGTAACGATTTAAAAAATATAAATAACGGTTACAACAAATTTGCTCAAAAAGAGATCTACCTGTATCTACTGGTAAGATTATGTATTTTAACCCGTATCTCGTCAGGAGAAAACAAAGAATTCCTGCGTTGGAAGGAATTCGCCATCTCCTTATAAATATGATTATTTTTTCGGTTTCCCCGCAATTCCTGAAACTTTTCTTCCCAAAGTTCCAGGAGAAACATTTCGTCCACTTCGGACCAGGAAGATCCTTTTTTTGTTGTTTCTGTTTTGTTTCCATACCTGCCCAGAATAAAACAATTTTTGATTGTATGTACTTAATAAAAATATCAAAAACTCACCGAAAAACACGAAGAAAATAATTAGGAAATTGAATTTAAAATAATTTTTTTGACAGTTTCTTTTTTTTTTTGCTGAATAAAATGCTGAAGTTAACAACAGGTATGTTTGATTTTATTTGTGTATGTTCGATTTTATTTTGTGTGTATTTGCGCTGACAGATACGTAATTAAAATTTAAACACGTATAAATCACGTAAATATTAATTACGAAAATGTATGATAAATCACGTAATTTATGAGATGATTTAGCTAAATCAAGTTGATCTAGCTAAATCACGTTGGTGGGAACATGGTATTAGTCATCGTCGTAATGTCTCCTGCCTTTCGTTATTGTATCGTTATTTCCACCATAAGGGCTCAAACTAATTAACCAGTTGCATTCCTCCCCTTGAACATTTCAACCACAATACCCGCCATGCAAGGAATGCTCATCAGTTCGCCCTCAAGCCTATATTCGGACGTACAGTGAAGTTCAAAGAATCTTTCCTCAGCCATACAACACGAATGTGTAATACTCTTCCACGCATTGTTTTTCTTTCACATTATAACCTACAAACATTCAAAACCAACGTGCATCGGTATCTCTCCTTTTCTTTTCACTCTGATTGCTGAAAGCCCGCGCTGTGTAGCTATTACATTATAAGGATCCCAACAAATCCCTTAAGTGCGTGTTTATTATATAAAAAAAGGTCCTTGAAAACCCCCCAAAATGTCCTTAAACCATAAAAAAGGTCCTTCGTGTTGATTTGTAATCTTGATCCGTTTTCGGAGTGCCAGAAATTACGAAAACACACTACTCACGGACATGGCTAGATCGACATTACTATCGATGCTGATCACAGATATAAGTAACTTTTTGGGGTCTACGAGCAACAAGGTACTAAGTCCAAATTTAAATTCTCTAAGAATATGGTGTGTATAAAAAGATAGCGTGTCATATTGGTGAACGCTATATAGTGTATTTGGCCAGTGTGAATGCAAGATTATGATAATATAAATCGAATTTAACCATAAAAATAAAAAGTAAGCAGCTTTTATGTAAAAAACATATTTCTTTTATTTGAATTTAAAATTCTATATTAGATAAGGTTTAAATGAGCTGTTGAAATATAAAGCATTCTATTTGTCATAGCACTGTAAGTTAGTAGAGCATTGACGAGCCGTTTACATTCTTGTTTCTTTTGTTCGTCCCATATTTAAGTGCAGTCTTTTAACAGTCTTCTTGCTTTTAAAAATTTTAACACCGTTTGGAAGTGTTTGACAGTCTGGATAGGCATGGAGCATATGTCGCTGTCATCATCCTATAATCCGAATTGGCGAAGGGTAAGTTGAGTAGAATTTTTTCTTCACCTCTGCGACTTGTTCTGTCTGTGGATCGGAGTTCATGGAGTCTGAGGTGCCCGTCAATTTTACTTTAGTCACCTTGGCTATATTTGTTTTATTGGTATTGTGCATTTTAGACCCCAAGTGTTGGGAAAGGACGATCAATCTGCACTGTATGCAGATGAGGTTAGTTAATCCAGAGGTTTCCTGCTATTTGGATACTTTTTTTGCGACCTAGCTATCGGAGTGAAGATTGAAGAGGATGTGTTTCAGAAAAGGGTTCTATGGTTGTTACTGGCACCATGATGGTAACGCCATGGTGCCCACTAATTAGTCAAGGATGCGATTCTCTAACGATTTGGCCAATTCACCGACCTTATTTATATAGAAAAGCAAGTGGGGAGCCGGACAGAATCCCAAAAAACGTAAAATCCCGAATAACTAAAATCCCGAAAACCCACAATCCCGAAAAGCCACAATCCAGAAAATCCAAAATTTGCGCAAATTTTTCATTTTATATAATTTTTCGGGATTTCGTTTTCGGGATTCTTTTTTCGGGATTTTGTCTTTTCGGGATTTTGGCTTTTCGGGATTTTGGTTTTTCTGGATTTTGGGTTTTCGGGATTTTGGATTTTCGGGATTTTGGATTTTCGGGATTTTGGTTTTCGGGATTGTGTCCCCAACCCAAGCAAGTGATGTGCTTTCTCCCATTTTACTGAATTCCTACTTTGGGGTTCGCCGGTTTGACCTCAATGAATATTGACAGGCCTCCCGGTTTCGGATCACTTCATAACTGCTGTTAATCAAATGCTGATGATGTTGCAATTGTGTGATCCAGGAGTTTTTAGTCTCGCTTATGTTTTTTTGTCGATTTCGACACGTGATACGCTTAAGATATTGATTATTTGTTGATTTGTTGATCTTCCTTTTAAGACACCGTTGATTTCTAGTTGTGTCAACCCTCGGATTTTCATACACCCTTGGGGTACAGTTTTTAGATATTAAATAGATTACTGGACTTAGATTAATCTCCCTTGAAAGGCAAACGGCACATTACAGCTCGTAAATACTTAATATTGGGTAATTGTTTATGCATTTGTGAGGCTCGCAACACCTGTCATAAAATTGACAACCGAAAACTTCCGAAGCGTCGAAAATATGTAAGCATATATTTTTACGGGCGCAGTGGCTCAATGGTTAGTGTGTCTGTCTACTAATCGAAAGGTCCCCGGTTCAATTCCGGGGCCAAATACCATCTTGAGTTTTTTTCCACTGCCCCACCTCTTGCGAACGTCTGACAAACATCCAAGAATATCAATTGTCATGAGAAGCTTCTCAAATTTGCCGTTCGGATTCGGCTTAAAATTGTAGGTCCCTTCCACTTGCGCAAAGAAAGTGGTTGGAGAAGCTAGTTAGCTCTATGGGCCGTTAATGCCTAATATTTTATAATATATTTATATTTTTACAACATTTAGCACAAATAATTTTGTTACATCAGTAGGAAAAACAAAAGCAAATAAAATATTGAAAACAAATTAAATAATAATTTATTTTTTCACAGACACCAAAAGCGTTCTTAACAAAGAGATATGGAGAAGACAACTCAATTGGAAGTTTTCCACTTCAACGCTATATAGCTTGAATGGTTGTAAAAATGACGCCCACCCCTCCCTTTTTTTATGGAAATATACTACATTGTACTACATTTTAAAGGCCTCGCACTACATTTTTCAACTCTTGATCAGGACAACACTTCCTCGAAACAAATTTCTATCACAGTTGTAGCAAGTAGAAAATATTTTGGCCCATAAGTGTAATTTTGTATTACATGTTTAATTAGTCCAATTATTATTTAAATGTCAATAAAATGATATAAATAAAATACAGAATATGTGTGTTGATAGTGCACTCACATAACAATGACCAGCCAAACAGGCTGTGTGACACTTATATTTTATTAACTGCTCAATGGCCCGGATATCCGTTAACAGTTTATAATTAAATATTATTTTGCATCCATTCTTTTCCAATTGGGCATAAATTATGTTGCCGCTGTGGGATTATTATGGTTGCGTTGTTTTTGCATGTAGTTACATATCTATCTGACTATTCAATAATGGGACATAGACAAGGCATTTAATGGTATACCAAGTGTATTACCCATTAAATGACTGCCGATGCAATAACGGAAATTCCGTTATATTCGTATTTGTAGGTACATTACATTATTAATAAATTAGCAATTAAACTATTTTTACTTTAACATTTTAATAACTAAATGCAAATAATGTGATAACGAATAAATAAAATATTTCAATCCAACGATAAACTCGATTTGCGATAATTTATAATTCCGAATAAGTAACCAATGCTTCACAAGGTAGATCTATAGATACATCTGGGGTGATTTGTTTGCTATTTGGTTGTACAGTGTTCTATTTTTGAAAGCTAACGCGTGGTTCGTGACATGTGTCAAAGTCAAACATGCTCAGTAAGCATTGCCATTTCATCACATAGAGACTTACACCCGAACACCACTTACAAATTGAAAATTGAATTAATAAATGAAATTAACTGCTGTGAATGGAGCACGTTTTCTGACATTTGCTATTAATAATAAGTTCGTGAAAATGTAAAGAAATTTTAAAATAAACCTCAAAATTTTACAAATTTAAAAGCGTTTAAATATGAGTTTGGTGAAATTATGGTTCAACGACGACGAGGAAGAGAATTCGTTTGGGGGAATTGTCATAAAATGAAGACAGCCTAGAGATGCATCAAACACCTAAGAAATATGAGGCCATTCTAAATAAATGGGTTATTATTTTATTACAGCTATTCCTCCTGAGCTTTATAAATCATTTTGGTTTGTCGAAGGCAGCTTTTTCCTACATTTTTCCTTGAAATGTTCACAGTATTACCGATCCTTTGCGCAAGGTTCGTACCAGTTATACGTCCGGAATGGCTTTTCAGTTGGCCTTGGTCAATCCACAGTTTTCCATATTTTGAGGGAAATTGTAACCGGTGTGGAACTATGTAACTGTAAAAAATGTATCAAATATAACTATACTGACGCCGAAAAACGTTACTTACTTTGCTTACTTAACGGGCTCCCGACCGGTGAAGAGTCTCTGCCTGAGACACTACAACCTTACATCATCTGCGATCCCGGGCACGCTGCTTCCAGTTCTCCACACCAAGCGCTCTGGCATCCGCGATGGCTTGGTCTTTCCTCTTGGCTGGAGCATTATTTTTCATTCGCTCAATGTGGCCGATACAATGTAGTCGACGTGATTCACATCTTGGTACAGCTCATAGAATTCGCGTTGTATCATCTCCTTCTCCTATTCGCAAACAGGACCAAATATCCGACGGAGTATTTTTCTTTCAAAAGAACCCAATATTAGCTCCCTTTTCTACTTATCGTCTAGCATTCGGCGCTATAAAGCAGGACTGGTACACTTAAGGTTCGATAGAGCATGTCCTTCGAGTGAGGAGTTTTGAAGCCATTTGCTTCGCTAAACCGAAGTAGCAGCGGTTTCCCAAGGTAATTCTCCCCCGGATCTCCACCAAAGTGTCACTCGTGGAGTTCATTTCAAAGGTAGATGAACTCCTTAACCTTCAACTCATCCTTAGAAAAAAAAAACTTTGTCTACCCTTGTGTGTAGATTTCTACACATATGGGATTTTAGTGTTGTTTTTTTTTAATTAAGATAAATAAAAAAATTACTTCTATAATTTTATTCTGAAGAAACAACTGAATATACATTTAAATTAGTTTTTCTTGAATGCATTTTACACAAACATTTCGATTATGTTGGTTTTTACAAGCAGCTTTTTTGCAAAAACAACAAATTGTCTCGTATATATTATTTTTGGTGACAGACTTTTCTTCATAGCAAACGTGACATCTTGCTCTACCTTTTATTAGTAGTGGAACGCTTCTTGGCCTTTTTGGTGGATTTGATGAAGACGATGCAGAAATATCATCTAAATATTGTGCTGCTGAACTTTCTCCCGAAACAGTTGCAAGCAAAGATGCTGATGATGCCGATCTTGGTTTACCACTTCTAGCTGCCAAGTTCACGTATAAAATTCCTTTGTACTGTTGTTTTTTGTGTTGCTTGCCAATTTGGATTCACTTCTTTGAAAATAATTAATGAATTCAAAGCAGAAATATCAATCATATTTGCAAATACAGCCATTGGCCATCTATTTGTTTTTCTTTTACAGCTGTAGCAAGAAAGCATTTTGTCAGCTGTATCTACACCGCTTATATCGAATGAAAACAAAAATCATTAGAGGACTTGAAATTTGAAGAGGAAGTGTATATGAACAAACCTTTTGTTTTATTGTAATACTCTATAATTGATGGTATCTTTTTTTCACCAGATCCAATTTGAATAGAGTTATGCATTGTACTTTGTAATACAGTACATTTATTTTTCCTTCCTAATATACGAAACAAGTGCTGTGCTGTCGGTAAATGCAAATGTAGATTGATACAACGTCCTTTTTTTACATACAAGAAGCTTTGGTGGAATGCTTCTTTTATTTTTTCTCAAAGTGCCAACCATTGTAAGATTTTTTGACAACAATTTCTGACCAAGATCATACGAAGACAAAAAAGTTATCCATTGTTATGTTGTGACCTTTCAAACCATCAACGAGATCCAAAACAACACGTTCGCCTTGTCTTTTTTCACATGAACTGGCACCAATTGCTTTTCCCAAATATGGTTGAATTTTCCAAACATAACATGAGGACGAACACACCAGCAACCAGAATTTCAATCCATATTTTACTGGTTTCGGCATGTATTGACGAAATTTACACCGTCCACGAAAACCAAGTAATTGCTCGTCAATTGTAAGATTTTCATGTGGATTATAGTAATCTGTCAATATTATCGGAAGATCTCTGCTGTCTTCTACTTATGACATCAACAAAACGAATAACTTGATTCATGTATTCAAACGTTTTCTTCGACATTATTGCTCTAAACACTGGACGACCTCTTTCACCATCAAATAAAGCAATGGTAGTTTCGTTTTTCGATCTAAAAACAAATGTATGTCAAAAATCATTCCAAATTAAATAGAAAGCAATAGCGACTAACCTATAAACCCCAGCTAAAATCTAAACACCAATATATGCTTGCAACATATTCGAATCGATTTCAAACAAATCTTTACCGTTTTTAGATTTTGAATACGCATTTGAATGATTCAAAATAATACTTTCAATATGTGATGGGAAAAAAAGTAAAAAAGCATCTTTGATATCACTAACACGAACTTGTGCGTATCTTGTAGTTCGTGGACGAAGAGAAATCACATTTTCATTCCGAGATTTACCACTTTTATTCTGAAATGGTTGTGGTTGCCAAACAATACCATCTTTTGAAACAAGCAATAGATCCATATTTTCACCTTGAACTGATTCGTTTGTTTCATTTGAATCACTCACTTCCTCTTCAACGTCTGAATCACTATCGTCTGAATACAAGTCATCGTCATCGTCACCACCAACATTTTCCTCTGGCACAAATTCGTCATCACTGTCTTCAGAAATATCACTATCATCACCATCACTTTCATCCACAAATGCTTCCATTTCTTCAACCGTAAGGTATTTTGGTCTCGACATAGTTTTTTTTTATTATTACTATTAAATTCACAATATTAACGCACAATGTTCACTTCCGGAAAGACTAAATAAAACTGGCATTTTATATGAAATGCACTAATTATTCATATGTGTAGAAATCTACACAAATAGGTAATTAACGTAAGTATACAAATAACAACCGTCATAAACTTTTATTTTATTGGAAAATCCGTTTTATTTATGCAAAATAAGGGTTGTAATAAAGTCAGAAAATTCCGGAAATTAGTAATTAGTAGTTTTTGAAAAAAACAATAAAAGAGGTATCTTATGTGTAGTTTTCTACACAAGGGTGGGATGAAGGTTAACTACCTCAAAGTTATTGCTATCAACTGTGACATTTTGTCCTAGGCGGTGGATGATGTTTGTTTGTTAGTAGCTGGACGGATCTATTGAAATTAGTGTCCTCCGTGTTAAAAACTGCCCTGCGCACTATCTGCTCCAGAACGGGATTGAAGAAGCCACATGACAGCGCATCTCCTTGCCGGAATCCAATGAAGGTTTGGAGTAGTTCGAAAGAGCTGTTTCCACACTGCGTAGTTTCCAGCGTCACGCGATACAACTGGATTAGTTTTGCCAGGATCCCGAATTCAGCCATCGCCACGTGGAGTTCCTGGCGATGAATGATATCATATGCGGCCTTAAAGTCGATAAAAAGGTGATGAGTCATTGGTCGTTTCCAGGATTTGCCTTAGCGTAAAGATTTTTTCTATAGTATCGCAACCGCTGGTGGGAATCGGATTGAAGCCAACGCTGCCTCCCCCCCTCATAGCACCTATCTCAAAGAAAAACACGGTAATTACTTGGATCAACCTTCAACATTCCAAGGCTTCTACTGCTTTAATCGGTAAAAAGCTTTCCGTGTTGATTAGAAAGCCCCACATAGCGTCCATGCAGGAGCCATGGGTATGGGAAAATCGCATATGTTGCCTTAAAGGTGTTCGTGGCGCCACAATACTCAGTGACGAGCAGTTCGAAAGGCCAAGAGCTTCGCTTGCTGTATCGAGCCTTCTTTCAGCGACCAAGCTTTGAAAATTGAGGAATAAACGACATTGTCATATGCCGCGGTGCCAAGTTGATACACAACAGGTACGCCTGTTGTGGTGGTTTGCAGTAGAATTTGCTCCTTCTCACAGAACTCCTTAAATGTGTTGGATGTAAATGACGCGCCTTTATCCGGAATTATTCCCCCAGGATTCCCAAACACCGTCCTCTTCATTTCCAGCTTCTGAATTACTTCAGTCGTTGTTTTAGTCCTTTCAGAGAAGATGCAGACACATTTTGAGAAGGCATCCATTATACAGATAATATACGCGTAATTCTCCCCGGTATGTGACGACGGACCTAGGTGGTCTAAATGGTACGTCCTCAGCGGTGCATCTTCCTTATCGATAGGAATAAGGAAGCATTCCAGTAGCCCAGCCAGCCGCTCCGTTCCTCCTACATGTCTCCAGGTTTTCCCGTAACTTAGGAAAAAAGTAATCCATATTGATCACTTCCATCTTCTTCACTCCAAAATGGCCATCAGTGTACACGTCCAAAATAATTTCGTCTTGCATTCGCCGTGGTACAAAAAGTAGCTTTCGTTCTTCTTTGTCGGTCTTGTAAATGATATTGTACACCATAATGGAATCGTCATAGCTGTTTTTTGCTGTCGCAAGGATCTTCCTTATCGGCTTCATTTTATTGTCCTTTCCTGAGCTTATTCTATCCTGGACCGAAACTCAATCGACATGTGGTAGCCAGTCGCATTTTGGCTTGCATCATCTGCATGCCTCATCTTGGTTCCGGGTCGGTGCTCTCAAAAGAGATTGTATCCTGTAATACGAGAACCCATACAGTTATCTTCGAAGATAACTCCTTACGCTCCATTGTTTTGAATACCCGTTCTAGTTGATATTTAAAACAAAAGCAAAATGCAAAAACAATCCATTAGTCAAAAAATTATTGTAAAAAAAACGTTTTATAACTGATTAAACGTCACCTTAATCTCGAAAACTCCTCAAAGACCGGCAGTACGGTTTTCACCGTCCACTTTGGACTTCTTTTTAACAAACACGACAAATTTGTTAACTTACATCGTAAACAATGCATTAAGTTCAGACCATCTTCCTGTCAGCTGTGATATCTTGTTAAGTCCTTTGTTAAATAATGTGAATTACCTAGACTACAATAAAGCTAATTGGAATGTGTTTCGATACAATATTATTCATAATATTAGTTCTTGTCCTACAAATTTAGAATGTGTATTCTGATGTGATTCAGATTAAATATCAGAATAAAATATCTGAAAGCGTTTACACATTAACCCAATTAAAAGCACCTATTAAAAGAGCAATCGTACTTCGCCGTCATATATTGTATATTGTATATTGTAACCCGTCTAATTCCAAGAACCTTGGATTAGAAATGACATCGTCATGGGACTGAGGGACCCACACTACACGCTATACCACACCAAGAACGCAGGTAACATTCGAGCTTGCATTCTCGCTAGATCTACACTAAAATTAACCTTTCTTCCTCACCGCAGCACGAATGACCTGGCAGTAACACTGCTAAAATCTGCAGAAGCCCACATCTGGCTAGCTTCAGGATACCTACCCTACGATGACCCCAACTCAGCTCCATCAGAGGGAGTGAGAGTAGTGGTAGAAGAAGCCAGGAAGAGAGGTGAAGAAATTTTGCTGGGATGCGACACAAATGCGCATCACGAATTATGGGGTAGTACCGACACTAACCCCCGAGGTGAGTCCCTATTTGAATTCTTAGTAGGCACCGACCTAATAGTGTGCAATAGGGGACATAGTCCCACCTTTATAACCAAAACCCGACAAGAGGTACTAGATGTTACCTTCGCCTCTATTAACTTGTACCCTGCGATTTCTAAGTGGACTGTATCTGACAGCCACTCCTTTTCCGATCACCGCTATCTGGAATATGAACTAGAAATACGCCATAACACCTCACCAGCAATTTTTCGCAATCGTCGAAGAACTGACTGGTGTAAACACAATGAAATCCTCTCTGCTGAACTGTCCAATCGTGTGCCTAAGACTCCAGTAACACAATTGGAACTAGATGAGCTTAACGCTGTTCTAACTTCCGCCTTAAACGTAGCATTCGACGAATCCTGTCCAATTACTACGAGGAAGGCAGACAATCGTCCACCGTGGTGGAATGCAGCACTTAACAAGCTTCGCCACACAAGCAGGAAGCAATTCAACAAAGCCAAAACAACGAGGCTACCTCTGGACTGGGATATCTACAAAGCAAGCCTTAAGAGCTTCAAAGCGGAAGTTCGTAAGGCCAGGCGTAGATCCTGGCGCAGTTTCTGTCAGAGTATTGACAATACGTCTCAATCCTCTAGGCTACGCAAAGTCCTTTCCAAAAACCCAACCATACCAAGTGTCCTCATGAATCCCAACGGTTCATGGACAGAATCAGATGAAGCATCGCTTGGTCTGCTTATGGACACCCACTTCCCCGGCTGCACGCCTATACCTAGCGAAAACCCTGCCCTGGTAAACGCTGCACGCCTACCATCACCTCCGGACCTCATAAGCGAGGAAAAACTGAAATGGGCAGTGAACAGCTTTGAGCCATTCAAGTCCCCGGGGCCAGACGGCATTTTTCCGGCGCAAACTCAAGCGGGCCTCAGCATAACGGGGCAGCACCTGTCCCGTATTATGAGGGGCTGCTTGATGCTAGGAACAATGCCGGCCGCCTGGACTGAAGTAAGAGTGGTATTCATAGCCAAGGCAGGAAAAACATCGCACACTTCCCCGAAGGACCTTAGACCCATAAGCCTAACATCCTTCCTCCTCAAGATTCTAGAAAGAATTCTAGATCTTCACATCAAGGCCACCATTGATAGCAACTTGCTATCCACATCACAACACGCTTACCAAAAAGGTAAATCTGTTGAAACGGCCCTGCACTCCATCGTCTACCACGTCGAAAAATCCCTATCTATCAAAGAACTTGCCTTAGTGACATTTCTCGACATAGAGGGAGCTTTCAACAACGTTGAAACCTATTCGATTACCAACGCCCTACGCGGGCTCAACATCGACGACTCAATCTGCTGCTTTGTGGAATACATGCTCAAAAGCAGGGTAATAACCGCATCCTTCGGAAGTAGCACTGTCAAACGACGTGCACACAGGGGCACTCCCCAAGGGGGAGTATTGTCTCCGCTACTGTGGAACCTAGTGCTCAACGAAGCCCTTCTGAACATTGAACACACTGGATGTAAACTTATCGCCTATGCAGACGATGTCGCAATACTTGTAACAGGCAAATACCCGCAGACGCTGGCCGATGTCATGCAATCTGCTATCAACATACTGACAGGTTGGACCGAAAGATGCGGCCTGTCCGTCAATCCAACAAAGACTGAGCTGGTCCTGTTCACACGAAGACATAAACTCCCTGAGTTCACCACCCGAAGATTAGAGGCACTCCTCTGGCACTCTCAAATAGCGCTAGCTATTTAGGCCTGAAGCTTGATCGCAAGCTACTTTGGAGGGAAAATGTAGTCGAACGTGCCAGGAAATCCCTAGCTGCTCTTTACATTTGCAAAAAGGCGGTAGGCTCCACGTGGGGCCTACAACCAAAAATTATGCACTGGTTATACATGTCGGTAGTTAAACCGATTCTCTTCTATGGAGTACTGGTCTGGTGGCCCGCCTTGGAGAAGAAGTCCAACCTAACCCTGCTGGACAAAACTCAACGAGTTGCATGCCTCAGCATCACCGGTGCGCTGAGAACCTCTCCCACTGCGGCGCTCCAAGCCATTCTCCACCTTCTTCCGACCGACATCGTCGGCAAACAATTGGCTGCCAGCTCAGCAATAAGACTGAGAAGCTCCAAACAATGGAAAGAGCAACACACTGGACATGCCAATGTACTATCGATGTATCGACATCTCCCTAAGGTCACCGACCACCTGCCCACTGAATACAACTTCAACCTGGGCTACAAACATCTAATCCCAGACAGAACCGAGTGGACACAACGTCATGTCCTACACCACGAATCGCTGTCAATTTTTACGGATGGGTCCAAAACGGAGGACGGAGTCGGTGCCGGAGTCTTCTCTGAAGACCTGGACATTCACCTCTCCTTTAACCTTCCAGAACACTGCAGCGTTTTTCAGGCCGAAGTCACCGCCGTCCGCCAAGCCGCTGCCTGGCTGTCGGTTAATACGATATCGAAATCAGATATTGTAATATACATCGAATGTCAGGCGGCCATCAAATCCCTTGCATCCAGCACTACAAGATCCAAGGCAGTGAAAGACTGCCGTGCATCTCTTAACGAGATAGCCGGTCAGTATAGCCTCACCCTTTGCTGGGTGCCGGGTCACTGTGACATACCAGGGAATTGTGAAGCTGACGAACTGGCCCGACGAGGCTCTTCTGGTTTAAATAGCATAAGCGTCACCGACATCGAGGCGCCAACGTCTTATGCTAAAAACCTCATAGACACCAATGCGGTGAACGAAGCCAACCGTCGTTGGCACCAACTCGACCAGTGCAACACCGCAAGGCTACTCTGGCCGACATTTAACAAATCCAGGTCCATCGGACTTCTGAGGCATAAGAGAGGAACCCTTTCGAAATTAGTAAATGCCCTCACCGGGCACTGTGCTATAGGAAGACATGCCCAAAGGCTGGGCATCCCCTACAATGACTTCTGTAGAAGCTGTAGGGACGAGGAAGAAGAGGAGACCATCAGTCACTTCCTTTGCACGTGTCCTGCACTCGCCAACATTAGGAAGGCTACATTGGGTGAATACCTTTTCAATGATCTAAACGATCTTAACAACGCCTGCACAGCAAGGATTAGCTCCTTCATTCAGAGGAGCAAATGGTTCCCTGAGTAAGAGGGTGACCCACCCACCTTACACATCGGCAGCACAATGGACCTACTTCTGGTCTAAGTGCATCCTCACCGAGGGCCGTTTTCAACCAACCAACCAACCAACCCGTCTAATTAAAGGGAATATTTTGGAATATAGAAATTCCTCATGGAACAAAAAATTAAGCTTGCTCGATCCAAATTCTAGTTCTTTTTGGAACGTTGCTAAAATATAAAAAAAGAAAAACACTCACATTCCTAGTATTAAAATGAATGGGTCGTTTATAACGTCCAACGAAAATAAAGCTGAAATACTGGCAGATACCTTCTTACAAAATCATAATGTCTCGCAGAATTATGCGCTATCCACTATGGATACGACTATAGACAACGAGATCCATCTTTTTGACGAAACCGATAATCAAATTTCAACAAATGAACTCATGTTCACAGACGATATTGAATTTATTATTTTGAATCTAAAAAATCGAAAATCAAAATTGTTGAACAATATAAACAATCAAGTCATCAATAATCTCCCTGCTGGTGATCTAATTTTGCTCACGCTTAGAACTAATGCTTGCCTGAAACTGCAATACTTGCCCGTTAAATGGAAAATTGCTAAAGTTATACAGCTCTAGACCTATACGCCTCTTAAGTGGATGTAGCAAAATTCTTCGGAGAGTAATTAAAATAAAGCTAGGTGCATTCATGAGGATAAGAACTGTATTACCACCGGAACAATTCGGTTTTAGAAAACACCACAGCACTTCTCACCAAGTTTTAAGGATTTGTAGGGAAGTTAAAAAACAATTAAATCAACAAAAAAATTAATCTGTTTAAATCAAAAGCTTTTTCTATATCAAGCAGAAGATATAGAAAAAGCTTTTGATTCCGTCTGACACAACGGCCTTATTTACAAGCTGATTAAATTTAATTTTAAAAAACGTGTCATCAAAATTGTCAAAAGCTTTTTATATAATCGAACATTTGTAGTCGCATTGAAGGGTAGTTTTTCTTCTGCTAGAACTCTATCAACTGTACAGCTGACTTACGTAGCATACCAAACTGCACTTTTTGCGGATGATTCCGCCATATACTCATCACACGAGTTTGGTTCAGTAGTAGAAAACAATTTACAAATCGGTCTTAATACAATTTTTGAATATTACAAGCACTGGAAGATAAAAATAAATTCCGAAAAAGTCAAGCTATCTTTTTCCCCAGAAATTGCTTTTTCCCTAACGGCACACTTAACTTGGACAGTTTTGATATACCGTGGGTTGATTCTGTTAAGTACCTCGGAGTGTACTTACCCCAGAAACTAACCTTCGCTTTTCACATAAAACACGTTTTAGACAAGATGAACATTGCTATTAAAATGTTGAATCCCTTGATAAATCGCAGGTCACTACTAAGTAAACAAAATAAAATGATAATCTTTTAAGTGGTTTCTCAAGCATTGATGACGTATGGCTCTCCTGTTTGGGGAAACTGTGGTAGAACACACATTAAAAAGCTCAAAATAATATATTCAAAATTATGTTGGGTCTACCATGGGGCTTTTCAACTTACATGAAAGAGCCAGAGCTATCCAGATTGCAAGCAGGATTGCCATTCTCAACGAAAATTGTATGTCTAAATGCCGAAACGTAGAAAATAAATACATGAATACAAAAAAAAAGCAAATAATTATAATAATTCGAGTTCGCTGACAAGATGATTTTCTTATTCATTAGTCGCATGTACTTGTTTATTTATTTATTTACTTGTTAATTGATTTTCTGTTTTTACTTGTTAATTTATTTTTCTCTCTTTTTAATTAATTTACTTACATGTTTTTTATTTATATATTTCATGGTTAATTTATTTATTTCTTTTTCTGTTAGATTTATTTTTTTATTTAGATGTTAATTTATTTCCGTATTCATCTGCCTAGCCGTATAGTTATATTGTTTTAGTCTTCATATATATATCCACATTGATTAAATTGTTTATTAATTCATTTATTCACTTTTTTATATATAGATACATATCACTATATATTACATTCATTTTATTATAATTTTTATCGTGTTTTTTCCTTGCTGTGATATTTATTTATTAAATAACAATTTTTGAATGTTACCAGCACTGGAAGATAACAAAAGTTAAGCTATCTAAATTTATTTCTTAATACATCCCGCATTTAAAAAAAAATTGTATCTTTCAGTAGTAAGATATCAGGTACCATACCTCTGTGCAAGCTGTGCCAACCAACAAATGTAAATATTTAACAATAAAGAGAAAATAAATATCTATCTATCTATCTAAAAAAAAGCCCATTGGCTAGACGGAGTTGGTGTTCCCAATTATATATATATATATTATATATAATAAATGGAATTTGTACATCAGTATCTAAGTATAAAACTAGATTAAAGGAATGGAATGGATCAGCGAGGGGATATACAACAATTTTGATGATTTGCAAAATAAAGATTTATAATTTTGAAGTGATTTAGAACACCACAAAAAAAAAAATTAGCAATTTTAAATGATTTGAAACATAAAAGAAAAATTTTGGATTATTAAAGCAATAACTTAAGAAGAACGGCAAATGTTGCTTGTAGCTTGGACTTTTAAAAGCTATTACGATATAACAGAGCATGATTGCAGTATTTGTACAAAACAAGCCACCCCCTAGCTCCGTTTAGTATATCGTACAGATCATTTACGGACAGATGGCTTACTCGGAAGTATAGTCGACGAATCTCTTGTAAAATAGGGCATTCCGCAATGAAGTGGTGAATATTTTCAGGCACTCTCATGTTGCATAGAGTACACGTTTCCTCAAGATCTGTTCTGTGTGGCATGGAATTCAAATTTATTAATTCTGCTCTCGCTCTAAAAATGGTGCTTATAACTTTCGATGAAAAATTTATATTGAAATAACTTTCGTGAGATAGCAAATGATGGTTTAGGTTCCTATAGATTAAACTTGAAGCTGAGGAAGATGCTCTAATTAGGTGCTGATCGTATAATTTGTCATCCACTTTAGCAATGATCATTGCAAAAAGCCTCTGTCAGTCGCTAACATTAGTTAAATGAAAGGAGGCATTCAGTTCGAGAGATATCGCTAGCTGGTTCCAATCCTTAAATGGAGAAGCATTGGTTTGTAGCAATCTTATTAAGATAGTCTTGGAAAGATTATTCCCGTTTCTCATTACCACTCTGGTTAAATAATCAGAATGAGCTTTCAAGTTTCGCACGTAGATGGGAGGCAAACCTGACTCTACATGAATAGCGTAGGTCGGAGTCGCATGATATATGAAATATACCATTGTTTTAGAGCTAAAATTCCAATTTCAACAACGCCTAGTGTGAGACTACTAAATAAACACTATGAACCAAGTTTGCAAATCGGCCCATCCGCTTAGGCTGAAGATCTGCAAGAAGGCAGACGGACGAACAGATTTTTCCAACACATTTTTTCTACCTATCATCGTAATGTTAATTGTTATCTCAATTTTTTTATGCACCAATCCATAAAGTGCCTTATATATATGAGGTATAGTACCATAATCCCAATTAAAAATCGTGTTGGTCGATTTTCGGCTAAAATGGGGTGTATTAATTTTATTTATTACATCTAGCTACGAGTACTATTAAGAAAGGTACATATATTGGTGTATGGAAAAAATATAAAAATATATTTTACTAACATGTAAGTCAATCACATGATCATTTAGATTATAGATTCTACTCATGCGACTAATAGGCTCATGCCTCCCATAATTCGTTCTATGATGGGGGCTAAACAATAATTCAACACTGCGTAAATTATGGGCACCACCACGAAAATTAAAGCCAATAAACGACAGCAAGTCAGGTGCATCTATTTGCCCGGATATAAGCTGCTGTAAAAAAATGATATCGCTATTAAGCCTTCGTTGAGAAAGGGGTAACATTTGAAGAAGCTTGATACCTTGACCGTAGCGAGGAAGGTTAAATGGATCATCCCATGGAAGTCCTCTAAGTGCAAATCGAATAAATTTACGTTGAATGGCCTCTATTCGATTTGAATGAATTTTGTAGAACGGTGTCCACACTTGAGAGGCATACTCTACAATCGGACGGACAAAACAATTGTACAATGACATGAAAACGTAAGGGTCATTAAATTCTTTGGCACACCTTTTTACGAAGCCCAGCATAGAAGTAGATTTGTTAATAATAGAATTAATATGCTTAGCAAAAACCAGTTTGGGGTCGAAATAAACCCCAAGATCCTTAAAATTATCAACATTACAAAGAATATGTTGAGACAGAGAATATTGAAAGGTGGAAGGGATATTCTTTCTACAGAATGTCATATGTTGACATTTAGTAGGGTTCAGGGATAAACCGTTTTTATCACACCAATTCGCGAAACTATTAATGTCAGATTGAAGAAAAATTCTGTCTTGCTGACTAGTGATAGATTTATATATTTTCATATCATCAGCGTAGATCAGGATATTACTGTAATTTATACATGCCTTGACATCATTAATGGCAAGTATAAATAGAATTGGTCCGAGGTGACTTCCTTGGGGAACTCCAGACTGAGCTGTGAAAGATACAGATAGCGATCCTCTAAATTTCAGTTGATAAACCCTTAATCTAAGGTATGAATTAACCCATTTTATGAAACATAGTGGGAAACCAAAGGCCCTGAGCTTAAATTCGATTATTTCATGGGACAGCTGGTCGAAAGCCTTAGTCAGTGTATATGCAATCCATTTCGTCCTTATTCCCCAAGGCATTAGAACAATAATGCAAGAAACTTAATAGATTAGTGACACTAGATCTGTTTTTTACAAATCCATGCTGTTCAATACAAATTATATTGCGACAAAGAAATATTAACTTTTCACAAACAATTTGTTCAAAAAGTTCAGGGATACACGAAAGCTTTGAAATGGGCCTATAATTAGTGATATCACCACGTTCGCCTTTTTTAAATACAGGTGCGATAAAAGCACTTTTCCATAGATTAGGGAATTTACCTGTACTAATGGACAATTCAAACAGATACTTAAGATATTGTAATGAACCCACAACATAATTCCATACTCCTACATTGTACTGCATAACAATGCACACAAAAACTCAAATATCACTTCCTACTTTGTGCTTACATTATGTAAGGCAGTCCAAGTCAAGTGGCTCATAAACACCACTGACCCACTGACATAACAATCGGATTTCATTGCCACACTACAGTGTCGGGTATCGCATACAGAAAGTATGGATAGAACATCTGGCGATTACACTGACATTGTAACTGGATCGATGAATTGCACGATCTATGCTTTGGGTGACAATTAAATGAGTACAATGTGGATGAGTATGTTGACATTGATTTAATTTTAGGGCACGCGACTGATTTCCGTATCAGTGTGTTTCGGTAATGCTGGGAGGGAAAATTTAGTATATAAGGCTTAGTATTTTTAAGAATAAAGACAGATCCTTTTAGACTCTCAACTATTGTGTTTCCATTCTTTCTGGCAGATCCCTATGGCATTCGTGCCCTGCCTGGAACACAGTACCTTTTGGCAATACCTATGGCATTCGTGCCTGCCTGTCTTACCACGTTGTTTCAATCATCTACTGGGAAGTCATTCGAGTTATTCCACATTTAATCTATAATTCTATATAGAAACAGACTTCCATTACAATATGGAGCAATTGCATGACTGCATTTTTTAAGAACAATCGGTGCAATGCCATCAGGACCTGATGAATAGTAATTCTTCAGAGAAGAAATACATTTTAAAATTGTTTCCAAATCGAATGAGATACTACTAAAACTTATTTGGGAACAGCTAGTTAGATAACTAAAATATCGATCATCAATGTGAAGAGGGGTCTCCCTAAATGACTTACTGAAATGATCTGCAAACATATGGCTTGCGTCTAGCGAATCAGCAGTTGTAGAACTATTGTAAGTAAGCTTCGATGGATGACCATCGGTTTTTTTCTTGGAATTGACAAAAACCCAGAAAATTTTGGGGTTCAGTTTTAAAGAGCATTCCATTTTACTTATATACCTAGTCAATATATAAGTTGCAGGATAAAGATTTGAATTCATTGAACAATGTGAAATAGAGTTCAAGATCTGAATGGCAGAGACTTTTTAAATAGTTCTTCCAAGCCCTATTACGTCTGTTTCGTATCGATTTTAGCTCTTTAGTGTACCAGGGATGGGACGTTTTCAGATTCCTAGAGGATTTCACAGGAATCACTTTTTTCAAGCAGTTATCCATCAAAGAATAAAAAGAAGCTACTGCATCTTCAATATTAGATAAGGAAGTAAGGTTAAAATTAAAGCTGTTTCATCAGAAAGCCTTTGAAAATTTTCTTTCCGAAAGTCAAAAGATTGCGAACGGTCATACGAATTACTATTTTCGTACAAATGTGCGCCTAGTTCAATAAATACATCCAAGGGTGGATGATTGTTATCTATGTTAGTTATACTGGAGTGGGATTCCAGAACCACAGTACTAACAGAGTCAGAAGAGAAAACAAGATCGAGAGTTCGATTTCTGAAATTTTTTATACAGCTCGTTTGCTGTAAGTCAAAAGACAAAATGTTGTCTAGTAAGGCGAGCTCTTGTTGGGCAGAGTCAAAGGATGGAATGAAATGATAATCATCCTCAGAAGGTACCCATCCAATATGTAATAGATTGAAGTTGCCCATTAGTAAGACAGTGCTGTCACAACAAGATATGTCAAAAATATGGTCGAGTGCCATAGAAAGTTCCGAATAAAAAGAACATAGACGAGACGATGGAATGTACGCATTAACAGCATATAAATGTTTGTTCTCAAGTGTAATTTTTACACAGATAATTTCGACATTTAGTTGAAATGGAAAGTCAATCTTTCGTGACTCAAAGTTGGAACGAAAAGCGATCAGGACACCACCTCCAAGCGCTTTCAGATCATTGTTATGACGGTCGTTTCTGAATACGGAGAACTCATGATTGAAGAGTTCCATGTCTAAAATTCCGGCATTAAGCCATGTTTCCGTCAAGGAGAAGATATGAGAGAGGGCTTGGGAGTTTAAATATACTTCAGCGGTTTTTGTGCGGAGTCCTCTTACATTTTGATAGTAGAGGGATAGCCTACTTGGTTTTTTAACACGGACGGACAATCCTGCGACTTTTTGTCGAACGGGGTGTAAATTCTTTAACTAATGTATTTTGAGGCCATGCAGTGCTATTGCACAGCTTTTCAAAATATACTGAAGAGGCAACAATTTTGAAAGACGCAACAAACCCATCAGCCTTGCTGATTTTGGTGCATTTGATTGAGTCATCTTTTGGAATCAAGTTTCTCGAGACCAAATGGTTCAAGACATCGTCTGAAGAAGTGTTTGGTTTTAGTCGAGATATGAAAATAGATTTCGGCCTGGGAATCGTTTCAATAGTTCCAGATTCTGTACCTAAGGAATGATTTATATATGTGGGACTAACATTAAGAGTGGGCGCCTCGTTTGAGTTTTTTCGCTGTCTCCTAAGGTTAAATCGCTTTGCCTTTGGATTCAACGCAGAGGAAGGCATATCGCGTTTCGTTTTGCCTGAGAGTAGAGTAGATAAGGGCGATGCTAGATTAACAATGGGCTCAGGGGTAGGTTAGGTTAGGTTTATGTGGCTGTCGGCAGAAGCCGACACACTTAGACCAATTTAGGTCCATTGTGATACCACGTATATTATCTACCTCAACTCTGTAGATGGGACTGGCCAACGACACGCGGTTGTTCTCAAACGATCCCCCATCTACGTACTAACCGCGCCCAACGTCGTTTAATTACGGTGATCTGACGAGAACCGATTAACTCGACGTGGTATGGTCGTTGGTCGTGGGCTCAGGGGTAGCTTCAACAGTTGGGGAACCTGTTGTGTCAAATGAAATCAATGTATCCATGGCCCGTTGGGTACACTGCTTTACTTCATTAGTCGGCAACTCAGGGTCAATAGACGTTGAGGCGTCTGCCGAAAAATGAAGATCAGAGAATGTTGATACGTTGAGGACGGTGGTATTGAAATTGTCGAATAAGTCTTTAAACCCCTTAGATAATTTCAGTATGTCAGCCTTGAAAACTGACATTTTGAAAGCAAGGGAGGAAAGTGACAATTTTCGACACGGGGAGCAGTACCAAAAATGCATTGGTTGAACCAACACATTCAGCATGGAACATCATGCCGCAAGGGCCATAACAGGCAAAAAGAGGATTGGAGGAATTTTTGGATTCCAAGCATTTATTAGCGCTGCAATCCATTTTAGGACTGGGATTTTAAACGGAAAAAAAAACAATAGAAACAGAATAAAAAAATTGCAGATATGTTACAACCAGTATTGAACTCGCACACTATAAATTGCATGCACGACACATTACTTTACTTTTAAATTCATTTTTTAACTGTTACTGAATATCAACTTACGTACTAGACAAAAATGATTAAATCTAACTTAAATTTAACAGAATACTTATTCTTTTTTTATTGGTCCTTATGCGAACGCCCTAAACTTAACTATATCTTATAATTATTGCCTTTCGGCCTACTCACGACACATTAGCCAGCTGCACCAATGGAGTCAATAATTTTATGAATAAGAAGGTACAGGGAACTCAACTGCACATATATACAATATACATATAACTGAAAGGAAGAGAAAAAAAAGAACAGTAACAACCGCTTACCAAAAATACAAAGAGAACTTTTATTTCACAAAAAGCCGGTCAATAGAAACAATTAAAATAGCGTATAAAAACCTTGTGTGGAAGAAGTTGATGGAAATGAAGTTTGGGTTTGTCGAAAAGTGTGTAGAAAACGCCTTTCTTAATAATTCATCTATACAAAGTTTTTGTCACGCGCACTTTTTTGGTGAGGGGTCGTTAAAAAAACGTTTTTGTTTAATTGAGTCTTTAATAAACAGTTGTAACAAATATGCCAACAATATCCGTCTTAACAACGCGCCCCAACAAATCTTTTTGGCACGCCAATTTTTTGCGTGGTTTTCACCAAATTTTCAACTTTGAAAACCTAAATAAAATAAAATTACGCATGAGCATCAAGGGCCCCTGGAGAGTCTATATTATTAATTTCAGCTCCCTAGCTCAAACTTTGGTTTTTTGCCGTCCGACCTGAAAATATGACGATGACGGTAACGCTCGATATTTCCAACTAGCCCCTACCGAGAGAAGATGTTTACACATCAAAAAAATTTAAATGGACAATGACTCTCAACCCAAGTGGACTGTACAAACTTCTTATTATTCAATGCGTGGTTACTTCAAAATTTAAATTTACTTCATATCAGGAAATGGCTATATTTATATACATATTTATGTATCAGTCTATAAAAAAGGATATAATATATACCATAAGCGCACTTGAACGGTTAAATATAATATGACTGCGCAGGAAATTCGTGAAATAAATATATTTATTTCTTTAAATTTATTGCTCGTATTTTAGATAAGGAAAAGGAGTTACAAGAACTGTTTTGATATCCACCGATGGTACATTAAACTTATTTTAGATTTTTTAAAAAATGAAGAGAGAGAAGTAGCTTTGTACATAGGTTTCTATACTAGCTAAACTTGAAATGGTAGTCATTCAGTCGGCTCCGGGCAATAACCCCCCAATGAAATAACCCCCCAAATGAAAAATGAAATAATTCCCGAAATCAAAGATGAAATAAGTCCCCAAATCCTATATGGAAATCCCATAAACAGTGCAATGCATATGGGGGGACATGCTGCCCCCCTGCAACCACCCTGCTTGGGGTCACTGTTTGCTTTGGATTAGGTGCGAGGTTTTTTTTTTAAATTTGGGGACTTATTTCATAGTTGAATTTGGCGACTTATTTCACTATGAAATAACCCCCCAATTTGATGTATGAAATAAGTCCCCAAAAAGCCATGAAATAAGTCCCCAATTTTGGGGGCTTATTTCATATGAAATAAATCCCCACCTCCGTACAAATTTTGGAGAGTTATTTCTTCTTTCATTTGGGGGTTATTTCCTGCAGCCCATTCAGTCGGGTCAAAACTTCAAGGAAAATGTATCATCATATTGAAAGCCGATATTCGTTGTTTCGTATTTTCATATCTGTGGATAGCTTATGTACATTGTTACTCGTAAATCAAAATATTGTTCGAGAAAAAAACTTAAAAATGTTGTTTTCTCCAACGACTTTTAAATTGAATTGGATTCCAAATAAAATTGATGAATATCCAGATCCTTGAAGTCGGCAGAAGTTCATAAAGAAATAAGTAATAAATTGTTCGACATAAATTAAAGTTAAAATTATTGAAGCATTCTCCCTAACACTTAAGTCAGATGAGCGAAGAATTTACTAATATCACTGAATGCAGAATATTCACGAAAATTCCAGAAACAAGTAAAAATGTCAACAAGGATAGAATAAAAAAAAATCACATTAGAAACTGCCGTCTCAACTTGTATTTCAATATAAATACATAGTTTGTCCTGAGTTGGAGAAAGTTTAATTTTCCAATCGAAGTTTAAATTAGCTGAATGGTTAGAGAAACCGCGGTCGTGGACAAAATAAAATGTTATTCCAAGACTACACTGCTACATCCATCTGATGCTGGCGCCGCGCCGCTCTGCTTATTCTTATACCTATGAGAACAGGGAGCCAACTTTCAGGATACCGGATTCGTATATAATTTGCATTTAGAAATTTTTCTTTATACGGCAAATCATTGAAAATCGATTTACTATGCAAATGGAATGGTGAATTGAAGTTGGGCGTTTGAACGCGGTTAAATTTGTTGGTATAATAAACTTAGACCTGGGCTGACATATTTTTGATGGAAAGTTCTTTGCATAGGTACGTGGCCGCGATTGAAATTAAAGTTGTTCTGCATTTTGGTTGGAGATTCGAAAAGTTTCAATTTGAGATAGGTAATAAATATTTTTAGTTTTTTCGTTTGATAATGTGCCAAGTGTTCACGGGCGGTTATCTACTAAAATTTAAAAGAAAAAGTAATACTATACAATCCTAGAAAGTAAAAGAAAAGTGTCCTATCTAATGGCTGAACCAGATATGCGGCAAGAACTGTGCAGTAAGGTGATATTGTATATAAAATGACACATTTCTTAACGCATGTAAATTCTTGCTGCAAGTCGTCTCATTTTATAATCTTGGTGCAGCGATTGTAGTATAACAGCACAATATGGTACAATAGTTCTGCTTTGACGTTTCGTGATGTGAAATTCTATGACATTAGCTAGCAATTTGTTCTGTTTGGTCGGTAAGTGATATTTAGGTCAGGCAAAAGCATACGAATGATGGCAATTTCTTACTGCACCTGCATTTCATGTGTGTTACTGCATGCATTACTGCATACGTCCCTGCTGCACATCTGTTTCATGCATAAGCGGTTATTATGTATTTAAAACCATGTTGCATTATACTTAATATATTCGTGTATAATAGGGCAAGTAAATTACCAGCTAAGTTCTCCGGACACCCTTATATAGGGTGTCCGTTAATTCGTAGACAATATTTTAGGGCATGATTTATGGGTATATTCTAAGGAAAACATTTTTTTGACTTTCGGTTCAATTTTCTCCAGAAAATGCGTAATAAACATAACGTTTTAATATTTTTTTTGAATGAACGTAACAATAATAAAAATAAAAGCTTACGACAAGTTTGTAGAAAAACCCATAGATTTTATGATACTTGGGAAAACATGGAACAGGTAAAATTTAAAAAAAGGATTTTTTGCACAACTACAGATTTTCTCCATGCAGGACATCAGAAATTTTATATAAAATTTAATACCGACCATTTGTATTTTTCTCTTTGATAAACGATTTTTTGGCTGAATTACAGCATCCGCTAGCGAGCAATACTTCACTGAATTATATGAGTTTCGCATTACGGCTTAAGATATCGATCATGATTTCGAGTATAGAGTTTGATTGTTGGGCATTTCCTTGTCAGCGGCCGTGTATTTTGTATGGCTACAAAAAATTCCAGAAAAAGTGCAAATTGCACGTTTTTCCTTAAAGAATCTGTCGAATAGTAGAAATGAAATATATTTGTTCATTAAATTTTAATAAAACAACAATGATTTGGAAAATTCCGATCGGAATAAAGAACCCGGAGCTAGGCTTTAGAAAGAGCTCACAAAAAATGTATACGCCAAAGGTCCAGTTAGTAAAAAAAAGAACAATGAATAACCATTGGCATGCACATTTTGCAGTGTGTTTCCAAAAAAATGTTACACTCCAAAATAAACAGAAGAATAATGACATTTCTTCATTCATTTGTATATTGTATTATAGAATTATCCTAGTACAATTCAACTCGACACGTGATGGTTCGTAACATATCATCCCATTGAGTTTATTAGGTTATTCGATAACGTATGAAAATCATTAACTCATTCAGTGATGCGGTAATTCGGCCCCATTTTGGGTTTGTATTGTGTTTACACCCTATTCAAAGAGTATATTAATTTCCACTCATAGTGGAAATTATCTTTAAATGTACCGGCCGTAGACCCCTTCAAGTTACTATATTCGTGATTAGCATCGATAGTAATTTCGTTCTAGCCATGTCAGTCCGTCCGTCGGCAAAATTTGGACTTCTAAACTGTAGCTAGCAATCTCAATTTTTATACTCTCTAGAGCCCCGAAATAAGTTAAAGAACGCTCACTGACACGCCAGAGAGAACTGAATATGGTCTTTAGGGACTCAAAATGCTCGAGTCGATATTTTTAAAATTTGACACCCACAATTTTTAAAATCCTCCTACTTAAAAAAAAATTAATTTAATAAATCATTCGCAAAGTATGTGGCAGTGAAGTCGTTTTGAACAATTCATTTTTATAAAGTTTTCTACCATGCCCACTTTTAAAGGGCGTTTGTTTTTAATGAAATTATTTAAATGATGAATAACAAAATATGTAAGTGCTTCTTAACAAATCCCCGACACTTAGATTTTTGTCACGCGCACTTTATGCTGGATAGGAATATTAACAGGGTATCCATCAGTTCACCTAAGCGGACTGTAGCCTTTCGTGGCCTGTAGCCTACGACAAAACATCATTAGGAGATTCTTGGCTCCGAATTTCAATGTTTGAGGAAATTGGTTTATGATTTTCTGCCACATTTTTGAAAAAGGCACCGAATTTATTAAAAATTTCTGCATCATTTTTAAGAGCCTTGTTTCCAGCGAATTCTATACATTTTATCCCTTAGTCAAAATTTTGTTTGCCCTAAAGATTATTTATAATGTTCTAGTGTAGTTTTGGATTGAACCAATATCCTATTAAAATATGCCTCATTTTGATTTTTAATTTCGTCCAATACGTCTTTCTGCATTTTTTCAAAAGCCTTCTTTATAGTTGGCATTAGCAATTTGTCTTTGTTTTTGTTAGAAAAAGTATTTTTTACAATATTTTTTTGACGCAAATAGTCCGTCATCCATGGATTATTTTCTGCATTTTGGCTTTTGTTTTAAAGATCAACTAGAATGATCATTACGCCATTCCCTATAGGGTATTCAATTATAAACCTTACAGACTGTGTGACCTTCAAGGGGCAATGGAGCGTAAGGAGTTATCTTTGAGGATAGCCGCATGGGTTGTCGTATTACAGGAATACAACTTCGTTTAAGAGCATCGACCCGCAACCAAGATGAGGCATGCAGATGCTACAAGCCAAAATGCGAGTTGCTACCATATGTCGATTGAGTTTCTGTCCACGATAGAATAAGCTCAGGAAAGGACAATAAAATAAAGCCAATAAGGAAGATCCTTGCGACAGCAAAAACAGCTATGACGATTCCATTATGGTGCACATTATCATTTAAAATACCGACAAAGAAGAACGAAAGCTACTTTTTGTACAACGACGAATGCAAGATGAAATTATTTTGGACGCGTCCACTGATGCCCATTTTGGAATGAAGAAGATGGAAGAGATCAATAGGGATTACTTTATTCTGCACCTGTTGGAGAACCAACCCCAGTTTGAATTTTAGTCGCCTTTTACTACCGGCATGCCTACCTTGGGTAAATTCTAACCCCTATCCCGAAGGGGGTATTCATTTTTTCCCGGTACTTTGGGAAACCAAAAAACATATAAAACCTAGCGAAAAAATTTCCAAAAAATGAATGAACATATTAGATACAAATAGATACAAATACGTACCAGAAATGCTACTACTCTGATTTACGATTTTTTTTTTCACTTTTTTGTAATCACAAGAAAGGTGACCTTATGTCTTGTAAGAACTATCGAGGCATAGCCCTACTAAATGTCGCTTATACGTTCCTGTCGAACGTACTGTGTGAACGTCTGAAGGCGTTCTGCAACACACTAATCGCGACGTACAAGTGTGGCTTTTGGCCGGCAGGTTGACAATAGAGAAAATCTTCACACTAAGGCAAATCCTGGAAACCACCAATGAATTTCAAGTTTAGACTCACCATCTTTTCATCGACCGCATGTGATAGAATTCATCGCCATGAGCTCCACGTGGCGATATGGCTGAATTCGGGAACCTTGCAAGACTGATAAAGTTGTATTGCGTGACGCTGGAAACTACGCAGTATGGAAACAGCTCTTCCGAACTACTCCAAACCTGCACCGGATTCCGGCAAGGATATGCGCTGTCATGTGACTTCTTCAATATCGTTCTGGAGCAGATAGTGCGCAGGGCAGTTTTCAATATGGAGGACACTTACTTCAACAGATCCGTTCAACTACTCGGATACGCGGACGATATCGACATCATCGGAATTCCGTGTTAGACACTTTTATGGCGATTAAAAAACAGGCAAAATTTATTTGGCCTTGGGGTCAACTAGGACAAAACGAAGAACTTGCTTTCAACAAACAAACAAACAAACATCTATCCACCGACTGGGACAAAACATCACTATTGATAGCAACAACTTCGAGGTAGTAAGGGAGTTCATCTACGTCGGAGTAAATATCAACTCCACAAAGTAGGTACACCTGAGTGGATACCTTATGAAAAATTAACCTAATAAACCGTTGCTACTTCGGGTTGGCAAAACAAATGGGTTCAAAACTCGTAACTCGGAAGATAGTGTAAGCCCTATAAAACACTGATACTGCCGGTTCTGCTTTATTTCGCCGAGCGCTGGAGGATAATTAGGAAAGGAGAGCTAAATTTGGGTTCTTTCGAAAGACATAATACTCTGTCGGATATTTGGTCCTGTGGCGAGGAGGGCGAATGGAACAAAAGAAACAACCCCGAACTCTATGATCTGTGCCAAGAAGCCGATTTAGTACAAATAGCTAAAATACGTCGACTACATTGGATAGGCCACATCGAGCAAATGTTCAATAATGCTCCAGCGGGGAGAATATTCGACTCCCAGCCCCCAGGTTCGAAACCACAGGGAAACCGAACCTCCGTTATAAAGACCAAGCCATTGCGGATGGCAGCGTGGTCTGAACAACGGGAAGCAGTGTGCCCGGGATCGCGGACAATTTAAGGCCGCAGTGTCTATAACTCGAAATGGGACTCATTTCAATGTAAAGGCGGATCAATTTAATTGCTACCATTTTTTGTGGATTTTCTTTAAGTTTCGCATATATAGATACCTACTGGAAATAAGATAGAAACCAATTGACTCAATCAGAGATGTACTGTTTCATATTGGCTGGCATATGCTCTACTCCAGGCAGTTTCAGTGAGCAAACTTGTTCCATAAATATTATTCCCTTGACTTTATTGCTTCTAGTAGGACAAAAGAAAACGAAAATGCGGAATTGCTTTGTGACCCAATTACCGGAGTAAATAAAAAACTGTTAACCTCCGATTTATGAAAATCCTAATCGAATGTTTCAAGTCAAAAGGTTCTCTTTGAATAAATGTCCCAACAAAACTTCAAAGACCAACTTTTAAGAGTGGCGGACAATTATTTCCAAATCGAATTAAGCCCACGAGTATAAAGCGGAGAAAGTATTCTAAAGAAAGTTCAACACTTCAATATTGCTTTCCACCGTCCTCAAAAAACTTGGATTTGCTTCACCCAACCAAGCCAAACTAATGGTTAATTTCATATCGAAAGCTAAATTCAACCGTAATTAAAAACCTATTAGAACCCCTTTGGAGCACAATAAATAAAATCGCGTAATTCCCAGTTCAAAAGTAATTTACCGTCAAAAATATTTTCTATCAAGTCAACGTTTTGCAACCCTTACTTGGCTTAGCCCTGAAAAACTTACTACTTTCCACAAAAATATACCCCCTGCGGGTATGAAGGTCCCTCTGGAACCATTTTGTAGAAGTGATATACCTGTGGGATAAGGAAAAAATAAAACAGAAACAAAAAAACTACGCACAAACGAAATTATTTCTGCTCTTCAAACAGTTGTTAAACGTTCATGAAGTCATTGTGTACTGCAGTGGGATTTCTGCGACAGCATGTATACTTTACCAACAGCGCCCGTGGTACTTTTCCATTCAGAACTTTTACGTCTACTATTGTTAATAATTACAAGTAGAAAATTCAGGTAAGTCAGGTTAATTAAATTGTAAGCAAATTGTACGGGGAATGGTTTCGTGTGCATTGGACAGCGCCTCGCATCAATTTGAAATACTAGAGACAAGCTTTGTGAACAACGCAATTTATGTAAGTTATTACTTTGAAACAAGCGATTCTGTGCCCAGGGAATATTTTTTTTCTGTTTCTGCTCAATCTCACAAATATTAACATTTTGTTACTCCGTCGGCCTGGTCGATTAGGGCCTTAGAATAATGTTGTAATACCGACTAGCTAGGATGACAGTTTGGAATTCCCAATAACAAATTTGCTTTCATGCTTAAATTATTGAAATTTGTTTTTTTTTTTTTAATTTTGTTTTCCATTAGAATGAACTGGATTATAAATTTATGCTTCACACAAAATTTTTATTGATATCGGTTCCTTAAACACACAAATTATTTTGGAAAATATTATTTTAGTATAAGCTCAAGGCGTTTGCTTAATCTTAACACTTACGTGTACACCTGATTGATTCATCACATTGCTAGGTTAGATAAGGTTAGGTAAGTCAGGGTGCTACAAAGTTCTAACTTCCACTTTAAACTCAGCATTCGGTCAATACAATCGCATCACTGCAAGGAAGGTACGCAACATCGACTTATCTGACACACAGAAGTTGCAGTATCTGAAAACCTATGTAACAGGTAATTCTGCGCTATTGATACAGCATTTGCTAGTTGAGGCAGATGGTTAAAAGTATGCTGCAGCATGGGAAATCTTAAATGAGCGGTACCAAAACAAGCGTAAATTGGTTAATAAACAATTAAGGGTACTGATGGAGCAGAAAAAGCTCATCCATGAATCCGCCGATGGCTTAAAATCCTTGCATGATACAAGCGCAAATTGTATTCATGCTCTCTCCAATATGTTAATAGCTGTCGAAAGTTGGGATGCTATTCTCATATATGTAATTTATCATAAACTTCCTCTCCAAACACAAAAGGATTGGGAAGACAAGCTTGGGAGTTGTAAATGTCTTCCAGAATGGACAGCATTTGCCAGGTTCATCGAGGAAAAATTCAGTTCCCTAGAGAACATCATGGATTCAAATGACACTATAAGGTCCCAAACAGTGCTGCCAAAAGAGAAAACATTTGCGTAGCAAATTTGTGTAATATTATATTTTTCATTTCATATCACAAAACTATAAATGTAGAAACTTTGTACCAATAGCAAAATTAATATCACATAGAAATTCCGGCAAGTCTTTTAGATTAATACAGTTTTTTTTTAAAGTTTAAAAAATAAGTTTTTAAGTACCTTTTAGAAAAAATTAAGCACTCTGCACCCATATTTCGTTTCTTTTTGAAACGAAACATTTTGCAGCCATTATTTTATCTACTAAGAGTCTTCTTGTTCTTTGTCAAGCTCAAATCTGAAAAAATTCCAGACCGATTCCAGATTCCAGTCAAATTCAAACACTAACATATCCGAAGAAATGGGTACTTGTTGGGTATGGCAGAAAAGAATATAAGTTGGTGTGGGAAAGTGAGTAAAGATTTAATATACTTTCGTTTATTTTTTTTTTCAAGTAAAATTCCAAGATTTATGTTGACATTTCGTGCTTTAAAAAAAGTAGCAAAATAGACGTTTTTAGGGAGAGTGCGTAGCAAATTGGAAATCGCGTAGCAGTTTTGCTACGATCGTAGCAAAGCGGCAGCGCTGGTCCAAAAATAACTCAAATTCATTTAAAAAGGCCACACCGGCGGCTTATCATATAAAATCGTCGAAATTTTCATGTCGCTGTGCAAAGCATCGCATGGAATACGGCAATGCAATTTTTTTTTAAAAATGGAAGTTGAAGGACGAGTTGAAGCAGCAAAAGCAAATAATGTCTGATCGAACTGCTTGGGATACGACCAATAATAATCGTTGCCAAAAGTGTGGTCAAAAACATCAAACTCTTTTACACTTTGAGCCCCACACCGCCTTTAATAGGAACAACCAACAATATTATCCGCACGCAGCATCATACAAGGGCAGAATCATACAGAGTACAAAACTCACTTGGTTTAAAACCAAGATCAGTACATTCCTCCAATGGGTTGGAGCAATTGACAAAATGGTGTATTAAAATAAAACCTCACGCCGCATGGGGCCATGGACAAAATGGTGCTTCAATTTCCTCAAACCCACAACCATATCAGAATCCGGCTCGAAGGACCATGTTCTAAACGTAGAGGACGTTAAAAAATTATGCTGGAGAAGGCGTCTCAGCAATGGATAGTGAATAGGCGATTCAGTTCGCAAGAGAAAATGAAAATACGCAGACGTTCGCTTAACGTTATAAACTTCTTTTATTCAAAGTCTTTTCCAGCATAATTTTTCAACGTCCTCTACGTTTAGAACAGCAACCGTCCACAGTGGTGGAATGCAGAACTAAACAACCTTCGCTGCATAAGCAGTAAGGAATTCAACGAGTTTTTGTCAGAGTATTGACAACTCGTCTCAATCCTATAGGCTACGCAAAGTCCTTTCCAAAATTCAACCATACCAACTGTCGGCATGAATTCCAACCGATCATGGACAGAATTAGATGACCTATCGCTTGATCTGCTTATGGACACTCACTTCCCGGGCTGCACGCCTATACCCAGCGAAAACCCTGGCCTGATAAATGCTGCAAGCGCACCGTCACCTCCTGATCTTATCGATGAGTATAAACTGAGGTGGGCATTGACCAGCTTGAGCCATTCAAGTCCACACGGCCAGACGGCATTTTTCTGACACAAATCCAGGCGTCTGTCAGCATAATAGGGCAGAAACTGTCTTGTATTCTGATGGATTGCTTCAAGCTAGGAACAATGCCGGTCACCTGGACTGAGGCAAGAGTGGTATTTATACCCAAGGCAGGAAAAACGTCGCACAATTTACCAAAGGTCATTAGGCCAATCAGTCTAACGTCCTTCCTTCTTTAAATTCTAGAAAGAATTCTAGATCTCCACATAAAAGCCACCATTGATAGTTACTTGCTATTCACATCACGCCTACCAAAAAAAAAATTGTTCAAACGGCCCTACACTCTATCGTCTATCACATCGGAAAATTCCTATCTATCAAAGAATTTGCCTAAGTGACATTTCTCGGTATAGAGGGAGCTTTCAACAACATTCGATATATGCTCAAAAGCAGGGTAATAACAGCATCCTTCGGAAGTATCAGTGTCAAACGACGTACAGACAGAGGCACTCACAAGGGGAGTATTGTCTCCACAACTGTGGAATCCGGTGCTCAACGAAGCCCTTCTGGACATAGAAAGCACTGGATGTAAAGTTATGGCCTAGGCGGATGATGTCGCTGTACTTGTCACAGGAAAATATCCGCAGACTCTTGCCGATGTCATGCAAACTGCTATCTACAAATTAACAAGCTGGACTTAAAGATGTTGCCTGTCCGTTAACCCAAAAAAGACAGCGATTTTCCTGTTCACACGAAAACATAAACTCCCTGAGTTCACTCTTTCAAAGATAAGAGGCACTCCTCCGGTACTCTCAATTAGTGCTAGCTATTTAGGTCTAAAGCTTGATCGCAAGCTTTAATGTAATGTTTGTCGTCAGGTTCTGTAAGGGCACGACAGGGAGGACCTATTGTGTTATTGGGAGAGCTTTTCCTGACCTCGTACACCGTGTTGCTATAGAAACGAGTGGTATGCCTTCGAAGCAGAGGACTGCTCCTTGAAGGCGTCAGTTTTCTAAAAGCAGATCCCCAAAAGTATTCCAGCGAGTTGAGCAAGTAGTTCCACACAAAGTGTTTGTTTACTTTGTGTTACCATGGATTGTCCATGCGGCTGTATGCTTTGCTGTGTGCTGTTGTTCAGGATGGGCACGTCGATTCATTCAAAGTAATCGATTACTCGAGTACATACATTTGTATGTTTGATCGTTGAACTCGTAATCGGCATGAGACACATTTAGGTTTCTTTGTTAGGGTTCCAGTTACGAAGTGAGCAATTAAATGATTTCAAATGTTTTATGACATTGTTGGATAAGTAATCGCTAGTGCGATCACTTTACAAAGTATATTTTGTGATGTTTAATTGCTGCATACTTTGTTTGATATGTGGCGCTAGTGCGATCCCCTCACACCACTCCTCCTGGGGGAAAAGGAGAAATCATAAGGTCTCGTGAGTTCTTCTTTTCCGCGCCACATTTACAAGATAGGGAGTTATAAAAGAATGTCTTACTATCTAGCACACGTGGATAGATATAACCTTACGATATATAAGCATATTTTGTCAATGTTAGAGACATCATTTTTCGTACTCAACATTATGGATATATATAAATGTATATTTTTTTTTTTTTTTTTTTACAAACATATTTTCATTTAAAATTTTTTTTTCTCTGCTACGTATTATTATTGCTGTTCTTAGATGTTATTAATCTTATAGGTTAGATACATTATTACATATTCTTATTCTATATCCTATTATTATTTTGATACGTTATAAACCTTATATGATATATATTATTACATATTCTTATTCTACATCTTATTATGTTATTAATTTGTATGTGGTATAAATCTTATTACCTATTCTTATTCTATATCTTATTATTATTTTTATACTACATCGTATTACTAATTTGCCATGTTATTAATTTTATGTGGAATAAATCTTATTACGTACATATTCTTATTCTACATCTTATTATGTTATTACTTTTATGTGGTATAAATCTAATTACATATTCTTATTCTATATCTTATTATTATTTTTATACTACATCTTATTATTAATTTTTATACGACATCTTATTATTATTTTTATACACCTTATATATATAATTTTAAAATTTTTATTTTGATAGATATTTATTTTACATGTACAAACAATTTTTATCTTGATAGGCATTTATTTCAAACAAGGGGACTTATCCTCTTCCCTTAAATTTTTTTTTTTTTTTTTTTTTCAAAAAATTTTCAAAAATTAAAAGTACAAGGTGGCGCAAAAATATCCTTCCGATGTTTTTTGGCTGTAATTTAAATTATTGCTCAAATAAATAGTCACCAATATTCCGCGTTCTGGAGCAGTGTAGCGTAACATTGTTTATTAACGTGTATTTCGCATGTGTTTACTACACAAATGTCAAAACAGAACTGACATTAGGGGCCAATCGCAAAATTTATAGCATTTTTCTGATAGGAGGATTACTTTTGCGCCACCTTGTATATATAAACTGCTTCAATAGATATTCGTAAAATTTCTTTAACCGATTTTTATGGACTTTTGTCCTCTTTCCTTCGTACTTTATTTCGCAATTTACTCCCTGTTCTGATAATACTTCGTATGGTCCTATGTAAATTGGATCTAGCTTCTTCCTATTTTCGTTCCTTAACAAGACTAAACTACCTACTGCGAAACTAGTTGGTTTACTTTTAACTTTCCTATCGTAATCATCTTTTCTAGCGTTTTTCTTTTCTATGAGTTTGTTTCTAGCATCCCTATGAGCAATTTGAAGTCTTTGCCTTAATTCCATTACATAGTCTTCATAGTTGTATCTTGGTTCCACTTGTTTTGTCAGATTCGAAGGTAACGTACATTGTCGTCCGAATACCAATTCGAATGGGGTATACCCTGTTTCTGCATGTACTGCGGTGTTATAGCAGAACACATAGTATGGTAACCAAGTACACCAGTCAGTATGTTTTTCGGATACGTAGCCTCTTAGGTATGCTCCGAGAGCTTTATGGGAGTTTTATAATGCTCCTATACTCTCGTGATGATATGCCGTTGACTGGATTTGTTCTATTCTCAGCAGTTTGCACATATCCTTAAAAATTTTGTTAATAAACTCTGTTCCTTGGCCGGATGCTATCGTGTTAGGAACTCCGTATTTAAGGATAAGGCATTCTACTAGCCCTTTGGCTACTGTGCTAGCTTCTTTGTTTACTATCGGAATAGCTTCAGTGAATTTGGTGAGTTCGTCCTGTAAAGTTAAAATATATTTGTAGCCGTTTACCGATTCATCTAAAGGACCTACTAAGTCTAGAAATATCTTATCGAAACTTGATTCTGCCGTTGTTGTTATCTCCATGGGCTGCCTTTTAGGCGAAATATATTTATTTTTCTGGCAACTTGGGCAATGCTTCACAAACGTCGTCACGTCGTTCTGCATTCCTGTCCAGAAATATTTTCTTTTAATGTTCTTAAGCATGAGGTTTATTCCTGCATGTCCACTTGTGGGTAATAGGTGATAATCATTGAGCAATATTTTCTTCTTCTGAGGATCGGTTATTTCAATACAATTATTTATAAGGTGCACCTTTACATTACTTTCTTTGAATAAGTCTCCTAAGATTTTCTGTAACTCGTGAATTTTATATTCTCGACGGCCGTCTGCGAGTTTTTTAATCTCTTGTTTAGTAATATATAATTTATTTAGGTCCGCAGATTCTGTGCACGTCACTCAGCAACATTTTGCCAAATGATGCTGATCGGGCTGTAGTGCTTTCCTTGGACCTCCTTAGGAGTACACAATTTTTCTCTGGGATATACGCCAAAACTTTGTTTGGACCCAGGATTATATTAGTACCTCTTACTGGGTACTCATCGTCCTCGAAACTATTAATTATTTTTAACTCAGTTACTTTATGCCCGTGTTCTGGAGGTTTGATCAATTCCGTGATAATGTGATTATTCTTTGCTGCTTCCCTGATCTGATTTTTCTTCTTCTCTTCTGTGTTCTGTACGTGGTTTTCTTGTATAGTATCTTTTGCTTTCGATTGTGAACTTGTGATGACGCAAATCTGGAGTTGTTTAAGCTTATTGGAATCCCAGTTGATGCGACTTAAGGCATCAGCTGTGCAGTTATCCTTTCCGGGTGTGCATTCATACAAAAGTTGTATTCCTCCAGTAGTAGTCGGAATTTGGTTAGTCTACTTGAGGGTTCTTTAAGAGAAAAGAGATATACTAGTGATCTATAGTCTGTTAGAATTTTAAATTTTCTGCCAAAAAGGTAGGGTCGATAGTGCTTTACTGCCCATACTATAGCAAGCAACTCCTTTTCTATAGTGCTATAATTTTTCTCGGCATTATTCAGAGTTTTGCTCGCATAAGCAATGCGTTGGTCATCGAAATTTGAAAGTACGGCCCCCAAGGCAAATCCTGAGGCGTCTGTCCGTAGAATGAATTCCTTCTAAAAATTCGGAAATTGTAAAACTTGAGGACTAGTGAGGATTGATTTTAAAAGTTGAAATGAATTCTCACAGTCTTGGTTAAAATCGAACTCTACATTTTTCCTGAGTAATCTATTAAGAGGAATGGCTATTGTAGCGAAGTTAGGTATAAATTTTCGGTAGTAGTTTGCAAAAGCTACGAATCTTTTAACTTCGTCAGCATTAATAGGCCTGGGGTAATTATTCATAACAGCTGATTTTGTGAGGTCGGGGCGAATTCCTTTGTTGGAAATAATGTGTCCTACAATAAGTGAGAGAACCTATCAGAATGGAACTGTGACCCAATTTACATAGGGTGAATTTACAGAGGATAACTTTTACTTTTCTTTTGTTTGTTATTTTCATCGTACCTATATCTATCTATATTGTTATATATATTTTTGTGTTTTTTTTTCTTGACTTAAGTAAACTAAATTATTACATTTAATACCATTTAATTTTTTTTTCTTTAATATAGAAAATGTGTTTTTTTTTTCTTAATAAATCAGAATATGTAGAATGAATGTGCAGTCATCCTTAGTTGCTAAGTATTTAATATGACTTAAAAATGGGTAAACAGAAGAATAAAAAAAATTTTATCATTACATAGCTACTTTTAATCAAACAGCAGTTTTTGAAAACTATTTATAAGTCGGGTGCATGTTGCATAAGTCATACTAAATTAAACATTAAAAAACTATTGGGAATTAAATACATATTTAAAACTAAAACAAAAGAGATTATTTAAAAATTGTAAAAAAAAATATGTTTAAAAAATTTTTATTGCAGCTGAGCTGCTAACTGGCGGTGGTGATCTTCCAAAATGTTCATTTGAGCTTCTAGCTCCCCTTTGTCCCGCGTCCATAGCAGCCATAACTGGAAAGGGAGATTTTGGTCCACTCCCCTTTGGTGGCAGTACCCGACAATACTGGAAAATAAGTTGATGACCATCACTGCCATCAGGCGTTGAACTAGGCCGGTCCCAGATTCGACCTGAGCCAAACGATAAGCATACGTTTCCACCTTCGATTGCATATTGTTTTGAAGTGTGTGGATAGTATGCTGAGGGCTGGGTGTGTTTGGTGGGCTTTCCAATGGATCACCTTCAAGTACAAGACAACCAACACGGGGATGTTCTTTAAAGTATTTTCTACTTTTAAATTTGGTTTTTATTGCTCCTGTGAAATTTTGTACATCCTCTGTTGATGTAGTTGATATACAAAGCTTATGCATTATGATTTTTAGCATTTCGTCCAAAAAAAAAGGAAACACTGTGTGTATTAAAGCTAACACATTTCAAACAGCGGTAGCGAAAACCAACAATTTGGTACTGCTTGTAATTATTGGCTTGATGTTTAGTGGGTTCTGAAGCTATCTGTGCAAAACCGAAAATCAAACCAAGCTTCGAGGTTCGTACTGGAGTCAAACAAGAATATGCTATGCTTATGGTAGTATCTTGATTGCTATCTTGAGAATTTTTAGATATTCCTGCTTGCCCCTGCTCCTTCCTGGTCACTCAAGTGGTCTGCGCTGTTTGGAGGGACTGTATAACTAGTGGTAGTTTTTGCCCTCCTCCTGGCAGGATAGCCATGTAATGTTTGTCGTCAGGTTCTGTAAGGGCACGACTGGGAGGACCTATTGTGTTATTGGGAGAGCTTTTCCTGACCTCGTACAGCGTGTTGCTATAGAAACGAGTGGTATGCCTTCGAAGCAGAGGACTGCTCCTTGAAGGCGTCAGTTTTCTAAAAGTAGATTCCCAAAAGTATTCCAGCGAGTTGCTAAATAAAACACTTATAGATTCTCTGACTTCAGAAAGTAAAAAGCAACTTTATTCAAAATTCTGGGCTCTTATATACTAATTTTCACATATGCTGTCGCAGCAAAAAGTATTCGCTTCGTATCTCGAACCCCAAAATCCATTAATCGATAATTGCCCATTCGGCATTTCCCGCGTGTGGATGACCGCCGTCATTCCACACAGTATTCGATTACGATGCGGCTGTATACTTTGTCGCGTGCCATTGCTCAGCAAAAGCAAGTAGTTCCACACAAAGTGTTTGTTTACTTTGTGTTACCATGGATTGTCCATGCGGCTGTATGCTTTGCTGTGTGCTGTTGTTCAGGATGGGCACGTCGATTCATTCAAAGTAATCGATTACTCGAGTACATACATTTGTATGTTTGATCGTTGAACTCGTAATCGGCATGAGACACATTTAGGTTTCTTTGTTAGGGTTCGAGTTACGTAGTGAGCAATTAAATGATTTTAAATGTTTTATGACATTGTTGGATAAGTAATCGCTAGTGCGATCACTTTACAAAGTATATTTTGTGATGTTTAATTGCTGCATACTTTGTTTGATATGTGGCACTAGTGCGATCCCCTCACACCATGCAGTGGGCTGCACGTTGGGCCTGAATATAATATGCGCTGGATATACATGTCCGTAGTTAAATAGATTCTTCTTTATGGAGTACTGGTCTGGTGGCCCAGCCTTGGAGAAGAAGTCCAACCTAATCTTACTCGAAAAAAACTCAACCACACAATGCTCCACCTTCTTCTGACTGACATCGCCAGAAAACAGTTGGCTGCCAGCTCAGCAAGAAGACCACCTGCCCATTGAACCCAATTTCAACTTGGGCTACCAACGAAACACAACGTCATGTCCTATACCATGAACCGCTGTCAATTTGAACGGATGAGTTCAAAACCGAGGACGGAGTCGGTGCTGGACTCTTCTCGGAAGACCTGAACATTTACCTCTCCTTCAACCTTCCAGACCACTGCAGCGTTTTTCAGGCCGAAGTCAATGCCGTCCGCCAAGCCGCTGAATGACTGTCGGTTATACAGTATCGAAGTCAGATATTGTAATAACCATCGACAGTCAGACAGCAATCAAATCCTTTGCACCCAGCAAAACGAGATCGACGGCAGTGAAAGACTGCTGCGCATCTCTTTGTGAGATAGCTGGTCAGTATAGCTCCATCCTTTGCTGGGTGCCAGGTCACTGTGATATACCAGGGAATTGTGAAGCTGACGAACTGGCTCAACGAGGCTCTTCTGGTTCAAATAGTATAAGCATCACAAACATCGAGTCGCCAATGCCTTCTCTTAAATACACACCAACGCGATGAGCGAAGTCAACCGTCGTTGGCAGCAACTCGACCAATGCAACAGCGCAAGGCTGCACTAGCCGACATTAAATAAATCCAGGTCCGTCGGGCTTCTAAGGCATACAAGAGAAACCCGCTCCGAACTAGGTAACACCCTCACCGGGTACTGTTCTGTAGCAAGTAGCACAAGCTCAAAGGCTGGGCATTCCCTACAATGACTTCTGTAGAAGCTGGAGGTATAAGGTACAAGTGTTTTAGAGATAATGAGAGAGAGAAAGTGTTCGCCTCATTAATCTTAACCAGACTGCTGCTTGTTTGAATTAATTCGAACAAATAAGCCTTAAAATTTAAACTACGAGTAGCTAGAGGAGATAATTGAAACTGCCTATCTGTCGAGAACTTACAACTATTGGCAAAAAAATGCATTACCTAAGGAGGAAATAGGCCAAATTCGACCTTAGCAGGAACAAGGCAAATCCATCCTTTTAATAACCGGTAAGCTTGGAAGAGGATCAAGTGTTGTTCATAGTTATCTTGAGGAGCCTGAGGACTATGGAACAAAATGGAAAGGAGGGTCGACGGGTGATACTGAGAGCTGCTTCAAATTCAAGACAAAACTGAAGTTGAAGCTGGTAGATCAACTGTTTATCACGTTATACAGCAGGCCAACAATTGTTGAATGCAGCACGCAAAATTCAGCGCATTGATTTTGCAATAAATGACATCAGTCGAGAGTGGCATACCGTCGTCTTTTCAGATAAAAAAAGTGGACTGGGTGCGACCCGCAAGGTTCACCCGACTAACTTCCCAGTGGGATCAATATGATTTATGCGATTAGTTGGAAATTTTTAAATGTGGTTAACCATAAGATATGGTTAACAATTATTAACTTCCCAGTGGAAGTTCTTGTAATGGGGCCGATTTTGTGAACAACGGATTTTGACATATCTCCACGTTTCAAGGTCAGCAGAATCCAAATTTAACGTTTTTATAGAGATGTCTGTCCGTGTGTATGTCCGTATATGCGTATGTGCGTTCGGAATTATCTTTCGCCACGATTATCTGGAGAACCAAAGATGATATTGACATGGGACCAGGTTTATTCGAAGCGTAATTACGTAACTCAGAACTGATTAAGTTTTCAGCGAAATCGGTCCTGCCGTTTTTTGTAATTAAATAAATAACTAAAAAAAATCAGCTAGTTTGCCTTTATTAACTTCCCAGTGGAAGTTGTTGTAATCGACCCGATTTTGTGAATCGCATTTTTGACATATCTCCACGATTCAAGGTCACCAGAATCCAAATCCAACGTTTTTATAGAGATGTCTGTGTGTGTTGCTATGTACGTACTTACGCACGCGTAAGTTCATATGTGCGTTCGGAATTAACTTTCTCTACGATTATCTCGGAAATTCTCTCTCTATTCCAACGAAAGGTATAGAGTAAGTTCGGAGAATGTGGAACACCTATTTTGTTTTCAGTAACAGATTTGAAACTTATGTACGAGTACACGAAAGTCAAAAGACGCAGACTGACGTCACTAAAAGTTGCAGCATGTTTGTCACATGTTCGGGACATGATAGTATGGTGACATGCAATAAACATGAAGAGTACACGACATGCCGAATCTGTCCCAAAAGTCCTGTGTTTGCATGCGGCATACATGCGACAAAAGCAGCCACATGTGCTATTGCTGCATGTAGGTACATGCGAGTAGAAAATATGCCGAGTACACTGCATGCGGCAAACTATGGAGACCCTTACTCCACAAAAGATTCTTGAAACTCGAAAAGAAATACTTTTCCGAAATGTAGGGCATAAGAAGGTAAGACGGGGTAGCGGGTAAGACGGGGTACCCAGCGAAATTCACAGTTCAAAGTGACCAATCACGCTCATTCATTCATCGTTCGACGCGCCGCCATGATACTTTTCAGTCGCCCGGTGGTTAGTGGTTCACAACTGCACAGTGTCGAAAAAAAAATTAAATAAAGTGTTTTACTGCAAATTGTTTATCATATTTTCTTCTGGTTTGTCACGTGACTGTGGTTTGTTAAATAACGTTAGCTGGTGAGTTGTTGCTGTGATTGACGCTTAAACTAACCTATAATAAGGTAGGCATTGTGTTTCCTTAAGATTGTTGGCTGTTTTTGTAAATTTACATGTATACGAAGTAACGGAGCACAATGCAATAATGATTTGCTCAATGACAAATGACAACAAGAACTTCCACTGGGAAGTTAAAAATAGTACAAATAAAGGCAAATTATTTTAGTTATTTATTTACTAACAAAAAACGGCTGGACCGATTTCGCTGGAAACTTAATCAGGTCTGAGTTACGTAATTACGCTTCGAATAAACCCGGTTTCATATTAATATCATCTTTGGTTCTCTTGATAATCGTGGCGAAAGATAATTCCGAACGCAAATACGAACATGCGCACATACGTACATACACATACACAGACATCTCTATAAAAACGTTGGATTTGCATTCAGGTGACCTTTAAACGTGGAGATATGTCAAAATCCGCGATTGACAAAATCGGCCCCATTACAAGAACTTCCAGTGGGAAGTTAAAAAAATTGAATTTGGGAAATTGAATTGATGGATATAATTATTAGTTCCGTGATTTGGGGAAGGATGAAGTAACCTTGAATAGAAGACACGATGAATTGCTAACTTTTGCGTGCCGGGTTCAATAGTTGTATCTTTGGGGACCGAAGCGAAGTTAAAAGTAGGTCCGTGGGAATTCGGGGATTCGAATTTCAACCAACAACAGAAAAGGTCGAAGATACCCCACCATAATTATCACACTGTGCGTGTGCACACCTACTCAACCTAATAAAATAAGCTAATAATCAACTTACTCAATATTACATAGATTAAGTTGTACTTCATATTTGCAGTGATATGTATATACATAAAAGCTATTGATTCTGTTCCGACAAACCAGCAGTAACAGGAACATAACCATTTTCAAAATAGCCGCTACGAGAAGGAGGAATGCCCAGGAAATCCGTTTGCCAAAGTTCATCAAAAATGCTTAAGGGCTGCTTCTTGTGGGTGACCAAAAAATACTATACTCAGGTGGCAGCAGTTTTGTGACGGCATTCTAAATGACATTTTTTTCGATATACATAAACGATAGCCATTCCCAACAATGAAGAAGTGCATGATAATACTGTCGAAAAAGTTAGAAAGGCGGTCAAAGACTACTAAAAAACTCAAACGAGTTGGGCCGGACAAGATACCCTCTGAATTATGAACAAGATGGGAGACATCGGGTCCAAATGGCTCGTGATTCTCATCTCCAGCAGCATCCCCCCACCCCATATGCATTGCACTGTTTATGCCATTAGTTGCGAAATCGCAAGTAGATTCCATAAACAGTGCAATGCCTATGGGGGGCATGTTGCCCCCCCCCCCCCCCCCCATGGGGTCACTGTTTGATTTGGAGTAGGTGCGAGGTTCGGATCTTGAATTATCATAAAATATTAAGGGACCAAATTCACAAAGCGACATAAGGCCAAATTTCGAGATTTGGGCTTATGACGCTTGGGGTTATGTCACGGCACCGTCACACACCATGGAGATCGTTATCGTTGGGCGGGTATTAGATAGCTGAATGCGGAAAATAATACGGCTATATAAACACCAGTGCAAGTTTGTCGCAGGTAAATCAACAATCGATGCAATCCAATCCAAATATGAGGATCCGATAGAAAAACATCGTGATTCCTTAAAGGATTTGCAGATGATGTTGGTTGATTTTGAAAAGGCATTTGATAGACAAAGGGGAGTTCCATAAACCTACGTATGAACAATGAACATGTATAAGGGAGTAAAGACAAGTGTAAAATACCCCGTTGGCGTCACCAAGTAATTCGGAATCGGTGGATACCAGGAAAGCATCTTAAGTCCCTTGATATTTCTTACAGTCCTTAATTATCTGCTTGAAGGAACAAAAACGTACTCCAAAGTGCATCAATTATTCTTTGCTGACGGTGGAGCCATCATTAGCGAGGATCAAATGTCCATGCAACGAGCACTTGATTTATGGGTGGACATTTTTAAGGTTATTGGGTACCTATCGTATAAGTCCGAAAAAAAGAAATACTTGTGCTGCCCTTTCTGTGAGCCATAATTAAAGAAAATGATTAAGAAGTTTATTCACCGTGCAAAGCTAAGTAGAGCGATGGTTGTAATCGGTTGTGACAGGATCGGTTTTTCCAATTAGTCAGGTAGGATTCTGACCCGGATTATTCCCATGAATAAACGGGAGACGTGACCCCACCAACCGGAACGACGCCGTAGCGGGTCACGCCAACGACCACGTCCTTTTACCCCATTTTATTTTGACTCAAATTTTTTTTTATTACGAGTTGCATTGGGTTTATTAGCATTTTATTTCTCTTGGAATTTTACGCAGTAGGTTTCGCTCAGTGGCCGAGCTCCAACGGAAAAAAACTTGTGTCCTCATACACCATACGTATCCATAATTTTCCCACAACAATTGTGTGGGCCCATTGTTCGTTAATCGTAACTTGGAGTTCTAGGATGCGATCCACAGTGCAAGCTAACCTTCTCAGTCTCAGTCGACATCAGCGGTGGATCTTGGATCTCGACGAGGGGGGGTCCACAAAGTTTATGCTGTCATGACCTAACTTAACTTCATTTTCTCTTATGTTAACTTAACTTAACTTTCAATGGTTACGTTATTTTTTAGGTTATCAATGAAAAATGTTTCAAAAACGTGAACACGATCTTACGAGTATTGACAGTGTTACCCGTCAACAGCAACTCCAGAACGATCATTTTCGACCCTAAGAAGAATAAGAAACTATCTTAGAAGTACAATTGGACGGAAGCGCCTGAATGGAATCGCTTCTTTGAGTATCCATCATGAAATTGGACTAACGGAAGACGAAATTCTGCAAGAATTCTTCAAAAAACCGCGGAATTTTAAAAACGATTGAGATATTCTGTAGATTTCGCACTATTGCTAGTACATATGTTGTAGTAACATGAATTGAATAATAATATTATGCATGACAAAATACGAGAAATCATTTATTTGCACATTACAATCTTTTTTGGATTTTCGAATCGTAAATATGCAAATTTTAATTCCAGCATTTCAGATTCAGGTCGGTTCGGTTTTCTGTCGCACGATTATTTAGCCGCAAAAAAATAGAACATACTGCTTTTAATGTCAATACACACACATGCAACCAAATATCCGCTATGGCTAACAAACGGCAGATTTTTGACGATTGTTCTGTCGCAAAATAAACTGTATCATATGGGTAATCATGAACTCGCGCGCACTTGCGACTTGTGACCAGTTTGTTGATTTTAAAATTATAAATACAGAGCTACAATGCAACACTTCGCCGTGAAATCCATTTTTATACTAACAAGACTTCTATTCAAAGTCGCAAGTGTGATAAGATTCATGCCAATCCATATGTGCCATTTTAATTTGCGGCAAAAAAATCGTTTCTAAAAATGGAGCTTGCCGCATTTTTTTAATCGCTGCGATTATTTATTTGCATATGTGTTCATGTATAAAACCAAGGGGGTCATATTTTGCGACTAAATTATGATGCGATAGAAAACCGCAAGTGCGTGCATACCAACATCTTGTTGCGACAACGATTTTTTAATCGCAACGATTTAAATCGCAACGAACAAATCGCGGGATAATAAACGCTGCGATCTATGTAGATGTTATGTGCGCGCATTCACATTGAAATGTGTGTGTTACATTTTTAGCGACTAAGCAGTAGTGCGATTGAAATCGCATGTGCGCTCCTACTCTAACACTGCTAAAGAAAGGATTAACTCTGCCTGACACTCCAACACCTCCTCAAAAAAGAATTAGAATTTTGAATTTGAATATTTTATTGGTTTAAAAAAACTCTTAACCCTCTACTGCATGAATTATTATTTAAAGAGAAATAAAATAAAAATACTTTTTAAATAGCTTCTTTGGGCTGTTTTAAGACATCTTTTGTTAAAAATCCAAAAAAAATCATTTGTTTAAATAATAAGAATACAGGCCAAATATGGCTTCGTGTGCATTAACGGTTGTAAAACTAGAACATTTTTGATTTCAAATTTAATCTTCTTTGATTTCCTCACTTACATCAGTTACGATCACTCTTGGCTTTTTTAAAACCGGTATTTTTACTTCGTATTCCGCACCAAGCTTTTCTTCAACAGCATTAACAACTTTGCTTCTCTCTCCCTCACTAATACAAGATCTTTGTACACTTCCATTTTGCCTTGTAGCCACTTTACTAATTTTAAGGTTTGATGGATCAATCTTCTTTTTATACCCTAATCTAAGGGTATATTAATTTTGACGAATAGTTTGTAACACACCTTAATATTGCCCGTAGACCACTAAAAGTTACTATATTTATGATCAGCATCGATAGTAATGTCGATCTAGCCATGTCCGTCCGTTCGTCTGTCGGCAAAAAATAGGCATTTAAACTGGGCCTAGTGAGCTGAAATTTTAACCATATACTCTCTAGGGTCCCGAAATAATCAAGTTAACGAATTTTTGAAATCCGCCCACAGCACGCCCACAAACTCAAAAAAAAAAAACAAATTTTTCGAAAAAATCGAATTTTGAGCTAGAAAGCTGAAAATTTGTATATATGATCTATGACTCCTAAAACTGCTCGGGAGATAAAATATTTTCAAAATCCGGACACTAACACGCCCACAATTAAATAAAATTTTTTTATTGAAAAACCAAAATTTGAGCTAGGGAGCTGAAATTTATAATATATACTCTCTAGGGGCCTATTATGCTCATGGGTTATTTTTGTTTAACTCCGCCTACTGACACGCCCATAATTAAATAAAACAGCTTTATTAAAAAATCAAAGATTGAGCTAGGGAGCGTATTTTTTAAAAAAGCTTAGTTTTTTTTTTGCAAAATCCTTTAAATGTTATATAACAAAATATGTAGAGCGTTCTTAACAATTCAACCATACTTAGACTTTTGTCACGCCCACTTATGAGGGATAGGAATAAGAATAGGGTATCCAACAGTTCGCCCAAGCGGACTGTAGCCCGTCCCTATGTTTTAAATCATCTTTTGTTTTTTCATCCGTTTGTTTTGATTTCGGTATGACTATTACTGCGGGCTCTTTTTGTAATTGACTCGCATGTGTTTCCCTTGCTTTTGTATTCGCATTTGCACTTTGAGCTTCACTTAGACCGAAGGAGTTACACTTTTCAAGAATGTGACGCACAATTTGTTCTTGTTTCATAATTTGTTTTTTATTTTCGTTTATGGATTTAAGCATATCATTCAAAGTTGTGAAAATTGCATTTTTTTCATCTACACAATCGTTGCAAATGAAGGCGAGTTTTTTTTCCTGAACCTAACGCGCATCATAATCGGGTAGTCCAGTGCATTTTTCGTGAAATACTTTGCCGCAAAGGCCACTACAAATTATATTTCTTTCACCTTTAAACCGCTTTTTACACTTCTTACACTCCGTTTCCATAATTTTTTATCGAATTGTTTTATTTCACTTTTATTTATATTTATATATCGTAGAGCAGATTAAAACACGTCCTTCTCTGTTGAAAGCTTTCCTTCTTTTTTAAAGAACCACCACCGACTTGCCCCACCTGCCAAAATATCCTCACATTGAATCACCTGCTTGGTCCTTGCTTCCTCTCGTCTCACCAGCATCTACAATCCTTCAATCAGTCCTCAAACATCATGGAAATACTTAAGGATCCTACCCAGGCCAACATAGAAACTATTTCGAAAATGTTAACCTTAGGTACTTATAGTTAAGTTATAATTTTTATTAGCAAAGAGGCGATAGTCTCTGCTGCTCTCAAATAATAGTTATCACTACTTAATTTATAATTTGTTATTGAAAAAAATAAAAAAATAAATAAATAATAAAAGTTTAAGAAAATTGATCTTGCACTGAAGGCTAGGTCGAAAGAAATTTTGCCAGGTTCCGCTAGTATACACATTTATACTTACATAGGTATTATTTTTTTTTGTTTTTATAAAATTAAAATATCTTGTTTAACTCTCTACTTATGATTGTTCGTTCCTAGCCTGGATTTTAATTGAATGTCTATGAACATTAACATGTGAAACGCAGATGAAATCTTAATTTAACATGATAACTTCACCTGAAAAGGCCCACGCCTACATAAAAGACTTTTCTCATGTAAACTGATGACAATTATTATAGGTACATACTCGTATATAGTTGCCTATGGCAAAAGGACCAAACGTGCATTTTTCATAGCGGCAAATACCTAAGTGGATGTAATGTAAACCATTGCTAACGTGACGAAAATACAAAATGAGACTCGTTGAGTTCGACAAATTTAACAAAGAAGTTTCAGCTTACACCTGCTTTAACGCAATACTACCCAAATGTCTGCCTTTTTCCTGTATTTCAGAGCTAACTGTTTTTATTGCTCACTTCCATATACCCTCACATAAACACAAACCTGAGTGCGAATAATCATCAGACTAGATCCAGAGCAAGAGTTACAACGAACGATACCTATGCCTAAAAGGCAAAGGAGAGCTTTCATCTTGTATCCTCCCTTATCACAGTCACCTCTAATTGATGATGGGCGGGAAGGAGAAAAACCAGTTGAAGCGTTAAAGCTGGCAGCACAAAAATAATGGCACACCATTTTTATCGTTCGCATTAGGATCAACTAAGAATGACTAAGTGAACGCACTCAATGGGTTTCCTTAGGCACCCAGTCGTGCTTAATGTAAAAATCAACCAAGAAGACGTCATTGGTGTGGTCCCACCCCATTACAATTGTTGGGCTTTACACTGGCTTGGGTCAAGTTTATTCACAATGGCGGTGACAAGAAATACAAATTCATAACTATGAGAGAAATAGCTGACACGTTTTGAAAAATTGCCCAACCTTCACAGGTACGAGCGATGATAAAAAAGAATGAGAGCTATTCGGTCTTCAGTGTCCGTAACAAAAAGGAACAATATAAAGAAGCCAATTATCAGGGCGGTGAAATCATTGGCATTCCAAAGACGATTTCGTTACCGAAGCAATTTTTTTTTAAATAACCTTTTGTTTTTGCTTTTATTCAGATAAGTATGTAAATATAAAAGAGGAAGAATTTTGAAGCATCGATTGTTCAAAGAATCAAATGAAAAATTACCTTGTGATAATGGCACGCAACACCGCTTCGGTCCAGGTCATTGAGTCAATAGAGCCAATAGAATATTTTCGGGAACCCTCCAAACTAACGACGAAGAAATAAAAAAAAACACAAGACATTGGTTCTAATTATGAAGTGATGATATTTCAATAGAGGGAAATATTCTGTCCATGACCATGGTGTTCTATTCAGCGATATACGGGAAGGTAAACCTGCCCACATCATGTGGGAGAAGGGCTCTGGAGACAAGTTCATTAATGTTCATGGGCTTATTGAGATGGAATATATCGCTCTGTACTTATTATTTTGTACGTGATGTTCTGTATATGAACAATTCAATTTCGAAAGGAATCGATGCCAGGGTAGTTGGTATTCTGGGGAGTGCCTCATTTGATCCCCAAGCTTTAAGAATCAGCAGACTATCAAAAAAATACAATCAATACCTATTTAAGTTATTAAATAATATTTAATTGATATAATGTGTGGATAAATATTTATTATTTTAAAAATTTAATAGATTGGTTGTTCTCTTTGCGTTCGATGACAAATATTATATATCTATAAGTACAAAAACCAAGTCTGTCGAATGGGAATGGCTGATTGATAAAAAAATTAAAAGCGAAATGTTTATAAACACTCAATAAAATAGTTATAAATTCAAATATTGGAGTTTTCGGAAGAATTTTATTACTGGTCGTAAATCGGCTAACAACTAATGACCATACCACATCGAGTTAATCGGTTCTCGTCAGATCACCGCAATTAAACGACGTTGGGCGGGGTTAGTATGTAGTTGGGGAACCGCATGTCGTTGGCCAGTCCCATCTACAAAGTTGAGGTAGATAATACAACGTGGTATCGCAATGGACTTAAATTGGTCTAAATGTGTCAGCTTCTGCCGAGAGCCACCTAACCCAACCTAACCTAAATGGGTTAATAGCTGTGAAACGACTTTCAAAACTTGTGTATTGGTTTTTGCCGAGAAGTCGTATTAGAGGCTCACTTACACATTCTCACTTGGTGTACCTTTGCATGGGCGCCGCCATCTTTTATACTGACAAGTTAGGAGCAAATTTAATTTAAGTGTTCAAAGTAGAGATGGCAGAATAATCGACCCCACGAAAGTACCACAATCCATAGCAGATATGGGCATACACATAGATACTGCAACTCAAATCCAAGATGTGTTAAATGTGCAGGAAGTCACCACACTAAAGAATGTAAGAAGAAAGAGGATGAACATCCTAAATGTGCAAACTGCAATGAAAACCATCCTGCTAGCTACAGAGGTTGTTTAGTTGCAAAAGAAATCCAACTTGTAAGCGACAAAAAGCAAAAAAAACACAAAAAACTCAAATAAGGATGAGCAAAGAGTTAAAAAGGACAAAGAGCAAAAGAGCCCACAGAAAGAAAAGCCTAAAGCGGCCCTTACACGGTCAATCAGTTGATCATGCATCGTGTATGTGTGGATTGACGCTACCCCATACACAGTTCAATCGATTGACGTAAAATTTTTAGTTTTTGTGAGTTTTCGTGGTGTACGGATGTGCGATGAGTGAAACGGATGATTGTATTGCATATATTGCTCTTGTACATTGCATAGAGAGGAAAAAGAAAAAAAATATCGAGAAAAAAGAGAACTTGGATGAGGGAGTGGTTAAAAAAAGGAATCAGTTCACACATAAAAAATTTTTGAATGAATTGAAAATATCTGCACAGGACGATTATAAAAATTTTATGAGAATGGGTAACTCCACTTACGAGGAATTGCTTAAAATAATTTTTCCTTTGATTATGAAAAAAGTTGCTTGCATTCGTGAAGCGATTTCCGTAAACCAAAGGCTTTCTACAACATTGCGATATCTTGCAGACATGTTTTCCCTTCCGTGACACAAAACATAATGAAGTAATTGCGTCAATCCAACCCTTAGACATATCAATCAGCATTACGTTCATCATGCAAAATCAAACTTGCTGTGATTTTCGTCAATCAAACTTCACCAAATGTGTGCGACTCATACAGATACATTTTCACAAACACATGCTAGTGATTGATGTCATTCGATTGACCGTGTAAGGGCCGCTTAAAGACCAAGCGATAATCAAAAAGGTCCCGAGACAAAAGACGGCTGGTCCAAAAATGACATATGCTCAGGCAGCATCAATAATTTTTTTTTTATAAAACGGTAAAACGCAAAGTAGAGCCAAACACTGGCATCGAAAACCTCATGAAACAAATCCTAAACAGGATTGGCTCCATAGAAAAATCGAATAAAACGATATTAGATAGAATATTGTTGTTAGAGAGACAAAACAGCAACAAAAGAGCTGTTACCAAAAGACAGACATGATGAATAAAATAAAAAAATTGAATGGAATGCTAATGGTATGAGAGTCGCAAGGATGAGATGCAAGTGACATACACCAGATAGATATACATATGTCTCATTTCAGAGACGCACTTTAAGTTGATTACTGACTTTAAACTGCAAGGATATGAATTCTATTTCTCCCCGCATCCTTATAATTGTGCAAAAGGTGGGGCCGCAGTGTTAATAAAGAATACAATAAAACACAATATAGAAGCAAAGTTCCAATCATGTGCCATCCAAGGAATTTCCATATGTGTAGAAACGAGCAGTGGACAAATATCTATTGCAGCAGTATACTGCTCTCTTCTTCGACTACTTACCTTGTCGTGGTGGAGATGCTCAGTAAGACCCCGTTGATACCGGAGAGCGATTGCAGTAGGGCTTCCCATGCTGTAAGGTCTCCGGAGGAGGGCTCCGAAGTTAAAGAGTAGTCAACCCAATTCTAGTGGTGGAGCGAGCGCAATGTAAACCGTGCCCAGGGACGAAAGGTTGAGGGTTTTATCAACCGATAACGAGCTCCTTCAGGCGCCATGGCAGGGCCTGTCGTATTCAGCCTTACCCCAGTAGAACCGGCAATGCTGGGGTGGACCTTTTCTCACCGGCTTACTCGTGGGACTCAAATCTAACAATGAACAAAAATCAAACAAAAACAAAACAAAAAAACGAAAAACAAGAACAACAAAGCCTAGCGACATCTTCTAGGGCAGGCTTACGAACAAAAGACCTAGAAAAACAGGACGGGACTGACGACCGACTGAACTACAGAGTCAAAGACTGCTCGGAGTCCGTGAATTACTCGGACTCAGAGACAGCATCCGTCAAGACATTGCACTCTGATGCGGAGGGTTCGACAAGCGCCGAAACGGCCAGCTGCAGTCAGAAGCCCGCACGTAAAAGAGGCGGACCCAGTTCCAACAAGCACAAAATGACCCGCTTAGCCAGGTTCCAGCTGAACCGTATCTTCGAAAAACCAGAGGATACATGGGACCTCAAAGATAGGGACACGGTACGGTGGGCTAGAGACATACTGGCGGAGAAGTCCGATCATCCTGAGACAGGGGGTCGTCCTACTCCAGCCACATATGGCTCAGGCGAAACCAAGTTAGCGTTGGGCACCGTAAAAAGGGAAGCGACTCCTGAACACGGGAGACCTGCCCTCAAACACGGTGCACAAACTAATAGAACGGAGAAGGCCCTTTCTGTAACAGGAGGACCCCCCCAATCCGCACCAAACAACAACAAAAAACTGAGCAGCTCGTCTGCTAATAAAAAGGACTTTGCGTCCAAACGTCCTAGATCACAGGAAGATACCTCCAAAACCCCGAAGAAGGCAAAGAGCGCTGAATCAGCGCACAGACCCTTCAACGAGGTAGCGAAGGACAATTTGGTCTTCGGCATCTGCGACTGGAGCAATGATGAGGGGAAAATTAGTGGCGAGAATTGGCGAACGCTGAAGACGAGACTGACTATTGACATTCTCGCCTTTAGCGACATAGACCCCTCGGCACTACTTCCCACCTTCACAGACAACGGGTGGTACCTCAACGGCGCCAAATTAGTGAGGTGCTCCGACCAGATGTCGGCAGACTTTTTGAAGGTAGCGATCCCGAGACTAACAAATCTCTGGGTCAATGCCAAGCTGAGTATCGCTCATTTGAGCGACATTCCGGTCCGCCCGAGAGCTCGCACTTGGGTACCCCCAGGACCAGATAAGCCGGACGAGATTCTCCGGCTTATCAAGAGACAGAATCGTGATCTTCCAACAAAGAATTGGAGGATCATAAAGGCCGATGAACCGGAAGAGAGGGGAAGACTCATATCCTTCCTCCTCAACCAGGAATCAGTTGAGCTCCTTAATAAAAAGGGGTTCAAAATATTCTACGGCATGGACACTCTGGTCCTAAAAATCCATGAGAAGGACGAGAGACTACTCGCAGGCATGGTATCCTCGCTAAGTATTCTTGGCTTAGAGGCTGCGCCCGAAAGTTCTTCTCGGGAAAGAGACACGGCTGGAAGAAAAGTAGATGAACAACCCTCGGCATCGGGGGCTGCTTCAACACAAGATCCGCTCCCTCAAGAGCAAAACAGTGGAGAACTATCCTCTGAATCAGAGGACGGGGACACCACAATTATAGAGACGCCTGTACTAGTCAGCGATGATGCTCCGACTAGTGCAGATTAACCTACACCACTCTAAAATAGCTTCGGCTAATATACTTCTCCGCCTGGAAAAAGGTGGGGAAGATATCGCCCTTATCCAAGAGCCATGGGTCACAAACAACGACCGCATATCTGGACTCAGGGCAAGAAACTATTCCTTGTTTTATGTAAGAAATTCAGGTAAACCCAGAACGTGCATACTAATAAGGAATAATATTAAAGCTTTCCTTCTTCCGAATTACAGCGAACCTGACTTCACTTGCGTGGGATTAGATCGAGCCGGAAAGGGACCGCTGCGGATATCGTCAGCGTACCTCCCATATGATGACACGGGAGAAGTACCATCTAACACGATACGCAGGACGGTACAGACAGCGGCAACTAATAATACCCCACTGGTTGTAGGTGCTGACGCAAACGCGCACCACACCATATGGGGCCGCAGTGACATTAACAAAAGGGGTGAGTTATTATTTGAATACATTATTGAAACTAACCTCGTAGTGCGTAACATAGGGTCTGAACCCACTTTTATAAACAGAATCAGGCAGGAAGTCATTGACCTGACACTGACCACCAGTTTACCTGATATAGTAATAGAAAATTGGAAAGTATCTAGTGAAGTCTCATTCTCGGACCACCGCTACATACTCTTCAATCTTAAATTCGAGACCCCCCCAACGAAAGTGTTTAAGAACCCAAAAAACACAAATTGGCAGGTCTATAATTCTTCACTCAAAAAGAAACTAGACAGCCTCCAAATCAGACAGCTCAATTCACCGGAAGAATTAGATGAATTGGTGAACGCAGAAACGTCTGCCATGAACAAGGCCTTTAATAAGGCCTGCCCCACTAGTAGACATAAAGTAGGTGGTAAACCCCCGTGGTGGACCTCCACTGTAGCTTCTCTGCGCAGAGATAGCAGGAGAAAGTTTAACAAGGCCAAGTCTTCAAGAAACCCAGATGACTGGGATAATTATAAAGACAGTCTTAAAATCTACAAAAAGGAAGTAAAGAGAGCACAGCGAGAGTCGTGGAAATCATTCTGTGAGAATATAGAAAGAACAAGCGACTAAAGTCGGCTGCGTAAGATCCTCTCAAAATCTCCACAAATACCTAGCGTCATACAAAGCCAAGGAGGAGTGTGGACTTCAACCAGCGAGGAGACCTTAGGCCTACAACTGGATACCCACTTCCCAGGCAACAAAATAGAGGTAAATCACCCTACACAACACCATCACAGGGTCCAAATGGTTCCGAAGCATATTGCTGACAATCGCAAACTGGCGTGGGCGATTAACAGCATCCTCCCATATAAATCACCTGGACTAGATGGAATCACACCCATAGAGCTACAGAAGAGTATCGAGACTCTCACACCCTGGCTACTGGTGATTTTCAATAGCTGCCTAAAACTCAGCTTTACACCCACAGTTTGGAAAACGGTAAAAGTGGTGTTTATACCAAAATGCGGTAAAGCTTCACACTGTTCTCCAAAAGACTTCAGACCTATCAGTCTAACTTCATTCCTCCTGAAAACGTTGGAAAGACTTGTAGATTACTACATACGCTCAAACCTGGGAAACAATTCGCTTTCGAGGTGTCAACACGCCTACCGAAAAGGCTTTTCAGTAGAAACAGCACTTCATTCGCTAGTCAGCACTATCGAAAAATCGTTGTATCACAAAGAATACACGATGGTATCCTTTCTGGATATAGAAGGGGCTTTCAACAATGTCAATACAGAAGCCGTTACGAATGCACTCATCAGACTAAACGTGGACAACTGCCTCTGCACCTGGATAAAGAACATGCTAGGAAGCAGGCTGATCCAGGCGGAGCTTGGCAGCCGTCTGACCAGGAGGTCAGTGTACAGGGGCACACCACAAGGAGGAGTGCTCTCACCGCTACTATGGATCTTAGTAGTCAACGAGATCATCTCCAACCTAGAGGAGGACGGATGCAAAGTGACGGCCTACGCGGACGACATTGCCATTGCCATAACGGGGAAATTCCCCAACACGATCAGAGACCTAATGGAATCAGCTCTCAGGAAACTATCCTCCTGGTCCATTAAGGTCGGACTCAATGTTAACCCATCCAAAACCGAACTGGTTTTATTTACAAGGAAAATCAAGGTTCAGGAGATAACGCCACCTACGCTCAACAACGAACCACTCATTTTTTCCAGCCAAGCTAAATATCTGGGAACGATCCTAGATAGCAAACTCAGTTGGAAACCAAACATCCAAGACCGCATAAGGAAGGCTACGATTGCCGTTTACACCTGTAAAAAGGCCTTAGGCTCCAGATGGGGTCTACAGCCTAAGATAAGACACTGGTTGTACACGGCGGTCGTCAGGCCTATCCTCACATACGGTAACATAGCATGATGGCCTGCAATATCGAAGCAATGCCACGCAAGCGCCCTGGAACGAATCCAGAGGGCAGCCTGCATATGCATTACAGGAGCCTTGAGATCCACACCAACGGCAGCCTTAACGACTTTTCTAAACCTCCTCCCCATTGATATCTATGGGAAGATGGCGGCCACTAAGGCGGCCCTGAGATTAAGAGAATCCAATTCGTGGCAAAGTTCACACTTTGGGCACAGCAGCATCCTAACTGCCCACAAGATCCCCAACAATACGGATTATCTAATCCCAACACTAGATTTCAGTAATAAATACAAGACGGCCATCCCAGACCGAGCCAGCTGGGAAGAAGGTCGCATTGTAAACAATGACGCCATTGAAATATACACCGACGGGTCAAAGACAGCCGACCTGCTCTCAATGTCGTACTACGACTGCCTGACCACTGCAGTGTATTTCAGGCAGAAGTCACGGCTATCCGCGAAGCAGCACGCAGACTCTCTTTGAGCCCGATAGATGGAAAAACTATCGTGATTTACATAGATAGTCAGGCAGCGATTAAAGCCTTAGAATCACCAACAACAAGATCCAAGTTGGTAAAACAATGCCGCGAATCTCTTAACGAGATCGCGGTCAGATGTAACACTTCACTGTGTTGGGTACCCGGTCACAGTGATATTCCAGGCAACTGTAAGGCGGACGAGTTAGCCAGACGGGGTTCCGCACAAGAACTCTCTGACAACAGAGAGACACCGGCGGTACCCATTCAGACACTGAAACTCAAACTTCTAGATAACGCGTTAATAGAAGCAAATAACAGATGGAATAGCATCAGTACATTTGTGTCCTCAAAGCAAATTTGGACCAAATACGATGCGAAGAGAACATCCAAACTTCTCTCCATCAGCAGGAAAAATATCAGCTCTGTAATCGGAGCAATCACCGGGCACCGCCTTTTAGGCAGACATGCCATCAGATTGGGAGCTCCCTCAAACGACTTCTGCAGAAGCTGTAGAGACGTCGAAGAGGAAGAAACCACCACTCATCTCCTGTGCAACTGCCCCGCACTAACCAATTCAAGGAAACAAATCCTCGGCAACTATTTCCTCGATGATCTAAGTGATCTCAGTGAGACAGATATTGGCTGTATCAGCAAATTCGTCACTAGGTCCAAATGGTTAAACTGAACTAGAGGACGGATTGGACGATGACTTGAGCTCCTCCCACTCCCCTCCCGCAGACCACCACAAACCTATTCCCCTGCAAAGGAAAAGAGTTCTCACTGAAGTTAGATTGTATCAGTCACTTCAGTCAGAACTCCACTCCGAGGGCGTGACAGTAACCCGGCGGATCGACTGAAACGGTCTCCACCGGCCTTGCTGCCTCCCCGCTATGCAGACAAAACGGGAACAGAGTTGAGGTTAGATTGTAACAGTCACCACACTCTGTTTCTCTCCCATACCTCAAAACCTGCACCACAAATTCCCGAACTCAGTCATCATAATTCCAAATCGACTATCAAGGCCGCCCCTCCCTGCTCCTTTCCGCGGAATGGTGTAACTTGAGGCTCGTACTGCAACAGTCGCCACAAGCCGCACCCCCCCCGCGATGCGTGTAGCAGGGTTGGACCACCTTCAGTCACGCCCTCTGGCACAGTTATGTAACCAACTACTTGACTGTGCAGCCGGTACACCCTGAGCCCCCCTCCAAGGAATGTAATAGCTTGCGCGGGATTGACTGTATCGGTCTCCCTGGTACGGTATTGCCTGCAAAGAGAGTGAAGAGCAGTTTGAGGTTCGATTGTAACAGTCATCTCAAAAGACTCTTCCCTCCCCCGGTGATCAGGAGGCAATAGCTTCCCTCCGCGACGCAGAATTTGAGATCGACCTGGGGTTTGATTGCATCAATCGCCTCATCTCGATCGCAACCCTTGGTTCGGAGGTCGGGCGAAAGTCGCCTCTGCAATAGTCACCCAACACATCACAACCCATGCGAAACACAGCCAGGCTGCACACCCTGATCCTTTCAGGAACATCTTCCCCCCTTAGACCACTACCTCACAAGAGGCAATCACAGAGAACCAAGTAGGCCGAGCGACGACCGGCAGAACACCCCCCCCCCCCCTTTTTGTGGTATCACAACGGGCCGAAACTGCGGCCTAAGTGTGCCTGGGCTCACACCCTCGCAGCCACCTTACCTAACCTAACCTAACCTATACTGCTCTCCTAGCTATAGACTAAAGAAAAATGATTTAAAAAACTTTTCCGCATATTTCACAATAGATTAATCGCGGGAGGGGATTTTAACGCCAAAAATAAATATTGTGGATCTAGATTAACTAATACTAGAGGCAGAGAACTATATGAAGCAATTAAAGAAGATGGCGCCGAATATCACTCAACGGGAAAACCTACCTATTGGCCGACAGATAGAAATAAAACCCCAGTTCTTGTCGACTTCTTTCTATCCAAAAATATATCTTCAAATAAAATAAGCATAGAGGAAGGAGCTGATCTTCAATCAGATCATTCCTCTATACTCTTAACACTTAGCGATAAAATAATGATAAAAGACCATAGCCCAAAACTAGTAAATTAGACTGACTGATTGGAACTACTTCAGACAGAAGTTGGAAGAAAGTATCCAACTATCACCAGCTATTCAAACAGAAGATCAACTAGAAGAAGCAGTCCAAATATTGACGCTCAGAATACAAAAAGCTGCGTGGGCTGCCACTCCCAAAACAACAAAAAAGATCAAACAAAACTCTTATCCTCCCGAAATATGTAAAATTATTACAGAAAAGAGGAAAGCGAGAAAACGCTGGCAACAGACAAGGGCGCCAAGCGAAAAGACCACACTGAACAATTTAAATTATAAGCTCAGAAAATCTGTAAGAGAATTCAATAATGAGTCTTTGAAAACTTACCTCACAAGTCTTACAAATGATGCTAGTACCGACTACTCGCTCTAGAAGGCAACCAAGAAAATGAACAGGCCAATAGCTCACATTCCGCCAGTAAAAACCAGAGAAGGTAACTGGCGAAAAGCAACCAAGAGAAAGCAAACACTTTCGCTGAGTATCTTGAAGACGTATTCAAACCTTATGAAGATAAAGGTTATCAAGGACTTGAAATAAGGTGCGAAGAAGATAGACCTATTCGGCCGGTAACAGCTAAAGAACTTGCCAAAGAAATTAAAGAAAGCATAAATATAAAAAAGGCCCCAGGGTTTGATTTACTTACAGGAGAAATTTTGAAGCAATTTCGACGAAAATGTTTAAAAAAACTAGCCCAGATTATTAATGCTGCATTTAAATTAAGATATGTGCCAAGAATGTGGAAAGTCGCGGAGGTAATAAAGATAACTAAACCAGGCAAACCACCTAACGAAGTTACCTCATATCGCTCAATATCTATTCTACCAATGTTGTCCAAGTTACTCGAAAAAGTGCTGGTAAAACGTCTACAAAAAATAATAGATGAAAAATCGCTAGTCCCAATTCACCAATTTGGATTTAGAAATAAGCACTCTACCATTGATTAGGTGCATAGAATCACAGATAGAATCGAAAAAGCATTTGAAGAGAAAACTGTGTGCTCTACAGTATTTGTTGATATAGCACAAGCTTTCGATAAAGTCTGGCACAAAGGACTGATACACAAGCTACAAAAGCAACTGCCGAAGCAGTATGTGACCATTCTGGAGTCTTATATATCAGATAGATTCTTCAGAATTAAACAAGATGCAGAGTACTCAACATTAAGAGAGATTAAAGCTATTGTACCGCAAGGCAGTGTGCTAGGTCCAGTTCTATACCTACTTTTCACTAGCGATCTGATTGAAAGTGAAGAAACCACCATAGCTACTTTTGCAGATGACACAGCTGTCCTTGCTGTGGGAGCAACTGTCGAAATAGCAACAAAAAATCTTCAAACAGCAATAAACAATATTTCAGAATGGACTAAGAAATCGCAGATTAGATTAAATGACCTTAAGTCAGTCCATATTAATTTTACGTATAAAAACGTACCACACATTCCAGTCTACATTAACAACAATGTAGTGGAATATTCAAACACAGCCAAATATCTAGGCATGACTCTAGACGCTAAACTGCGTTGGAAAGCGCACGTAAAGAAATAAAGATGAGTTGAACATGAGATACAGTAAAATGTATTGGCTCATTGGGAGATACTCATCCATGTCTAACTACAACAAGTTATTGCTATACACGCAAGTTCTGAAACCAGTATGAACCTACGGGCTCCAGTTGTGGGCATGCACATGCCAAACAAATTTACAAAAAAATTCAGGTTTTCCAAAATAAAGTACTAAGGAACATAGATAATGCACCTTGGTACCAGAGTTGCACAAAAGTTAGCTTAGCTAATAGCTAAAAAGCTACAACTAAATTAGCTGTAGTTTCTTTGCACGTACATAACTAAACCATAATTTTAGTTGTAGTTGCCACAAATTTTGAACCTAAATTAGTTATTAGTTGCGAAGTGTAACTAAGCGTGTCTAGTTATGAAAAATTAGTTGCCAGAGTGTAACTAACAATAATTAGCTTTAGTTTTAGCTTTTTAGCTATCGATTGAACACAACTAATAATTTTTTTCAAACAATTTAATCCGAAAAGGCTTACAGGAACAGGAGCGATTCTTTTATTTCGTTATACATTTTCTAGCATTAATTATGTTTAATTTTAGAGATTATTATGTCCTTACGAAACACGGGGAAATAGTGTGGAAGTAGATTTGTCTTCGACAAGTTTTGAATAATTGAGGTTGTATAGCTTGAAGTTTGTTGTACATCAGTTGAAGGTAAGAGGTAACCGATGGCCGATTGAAGAATGCCAGTTTTAGTTGTCATAAGGTTATTTACCAATAGGTCCTTGGAGCACCAAATAAGGTCCTTAAACCCGAATTTTTTTTTTTTCAAAAACTCCAAGAAAACCGCGCCTTATATCTGTGTTAAATGTTATTTGACTAAGAGGTCCTTGCAACAACAAAAAAGGTCCTTAAAACTTGAAAAAAGGATATTTTTCCAAAATATCATTTGAGTCCACGCGGTATATCTGTGTTAAATGTTATTTGACTAAGAGGTCCTTGCAACAACAAAAAAGGTCCTTAAAACTTGAAAAAAGGATATTTTTCCAAAATATCATTTGAATCCACACGGTATATCTGTGTTAAATGTTATTTGACTAAGAGGTCCTTGCAGCAACAAAAAAGGTCCTTAAAACTTGAAAAAAGGATATTTTTCCAAAATACGAGTATCATTTGAATCCACGCGGTATATCTGTGTTAAATGTTATTTGACTAAGAGGTCCTTGCAACAACAAAAAAGGTCCTTAAAACTTGAAAAAATGATATTTTTCCAAAATATCATTTGAATCCACACGGTATATCTGTGTTAAATTTTATTTGACTCAGAGGTCCTTGCAACAACAAAAAAGGTCCTTAATAGTCGAAAACAGGATATTTTTCCAAAATGTCAGTAGAATCCGCACGGTGTATCTGCGTTCAATGTTATTTGACTAAGAGTTCTTTGGAACAACAAAAAGGTCCTTAAAAGTCGAAAAAAGGATATTTTTCCAAAATGTTTGTTGTTTCTAGGACCCCTTATTCAAATAACATTGAACTCATGTATACCGTGCCGTTTCTAAAGACATTTTGGAAAAATATCCTTTTTCGGGATTAAAGGACCTTTATTGTGGCTCCAAGCACCTTTTTGTAAACTAACCTGATGTAAAATAAAAGGGACATTCAATCAATTTTTTTTTTAAACGCAATATGCATAATAAATCCCAATAAATTATCGCCATTTTAGCAAAACAATAAATTTTGATTTAGTTATGAGTTATTACCTAGACAGCTAAAAAGCTACAGCTAAAAAGCTAACCAACTTTTAGTTGTCATCCGCAACTAACTTTGGCAACCTAACGTGCTTAGTTACACAACCTGCAACTAATAGCTAATAGCTAAAATTAGTTGTCATTATGATAGCTAACCACCAAATCGATTGCATTTTTAGCGCAGCTAATTTAACTACGTTAGTTACCTAGTTATGGCGTTAGCTAGATAACAAATTGGGTAGCTAACGTGCAACTGTGCTTGGTACATACGCAATGCCGATCTGCATAAAGATCTAAATGTTGAAATGGTTGAAATGTTGAAGTTAAGAAAGTTGCTCAAAGGCATATAAGTAGGCTTCTCAACCACGTAAACACAGAAATAACAGAACTATTAAATAATGACAATGCAATCAGGAGATTGAGACGGGTAAAACCTCTTGATCTATAAGAGTTAGCTAGGGCTAAGAAATCAGGTATTGATTTCAAACAAGAAAAAAGTTTAGAAATCCGACAAACGGCGGATTTAGCTGTTAAATTCAACAAATATGTAGTTCAAAAAGAAATTGCCGATTAGTCGTCGACTAGGTGCAATCTCATTCGGGATGGCGAATGTCAGTCGCCCGGGATTTTTTTTAGATGAGATAAAGTCTCTCACTATTGCAGAAGCATCCCTCGCGTACTAGCTCTGCAATGTCTTTCGATGATTTTTTACTTCCAGCGAATTCCCAGCACAAAAAAAAAAAGAAATCCATAGCAGATGTAACAAATTCATTTGTTTGATCCCAAAAAATAGGTATTTCTGCCCTGTCTGTACAGGGCTTTTGCAAACGTATGGTAGTGTCAATTTTATGTTTCACATATATTCACGTATATGGATTTCGAGTTAGGATTGTGCACCCCCTTTTAAGGTTTTAGGAACGGGGGATGCGGAATGTAACTATATCATACAGGTAATCTGTGGTAGCCATCATGCGTTGGATCAGTGAGTACCGTGCGTTTGCGGCCTACATTTCAAATGTATATTCTGTCATCGCCTACCAGTGTCATCGGAAGCAAGCGCTTGCCGTCTCGCTTTCTTTGCAGTACTTCTTTTACGGGTAACACGGAAGTTGTAAGAGCAGGCCTACTAGGGAAGGGGAATAGGGAGGGCAGCATACTGCAATGGTAGAATAGAAATTTAAAGCACATACCATTTTCGTGTGAAGCTTGGAAGCTTCTAGGGACAGTTTATATACCTACCCTTAGATGTCTGAATTTCGCAAGTAATGAAATAATGGAAAATCTTAAGATGGTACTGGAGTGTATGTTTAAATCCACTGAAAGTATAACCACCTAAGGCATCTCGTTTCCTTATACAGAACTTCTTTCAGTTACCAAGAAGTTGTAACTTGTAAGCGGTGTTTTTTAACCCAGTACTAATTTTGATTTTGAACAAAACACATGAAATTTCCATATCAATTATTATTTTTGTTGAATCGAGAGAATAAATTCTGTAATTAGTTTTTTTTTAACATAACTTCGGGCACTTGCCCACTACGACTGGAACTGTTGAATGCCATTCTAGAGACAAACTTTTCGATCTCTTTTTCCTGCGCTTGTGGCCTTATGTCCTCAATAACACGAATAAAGTTGGCTGCCAATGCAATGCCTAAGCACAGGCCTGAAAAAGTTCATTCCCTAAGAAGCGAAATGGTAATTAATCAATGCTCAAGTTTTGAAAGTGGTTGGAAATTGGAAATTTAAACCAAGAGCATTTGCTTCCTATTCATGATTTTGGGAAATTCTTGCATTTTCCAAGATTTTCATTTATGAAGTATGTGCTGATTAAGAAAGCCTGATAAAACCGCCCCACCAGGTGGTTGTGTTCTGTGAGTGCTTGAATGCAGTGTGCGCGACACTACGTATGTGGCGAAGATCGATGCGTTACAATATGTGTCGAGATACCATATCAAATTCGGCCTTTAAGTTGAAACGGAAACCTTTTTACCCTTAATGAAGATAAGGATACTCTTAAGGAGAAGGACTCGAGAAAGCTTCTTTAGACGAAAAAAATAATGGTCATAATTTAAATATCCGGATCAAATCCTGATTAGTTTTTCTAAGAAAGCTTGTTGATTTGAATACAAGTTGTGAAAAGTAACAAACGAAGTAGTGGATCTGTGATGGCGCTGTTGAAAAAGGTAGGACATTTAACCATTAAGTAAAGAAGTTAGTAGATGATTATACATAATTGTCTTGTTGCCGAATATTTTATTTAAAATAATAACACTAGATACGAGTACCAACATAGCTCACGCTAATAACAAACCTCTTATATTAGACTATAGTCCACTTAGGCGAAGTGTTGGATACCCCGTCTATATTCCTTTCCCCTAAAGTTGGCTTGGCCTTAAGTTGAGAGTCGTGTCAATTTTTGGACATTTTTAACTTTCTCTCTCGTAGACTTTATATGCTAAAGAGAAAAATAATGCAATCGTGCTAAAATGGCGAACTCAAAATGAGTATGAGGTATGAGGTAGAAGAAGTTGGAAAAAGTAAGTCCGGAATTTCCGTCCGTCGGTCAGCCTCTCCGTCTGTCCGTCTATCCGTCTGTCTGTCTGTCACCGAGGCTCCAGCCAGAGTGGGTGGACGGATTTAATTTAAACTTCGAATTTGGGGTTTATAGGCCTATATCTCTCCGCCATTTTTTTTTTATTCTTTCATTTAAAATTTTTCAACACCGATTTTTGCGAAAATGCCTCTTATGATTTTGACTAATTTTGAAAAAAAAATGGCGTTCTAATATCTCAAAAACGGGCGAAGTTATGTCGAAGAAAATTTAAACACCGAAAATTTATACACCGAGTTATTTTTTTTTTTTTTTTTTTTCATAATTAGCGCGCACTAAAGGGATTTGTTGGGACCCTTATAATGTATTAGCTACACAGCGCGGGCGTTAAGGAAATTAGGGTGAGAGGAAAAGGAGAGATACCGATGCACGTTAGTTTTGAATGTCTGTAGGTTATAATGTGTAGGAAAAATGGAGCGGGGAAGAGCATTCCACATTCGTGTTGTACGGCTGAGGAAAGATTCTTTGAACTTCACTGTACGTCCGAACGCAGGCTTGAGGGTGAGAGAGAGTTATACACTATTTTGAACGAACTTGTACCTATATACGAAATGTTGAAATTTTTGTTATAACTTTTTTACTCATATAAAAGTTTTTTGAATATTTGGAAACTTCACATTTCTCAAAAACAGCTCAAACGATTTTAGTTAACTATAATGCCTTGATTACTTGCGTTGAGTGCGAAAGATGGCTTGCTCACTTTTTCATATTTTATTTTAATAAGAGTTGATGATTTCGATGATTTTTGATGTTTTAAATAGCTACTTGGAGTGAATGTAAATCATGGCCTACTCAGAAAACCGGTGGAGAGATTTAAAAAAAATTGACAATCAGCTATTCCAGAATGTTTAACAAATTTGCATAATAAGATTCTCAAATAAAATTCTATTAAGTTTGAATTCATATATGTAACTGTTTCTAAATTTTTTTAAAAAAATCACTTTTCCAAAAACGGCTTAATGATATGTGGTTGTGTTGGTGTTTAAATGCTTGGAGCTAATGTTAGAGAATGGCATTTTCAGTTTTTACTAAAAGAATAAAACAACGATACTTTCGAAACACAGCAATATCTCAGCAATGGGTAAAGTGAATTTATTGGCTCAAATAGACTAATTTTGATGGAAAGCTATTTAACACATCAAAAACCGTTCATAAGATCACCATCAAAAAGTCAATCACCGTTATGTATGCTTTAAAAGAAAATTTTACTTTTATTACCCATTTCCGGACTCTGCTAAAAGTTATAAAATTAAATTTCATGATGTTTTTTAGCTTACCCATTTACAAATGCAATAAAGACATGTAAGATTCTTTTTTTCCTGATCTAACGAGCTTAGAAAAACATAGGGATGGGTTACAGTCCGCTTGGGCGAACTGTTGGATACCCTATTCTTATTCCTATCACTCATAAGTGGGCGTGACAAAAGTCTAAGTATGGTTGAATTGTTAAGAACGCTCTACATATATTGTTATATAACATTTAAAGGATTTTATCAAAAAAAACGCTCCCTAGCTCAAACTTGGGTGTTTCAATAAAATTGTTTTATTTAATTGTGGGCGTGTCAGTAGGCGGATTTAAAAAAAATTAACACATGAGCATAAAGGGCCCCTAGAGGGTATATATTATAAATTTCAGCTCCCTAGCTCACTTTGAATTTTCAGAAAAAAAAATAATAATAATTGTTTGCGTGCCAGTGGGCGGATTTTGAAAATATTTACACATGAGCATAAAGGACCCATAGAGAGTATATGTTATAAATTTCAGCTCCCTAGCTCAAACTTTGGATTTTCAAAAAAATTGTTTTATTTATTTGTGGGCGTGTCAGTGGGCGGATTTTGAAAAATTTATCCCGAGAAGTTTTAGGAGTCATAGATCATATATAAAAAATTTCAGCTTTCTAGCTCAAAATTCGATTTTTTCCAAAATTTGGTTTTTTTGAGTTTGTGGGCGTGTCTGTGGGCGGATTTCAAGAATTCGTAAACTTGATTATTTCGGGACCCTAGAGAGTATATGGTTAAAATTTCAGCTCTCTAGGTCCAGTTTAAAGGCCCAATTTTTGCCGACGGACGGACGGACGGACATGGCTAGATCGACATTACTATCGATGCTGATCATAAATATAGTAACTTTTAGGGGTCTACCGGCAATATTAAGGTATGTTACAAACTATGCGTCAAAATTAATATACCTACCCCTAGAATAGGGTATAATTATTGGCTATTGAAAAAACGTGCTTCGAAACCATTTCTTATATAAGAGAGACATTTATTGCACGGCCAAGTCGTGTATTTTATTTATTTTTGTTTTTCTAATAAAATGACCCAACACCTTAATTGTTGGTAAAAACACCTCCAAAAGTAGGAGTGGTAAACATTTTGTTCGGGCGAGTTAATACAAAGGTCATTGTTTACATATTTTTGTATTTCGTTTTTGGGGAACCAGTCGAAAATAACGAACGAAATAGCCAGCTGAATACTACCCTTAGAACATTTCAACCGCAATATCCGCCAAGCCAGGAGTGCACATCAGTTCACTCTTAAGCCTGTATTCGGTCGTACGGTGAAATACAAAAAAAAATTCCTTAGCCGTACAACACGAATGTGGAATACTCTTTTTAGTTCCATTTTTGTTTCACATTATAATCTACAAACAAGGGTGGCGACGGTGTAGAGGTTAGTGTGTTGGCTTGTGACCCGTGCGGTGCAGGTTCAATCCCCATGTGGAACAACAACATACGCCACCCAATCACATGCCTCTACACCAAAAAGGAGGATTTCTGCCTGGTAGTACAATGGACCGTTACCGAGTCTGAGTGCTCTGGGATTTGGATTTCCTTTTAAAAAAAAAAAAAAAAAAAAAAAAAAATAATCTACAAACATTCAAGATCAACGTACATCAGCATCTCTCCCTATATTCTAATCCTAATTTCCTCAAAGCACTGTGTGTTTCTGACAAAAGCTTTAAAAAATGATGAGAATTTTGTCTACATATTTTGTTACAACGTTTTCATTTTTAAAAGAATTTATTGTCAAAACCACATCTTGTTAAAACGCCCTGACTACATCGACAAAACTTTCGATGCTGAGGGCAATTATATTCACTTTTATGGGTCTACGACCAATATTATTGATACAAACTATGTATGACTAACTAACTACTTCAATCGAGTTCCCAAGTTTCCGTGTGTAAAACTGAGTTTCATTAGGATATTTTAACATACTCATGATGTGTACAAAAGCCAGTTCAAAAACTAATCTAATGAAAGTCGACATATCTGCCTACAAATGTACATTATGTGTAATACCATTATAGTACCACATTCTTTAAGTGCTTAATACAATTAGTTTTTCAACAGAAGAAAGGCGACAATATATAATAGCACGCATGGCTAAGACACCTTCAAAATATTTAATGTGGTTTTGTTTCCGAAAAGTATGTAAAACTTTGTGTACCCAACTGAAAGGTATTTCTGTATTTGAGAACCGAAACTCGGCGCCTACATAAGAAAAGCAATTAGGAAAGCTGAAAGCATGATAGTCTCTGCATACGCTACAACCTATTGTCCACACAAATATAAATTTGGAAAAAAAACGTCGACTCTGTGGTCGTGATTTGCAGGCTTTCAGCTTAAGCAAGTGTGGTGTACAAGAGAGAAGATTTCAAGAAACTTTATTTAAGTACTTATTGTCAGTGCAACGACCATATTATGTAAGGATCTCGTGTGGGTAAGACTGTTATCGAACAGGCATCTAAAACACGCATATAAATGCTAGTTGCACAAAGCAATAGATTTTCAAAAATATATACTGATTAGGTTAAACTATTTCAAATTGGTCAATTAAACGTATATCTTTAATCAAAAGGCAAAGAGGCTTAAGTCTATTTTAAGCATTTTTCAGGAGAGCGATTTTAAAATTTAAAAAGTGGTCTGCGTGCGACCCGCAAGGTCCACCCACACGAACAACACTGGTATAAGGTTATAAAGAGTCTTTCATTAAGGACTTGATAACTTCTTTTTTAAATAAAATGCAAACTACTTGAGATATCTCGAAAAAAAAAATAATTACTATACATTTATAAAGGTTGAAACCAATTTTCGATGACTCGGCCGCACATTTTGACCGATACGGCCAATATTTCTGGTTCAATATTGGCTTTGAGCTCCTTTAACTTCGGCGGCTTGTTGGCATAGACCAATGATTTAATATAGCCCTGTAAAAAAGTCTACAGTCGTTAAATCACACGATCTTGGTGGGCAATAGACAAGTCCGTTCCTCGAGATAACACGATCACCGAACTGAGACTTCAATAACTCGATTGTTGCATCCGCTGTGTGGCTTGTGGCACCGTCTTGTTGGAACCACATATGACTGTTGTCCAATTCATGCAATTGCTCAAGGAAATACGTTTCCAACATGTCTCTCTAGCGAATACCATTTAGAGTAACGTGACGGTCATTTTCATCGACGAAAAAAAACGACCCAAAGACGCCACCGGCATGAAAACCGCACCAAACAGTGAATTTTTGTGGATGAAATGCTGTTACATGAAGCACTTGAGGGTTCTCACCTGTCCAGTAATGCATATTTTGCTAATTGACGAAGCCGTTAAACCAAAAATGCGCATCATCGCTGAAGATGATTTTGCGATGAAATTCTTCATTTTCTTCCATCATGTCCAGAGCCCAATTCGAGAACGTACGTCGATTCATATGATCAAATGGCTTTAGTTCTTGAGTTAGCTTGATCTTGTAAGGGTGTAGGCCAAGATCCTTACGCAAAATTCGCCATAATGTGCTCTGGGAGAGCAACATCAGGTAGCGAATATTCTGACTCAAATTTGTTCACTAGACTCTGTATTGATTGTCTACTGGGACGAGATTACGACCGAAAATTGGCGTTAACGCTCTTACAGTTGCGACCACCGACTCTGAATCTCGGTTGTAAATTTTAATTATTTGTAAACGTTGTTCCTTCGTGTACTTCACCACGATGAAAATGTTGATTTTAATGAATATTTTGACATTGACAGTTCGGTAATCGGTTTAAGGGTGCGTTCACACTTAAGCTGTTAAATCGCTAATGAAACACACTTTACATTAAATTTAGGGATAATATTTGCTTTAATTGGTGGATAACAGTATTTTATTATAGCCTTTTCCAAAACAAACTAAAAACATTTCAAAAATCTTATATATTACGAAATAGGACAACAATTTATATAAACTATTATCCACAGACGTTTCGCAACAGCAGTCATGTTGACTTTTTGACTAACTTCTTTTGTATACTGTGGGTAACGTATATTCATTTTGACTCATATTTTGTAATACCTTAATATTGCCCGTAGACCCCTAAAAGTTACTAGATATGTTCGTAATCAGCATCGATAGTAATGTCGATCTAGCCATGTCTGTCTCTGTAAGTCCGTCTTCAAAGTTAGGGCTTCGAACTCCAGATAGAAAGCTGTAATGTTAATCATGTATTCTCTAGGCGCCCAAAATGATGAAGGTTAAGAATTTTTAAAATCCGCCACCGACAAACCCACAATGTCAAAAAAAAAACAAAAAAAAATGTCGAAAAAATCGAAGTTTGAGCTAGAAGCTGAAATTTTCGATATATTGTCTTCAGTGGCCCAAAATGCTCGGGAGTTAACATCTTTAAAATCCATAATTCAAAAAACAATTTTATCGAAAAGTCAAAGTTTGAGCTAAGAAGATGAAATTTATAATATAATATTCTCTAGGAGCCCTTAACGCTGATGTTTAAATATTTTCAAAGCCCGCCCACTGACAAGACTGCTATTTAAACAAACCCGTTTTATACGTATGTAGATAAAGTCGTTACGAACCATTCCTTTACATAACGTTTTCTGCCATACTCACTTTTAAGGGCCTTTGTTTCACAAAAACCAATTTTTATTTCAATAAAATCCCTTAACCTTACTATACCCGCGCCAAAAAAATAACACTTATACCCGCGCACGGTCCCTTTGACCGAAATTTCTAGAGTGTACTTGTCATATTTTTTTTCGAAAGTCTTAATCAAAATAAATTTGTATGAATACTAATGGATGTGCTTAAAAGTAAAATAAAATATAGGGAAAATATTTCCTTTCATTACAATTATAAAATCTTAAATTTTCAAAACAAACTAAAAATATATCAAAAACCTTAAGGATTACAACATTAGACAAGAATGTATATCAACTAATTTCCCACAGACGTTTCACAACAGCAGTCGGAGCATTCCGTAATTACATGTTCCAAAAGAAACGACCGATTGATGCCACGCGATTTCGGCGTAAGCGCTCGCGCCATGCTGAATTGAATCATTGCGATAGCGTGTTAAATGTTGTAAAAAAAAGGTAGATCCTTCCTAACAATTCACCCATACTTAGATTTTTGTCACTCCCACTTTATGAACGATAGGAATAAGAATAGGCTATACAACAAATCGCCAAAGCGGACTGTAACCTTTCCCCATGTTTTTACTATACATACTTATTTGACTAGCAGAGTTTGCGTTTTATGCTGACAGTCATAAGAGAACATGGATAAGCCTACAAAGGCTTTAATAAATATGACAACTAGAAGAGGGTGAAAATCATAAATAGTAACCAGCGAAGCGTTATAAAGCTTTTAAAATGAAATGAGATACACTTTTTCATAAAACAAACGTTCACTTAAATGCTTAGCGGTGCGCCGGCCCCGTAATATGCGCGTCTTGGGTAGCGTGTCCTTCATGCCGAAAGATAACTTAAACAACGCATGATTACAAATTAAAATTCAATTTATTTTATGGAGACGTTGTAGAAGCGCTCTTCCACCATCATTCGGACCAAGGCCGTCTCGCCCGTGACGTTGTGTGTCGGTCGGCTTTGGAAACAAAAGTATGATGAGCAAATTAAAACCCCATGGAGAGGAGAGGCGTACCAGCAATACAAAAATAATGACAATGGCACTGGAAAATTATCAAAATTAAATTTTTCCTTTCACATTTCCCGTGAAATTGAAAAAGTTTTATGAGCTTTTCCTTGCGAAAATACCTTGTTAAATAAGTTACACTTTTCCACAGTAACGCAGAGTACTGTAAAGAATCTCAACGATTATGATAATGCTGATGAGATTGCTGTGAGCAGTACAAGGATCTTATCTTAGTTTAGCTGTTCCACTTGTGTTGGGCAATTCTTTTTTGAATGTATATTCACTTACGTGCATAGGTATAAGAAGATTGAATGGCGAACCCCCGAAATGTAATGGCACTAAATGATAAGCATGTGGGAGCACTTTACGTGCCGCAAAATTTCTGTTCATGATAGCTGTTTCTTTAAGTACGCACCGACACAGATTTGATAGTGTAATTAAGAAAATAAATGTAGTGCACGACTGGGTCTTACGCAACTTTCTCGCCGGTATAAGAATTGGTATCGAGTAGCATTTCCTCCTTAGCCATTGTCTATACTCGTAAAAGCAGGAAAACAAAGTGTCGTTATTATGTTTGTAGTTTATAATAAGTTCATGGCTACATAATATTTGTTTTGATTGTATTAAAAAAAGCAGTTCTATTTAATTTTCACTTTCAAATGCAACGGTTTCATTTTTCCACGAACTAGCTAATTGTTACAAGCATTTACCAAGCAATACCAATTTTTTTTTAAATAATTAATGAAAATTTTTTTTTAATTTTTTTATTCAAACTAGTGTACATAACCTTACAGTTTCTAAAATTTTCAAAATCTGCACTTTTCTTTAAAAATCGTTGAGGTCGATTTTAATTTATTTTGGTGATTCTTATATTTAAGATGCCGCATGCAAATTCGAGTATTCGAGAGATTCGAAAAACCTCATATATTCGTCCCAAAAATACTACATACTCTCACTTTATGAGTTTTCTTTCATAAGTTTCGTTTTTATGAATGTTTTTCTGTTTGAATTGTAATAATGTTTGCCAAAAAGAATTATATATATATATATACTCGTATATTAGAACGGATGCCATCGAGGTTTTTTTTTATTTAAGTGAAATACTTTTCAGAACCTTTTAGAAAAATCCTTTATTTAAAGGAAGAAAAACTGTCACATCCGCACAAAAAAAAACAGTAAAACAAAGCCTGAATATATTTTATTTCTATTTGCTTAATTTGATCAGATGCAATTGAATTATTCATTGCGTTCGAATATCAGAGCTTTATTTTCATAGCTAATCAAATGAATTTCGGAGAACCTTTAATTTGAGGAAATGCTTCAATAGCAAATCAATCAAATTCATCCGGTCGTCATTATAAGTGGAACCCACACACCCACGTGAAACTATACACGCACATAATAAATACGATTTTTTTTAATCTAAAAATCAGGACATGGAATCCAATTTAATCAATTGCAATTTCTACTCCGTCATCATTTATTATATACTCCTACGTAGTCTACATTATTATATACAAATAGGTTTTCGAGAAGGGGAGGCTATGGATTTTCAGCTCAATTCATCTTTTTCAAATAATCCTTTCGCTTTAAAGCCTGGCCTGCTATTGAATTGAATTTTTGAAAACTACAACCTATCTATCGAATTTTACATATTTGCTTCAGCCCGATTTTGTTGTTGGATGTGAAGTTTTATAGTGTAAAATTTATATATAAGAAGTGTAAATGCTATTTCCAAATGCATAATACATGACGAAGGTAATTTCACACTCAAACGCCATAACGCCAGAGGATGTAATTTCTCCAATGCCTTTGAACCCTCTTACACATCTATTCATAGAAAGAAAAGGTAAATACAGTTGCGAGCAAAATAGCAGCTAGTATCCAACTTTCCTTTTTTATATCATAACCTAGATATTTTTGTAACTTTTTTTATATGATTGCTGGATCATATTCATATTAATCCAATATTTTACCAAAAGGTCGTTGGAACACCAAAAAATGTCCTTGAAGCCCAAAAATTGATATTTTTCCAAAACTACCTTAGAAACGGTGCACTATTTTTGTGTTCAAGGTTTTTTACCAAGGGGTCATTGGAACACCACCAAAAAAAGTCCTTGAAACCCAAACAAAGTTAAGAGTGTTTTTTATACGGGCATATAACTCTTTTTTTTAAATAAAACAACAAATTTAATAGAATGAAAAATGTTGGCTTTATTAGTTCACAAAATTTCATGGCATTTAATGTTTAAAAAAAATTTCTGGCATATGGCCTCCGCGACTGCTCCTTATGGACGCCTGGTCCAATTTTGCATCACTTTTTCGAGCATACCAGGTCTTATTTCGTCAAAAGTACGTCGAATGTCGGCTTCTAAGTAATCAATCGTTTGCTGGTTTATCAGCATAGACCAGAGATTTGACGTACCCCCAAAAAGTAGGCGAAAGGTGTCAAATCACACGAACGATGTGGAAAACTCACAGGTCTATTTCTTGAGATGATTCGGTCACCAAACGTTTGGCTCAACAAAGTCATGGTTGCACGTGCTGTATGGCATGTTCCGCTGTCTTGTTGGAACCATTTCTCCTAGAAATGATTTCCAATAGTATGAGGAATAAAAAAATCACGAATCACTTGCCTCTAGCGTTCGCCATTCACGGTAATGTTGGCACCTGTTTCGGACCTAAAGACAAATGGGCCGATGACGCCTTCGGCATGTAAACCACGCCAAACAGTGATTTTTTCGATATGCAATGGAGTCTCAATGCTATCATGAGGATTGTGCTCACTCCTAAAACGACAGTTCTGCTTGTTTACATCACGGGTTTGTTAACAAGGCAGACATGAGCCTCATCGCTGAAGATGATTGACAATAAAAATCTGGTTTAATTTCCAGTTGATTCTCAGCCCATTCACAGAACACAGGACGCCATTGATGGTCCGCTGGCTTTAATTCCTGCACCAGTTGGATCTTATATGGATGTAGGCCAAGATCTTTCCTCAACATTTTCCAAGTAGTGGACGGGCAGAGACGGAGTTGCTGAGAACGGTGTCGGATCGATAAATTCGGGTCTTCTCTCACACTCATGTCTACAGCGACGTTGGCTTCTTCTGTACCCACGGTACGAGCTCGATTTGGATGAATATTATCACAAAGAGTAAATGTGGTAATGAATGGATCCATAGTATTGCGCAGTAGCTGCTCAGATGGACGAATATGCGCACCGTAAACTTGACGAAGTGCTCTGGAAGTTTGGTGAACTTCTCATGAAAATTGATTTTCTTGGATGTTTGTCAGACGTTCGCAAGAGGTGGGGCAGTGGAAAAAAAATTTAGATGTTACTTGGCAACGGCGGGATTTGACCCGCGGCCCTTTCGATTCGTAGTCAAACATACTAACTACAGAGCCACTGCGCCCGACAAGAAATAAACGCTCTCTAGGGGCTCTTAGTGCTCCTGTGTAAATATTTTTAAAATCCGCCCACTTTAAGAAATACATAATCCCTTAAATGTCATACAACAAAATTGGAAGACCCTTCTTAACAATTCGCCCAAACTTCAATTTTTGTCAGCTTTGTTTATCTAGTATCATTGTTTTGGGATGATTTTCCTGCCATTCCGTGGTCCAATAGCTATATTGGATTAAGACCATTAATGAACCATCAGCACTCAAGCGCAGACGTAATGCATAATGTCATGCTTCCAAATGATGAAATGCCACTAAAATGGGTCTTGCAGCAGTATAAGGGCCGCAAATAAACTGGAAGAATAGCTTATCCGTGCAATAGGATTAAGGTCATGGAGTAGCCTACTCAATCTAATAATATTAATCCTATTGATTAAAAGATAAAAACTATTTAATTATTTTTTTTAAATTTTGGTAAATTCTCATTCCTTAGATAGGTAGCGCTTTGTTTTTACTCGCAGCTGTACATCTATTTGAAAATTTCATGAATTTTAAGAAGCAAAGGTGAATTTCCGTTACTTGTTATGATACACGGGCACAGCACATGTGTACTTACGAGTATGTGCATAAAAGCCTTTGCATCAATCACGCCAATTTCATCCTCAATGCAACGACTTTTCAAAAGCTTCAAATCACATTCAACATGTTACATGGACTATTCATGTCTTATTTGTTTCTAATATCCTGAAATGAAAAATTTCTCTTTCGCACATGGATTACAGAGTTAGTTTAATAATGAAAACTACTGAAATGATGTATTCCTTGTGTTCCTGGTTCTTACAATCTGAGAAGCAGGATAAAATTAATAATTTATTTAGAGGTTCAGTACAGCCTTTATTGCTCACTTTAATGGAAGTAATGCTGTGTACATAATATATGTAGTGATGGTAACCCTATCCCACAGTCGAACCATATATGTTTACATATGTACGAGTATATAATGTCAATGTCACATAAATCAATGCCATACTGGGATTCAGTGTTCACGGTTGATTATAGGAATACGGTTGTCATCATATTGGTTGTTACTCGTAATAGTCACTTTAATATTTTACTTTCTGTATCTAATTAAAACTTACTAATTTTATATTGACTTAAATCTATTTTCTTTTTTATACTCTATTCTAAGGGCGTATTAAGTTTGGCTCATAGTCTGTAACATACTTCAATATTGCCCGTAGATCCCTAAAAGTTAGTATATCCGTAATCAGCATCGATAGTACCTAATGTTAATTAAGCACTGTCCGTCTGCTCATCCGTTCGGCGGCGAAAATAAGGCTTTCAAACTGGAGCTAGAAGGCTAAAATTTTAAACATATATTATCTCTGGGGCCCGAAATATTTTTTTTTAAATCAGCCCACTGACGCCCACAATCTCAAAAACCAAATTTATCGAAGAAAACGAATTTTGAGTACAAAGCTAACATTTTTATAATATCGTGGCTTGAAAAGCAAACTGACATATGTCAAAATTTGATGATTTTGAGTTAACTATACAAAACGAATCGCAAAAAAAATACAATTTTTCTATCAAACCGTCATAACTATAACTCTTAAACTGACACAAGTGTAGTTTTGAATTTAACGAAAAATCCCTGTTGTTTTCCCAGCTAAATGACTTTTTTTCAATTGTAACACTTTGCTTCTAAAAAACTTATGAAATCGTGATAAATAAGTTTCTTGAAAAGTGACACTTTTCGTGTTGTGTCATTTTACCTTGGAACAAAACTAGTTGATGAAGTTCAAAATTCTTTTGATTACTTTAAGAAGTGTCGTTTTACCAATAAGCTAGGTTTTATTTTATATAATTTTATATAGTCGATTTTTTCATTAAAAGTTCCTATATTTTTTTTATTATAACTTAATACTATTTAAAGTGGGTTGTTTCTACAAAATACGCAAAAAAATACAAATGGTTTTATTTCAAAACAAAACGACACTTTTTCACAGCTTTTTCTTAAATTAGTAGCAATTTGGATGTAAAACGACATAAGTCAAAAAATTCTTTTTGAAAAACGGTTTTTTGTAGTAACTTAAATATACCCCTTGAAAGAAGAAAAAAAAATATTTTTTTACTTTACAACTTTTTGGTATTCATTGAAATTCAAAACTAAAATGATTTTTTTAAGTTATGAAAAACTTCAAATGGCTTTTCTGAAAACGTATGAATTTTGACTTATGTCAGTTTGCTTTTCAAGCGACGATATTGCCTTTAGTCTCCCAAAATGGTCAGGAGTTATAAGTTTTGAAATCCACCTACTGACACGCCCACAATTTATAAAAAAAATAATAGTTTTATCGAAAAATCAAAGTTTGAACTAGAAAGCTGAAATTTGGATTATATACTCTTTAGGGGCCGTAATGCTCCACGGCCACTGACACGCCCACTATTTGCAAAAAAAACCGTTATGTTGAAGAAGTCACTGTAAATGAAAATTCTATTTTTCGCAAAGTATGTAGATAAAGTCGTTTTGAGCAATTCCTTTACCTATATAAATTTTTCTGCTCGCCCACTTTTGAATGTTTTTTACAAAAAGTTTGTTTTTTTGATAAAATCCTTTAAATTTTGTATAGCAAAATAATTTTAATTGTTTTTCTTATAATTTTGACAAGCCCAGTTTATGAGGGATGTGAATTGGAATAGGGTATCCAACAGTTTGCCCAAACGGACTGTTGCCCTTCCCAATGTTGCTATCTACGGTTTACTACACTTGGGGCTCATCTAAGAATTTCATTCGCTTATCACCAAGCGTAAGTTTTTTTTTACATTTGTATTTTGTATTTATTTATCTTAATAATTTGCTGTACAATAAGAACAACATTCTTTAAGAGTGCATAGTTAATATATGGATATACATGGCGACATATTTTACGTTTATAGAAAAAATAATAATAATAATAATAAAAACAAATATGGGAACATTTAAGGTAAAACTAAAAATAAAATAAATAATATTTATATTCTCAAAAAAGAAAAGTTAAATTGCGTTAAACGGGAAAAACATCAAGAAGACTAAAGACAGAAAACTCCTGTGCTTGCCCTTGGTTCTTATATTAAGGGGAAGTTGATTAAACAGGCTAATGGCATGAATGAAAAATTGCCTACTTGATATGGTGCAAGTGTAAACATTAGGCCTGATACCACTTGAACGAAGAGACTGAGAGAAAACGATTTTACTATACAGATAAACCGGTTGTTTTTCGTTTAAAACTTTGAATATCATTGCGCAAGCTCTCACATTGACCACATCAAATAATTTAACCGCATCAAATCTAAAGTAGGAATTAAAATAAAATCGTATGATGGATACGTCAGGTGATAAACCAGAGCTGACAGACAGACTAGAACACGCTCTGAGACCATCTTAAGGAAATCGGCGAAATAAAGGAGACATGAGAGATCTCTGGTTAAAGTAGGTCATTCCATAATAAGTTCTTGATAAAAAAGCACACAATTTTGTATCGTACTTTAATGGTGATTAGAATCTATCTGTAGAAAAATGGATTATATTTTGTATATAAAGGGCGTCTAAATTTTAAGGGCCGATGTTGATTTTGAATAAAACACAAATCATTTAGGAAATTGTTGTCATTTCTTTTTATTATGATAATATTGGTATGGTTCAATTATTTATGGAACAAAATATCGGCCAACGGTGTCAAATCACATGATCTTGGCGGCCAATTGACATCGCCACCACGTGTGATAACAGGGCCATTGAATTTGTCGCACAAAAGAGCCATTGTTTCGTTAGCTGTGTGGCAAGTGGCACCGTCCTGTTGAAACCACATATCGTCCACATTCATATCTTCCAATTCGGGTCATAAAAAGTTCGTTATCATCTAACGATAGCGAACTCCATTCACAGTAACTGCCTGACCGGCCTCATTTTGGAAAAAATACGGCCCGATGATGCCGCCAGCCCATAAACCGCACCAAACAGTCACTCTTTGTGGGTGCATTGGTTTTTCGACAATCACTCTTGGATTATCATTCGCCCAAATGCGGCAATTCTGCTTATTGACGAATCCACTGAGGTGAAAATGTGCCTCGTCACTGAAGATCCACTGTTGCCATTTCTTGAAACCATTCTGACCATTGACGACGCTTGAAATGGTCAAGAGGCTTTAGTTCTTGAGCCAATTGCACCTTGTAAGCGCGTAAATGCAAGTCTTTATGCATAATGTTCATCAACGACGAGCATGAGAGGTGCAATTGTTGGGCACGATGACGAGTTGAGGTGGACGGCTCTTTAGCCACACTATCGCGAACAGCAGCAATATTTTCTGCAGTACAAGCTTTACGAGCATGCACTGGTGTTTTCACATCTACAGACCCGGTTTGCTCAAATTTTTGCACGATTTTTTCGATTGTACGCACATTTGGACGATTAAATAGACCGAAAAAATCCCGAAGTGCACCATATGCATTTTGATTTGAACGCCCATTTTCATAATAAGCCTGAATAACTTTAACGCGATGCTCGATTGTGTTTCTTTCCATTGTTCAAATTGAGTTAGTCTGAAATTGAGAAATGTCAAATAAAATGCAGAAAAAAACTTGACGTATAGGTGTGGTTCACATTCAACATCGGCACTTACAATTTAACCACCCTTTATAATTTTATTTTGTATATATATTATATTGGAAAAGTTGATGTACGGCAAAAAATAATTCAAAGGAACAGCTAAACATTTTATCATATCAATATCGAGTACTTCGTATTCGCAGTTGAAAAACATAGGGACGGGCAATAGTCCGCTTAGGCGAACTGTTGGATACCCTATTCTTATTCCTATCCCTCGTAATTGGGCGTGACAAAAGTCTAAGTATGGTTGAATTGTTAAGAACGCTCTACATATTTTGTTATATAACATTTAAAGGATTTTATCAAAAAAAAACGAAGCTTTTGTAAAAAAAAAACACTCCCTAGCTTAAACTTTGGTCTTTCAATAAAATTGGGTTATTTAATTGTGGGCGTGTCAGTAGGCGGATTTAAAAAACATTAACGCATGAGCATAAAGGGCCCCTAGAGAGTATATATTATAAATTTCAGCTCCCTAGCTCAACTTTTGGTTTTTTAATAAAATTCTTTTATTTAATTGTGGGCGTGTCAGTGGGCGGATTTTGAAAACGTTATCTCCCGTGCAGTTTTAGGAGTCATAGATCATATATAAAAAATTTCAGCTTTCTAGCTCAAAATTCGATTTTTTCGAAAAATTGGTTTTGATTAAAACTTGATTATTCGGGATCCTGGAGAGTTATGGTTAAAATTTCAGCTCTCTAGGCCCAGTTTAAAGGCCTAATTTTTGCCGACAGACGGACGGACGGACAGACGGACATGGCTAGATCGACATTACTATCGATGCTGATCATAAAACTAACTTTTAGGGGTCTACGGGCAATATTAAGGTATGTTACAAACTATGCGTCAAAATTAATATACCCTTAGAATAGGGTGTAAAAAGAGTTGCTAGACAAAGTCAGAAAAAACAGAAGTACCGCTGAAAGTGGCGCAAAAGGGTGGCGCAGTCGGGCAGGATAAAATGTCATTAAAAGGATTTCTTTAGTGTTTTCAAGGATTATATTCTGTGATAAAGGACATTTTGGGGGTGCTTTTTAAAATCATTAACAATGAACATTTAGGCTTTTTAAGGATAAAAAACTTGACTTCTAGCATCAAAATCTTTATTTTCAAAGTTCTATATAAAATAGTAAATATTATTACAAATCAAAGTTGTACAAACATAAATTTGGAGAATAGATCATTATATTAATTTAAAGAAAAAAATAGAGGAATGAACAGTAAGTACAAAATAGTTATGAAAATGGCAGTGAAGAAAGGGGCGGAAGTGACAAACAGAAGGTAGGTTAGGTTGTAGTGGCTGTCGGTCGAGACCGACACACTTAGGCCAGTGACAGGCCCATTGTGATGCCACACGGATGTATCATCCTCCTACTCGTTGAACCATTTGGAGCTTCTGATGAAGCTTGACAGACTTTTTATGCCGGTGTTAATGAGATCGTTAAGATCATTGTAAAAGAAGGATCCTAAATGGAGTTTACGTCTTTGAGAAAGAGCAGGGCACGTGCAGAGAAGGTGGAGAACCGTCTCCTCCTCCTCCTCGTCCATACAGCTTCTGCAGAAGTCATTTGCATGGACGCCAAGCCTTGTTGCATGTCTGCCTATGAGACAGTGTCCGGTGATCACACCAATTATAGCACCAATGTGAAGAAACAGAAGGTACAATGATATAATTTTAGGATGACACAATTTAAAGTTGATTAGGTGATGAATTGCAACAAGATTTCGATTTCATTATGGTTAATATTCAAAACCAACAGTCTTATATTATGTTCCAATGATGCGAATGCCTGCAGGGAGTGTGTTAAGTAATTAACGAGATACAATTGTGTAAAATCTATTTTAGCTAGAAGTGCGAAAAGATAGTATGCTAACCAGAGAACTAGAATTGCTTCGGAGGTTTTGGTTATCATTGATGAGGCTCTGTTAGAACCCATCTTTAATAAAAACAAATTTTAAAACTTTAAAATAGTATCTACAAGTATCTAACTGGCAGAATTCTCACTTTATTATAGAGGGCTATAGTGTTGGGTAGGCGGGATGAAAAGCATATTTTTCTTATTCCATATTTTTGTAGTACAGTTAGTTGTTGTATTTTATTAAAGTAAGTAAGTAAGTGGGATGGTACTTATACAATATAGCAGCTTATACAATATTGTTATCTGGAATGGAGTATTCCAAATTAAATATTTTTTAAGATCCCTTTGGGGAGGAAGTTTATGAACCGGATGCTTCGCAAAGTGGATAGCGAATATTTTTTCACCAGCTTCGATCGCACCAGCTTAGATTCTGGTCAATAACGACATCAAAGTACTTATAGTCCTTCATAAGATAGTGTATCCATACCTCAGCAAGCTTAATCTGCGACAACTAGCTGCATGAAACAGAATATTAACAACCGGAGATTCCTTGCCGGTAAGGTTACGTCTTACTGCTTACTTTCAAGCTATATTGCATAAACCATAGTTTTAACAGATGCACATTATAACTGATTTCACCAAAAAGGTTAAAGAAATTATTTGAGCCATACGCGAACGCGAAGTGGTCAGCAAAGGCCTCCAGCCTTCCAACAAGAGGAAGACTGAAGACTGGGTTAACATATATTTAGAACAATAACCAAGGACAGATGCTTGTGGAACGCCGAGGTAAATTATCAATAGATAAATTATAAATTATTATTGGAGCCGCCAACAATGTTCCCAATTTTTCTTTTAGTCGGAACACTTATAATTGTACTGGCTAAAATCTAATAGAGCATCCTCAGTGGAAAGGTTTACTCTAAAACCAAATTGGCTTACGCTAAACAAATTATTATTAGTGAGCAATTTAAAAACTCTACATTTTATCGCTTTCTCAAAAATTTAAGAAATAGCAGGGAGAAAGGACAACGGTCTGTAGTTCAATGTATCTTCTCTATGTACCTATTACTTTTTTTGAGGATAGGAATCACATTTTCTCGTGTCAGCAATTGCGGGAAGCTTCCTGGAAAGATGCTTTCATTGAACATCTGAGCCAAAATATCGAGCACGATTCTTTTTAGGATGTAGTTGGAAATTCCATTTTCACCACAAGAATTCGAGTTTTTTTTTAGAGAATTGATCATTTTTAATTATTCTAAGCCCGAATTGGGATCAAAATCGAAAATGGAAAATGTGTGATCAAAGAGTTGAGACGCTAAACGACCCCCACAAGACATTAAGAAGTCGCAAGAGGAAGACTTCTGGGGACCTATTGTCCTCGGATAAAAAACTAAAGCCACTACCCAAAATGGCTAAAAGTAAAAAAGATAATTATTGGAGCCCTTTACAATGCTTACCGGATAGTGACAATGACAGTTATAGTGAAAAAATGGACGACCACGTGTTGCCAAATAAATCCACAAAAGTAGTTGTTCCCCCTATCAAACTTCTACAAAAACCTAGTGAATATGTGCATGACGTAATGAAATCTCTCAGTGTCTCCGATTACTCCATAAAAAAAATATCCATCGGCATAAAAATCATGTGCGAAAGTATGGATTCCTATAAACGTGTTCTGGATAAACTAAAAGGTGAACTTTTACATTTTTTCACTCACGATTTAAGAAGCGAAAAAGCTTTTAAAGTCGTTTTGTTTGGCCTTGGTGCATACGACAATTAATTTAAAAAATTAACTTCTGAGACTCGGTCTTAAGTGTAAAGAAATTAAAATGGTTACTAAGAAATATGAAAAATATACTGACACTTTTTATATACAAGGTGGCGCAAAAGTAATCCTCCTATCAGAAAAATGCTATAAATTTTGCGATTGGCCCCTAATGTCAGTTCTGTTTTGACATTTGTGTAGTAAACACATGCGAAATACACGTTAATAAACAATGTTACGCTACACTGCTCCAGAACGCGGAGTATTGGTGACTATTTATTTGAATTTTTTTTTAAATTACAGCCAAAAAACATCGGAAGGTTATTTTTGCGCCACCTTGTAGTTTCCCTAGAAAGTGGCACAATAAAACTCAATTACTGAAAAAGAAATATTCGGTCTATATTTCATACACAAATCAAGTGGAATTTTTATCGTCAATAAAAGAATAGAGTAACACAACGCCGAAACTGCCAAATGTTTGGTCATGGCGAGAAAAATTGCCATATAAGAACATAGTGTTCAATCTGCGCTGATAGAAGAGGTGGGGATGTTTCAATTCTGATAAGGAGATCAATACAGCATGAGCTTTTGTCTTGCGTGCAAACTCGATAATGTAGAAAATATAGGAATTGAAGTAACTTTACGTAACGAAAGAAAAATCAGGATTTATTGTGTATATTTTCCCGGAAAAATTACAGGAGGCTTAACACCTGATGAAAAACGGGTTGCACTGAAAAGTGACTTGCGAAATCTGTTTAGTATAAATGGTGCATTTTTAATGGGGGTGATCTAAACTGCAGACACAGAGACTGGGGTTGTATTAGAGCAAACTCATGGGGAAATATTTTGTCCGATCTATCTCTTATGTTGCCTATGTCTATATTGTTTCATTCTAGCCATACTTATGTTCCAGCTAGTTCCCGTGGAAATCCTTCCGTTTTAGATCTATTTATTACAAATGTTCCTGGCCTAATATCTCAACCATTTTCATTAAACGAGCTTAGCTCTGACCATAATCCGGTTGTTTCTCAAATTCGTTGGTCGGGTTTGGAACAAGTGCAATATGTTTATGACATAAAAAACGCAAACTAAGCTCGTTTCCGTATGGAAGTAAGAAGACAGCTTCAAACCATTTCTATGACCCTTGAAACAATTTCAGCCAAACAGGATGTTGACTCCATTATTCAGCAGTTTACAGAGCATGTCCTTAGTTCGGCTAATAATAGTATACCAAAAGTTGTGAAAAAATCTATTGGCGTAAAGTCCCAGGTCAAACGTTGGAACTAATCAGAATTAGGAATATGCACAGAAGAAACTGGCAAAGATTCCGGCAACCTGCTTCTCGCATTCAAGTAGCTCAATTGAATAAAATAATAAATAAACAAATTTAAGATAATCGAAATAAGGAATGGAATAACAAGCTTAGCACACTTGATAAAGCCGCCAAGCCCTTCTGGAATATAATGAAAATTGTTAAAAATAAATCGAAGGAGTTACCTTGCATTAGAAGTGGTACAGAAACCTTCTTCACTGATACGGAAAAGGCGAAGGCGTTAGCTCTAAACTTCGCGCAAAATCACGTTGTCGCTCAAAATTTAAGAGATGCAAATACAAACTCCATCGTTGCTCTTCAAGCATTTAATATAGCTATCTACGAAACTCCTCCAAATGAATTTATAACGGAATCAGACACAGAATATTTCGTAAACAATTTAGTTATTAATAAAACAGGCGGAATCGATCAAATTATAAATATTTATCTTAAAAAATTGCCTAAAGAAGGGATAACATTTCTTACCTATATCATCAACGCATGCTTAAAAATGCAATATTTTCCTGATAAATGGAAAGTAGCGAAGATTATTCCCATTCCAAAAGCAGGGAAGCCTCCCGATAAAACAGAAAGCTGCAGACCAATAAGTTTACTAAGTGCTTTAAGCAAAATCTACGAAAAAGTTGTAAAAGAAAAAATTGTTCAAATCATTGAAGAAAATCAAACATATCCAAACGAACAGTTCGGATTTAGGCAAAATCACGGGACCTCACATCAAGTTCTTAGGATATGTAATATGATAAAAACTAACAGTGCAATAGGTAGATCATCAAGGCATGGTTCCACTAGACATCGAAAAAGCTTTTGATTCAGTGTGCCTTAATGGGCTTACGTATAAAATGATAAATTTAAACTTTCCTCCATTTCTTTGTAAAATTGTCCTAAGTTTTGTTTCGAATCGTTGTTTCAAAGTAGATGTTAACAGTAGTCTGTCCGACATCATACATTTTCATGCAGGCGTACCCCAAGGCTCGGTCCTTGGACCCGTTTTATACAACTTACATACGAGTACGTCCGATTTCCCGACTCTTCCGGAATGTGAAGGAGCCATATATGCTGATGACACGGCAATACTTGCCTCGCATGAATTCGGTCTCAATATTGAGACGAATTTAAAAATGCGACTAAAATATTGCAAGAATACTACGCAAAATGGAGAATAAAGCTTAACGCCGAAAAAATCCAAGCAATCTTTTTTACACGAAAAAGAAAACCTTGCTTCATTCCGGCTAATCAGCTAATAATCAACGGAAATCATATTAGATGGGAGCCTTCTGTTAAATATCTGGGGATACATCTTGACACAAAACTGACTTGTAAAGAACATAATATGAGGACACTTAAAAAAACGAATATTGCAATCAAAATGTTATATACATTTATTAATAGAAATTCACTACTTTCAAACGAAAATAAGATTATAATTTACAAAACCATCTTTCAATCAATTCTCTTGTATGGCTGCCAGGTGTGGGGTAAATGTGATGAATGCCACATAAAAAAATTACAAACATCTCAAAACAAACTATTAAAAATGATGCTTAATTTGCCCTGGCATCATTCTACTTTAGATCTGCATATTAAAACAAATGTTGAGCTTATCTCCGATAGAATAGTAAAGCTCAATGACTCCTTTAGGACTAGATGCGACATCTCTAATAATCCTCTAATAAATCAATTAAATATAGAATAGCTTAGTTAAACATAGTAATGTTAAAATTATTTATGAGCAAATATACCCATATGTTAACATAGTTACTGTTATTTTATTTACTTCTTGAATTATTATTATTATTTTATATATTTTTTATCTGTTAATTTATTTTTTTTTGTTAATTTAATATCATTTTTTTTTTTTTTTTTAATACACTATCAGCTCTGTGTCGTGGAGTGCTTAAAGCAAGCAACTATCACGAGCAGAAATTGCCGGCACTCACAGGCTCATCATTTAGTGCAGGTGTTAGTAAGGACAAAACAATTAAAAATACAATAATTATGTACCTATAAAATACTAACACAGACACAAAATAATGCAAACAATTTAAGACATTAAAGCATTATTACGCAGAATATTTTTTAGCTTAATTTTCGAATAAATTTACGATGAATGGCCTCTATTCGATTTGAATGAATGTTGTTTTGTCCATTATATTGTCCATTTAGTTATTTATTTATTTACAAATTTATTATTATTTTCTTTTTTTTTCAAATTGAGGTTTTTTTTCGTTGTTTCCTCAGGATCTATTTTGTAAATTTATAGCACCACTTGAAATTATATAAATCCTTTTTCAGTAGAAAGATATACATTTGTGAATCATATCTCTGTACAAATATCTAATGTAAATTGTGCGATAGCAAAGTGTAAATTATTAACGAAATAATAAAATATCAATATCAAAATATCAATATCTTACTGAACATAGCTAACAAGATCGTTATTTTTAAAGTAATTTTCCAGTCAATCCTTCTATATGGTTGCCAAGTATGAGGCAATTCAGCAAAATGCCATCTTAAAAAAAGCTACAAGTTTCTCAAAACAAACTCCTTAAAATGATGCATAAACTTCCCCCACATCACTCAACCGCTGATCTTCTTACCAGAGCAAATGTTGACTTGATTCAAGATCGAATTACAAAGCTAACCACCAAATTTCTCCGCAACTGTGAGATCTCTGAAAATCCACTGATCAACCAACTAAATGTTTAATCATTTCCTTGTTTTTAATGCTTCTGGTGTATCAAAAATCATTATTTGTTATTAATTATACCTATAATTTATTATTGTTATTTATTATTTGTTACCTATATATTATTTATTATTTTTTATGCATTATTTATTATTTGTTATTTATTATTTGTTATATATTATTTATTATTTGTTATTTATTATTTTTTATCCATTATTTATTATTTGTTACCTATTTATTATTTTTTTTTATATATTATTTATTAATTGTTATTTATTATTTTTTATGCATTATTTTTAATATTTGTTATTTATTATTTATTATTTTTTATATATTATTTATTGTTTTTTATGCATTTTTTATTTTTTGTTATTTATTATTTGTTACTACAATGTACCTGCTAATTTGTTTAAGGTTCCCTTTCCCTTTTTTAATTCTATTTGTATAGAAGGTTTTTAACGTATTTTTTCTTCAAAGTATATCATTGTATAATATTCTTTTGTAGTCATGATTTAAAATTAATTGTTCAGTAGAAAGATATAATATAAATATCAAATCTCTGTATGTAAACTGCGCGGTGGTCCACCAAATCTAAGTTCCAATACGAAAATAAATTATCTATCTATCTGAAACTAATTGATTGAGGCAGAATTTCCAAATTTTAAGGAACTTTTACTTATTGATTCTAGTATTGATTTGGATGGCATACCACTGTTTTAATTTCTTTTTAATTGCTAAGTAAGTGGGGATGTTTGTGAGCAATATCAAAGGAAACCATGGTGTCTCCGTCATCCAAATTTATTTTCAGAAACTTATACCTGAATTCCATAGAGTTTTTTATCCTGTATTTTCCGATACAGTTTGTTTAAGTATTGTCCCGATATATCAGGACAAATTATAACAGGCGACGGTGTCAAAAGATGAGATAGGTCGAAGTGGTAGACCAGTTTCATGAATTTTACGAAGACCATATACTGTAGGTGCCGTGAATGAAGAGCAACTTATTTTTTCCCCAACGGTCTATATGCCCGTTTTTAAAAAGTTCGTTAATTTGACGTTGTTAGTTCTTTGAAGTCTTTGTGTGGGGTCGACACCTAATGTGTTATATGTGTTTCTATCTACGAGGAGTTCATTCATTTAATCGTCATAGTTTTTTTTTGTATATCACTACAGTCGTGTTTTCTTTGTAAGCCTTGGTAAAAATGATGTTCGCCTTACGAGCATTTAGAAACTGTTTGGTTTTTTGAGTTTTTCCAGTATATATTTTTCTTCTAATGTATTTTTATTCTTTCTTTTGTGTTCATATATCTTATTTGCAATTTTAGTTCTGGCAACGTCTTTTTCTGTGTCGTTATCTACAGTTTGTATTTTTTGTTCTATGTCGGTAACTATGTGAATGGGTGAAAAATTTGAAGAGTTAATAGGCAGATCGTTTTTTTTTCACCAAAGGGAGCAACCATATTATTTCATTCGGAAAAACTATGTCTTTCATTTTAATAAACCATTCTTTAGTACAAACCCTAGTTTACCTAATTGTTGTTCGTTGAGTTTTTCCATCTTAGAAGAATGATTCTGTTTTGTTTTTATGACTATATTATTGTACATTATGAGTTTGTTTGGAGATGAATGTTTTATATTTCTTGTCATTGAGTATGACTCTCATTTTCTTTGTCGGTGCGGTATTAATTTCTTTCAATTGACCTTACCGCATATTTAAGTGTGTTTGTTTTATTTCTAAATTTAAATTTTTTGTGTTTAAATTAATGTTCGATCTTTTTAGACTGATTAAATGTTCATAATGTTATAATATGCATGCAACATCCCCATTCTAAATTCATGATACTATCTTAAGCTAATTTGTCACCTTTAAGCGTAAATATTAATCTGTCATCTGTAATCTTTCACACTGGCCACCGCATGGTAACCCAATTTTGTAAATTATTATAATTTTTATCACTTATTAAACTGAAGTCCTTGAAGTAGTTTGTCATCGTTTTATTGTTCTTGGAGACCCTTAATCATTTTAAACAAGTTATGGGCCAATTTTATAATAACAAAAAAATGCGTGAAATAAAATAATTATTATGACAACGTTAACTCCACATGGAGAAGTCAAATGGAATCTGGAAGCCATACTTCATAAGAACAGACTGTCAATCGTAATTAATTGCTAGGCTCAGCTTATTTTAAGTATAAAATCAGTTAAATAAATAATATTTTGTGACTTGTTGCTGCACAGCCATCAGACCGTATGTAAAGTGGTCTATACATCATACACACATTACGGTAAAAGCACTGTACCAGAAGAAATGGGCAACCATACAGTAATATAATGCAAGAGCGAACAGCGTTCGCCAGGGCTTACCACCAAGGAAAAGAAGGGTGGTCCACCACGAAGGACAAAACAATACATATTGGATTGGTTGCAAGAACTCGAAAGAGTATGGCAAGCATTTTCTCAGAATCATGATTGCCTCATAGGAAGTATTAAGCACGACACTCCTTACATACAGGAAGATATGATTGGTTGAGTAAATACCAATTACGAAGAAATGATGGTGCTCTTGTTATCATCGTCAGAGATTGAAGAGGTGGAATCATCAGACAACCGATCTGGTAAGTAAAGTCGAACAAGATCATAGTCTACCTCAAGGAATCAAGCGGAACAACCAAGCAAGATTAATGTCGTGTGCGAAGACTTAAGCATAGAAAGACAACTACGGAGACAACACCCTGTAAACGCAGAAGTATAGTCCGTACCAAAACAGTTGGCCAACGGTCGATTGCGCAGAGAAAGGATTTAAGAGAACAAAAATGACGCGAAAGAGATTTAATCACTAAGCGTTTTTGCCTGTAATTTACAATGCGTAACCCAACTTTACAGTGCTTAGAACTAAAATGCTGTTGAATATCTAAATAAACTTAATTTTTTATTATGAGGTCGACTTTTATACATTTCTACCTAGAAGTCCGATTGTATTTGAAAGGGTTCCCAACCCTTTTTATGGTTGAACATTTCGTGGTTTAGCGCTAGGTACCTGTATGGGTGGTGTGCTTGGTTAGCATTAATTTTATGATGTTTGATTTTACCTGTTTGACTTAAGTGTAAACGTTTTACGACATGATTAGTGTTTGCATTTGGTTACCTGTAGGGGCAAGGAATAAATTTGTTGCTTGGTTTTTAGAGTTTTTTATTTTAAGATAACGCATATATATTATGGATTTCCTATTTGGAATTCACTTTCACGAAAAAAAAAGCATTGCTAGGACATAAGTTTATTAAAATAAAATAAATTGTCATGGATCTTTCAAGAAAAGGAAAACCAATAGGAAGTCTAGGACGTAAGATCCTTGTTAGGATATATTACAAAAAAATTGAAGAAGCTAGGAATTTATGTATAGATAATCCCATCACATACGCAAATTCACAGACAGAGGAGTTTACGGGAATTTCGGCCCGAACAATAAGAAGGATAATTAAAGAATATGAGAAGAAAGGCGCTATTGAATCTCCAACTAAAAGAGTACCACATACAAAATGGAAAACTGGATTGGACGAATTTGGTATCACAGCTGTTCGGCGAATTATATACAACTTCCACATTGAAGAAAAAATGATGATAACATTAAAAATGTTAAGACAACGGGTGCAGGAAGATTTGGAGCTGAACCTAAGCAATATGTCGCTACATAGGATTTTAAAAAGAAATGGATTTTCTTATAGGAAAACGGAGAACAACCGTAAATTTCTTTGCGAAAGAAATAAAATCAAACTTTTACGAGTGAAATATCTGAGGAAGGTGCGGGAGTACAGGTCAGAAGGATATGAGATTATTTATTTGGACGAGAGCTATATTCACAGCTCTCACACAAGGCCAAGGGCATGGACTGACGGCACCAGTCAAGGTTTAAAGGCGCCAATTTCAAAAGGCCAAAGGCTGATAATGGCGCATGCAGGTGGAGCGAAGGGCTTCGTGAATAATGCCTTGCTTTTATTTAAATCTGGGTCGAAAACAGGAGATTATCACGATGAGATGAATTTTGAAAATTTCTCCAAATGGATGAAGGATCAAGTTTTAAATAACCTAGAGGAACCATCGGTTATTGTAATGGACAACGCATCATATCACAACAAATGGGAACACAAGCAAATCACTTCTGCTTCCGTTAAATCGGAGATGTTAGAATGGCTTTCCGTCAACAATATACCGCATTCTTCAAAAATGCTCAAAGTCGAACTTTATGACCTTATAAAGCGACATCGGACTAATCACCACCCCAAGCATAAGATTGACGATATGATTCACGGCGCGGGACACGAAGTACTACGATTGCCACCCTATCATCCAGATCTCAACCCTATTGAAAAGATCTGGGCAACAGTCAAGGGAAGAGTCGGAAGCCGAAATACAACGTTTAGATTATCGGATGTTCAGAAACTAGCTGAAGAAGAATTTTCAAAAATAACAGTTGAAGATTGGCGCAAAGTTTGTGAAAAAATTATAAGGACAGAGGAGGAATACTTTTCACACGAGCAGATGTGGGACACAATGTCGGATGCAATAATTATCAATCCAGGAGATGATTCTTCAACCGATTATGAAACTGACAGTTCTTCGAATTCAATTTAATATACATTAATATTAACTATTTCATATATAGGTAGCAAAATCAATAAATATTTTTATCTTAGTACTAAAACGTGTGTGTTTTTACTTCTTAATTCAAACCAAACCGAACCACCCATTTGGTATACTGGTGTTTTGTTTTGCTGCTCGCTGTAAATCTGTTTTATATTTGCAATTCATCGTCAATTTTATCTCGCTATAATTTACACTTTTAATCAAGGTTACAAATTTAAAAGTGGTGGGTAGTTCAAAAAGTTTTAAAAACTGCATTTCTTAAAAAAAATTATTGAAAAATCAAGAACGTTCACCATTTTGTCTTTAACGAACCGTTTAATACCCCATCCTCTTTTTTGTGACAGAAAATCGTGCCTATTGTTATTGGGCATAAAATCGTTTACGTTTCCAAAAAATTCCCAAATTGTAAATTTTTTATTAAATTTACCTACCTCGCCCAAATTCAATGATATAAACAAAAAAAATTTGGTGTGACACTGCAATTTACTTTACTTTGCGTGCCAATATCAGTACCTACATGAGCATATTGATCATGTAGGTACTGATATTGGCACGACACAATTAATAATGATCAACGAAAGCATAATGAGCAAATAGGGTTTAAATCTAAAACCGTACACCTTCATACAGACACAGTCACACAATCAATTCATGTGCAATGTTTTGCTTAATCTATCCGACCGTGATCACATCATACTCCTACAAAGAACCGACAAGACAAAAAACGAAACAATATATTTGCCTCCAAGTAAAGTTGACATATAATGGTCTATATTTTTCCTCCGCTCCTAATTTCAGTATAAAAGAAGGAAAATGAGGAAACCACCCTCAGTGAGATCGCGACAGCGATCTTGAACACAAGGCAGGGTATACGTCGTTTTTTATTATGGCTCCGCCCATTTTCGTCTCTTTATGCTTGTTTTTGCAATTTAAGAGATTGTAAAACACATTTTAAGAGACCTGCGCAGTAGAATGGCCAACTGTTTTGGTACGCACTATATGTACCTCCTTTCCACTGAAAAAGGATAGGCACTCGGGAAAAAAACGCAGTTATATACCTGCTGCAAATTGATGAGAATACGTGAAGCACCCATCTCTCTCTAACTTATGGAAAGATCTACTGCTTTTAACCTCAAGTAAAGTACTGATAGTCGTACGTAAAAAGCAGTACTTCAGAAGTACTTTTTCCCTGTTTGCAAAAGCAGTAATTAAGATGTACTTCCTTTCATAGTAAAGGTAGTACTAAAGAAGTACTTTTTTTCGACGTGTGAAGCAGTAGTTAAGATGTACTTATTTTCTTAGTAAATGGAAGTACTAAAGAAGTAGTAATTTTCTACTGGTGCCTTTAAATTATAATAAAACATCAAAGTTTTTATTTATAATTTACTAGCTGACCCGACAAACGTTGTTTTGCCATATAAATTATTTCTAGTGAATATTTTCGTAGGGAAATGAAAAATAACTAACTTATTATAAGTGTGTTGGGATGTGGTCTATGACTTAAAGAGGAATTGAGCGCTGTGGACGTTTTGTCCCTTTCAGAACATTAGCGGATATTGGAGAACGGTGTGTACCAGCAATGAACTCAAGATTAGTATTTCTTCTTCAAATCACGATTTGTCGCGTCGCTGTACGGTCGCCAACCATGATTCCAGCAAAGTCGCCAACAACAGGTGCATGAAATCCACGCATGTGCTCTACAGGTCTACAGCTGGTGTTTTATCAGGATTGATGACAATAGCGTTATTGTCAGTTTGTAATTTGTAAATATGTTTGTTTGGAAGCAAATAAGTTGAAAAGTTTTCTAAGCAAACATATTAGATATCTAAATACAATTGAACAGCGTTTTTGGTCAACATATCAACTGTTTTTACACCCTATTCTAAGGGTATATTAACTTTGACGCGAAGTTTGAACCCTAATATTGCCAATAGACCCGTAAAAGTTACTATATTTATGATCAGCATCGATAGTAATGTCGATCATGTCCGTTCGTCTGTCGGGAAAAATTGGGCCTTAAACCATTTATATACTCTCCAGGTCCCCGAAATAATCAAGTCTTTACTCAAAAGGCAGAGTGGCTTAAGTCGATTTAAGCCAAGAATGATTTTTTTGCAATTAAACCTATTCAAAAATTTCCTTTTTTTCTGTCTTATCAGCGTGTTTCTATTCCATCTAGATAGTCTATTTTTGTGATGTGAAAACGGCTTAACTCAACAAAATTCATAAACTTGCATTTGGAAAAGCGTCTTATTTCTGGGGCCTAAATCCCGTTTTATTATTTTAAGTCTTATGTCAACATACGAGTAAGCCTTTTTTGAGTTATTTGGAATGTCAGAAAATAAATAAGGAAAAAAACACTAAGTTGAGTTAAGCCACTTTTCCAAAATTAAATTTTCTCCTTAATAAAACTTTAGGTATACTTAAGCCATTTTTCCCTTTTGAAATTTTGAATTTTATTTACATAAGCCTTTTTTTCAAAACAAATTTTAGAAACTAATTTGACTTACTTGTACATAAGCCTTTTATACAAACTGAAAAGGAAAATAATTATTTGGTTTTTTGTTTTTAAAACAGCGAATTATCTGATATAAGTCACTTTACCAAAGCAATATTTAAAAAATAAGAATTTTAAATTCAAATAAGCCGTTTATCCTCGATCAAAGTAGCCTGGATTTAAAAATCAGCAAAAGGGGAAATCGGCTAATTATTACATAAGTCATATCATTTTGTGTTTCTTCTCGTGAAGTTAACATCGCATTAGAAAAAGTGTAGTAAATATAAGTATTTTCAGTGAAAGTGTTATTGAAAGCTGTGTCTTTGAAAGGAAAACCTTTTGGAAGAAATATTAATCGTTGTGTATGTAAAAACAAGAAAACATTTCAAAGTAATAATTAGAAATTGATTTTTTATAGGTAAACGAAGTGAAAGTGCAAATTAAAAAGGCAACAAATATGGATAGAGCTGGAATAATGCTAAAGCTTGCGCTTCTAAAAATCTATCAAAAATGTAATCCTGCACCTGGTAGAAGTGTATTTTCTAATGGTACGTATCTTATTTTAAATTATCGTAGTTTTTTTTCTAATATTAATGGGGGGTAAATATTTTTTGTTTAAAGCGAAAAAACGTTCACAAGTACAATTTTTTTTTTGTTTTTTTTTTTTGTTATAAAATAATGAATTTCAGTCTGCTGGGAAAACTGAGATTTAATACTAATTCTAAATGTTTTATGCTTTGATTTACATCTGTTTACGATATATTATTTTTTTATTTTTCTTTAGGAGAAAGGGTTCCCAGCGCTCCAAGCTGCTCTGAAAATAAAGAGAAAACTTTACCTCTACTTAAGAAGTTTGATGGTAAAAAATAGTCTTACTTTAATATCATTTGGCAGTTATTTAAAGACAGTTTCATTATATTATACAGATAACGAGGTTTTCGTGCCAGTTGTTTCCAATGAAACAGCTACAAGCTGCGATAATAAAATGTCTGACGCTTCCATTTCAGATTTGAAACGTGCTATTGAACCTGAAACAATGCAAGATAACTCATTTTCCGAAGACAGTGATGACAGCGTTCCAGATAAAGATTATCATTTGCCAGATAAATCACCACAAAACGAGTTTTCGGATTCAGAAATTGAAGAAATGCCCATGCAAATAGGGCAGAATTTTGATGCAGACACCGAAAATCCTTATCAAGAGGCAACAAAAGAAAATCGAACGGTAAGAAATCAAAAAAGAAATTTAGGACAAAAATATACGTCACGTTCTGAAATAACTGTGCCCTCAAGAAAAATTATACCACTTACTATTTGCCAACGAAAATGTATGAACAAAATTTCTGCAACAGACCAAGAAACAATCTTTAAACAATACTGGGAACTGGGAAACTACAATCTCAAGTTGGCATTTGTGTCTGCATTGATTTCCATTCAAGAAAAGAAAACAACACGTGCAAAACAAAGGGGTAAAGCTTCTCGAAATCGCCAGTTTACCTATAACTATTTTCTTAATCTAGAAAATCTTAGAACACAAGTTTGTCAGAAATGCTTTAAAAATGTTTTGGGTGAGACCGACCGCTTCTTGAAAACCGTTATTTAAAAAAAAATTGAATCTCCGGGTACTATAACACTGCGAGATATGCGTGGGAAGAAAAGTCCAATAAACAAAATTTCAGAGGCAAGGAAAAAAGAAGTTTTGGATCATATCAATAGCATTCCGGCCTATGAGAGTCATTATACGCGCAAATATTCAACCCAAAAGTATTTTGAAAGCTCACTAACTTTATCAAAGCTGTATGATTCTTACACTGAAATAACACAAAATCCAGTTTCTATAACAAAATACTCCGAAATTTTCAAAAGCCTTAAAATTAAATTCAAAAAACCTAAGATCGATACATGTACAAAATGTGACATAATCGCAGCTAAAATGGCATTGGCTACAGGTGAGGATCTTGCTGCTGTAGAATTAGAACAAAAACTACATCATTTAGATGCAAGTACTTCATATTTACTTTACTTTTACTTTTAAATTCATTTTTATTAATTATTAGCTTATATCAACTTATATACTAGACAAAAATGAGTAAATCTAACTTAACATTAACAGGATACTTATTCTAGATTATTGATCCTTATGCGGACGCCCTAAACTTAACTCTATCTTATAATTATTGCCTTTCGGCCTAAAAACTATTTTACGAACTAATCTTACATATTATGTTTTCATCGAGAAAATTTTTAAGAAAACTCGGCATCTTTATCAAATTTTATATTTTTATATAAAAAAACAAATTACAAACTACCTACTCTACTTACTTAAACTACTTAACATATTCTAACTATAATTAGGATTCTGAGCACTCGTTGCATTACGAAACAAGTGGTCAAATTCCCAATTGCTTTCCGAGCGCCTGGCAGTCGTCAACGTGCACACGCGCCGCCGTGAGCTGACTGATGCCTTACAGAATCAATCACCTCCCGGAAGCACCACCACAAGTTGGCGAGCCCGGCCGCTCCCAGAAACGCCCTAGCTAACTTAATCTATCTTACAAACTAAGAGGATGTTACCTAGAGTAACGCACCGTCTTGGGAGGGCATGTTGACCCCTCCCCTCTCAAAAAGCCACCAAAATTCGGCAAATTGCTATTCTGTATCGAATTTATCCCTCTCCGCTATTGCGGTACTAAAACGGAGGAGCTCATGAGCATTGGCGACGTCCTCGCCGCGGATGAGCCGCTTATCTCTCGCACTGCGGTAGCGGTGGTATAATACCGGGATACCATCCCTCGTCTGTACCAGCCCTTTTGCATCAATATGGATAAATGCCTCTGGCGGGATAAAGCCAGACCGGAGTGTACTCTCAATGTACATTTCATTGGGGTAGTAAGCCCCAAAGATCAGACTATTGTCGCTGGCCATCGCCCTTGCAACGTGCCTTCGAGTCACCTTAATGAGGAAATTGTCAATCCTATTCAACTGAGCCCCATCGTATAGGACCTTGTTGGGATAGTATTTTATATAGTTGGATTCAGGCGTTCGGAACAACCGGAGACAGGTCCTTAGACATTGTCTCTCCAAAACCCGAATCTTTTCCATATAGCTAGGCGCTATATTAAACCATAATGGACAACCATAAGCGATGATCGGCCTTATAAGGGCCACGTAGCAAATGACCTTCACTCTGGAGTCAAGTTGACTGCTATGAAACAGTCTCCTTGTCAGAGCATAAGCCTTCTTGGCCCCAGCAAGACAAGCAACTATATGTCTATCGAAATATAGATACTGGTCAAGCCAGATACCTAGATATCTAACTGCGCTTCTCACCGCCAATGGCTGCCCATTTTGTCCAATAATGGCCAATTTTTTCCAGTTTTTTCTGGTATCCCTAGAGGCCCCAGCCAATGGAGTTCTGAACAAGATTGTTTCCGTCTTCTGAAAGTTGATTTTCAACTTCCAGTCGTCGCAATATCGCTTAATTTGATCGAAGTCACGCTGCAAAAGGATATTAATGACCTCGATTTTAGGACCTGATCTGTATGCCACCAAATCGTCGGCATACGCTATAGCATGTCTGAGTGAACCCACCAGATCACTCGTGTAAATGTTAAACAGGATCGGAGAATTGACCGCCCCCTGCTGTAAACCGTTTTTAATTTGAAAGACTCTGCTCGAAGTCACGTTGCCACATTTGACTACGAACTTCTTTCCCATAAGCATATTATAAATTACATATAGCAAAGGTTTGTGCATCCCCCGCCTGGTCAACTTATAGAAAAGTCCCTCTAACCATACGGTGTCGAAAGCCTTCTCAAAATCAACCAGACAAGCACCCGTGCATTGGTTCTTGCATTTATTCCACTGAATGTCGGAAACCAGTTTCGACGCGGCATGAATAGTGTCATGCCTCGCCCTGAAACCAAACTGGTTGTCCGGGATTATGTTATTGTCCTCGACCCACTTTAACAGGGCTCTATTGACAACTTTTTCAAAGACCTTGCTAATATTCGGAAGCAAGCTAATTGACCGGAGATTGGCTGGGTTCGTCCTATCTTTACCTTTTTTCGGGATAGGGTGTACCACAGCTACCTTCCAATGCGCCGGATAATGTGCATTATTCAGCGCATTGTTAAACAGCGTGGTGAAAATATCTACAGCCTCCAGAGGCAGGTGTCTCAATACGACGTTTGGAACACCATCCATCCCCGCCGACTTTTTATTCTTTAGTGACTCGAAGATGCACAGAAGATCATCCTTCGACACGAACAAGTGCGATGCATCTCGGCCATTGGCGACAACTGCATTAGCATGGTTTTCATCAGTGAACACGGTGAATCCGTTATTCTCAGATCGCCAATTCTCAAGTTCGGTGCGCAGATAGAAGTGGCTCACCAGAGCCCTATTCTCAATGTCGTGGTTACGGCGAACAGGATTGTTCACCGTATACACGGCCTCGAAACAAGCGCCCAGCAAATCCACTTTCTCCTGTGGGTCCTCGACCACGAAAAAATCGTCGTTTGAAGCGACACTTTCTGGACTTATTCCAGCAGTCAGTACTGTCTGTCTGTTCTCTGCTGTCTGGGAGATTCGAACACAAGGAATATCATTGTGATCTTTCCTCCTGAACAACTTATTTATCTGTGGGAACATATTCGGACTACAGGTTTTAATAGCCCGAATTTTATTGCCCCAATACAGACTTACAGATTTTCTGTAATTTTCTTTAATCAGCTGTTTCACAAGTACTTCATATGATTCGAAAAAGATGGACATAGAAAACGCAAAAAATGTAGAAGGTTTGGTATTTTTTGGCTTTTGACCTTCAACAGTGTCTTCCAACTCCTTTTTTGCAGTCTTCCGTTTCTTTTTACAAGAGACGATTAAATACTTTTAATTTAACTGTTCATGACTGCGGAAAAGGTACTCCGCATTGTTATATGTGGCATGAAGGTGTCGCAAACAGAGGTGGAAATGAAATTGCGTCATGTTTGTTAAAACATCTAAATTCGGAATCAGCTCTACCACCAACTACCGAGCATGTAGTTTTTTATAGTGATAAATGTTTCGGGCAAAATAAAAATAAGATGGTTGCGATTATGATGTTGATGCATGTTTGTGATGTATCTAATAATAACATAAAACATATTGATCACAAATTTTTGATAGCTGGCCACACACACATGGAATGTGACATTGATCATTCGATTATCGAACGAAAAAAGAAAAAAACTTGCTTTAAAATTCACCACCCAAGAGATTGGTACCAATTTATACGGGGTGTTGGCACCAAAAACAAATTCTTGGTCAATGAGATGCCCCAAACTAAATTTTTAAACTTTGCCTCGATTCTCAAAAACAAATGCACCTTCCGAAAGGTGGATGAGGACAATAACAAAGTAGACTCGAGAAATATAAGGTGGCTCCGCTTTTCATCTGGTGCACCTTTCAACATCTACTTTAAACATACTTTGGACAAAAGCGTACCTTTTAAGACGCTAAGTATAAGAAAACGAGGATGTAACCAATTATCATCCGAACACCTGGAAGCGCTTTATGACGGGCCTAATAAAATAAGCGAAGCGAAAAAAGAGGACCTGATAGGCCTTCTCCCATTGATCGATGAGCAATTCCATAGTTTCTATAAAAGCCTTTGCACAGAATCTAAACCTGATTATCATCCCGATATGACGGAAAGAGAGGAAGAAGATGCTTTGGAGTAGTTGAACTTTTTGTTTTCATTAATTTTTATTATTTTTTTCTGATTCTTTTTTTTACATCAATATTCAATAACTAAAAATAAAAACAAAATTTAAGGAAACAAAGTCTTATGTTGTTTCAAGATTCTATTAAAGAAAAAGAAAAGAGGCGTATCTATGTCCAAGCGAAAATAATTTTTTTTTTTTGAAAAGTTAAGAAGGCAAATAGGCTTAAAGCAGATTTTTTGCTTATAACTATTTGATTTTAAATAATTTCTTGAATCCGTGAATACCATAAAAAGGTTAAAAAATAATTAAAGTTTTAATTACAAATTACGCTCCCTACTCAAAACAGTTTTTTCTAAATAATTTTTTAAATTTTAAAATCGCTCTCCTTAACAATGCTTAAAATAGACTTAAGCCTCTTTGCCTTTTGATTAAAGAAGTTTAAGAATTTTTGAAATCCGCCCACAAACTCAAAAAAAAAACAAATTTATCGAAAAAATCGAATTTTTAGCTAGAAAGCTGAAATTTGTTATGATCTTTGAATTATAAAACTGCTCGGGAGATAAAACTTCTAAAATCAGCCCACTGACACGCCCACAATTAAATAAAACAATTTCATTGGAACGTCAAAGTTTGAGCTAGGAAACTGAAATTTATGATATAGACTCTCTAGGTGTCTGCTGGGAATAAGAATAGGATATCCAAAAGTTCGCCAAGCGGACTGTAGCCCGTCCCTATGTTAATTGTTTGTTTTGCTTTAACATACTTTTTCACGTTTTTTCTCTATTATTTGTTACTTTTAACCCTTCAATAGCTTCTGTTTGCACTTCCATATTCAGTTCATCAACAATCACAATGATTATTCCATACGATTTGTGCAAATTTCTACAATTTTATCACTCAATTTGTTTCTGTTGTTAAAGACAGGGATTCCGCACTTCAGAAAAAGATAGCTTGGTGAAAATGTCTATAGAGTATCCAGCTCGCCGACGATGCGTCTGGCATATGGTGAATTGAGGTTATTGTAGCCGCAACGTGCGCTTTCGGAGTCCCCACCGCCCATAAAGTGAATTTGTAAAAATTTATGTAGTTCATTCGACATTGGCAGCAATGAGCCCACTTTGTGATAACTTTGGATTTTGATTTTGAATGTTGAATGGAATTGTTGACCATTTGCAGCATTTTTGTTAACTATTTCTGTTGCTCCAAACGATGTCATTTGGAAACATGAATTAAATGTTCGAATTGACTTCAGGAACAGGTTAGAATCTGGATCCATACCGATAAGTAAGCCGTTCAATCCAATTGTCTTTGTTGATTTCTTTCAGCTCGTGCCTCTTGTGATTGTGATTCACGAAATTGTGCCATGCTCATACGCACATCTGCATTATCTTGCTGGACTCGTTCGTCTGATCTTTGGGCTCTTCTATTTCGCATGTCTGTCGTTCTATTCGTTCGACGGCCCAAATTGGTCCCTTTGCGTCTTGCTGGCATTGTTTACTACACACATAAATAGATTAAATTGAAGTACTTAATAATTGAAAACAGTATAGATAATGTTCTTTTTTTGGTTGTTGCCAAAATAAATAAATACAAAATGAAAAAAAAAATAAAAAAATTGAAAAAAATCGAAAAAAAACCTGTAGTAACACGCTGGGTGGGCAAAATAAGACATTTTGAATTTTTTTTTTTTTTAAATTTTTTAAATTTAATTTTTTTTTATTTTAAAACCCGTACTGAGAAAATACCTTTCCAACAAAGTATAAATCATCAAAATCGGTTCGGCCGATCTCGAGTTATGGGGTTACATCGCTTCGGACACTTTCTTTTATATATATAGATATTTATTTTTATTTATTTATATTTATAATTATTAGTTCGATTCTCTTTTTCTTTTGTAATAGCGGTCGTGTGCATTTAGGATGCATCGATGCATCTCTTTTTCAATTTTTTCGTGGCCGAGTAGTCTACCACAACCGTCTGAAGTTAAGCAGTCAAGCGAAATTGTTCATACAACTTTCATGAATTCAATTACATACCAAGAATAAATCAATTTCTTCCGGATTGATGCCTGACACATCCAAATCTGAGACATCCGAACTTGACACATCCTGCTCTATACCGCCACCGCTGCAATCTGCCCCTGGCTGACCTGTAGAATCTGTACTCAAAGCAAACGTATCTAACTGTCTATAGCGGGAAACATTATTTTGGAAAATTCGCAATTCTTCACTTATTTTATTCAAAATTGTTTTTCTTTTCATTTTCCTTAACTCTGAAAACACTAAAAAAACTTAACTTACCAATATGCACTTTTTATTTGATTTAATAATAACCGACCGATCTCGTTGACACGCTCTAATAGCTTAAAATGATTGGAGTTATTTTAAAACATTGCAGCTGCTTTTGCCCAGATATAGATCGACTGCATTTGGATTGTCACGGTGTAAAAACAACAACAACAATACTGGCAAAAAAGGATTATCAGAATTTGGCCTTTTTATAGGTACCCTATTCTAGGGGTATATTAATTTTGACGCATAGTTTGTAACATACCTTAATATTGCTCGTAGACCCCTAAAAGTTACTATATTTATGATCAGCATCGATAGTAATGTCGATCTAGCCATGTCCGTCCGTCCGTCGGCAAAAATTAGGCCTTTAAACTGGACCTAGAGAGCTGAAATTTTAACCATATACTCTCAAGGGTCCCGAAATAATCAAGTTTACGAATTTTTGAAATCCGCCCACAAACTCAAAAAAACAAAATTTTGGAAAAAATCGAATTTTGAGCTAGAAAGCTGAAATTTTTTATATATGATCTATGACTCCTAAAACTGCTCGGGATAAAATTTTTTCAAAATCCACCCACTGACACGCCCACAAATAAATAAAACAATTTTTTGGAAAATCCAAAGTTTGAGCTAGGGAGCTGAAATTTATTATATATACTCTCTATGGGCCCTTTATACTCATGTGTAAATATTTGCAAAATCCGTCCACTGGCACGCCCACAATTTTTTTTATTTTTTTTTTTAAATTCAAAGTGAGCTAGGGAGCTGAAATTTATAATATATACTCTCTAGCAGTGGCGTGGCGTCCATATAACACGATTCCTACCGTCTTCCCTTTTAAAAATCCACCAAAAGTAAGCACTATCTGCCAAATAAATTTATGAAAAATGAAACCCGTCCCGTATTTTAATTATAAAATAAAATCTACACACGCACTCACACATAAGCTATCGAATAAGTTTAATATTTTCACTCTATACATACTTCATTCAAGAATCAAGATTCAACCACATTCCACAATCCACAAATCACAAACAACAAACCAACGAAGAGTCACAAAAATACTCTTAGTAAAAAGTTTTCAACTACCGCTGCTCTCTATAATAGAATAAAAAATATTTTTCCGTCTTATTTACTTGTTTTATATCCCTTTCTTCTACAAGCATTGCGGTTCCGATCCTCTTTGTTCAACACCCGCTTTTATATTCAAAGAAAAAGACGCTACATTTCGTCTTATAAACCAAATCTCACGCTGAATACTTGGAATTGTTTCATTTCATTCTCCCTTTTGCGATTAGCATTGCGTTTCAATCGGAAGATATCAACATGTTGTAGGAATGCAGGTGCTACGTTTGACTCGTTTTTTTTGCAACATTGTGTCTAATAACACGGTGTTCTTTGACTTATTTCTTTTTTCTTATGACATAATATCTGAATGTGTTATGTGGGTTGATTCTTGATTTTGAATTTGATGTTGATATTGATATGCGTGTTGATGTAAGAAGTTGAGCTTTCATTTTTCTCTCTTGTGATAGTTAATGCTTCGATGTTTTTACAAATTTATTGTTATACTTTTGTCTTATGAAATAAAATATGGTAGAATATTATGGCAATTTGTCAGCAGAGTAAATTCAGCATATCGCTTAAGAGAAGTTCATGTCAAATAAAATATCGACACTTGTTTTTTTTTTAAGCAGGAATTCAGATTTTAATTTAGAATCAGTTGGAATTTATTGACAGACTGCGTTGCACAAGTGCAATAACTTGAAAAAATCTAGTGTTTTGTAAAGCCAATTTGATAAAATCTTAAATTAAAATAGTGAAAAGTTAGATGTGAAAGTGAAAGTGAAGGTTAATGTGTAATTTTTTAGTTTCTTTTATTACCAACTTACTGATAAAAACATTTTAGCTTCTTAATTTTAGTGCAGTTTTAGATTTTTTTTTGGAAATGTCTTTGATTAGTGTAGGTTGCTGTTTAACTGATTTCCTCCTGGAGGATTCAAATAGTTTTAGTAAGCTATCTTTTCTTGATAAAAAAAAAGTTATAGACGTAGGGCGCTCTATGCCTTTTATAAATATTAATTACCAAAGGAGAGATGGTTTTGTGACACATTTTAATGTTTCCTTATACCAAAAATATAAGTGGCTAACTGGGAGTTGCAAGCTTAATAAAATGTTTTGTTTTCCTTGTCTTCTTTTTTCAAACTCCGCCAGTGTTTGGAGCCGAACGGGTTTCACTGATATAAATAATTTAGTTAATTCTTCGAAAAAACATATTAAGACAGAAAAACATATTCGTTGTTGTTTATCCCTACACGAATTCGGCACGAATCGCATTGAAACTTCTTTAGGAAATTCTTTCGTTGTTCATAATAAAAAAGTAGATAAAAATCGGAAACTAATGGAACGTTTTATTGACACGGTCATTTTATTAGGCAGACAGGAGTTAGCATTTCGCGGTCATGATGAAAGGTCTAGTTCAGATAATCGTGGCAATTATGTCGAAGCGGTTTATTTTTTATCTAAATATGACACTTTATTGGAATCCCATTTAGAGCAGTGTTCAAGTACACACAATTCAATTTTTTCAGGTTTATCCAACGATATTCAAAACGATTTGATACATAGTATCGCGGCGGTTATTAAATCCGAAATTAAAACGGAAATCAAGGATGCTCGGTTCGTGTCGATTATGATCGACGAAACACCAGATTTGAGTCATAGGGAACAACTGAGTGCCATATTTCGGTACTTGTCAGAGGATGGTATACAAGAAAGATTTCTTGGATTTTTTGACGTTAGCGCAAGTCGTAATGCAAATGAGTTATCCAATCATATATTTAAAATTCTTGAAACATACGACTGCAAGGAAAAGTTAATAGGACAATCCTACGATGGTGCCGCAGTTATGTCCGGCGAGGGGGGTGGTGTTCAAAAGAAGGTCCTTGATGAATGCCCGATGGCAAATTTTATTCCTTGTTATGCACATGTTTTAAATTTAGTACTATCCCGATCTCTAGAAAACATAGCAGAACTTAAACTATTTTTTGGCTATACTAATAGCATCGTTCGATTTTTTAATAAATCCACAAAGCGGTCCAATCTTTTAAAACGAATTTCCAATCGACGCATGCCAGGAGTATCGGAAACTCGATGGCATTATCATTCAAGAATAATAAACGTAATCTTTAACTGTAGAATAGATATAATTGAAACTTTAAGTAAAATAATTAATGACTCTAGGGAATGGGATACTGACACACTTTCGATGGCAGAAAGTTTATTAAATAAATTAGAGAGCAAGGAATTCTGTTTTTTGCTTCATACCCTTTCTGAAATATTTGCAAAGACCGATGTATTATTTAATTTAATCCAAAAAAAACAAACAGACGTTAGTTATGCCAAGCAAGAAATCGAACGTTTTGAGTCATGGATAAGCTCTGACTTTTTAAATATGTTTGAAGTTATTTATGACAGCGTAAATGATTGCATCGAACCTCCACGTAAACGCAGGTTGCTTGACTTCGATTTGAAGACGAATTATAAGCGCCTTTTTGTTGAAATTAAAGACAATATAGTTAGCCAAATAAATGCCAGATATAAATCATTTAGTAATCTTACATTTTTGGATTTACTAAATAATTTGAAGTATGACACTTTTTCTCGTTCCAGTCCAGATGTAAAAATATCTTCCCTAATTAAGTTTTTTCCTAGAATTTTTGACTTCACGGCATTAAAAAATGAACTTAATGTTTTATATTCTTCGTCGTCACTTCGGCAGTTTGAGGTTCTCGACCTTCACAACCATTTGAATAGTGAAGCATTGAAAGAAGTGTTCCCTCAAGTCTTAAACTTAAGTAGTTTACTTTTACCACTTCCCATTTTCGTCGCCTCCGTTGAGAGGTCTTTTTCTGCTTTAAAAAGAATTCATACTTATTTAAGAAACTCACAGGGCGAGGATAGGCTCTCTGATTTAGCCCTCATATCGATAGAAAGAAGACTTCTTCTTAAAATTAAAAATAGACCAAACTTCTATGAAAGGGTATTGGCAGAGTTTATCAAAAGAGATCGTCGAATAGCATTAGAATACAAATAATTACAAAGAACTAATATTTTAACAAAACTTTTCACTTTTTTTTTTTAAGTGTGTGAATTTTAGCTGTTTTTAATTTTGATTTATTTTTATTGCTGACATTATTATTTGTATCGTTTTTATATTTTAACAAATATAAAGAATTATCCATATAATTCTTCTGAATTTTCTTATTTTAAAATTACTATCCACATTATGCTGAATTTTTTTAAGTTATTGTATCATGCGTCTGTCAAGACCGGCTTCTTTTGAAGCCACTTTTGTTATGCTTTAAGCTCATTGTTGATTGAAATATTAATGTCTTGAAGTATAAAAAATGTGGCTAGAATATTTTTGCTAAGTCAATGTGGAATGCATATTATGTACATACAATATCCCCATTAAAAATTATTTTATTTCAGGTTTTAAAGATTTTTATTTTTATAGGTGACTAAATTTTTCAACGTCTTCCCTTTTAAAATTATCCACGCCACGCCACTGCTCTCTAGGAGCCCTTTATGCTCATGTGTTAATTTTTTTTAAATCCGTCTACTGACACGCCCACAATTAAATAAAACAATTTTATTGAAACACCCAAGTTTGAGCTAGGGAGCGTTTTTTTTTATAAAATCCTTTAAATGTTATATAACAAAATATGTAGAGCGTTCTTAACAATTCAACCATACTTAGACTTTTGTCACGCCCACTTATGAGGGATAGGAATAAGAATAGGGTATCCAACAGTTCGCCCAAGCGGACTGTAGCCCGCCCCTATGTTTTTATATGGGAAACAGCTTTTATCTGTTATCATTCACAGAGTATATGAATCGATCAGCCGAATACTAATACTCAACGAGAATACAAACACATTCACAAAAACATGTTTCTTTGTAGTAGTGTTTTCGAGAAACTACTGACTTTAGGTTTGCATGATAGGCATTGATTGCTACGATCAACAGAAAAACTACATACACAGGTTAGGTTAGGTTAGGTAGACGTGGCTGTCAGCCAAAGCCAACACACTTAGACCAATGATAGGTCCATTGTGGTACCACACAGATCTGGGGATTACCCTCACTGCTCGTTGAAACAGTAGGAGCTTCTTATGAAGCGCGAGAGACTTCTAGCGCCAGTGCTGGCTAAGTCGCTTGTGTCATTGAACAAGAAGTCCCCTAGATGGAGATTTCTTCTATGGGAGAGCGCAGGACACGTGCAGAGAAGGTGAAGTACAGTCTCCTCCTTCTCCTCGTCCATGCAGCTTCTGCAGAAGTCATTTGAGCACACACCGAGTCTGGATGCGTGCCTGCCTATTAAGCAGTGACCTGTGATAACACCTATAGTGGAGCTAATATGCAGTCGGTTTAATGAGATTAGACACTTAGAGCGTCGCAGATCCAGCTTTGGCCAGATCCGCTTAGTCGCTAGACATGTATTGCTACTCGTCCACCTAAGGTTTGTTCTCTCGATTGTGGATAGCTTAAACAAGAGTTTACAAGTAGCGATTGGTATACCTATTGAACCTTTATCAGGTAAAGGAGGTAATGTGGTTCCTTTTTTGGCGAGATCATCTGCCCTGCAGTTACCTGGAATGTCCCTATGCCCCGGCACCCAACAGAGGTGAATATTGAACTGCTCTGCCATCTCCGAAAGAGATGATCGGCAGTCTTGGGCTATGATGGAATTTGAAGAGACTGAGTCCAGGGACTTAATCGCGGCCTGACTATCCGAGAAGATACGGATATCCTTTGAGGATATCACATTCCTCTTCAGCCACGTCAGGGCTTCTTTTATCGCCAAAATTTCCGCCTGGAACACGCTACAGTAATCAGGAAGACGGAAAGAGAGGCTAAGATTTAGCTTTTCTGAGAAGACTCCACCACCTACCCCATCGCTAGTTTTTGATCCATCGGTGTAAAAGTGGATCGATTTATCATTCGCAAATGCATCATCATCCCAGAATGATCTGGAAGGAATGGTGATTTGGAAGTTTTTTCCGAACTGCAAACGGGGTATGGTGTAGTCTATGTTTCTGGGTAGAGACTTAAAGTAGTCTAGAATAATGGAGTGGCCAATATTGTTATTGGTCCACTGCGAGGTAGCTTTTAAGCGGACAGCGGAACATGCCGCTGTTTGCATGCTAAATATATCAAGGGGTATCAGGTGTAGCAGAATGTCCAGAGCAGCGGAGGGGGTAGTTCGGAGTGCTCCGCTAATGCATAGACACGCTGAATGCTGGACTTTGCCCAGCTTATCGCGGTTTATAGCTTTTTCTAGAGCAGTCCACCAGACAACCACCCCGTAAGTAAGAATTGGTCTTACCACCGATGTATATAGCCAGTGCGTAATGCGGGGTTGTATACCCCACTTGTTGCCAATGGCTTTTTTACAAGAGAAAAGTGCTACTGTAGCTTTCTTGACTCTTTCTTGTATATTGGGTTTCCAGCTTAACTTCCTATCGAAGATTAGACCCAAAAAGTTTGCTTCGTCAGAGCAAGTTAAGCTTGTACCGCTAATAGAGGGAGGGTCAATATATGGGATTTTATATTTCCTGGAAAAGAGGACAAGCTCGGTTTTGTGGGGTATTGGAGCGTAGTTATCTTATAATTTAATAACAATAAAATCGAATTAGATAACAAAAATATGTACTATTGTAATCTAGCATAAGTCTCCAACATTCAAATTTCGCGCCAAGCAGCCATCTTTAATTTATTTATTATTTGGCGCCCAAGTTGTGTTTATTTTGTTGATCAAGAACATTTTGACAGATTATCGACAACAACAAAAAACATTGTCGAGTAATTGAAAGTGCATAGGTACAGTGAGTGCAAAAATTTCGTGAACATTGAAAATACAAATTTGTAATAATAAAAATTAAAAGTGCGAAATTGAAGTACGGTTAAAACAATACACGGTTCGGTGCGGTTCGGTACGGTAACTCAAATCAGTGCAGTGAAAAAGACAAATAACTGTAAAGAATACCCAAGAAGAAACAGTGAATTGGAAACTGTTAAAGGCAAACAACAGCAATAGCAGTAAATTGCAGCAGAACAGCAAACAACAGCAATAGCAGTTAATTGCAGCAGATCAGCAACCAGAAGAACAGCTATAGCCGTAACATCAGTAAAAGGGGTTAAGTATAACCTCTATCAAGGTATGTTGCCATAGTAGTAAGATCGACTACATTGTTTTACAAAATTATATTAAAAACTTTACAATATACAAACATATAAAATACATAACAATAGTTTCTGGGTTTCTCACTGCTCGTTTCTCGTCATTCGATAAATTATATTGTACCAATACCATATATATATACAATACATATTCACACATCACGCACTCTTAGACCTAAACGCACTTCGCACTTTCGTAACATTAGATGAAATAGATTTTGTTCACATAATCGCATCATCGTTTCAGTACGCACGTCTTGTCTTCTTGAATTAAATCTGCTGGGTATAATTAAATAAGCAAACAAGTTATATTCGCTTATCGTCGCGGAGGATTATTGTCGCTGAAACGTTAGAACCATTTCGCTCAATAGACATCGGTTGCTATATCTCCATACATCGACTTCGCTCGTTTAGTAATTTTGCTCTTGGGTGATTAGAACCATTGTCGCAGCTCTTTTAATTTTATATCTCATCGTCGCTAATAGAACGGTTCTCTCGTGGTCATTAGAATTGTCTTCATTCATTTAAACATTTTGAGAATTATTGATCATAATGACTGAGGAGTTAAAACTGGAAGAATTGAAGCAGCAGCGTTCATCCACAAAGGGAAGCATCACCCGGATAAAAAACTTAGTCGACACGAAGGCAAGCAGTCTATCATCAACGGAATTGGAATGTCGACTCGGAATTCTTGAATCGTATTTCAAACAGGGTTTGTCTTATCAAACCCAGATTGAGCGATTATTACCATCGGACACTGGAAGAACTGAAATTGAGGAGTTGTACATTCATACAAAAACAAAAATCTTAAATCTCATGCCAGAGAAAAGACGAGGTAGCATGCATGGAGCAACTTTCAGTATGCCACCGCCTACTAGTCGTTTACCGTTTCCCAAATTGCCCAAATTTAGCGGAAATTACTCGGACTATAAAAATTGTATAAATTCATTTAACCAATTGGTACAAAATGAATCTTCGCTTACCAACATAGAAAAATTCAATCACCTACTTTCATATCTTAGTGATCAAGCTCTTGGTACTGTTCATGCGTTTCAAGTAACGGAGGAGAATTATCCTAAGGCGTTAGCCCGACTAAAGGAATGTTACGACAATGATTGTCTCATTTTTCTTGAAAATATAGCGTCGTTATTAGATCTTACAAAGGTTTCCAAGGCATCTTCTTCTCAGCTTCGCAATTTAGTTGATAGTATATCTGCTCTTTTTTCATCGCTGAAGTCTATTGGAACAGAGTCTGACATTTGTAATGCTATCATCATTCATATCGCCATGTCAAAGGTGGATGCGGACACACACGCTCAATGGGAAGAAAGTTTAGATTATACAAAGCTTCCTAAATGGGATGATTGCGCCACTATGTTAAGCCGACGGTGTCAATACTTAGAGGCCAGTGACAGGTAGCATCATCGATTTGATTAAAATCAACGGCATCAACCAAAATCGAAATGTGATTCCTTCAATCCACGGTCTCATACATCGTTGACGGCCACACAACGGGAATGCGCATTTTGCAAGGGCAGAACTCACTCGATTACCAACTGTGTAAGTTTCGGTAAATTAACAGTAATGGACCGGTTCGCAGCAGCAAAGAAGATGGGATTGTGCCTCAATTGCTTTGACAAAGGGTCACGGTGTATCGAAGTGTCCCTCTCACTATAGATGCAAAACATGCCAGCTGACGCACCACAGCTTACTTCACAGAACTCAACCGGATCATCATATCGGTAGCAGCGAAGCATCAGCAGCAATTCAACCCAATCCGCATCGTCACATTCTGCGAGCGACTCTAAACGTTCAAGCTCGACCGATCAAGTCATCTTAGCAACTGCGTTAATTTTAGTTCAAGACTCGCTAGGTTGTTTTCATCTCGGAAGAGCGTTGCTAGATTCAGGATCCCAGGTTAATTTTATAACTGAAAGGTTTGCTAGGGATCTCAATCTCCACAAATATAAGAAGAGAGTAGACATCAGTGGTATTGGAGTCTCTCAAACAAAAATCAATTATGAAACTCAAGCCACCATCAGGTCTCGGTACAACAATTTCGAGGCGTCTCTAGACTTTTTGGTATCATCGACAATTACAGGATATCAACCGGACAAAGCTCTTAGAACCACGAATTGGAACATCCCAAAGAACATCGATCTGGCCGACGACGACTTTAACAAGCCGTCTCAAATTGATATTCTCCTGGGAGCAGAGACATTTTTCGCTGTCCTAGCCATCGGACAGATCAAATTAGGTCAAGACCTGCCCACACTGCAAAAGACTTCGTTAGGTTGGATTGTTTCTGGGAAGTATAAGCCAGATAGAAATCAACCTATCAGAAAGTGTTTTCTTTCACAGGACGAAACACTGACTGATTATGTTGAAAGGTTCTGGCAGCTAGAAGAAGTCACTGGAAGGAAATCGAAATAGTCAGAGGAGCAACGTCAATGTGAAGAGGCTTTCAAAGAGACAATTGAGATCTTACCAACAGGTTGGTTGATGGTGAAATTACCTTTCAAGGGGGATCCCACAGTACTTGGGTCATCGTATGGGATCGCATTTAGGAGATTTCTTCAGTTAGAAACCAGACTTTTGAAAAGAGTAGATCAGAGGGAAGAGTATATCAAGTTCATGAAAAAATATGAAGCGTTAGGACACATGTCATTGGTCGAAGCTCCCAAATTAGATGAGCCTTACTTACTACTACCTTCCACATCATTGCGTGCTTAAACCAACTAGTCTCACGACTAAACTTCGAGTAGTGTTTAATGCATCGTCTAGTACCTCGTCTCACGTGTCCTTAAATGATATCTTGATGGCTGGTCCCACCATTCAAAATGATCTCTTCATTACTTTACTTGGCTTTCGACTACATAAATATGGATTAACCGCAGACATCGTTTAAAATGTACAGGCAAGTGTTGGTTCACCCATCTGATAGACGTTTTCAATATATACTGTGGAGGGAAGATCCACAGCAACCATTGAAGACATATGAGTTGAACACTATCACTTATGGATCGTCATCAGCACCTTTCCAGGCAATACGAAGTCTTCGCTACGTAGCTGAGCACTCGAAAGAACACCAGCTTGGTGCTAAAATAATTCACAGGAGCAGATGATAAGGATACACTGCTTCAAATAAGGAAGGAAGTGACTGCCATATTAGCAACAGCAGGATTTGAAATGTCAAAATGGCAAAGCAACAATTCCTTGATCTTACCCGAGAATACCACACGAACCAAAAACCTGAACATTAACGAATCTCATCTCACTAGTACCTTGGGAATAACCTGGAACTCAACCATAGACACCTTTCAATTCTCTTACAACCCTAGTAAGACGTACAATAAGTTTACGAAACGAACTATTCTTTCTTTGTCATCATCGTTATTCGATCCCATGGGTTTGCTTAGCCCTATTATTATTAAAGCGAAGGTAATTTTTCAAAAATTGTGGCTCGAAAAATTGGATTGGGATGCATCGATTCCGCAGAGCATAGACACAGAATGGAGACAATTCATGGTTGACCTGAATTCCGTACAAAATTTATCAATTCCACGATTTGTGTTAAATGATAACAGGGACACTATTCAAGTTCATGGGTTTTGTGATGCGTCCATAGAAGCGTACGGATGCTGTATCTATCTTAGAACCAGGAGTAAAAAAGGAGATATTACCACCAAACTCTTAACGTCGAAGTCAAGAGTTGCACCAACTAAAAGGAAACAACTTCCCCGACTCGAATTGTGTGGCGCTCATCTACTCGCCAAACTTTGGACAAAGATTCGATGCATACTGAAGAAGATGCCCGTCTCAGTATATTTTTGGACAGACGCGGAGATTGTATTTCATTGGATAAAGACGCATTCTTCGAAACTCAATACATTCGTTGGTAACAGAGTTGCAGAAATTCAAGAAATTACTGCAGAAGTCAATTGGAGGCACGTTCCTACGCAAGACAACCCAGCAGACAAGGTCTCAAGAGGGTGCACAGTACAGGAGTTGGAACAATCAATTTGGTTTTCTGGACCGAAATTTCTCGAGCTAGACATAAAGGAGTGGCCTCAAAACTCGTGCAATGGATTATCGCTTGAAGAGCGAACCTTGGAAATACGAAAAACTGCACTCGTTTGCCAGAATCGGACACCAAATCCTTTATTAGAAGCTATGGAAAAATTCAGTTCATACAATAAAACTCTTCATGTGTTCGCATACATTTTAAGGTTTGCCGATCGAGCAAACAAAACGCTAGGAGAATTATCCCGGAACGAAATTGAAAGATCTTTACTCAGGATCAGTTGGATGATTCAACAACATCATTTTGAAGAAGAAATAAAATCCATACAAAGGAAGGAGACCCTTAAGTGCGCAATTAAATACTTGTGCCCATTTTTAGATACGGTAGATGGAGTTCAGCTACTAAAAGTTGGAGGGCGGCTAGAACATGCAACGATCCCAGAAGAACGCAAGCATCCCTTACTTCTTCCCAAGGATAACTGGTTTGTTAGGTGTTTAGTCAGGCACCTCCATATTTCAAATTTCCATGCAGAACCTAAGGCTCTGTTGGCACTTATTAGAAGCAGATTTTGGATAGTCAACGCGAGGCAAGTTTCAAAAACTACAGTTCGGAATTGTATTCACTGCGTCAAGTATAGGCCCAACCTTCTTAACCAACTAATGGGAGACTTGCCAGTGGCAAGATTTACTGTGTCGAGGCCGTTCTCTTCGTGTGGGGTTGATTTCTGTGGGCCCATATCTACGTACTATAAAATCCGAGGCAATGTGCCCTATAAAACATACGTGGCAATTTTTGTGTGCCTCGCTTCAAAAGCAGTACACATTGAAGCTGTCTCAGACCTCTCATCCGATGCATTTCTAGCAGCACTCAAACGCATGATAGGCAGAAAAGGTCTTCCGAGGGATATTTATTGCGACAATGCAACGAATTTTGTCGGAGCTCAAACCAAGTTGCGAGAACTTCATAAGCTATTCTTTGAACCCAAAACCCAATCATGTATCAATCGTTTTTGCATCGACAATGTTAAAATGAGCATGCAACATTCCCATTAAAATAAGCATGTTACCACCTTTAAGTTATGTCGTCTATGAGCTCAACTTAAATTACATAATAAGTCAATTATTAGATCTGTCATTTTGACATATTGAACGCATGTTAATTTTTCTATATATATAATCTCTGCTTAACCTCTTTTGTCATTCTTTCCTTTTTGCTTAATAAAACTTGAAGTTGTGAAGTACCTAGTTTTTGTCATCGTCTTTTATCCTGGAAATCACTTATAATTTTCAATAGACAATAACATAAACTTTTTATTTATTCCTCCCAGGGCGACGCACTTTGGCGGTATTTGGGAATCAGCCGTGAAGACAGCCAAAGGACATCTCAATCGCAGCCTAGCCAACGCTAAACTCAATTTCGAAGAGCTATCAATAGCTTTGGTCGAAATAGAAGCTATCATGAACTCCAGGCCGCTGACACCACTATCATCAGATCCGAACGATCTAGAAGCACTCACCCCAGGACACTGCCTCATAGGCGCACCACTGAAGGCAATACCAGAGAGCCTAGATCTGGCACCAAACATCAGCTTCCTCCAGCGATGGCGTCGTATTAACGCCGTCAAATCTCATTTTTGGCATCGATGGGTCTATGAATATGTCCACGAGCTCCAAGGACGCACGAAGTGGACTAAGGAATCAGCAAACTTGCACGTTGGAGCTATGGTTATCGTGCACGAAGACAACGTACCGCCACAGAAATGGTTACTCGGTCGAGTCACACAAGTCGTCCTGGGTCAAGATGGACGAATCCGCGTAGCAGACATCCGAACAATGAAGGGACAAATGCGACGCCCAATACGAAAGCTTGCTGTACTTCCTGTTTGAAAGGGTCCTTTCAAAAGGGGCCGGAATGTTGGAGCGTAGTTATCTTATAATTTAATAACAATAAAATCGAATTAGATAACAAAAATATGTACTATTGTAATCTAGCATAAGTCTCCAATATTCAAATTTATTTATTTATTAATTTATTTATTCTAAGCATGAAAGAAGAATCACCGATAATGGTTTTGTATAAAACAGAACGAAAAATAAATATTATCATTCAGTTGTTGAAATCATAACATCGACACTGCTGTTTTATGTATTTTATTTCGCCTCGTCGTACCCCTTTTCAGCAGTCGTCATAGCTTTCGTGCAAGGAAAGCATTCTCCACCGTCGCCAAGTAAAGTTCAATCAGCTTATCGTTGTGCTGACCCTTGCAAGTTCGTCGAAGAAGAACTACACACACCCTCGCTGTGTTGGTGTGTATTTTCGTTACGTAAAAGTATACGTGCACATTCGGTGCATATCAGCCGGTCGTGTTTTGGTGTGGACATTCGCCACTCAGGGCATTCACCTCTTCAAGGTCTTGTTTTGGCTAGCGTTTCGCTGATCATATCAGCTGCGCTATAGCAAAACATAGCAGAGGATCTCGTTAGTCGATGACAAATCAATTTCAAAGACCGAGAGTTCCACTGCCGGCTGTAAAAAATATTACAGTCGTACATGGGGGTTAACGCCCAGTCCGCACCGACTAGCCCATCTCGTTAGCTTGTTAACAGCGTTTTGCAAGAGTTCCTTTATGGTGTTGAGGTGTTTCCCAGAGACGGCAATAGCAACATCATCCGCATAGGCAATCACTCTGCAGCCCTCCCCTTCCAGGTTTATCAGTAGTTTGTTCACCACCAAGTTCAAGAGAAGGGGAGAAAGAACACCGCCTTGCGGCGTCCCTCGACTGACAGACCTCCTAGCAGATGTAACGCCCAGTTTTGAATTGATAATCCGACTATTTAGCAGTAGATTGATCAATTCACCAAGCGAGCTATCCACATTCAGTTCTGCCAGTGCGTTTGCGATTGCAGATGTGTTAACGTTGTTAAAGGCGCCTTCTATGTCAAGGAAAGCAACCATGGTATAATCCTTGTGATGGAGGGAGTATTCGATTGTGCGTACTAAGGAATGAAGAGCGGTTTCCACCGACTTTCCCTTACAGTACGCATGCTGAGCTGTAGACAGCAATTGCGGGTTTATGTGGATACGGAGGTGGATATCAATCAATCGCTCCAGCGTTTTGAGGAGAAATGAAGATAGACTAATAGGTCTGAGGTCCTTTGGACTGACATGGGAATATTTGCCAGCCTTGGGTATAAAAACCACTTTTACTTCTCTCCAACCCCGGGGGATATGTACCAGATTTAGACAGCTTATCATGATCATCTCCAGCACAGGCAGGATGATATCCGCTGACATTTGTAGTTCGGCAGGTATTATGCCGTCTGGTCCTGCAGACTTGAAGGGTTTGAAGCTTTGTAGCGCCCAAGTCAGCTTGTCCCTCGTTATCAGACCGTGAGGGTAAGTTACCTGTGCATGTGACCTGTTAAGGCTATAATTGCCGGTAATATTGGAGCTACCTGGAAAGTGAGTATCAGGTAGCAGATTGAGCGATTCTTCGCTAGATGTCGTCCAAGAGCCGTCTGCCTTCTTAAGGCAGCTAGGCATAGTAGGATTTGAAGCAAGGATTTTTCTTAGCCTAGATGCCTCAGAGGATTCTTCTATTTTTCCACAGAAGAGTCTCCATGACGTTCTTTTGGCTTTCCTTAATTCTTTTTTATATAATTTGAGGGATTCCTTGTAGGAGTCCCAATCGTTTATAGCTTTTGAGGTTTTAGCAAGATTGAAGAGTCTCCTGCACTCCTTTCTAAGTGGTCCCAGCTCAGTGGACCACCACTGAGGCTTCTTGTTCCCCTTAGGTTGTACGAGGGGACACGATGCAGACATTGCTTCGTTAAAGGCCAGAGTAAGCTCATCGACTGTATTGTCGAGCTCGTTGGAGTTACAGGGGGGACTTAAGAGTTCAGAGTTAACACGTTTGTATAGAGTTTCTCTGTATAATGGCCAGTTGGTTTTTCGAAGATTGCGGAAGGAAGGTTGGCATGGAGGATCAACGTTAAGATTGAATAAAAGATATCGATGATCAGAGAACGCATGATCAGCCGATACTTTCCAACCCGTTATCATGTCGTTGATGGTATCGGAGACAAGAGTAATATCAAGGACTTCTTGTCGGTTTTTGGTAATGAATGTGGGTTCATTACCTAGGTTACAGACAATGAGGTTAGTACTTAAAAGATATTCAAAAAGTGACTCACCTCTGTTGTTAATATCTGAGCTGCCCCATACGGTGTGATGAGCGTTAGCATCACAACCGATTATGAGTTCAGGTTTCTGCCTCCTTGCATCATCGACCAGCCTCTCTAGGTTATCACTAGGGAGAGGCCCCACGTGATCGTGGGCGAGATAAGCTGATGCCAACCAGAATGATCTGCCTGCAGTCTCCAGTCTTGCCACAGTCATATCTCGATCGCTGAAATTAGGGAGTAAATAAGCATTAATGTTACTTTTCACTAGTATGCACGATCTGGGTTTACCTTTATCAGTCACATACAGTGGGTAGTATCCGGGAGTCCTGAGTCCTCGAATCTGGTTGTGTACAATCCTGGGTTCTTGGATCAAGACGATGTCTTCTGCGCCTTTGGCTGGACGAAGAATGAGTGCGGCCGAAGCCTTAATGGAGTGTTGGAGGTTAATCTTTACTAACTGCAGCATTTTCGCTACAATCAGGTGCTCTACCACGGTGTTGTTCAGGCCTTCCAATTCCGAGGATGAGCTGAGAAGCTTGTCTTCACTCAGAAGAACCTTGTCTAGAGAATCAGTCTCCATATCTGACAGGACGTCGGAAGTGGATGGTGATTTTTTGGGTAAAGAGGGTTCATCATCCTCCAGCGAGGGGAAGGAGATTGAAGCTCCAGGATCTAAGACTGCGATCATAGAGTCAGAGGGAGGAGGAGGAGGAGGGGGTAGTTTACCCGCATCCATTTCGTCCTTTTTATAGACCCGCATTTTGACATCGTCCCATGCGAATCTAATCATGTAGTCGTTCTTGGCCAGAGGAGCCAAGGTTTCTTGGTTGATTACAACCACGACACATCTGTAATCGCCCTTCAGCTCTTCCAGTTTGGTAACCTTCCAGTTGTGGGTCGGAAGTAAAGGGTGGCTCAATTGCAGGACTTCCAGGATGCCCTCAGGGGTGGATGGATCCGCAGTGATCCATATGCGAGATCTTGGTCGGCAGGGGATGTCTTCCCTTGCAACAACCTCGAGCTTTGCGCCAGGCCACACCTCTCCAAGCCTGCTTATTGCAAGCTTGTAGAGATCGGCCGATCTTTGGTCATCACACGCGACCAGTTTGATGTGACCTTGATGCCACCCGCCGTCATGCGTAAGCCGAAGAGGTCCGGGATGATTCCTTATGAAGGTGGAGAAGGAGCGCGAAAGCGCTGTCTTAATCATATCCCACTTCTCCTGGTAGATGGACCCGTCAATGTCGTTGCGATCGATGACTGCGACCACAGTCTTATCCTTCAAGATGTCGCTGAAAGACCTGAGAGGTGTGATGGTGGGAGAGATGCCGGTGTTGTGCACTCGGTGCCTCTTGGGAACCGAGCTGGTTCCTTCCACTGACCTCTATCGTTTTATCGACGGGGCGCAGGACTTAAGGATCTGCTGCGCCCAATCTAGTTTGGTTATTTGTGCAGGCGTCCTATCCTTCTCCGCGATGGTGCCACACATCTGCTGGATCCGGATGGCATTGCGTCGTTGCTTGTAAGAAGCCTTGGATCTGTTGATACGGGGACGCTTGGTGTTGGAAGGGAGGGGACCATGATTCACAGTCCCATCACCATCAAGTTTTTTATTGCCAACGCTTTTGCCGACTTTTGCAGGAGTACCATGAGTAGCCACAGTCCGTCCTACAGTCAGCTTAGAAGCGTTGACAGCAGACGTTGTTGTCTTGTTAGGGGCCGGCTGAGGGGGGACCATGAGTCACATTCCTCTCCCTGTCGGAGAGGGATTTATTGAGCTCGCAACCACTAGTGGAGGGACCATGTGTATCCACAGTCCCAGCACTAATTGGTACCAGGTGAGCTTTGCCGGTAGACAACAAGGTCGCCGTGCTACCGTCCGGTATAGAAGGAGAACCGGCCGTAACATTTTTTTGTTTTTGTTTGTTTTGTTTTATTTTTGTTCATGATAGATCCCACGAGTAGCGGAGAAAAGAGGTCCATCTGTACAGAGATCCGCATTGTGCAGATAAGCCTAGTTAATCCGGAGGGCGCCAGGTATCCGGATACTCCGTGGGCGACTGAGCTATTTGATGACTGGGCCCTCAGCCAGGTTGACTCTCGGCACGGGTCGTATTACATCTTAGTCCAGCCCAGGTGGTAAAGGAGGGGAAAGGGGAAGGACGTTTTGTCCTGTGGAGGTCACATAGTAGCACGTACACGTTCTTAACTTGCGCCTTGAAAAGAAAAAGAGGAGAGGGGACATAGAGTCCGGGTCAGTACTTGGTTGACGCTTGTCAGCAGCCTGTCAGTCATGGGTGGCCCTTAGACAGCATAGCCTGTTGAACCTGCGCCGTAAGCTTTCGCACCGGTACCATCGAATGCAATGATGGTACACACGGCAAGGTGACTGACTCCGCGAAGGAACTACATACATACATATTAGGCATTTACGGCAAATAAAGTGCATAAAACGTTGAAAATCTTCTCATGACATGATGTTTGTCAGACGTTCGCAAGATATGGAGCACTGGACATTTGTTTACAGTTTACTTGGCTCCAGCGGGATAGATCACGCTATTCCATGGAAGCAATTCCATGACCTATTCGAGTTGATGAATCATTCACAGTAAATTGTATCTTCACAAAGATATGGTATTTGAAAATCAAATTTACCTTGCGAAGCACTTACACTAATCAGCCACTTAGCCATAACTACGAATCATCCTGGAGTCTTTCGAAGAATCGTTAGGAAAACGAGAGACTACTGGTAGTATCATTCTTGGAAAACTTGATGTTTCAGCTTTAATGTGCGGTTGATACAGCAGCAGTATTGAAGAATCTTCATGACACAACTACCGAATGCATACAGGATTGAGTTATCTTGAAATCGACGTAACCAGGGGCCTACTTCATCAAACTACAAATTACAACCACAAATTTGTACTTGTGAATCACAATTACAAATTTGTAATTTGGTTTTCCGTTTCATCAAATACAAATATATGAACCCACAAATTTGTGATTAGACAAAAAAAAATTCTAAGAATAATAATATATGTTAATTAGAAGTGTAAAAATTCCTCTTGCACCGGGTTTTAGTGCAATGTGTAATCTACAAGTGTTTTCTCACAAATTTGTGGAATATCGTCGTGCAATCCCGAAATTAAAATGAATCTGCAAAATAAGATTTTGTTTTGTCTCCTTGATTAGAGAAAAGAAGGAGGTTTTATTTGGGTGAAGTAAACGCGTGGAAAGATATTTTAATTTCATTATCCTCTTAATTCAAAATGGAAAGGATTGGAAATATCTTCGAGATATTGCGTGGCAAAATTAAAAACGGGCTACTCTGGTAAGTACATAATATGTAGGTACATATAAATTTAATTTTTTTAATTTTTTTTATATTTAAGCTTAAACTTGGCACTAGTCGCATTTTAACCGATCTCGATAATATCATTTTTGATATAATCATACATGGTCCCGGGGGACCATACACACGTAAGGCCAATTTCACACATACCCGGCAACCGGCTAACCGGCACCGGCTACCCGTTACTTGTTGAGCACACATTCTAATGGGCATGTTCACACCTGGAAACCAAAACCGCCCCCGGGTGCCCATACAAATGACCGGGTAGCAGGTACTGGTTAGCCAGCTGCCGGGTATGTGTGAAATAGGCATAACGGCAAAAATACTAGAATTCTGGGCGCACAATTTACGCCGACAATTTTTTTTCGACCCTGGATTTGGCTACATTTTTGATGGCCAAACGCCTAGCATATGTTGGTACGATTCGAAGCAACAAGCCCTACATACCATCACAATTTTTGGCAGCCAAGAGCAGGCCAGTATTTTCAACATTGTTTGGATACTACAACGGCGATGTATCTCTTTGTTCATATGCTCCAAAACCAAAACGCGCTGTTATTTTGATATCAACACTACACTACACTAATGCGGTTGACGAATGTAATGAAAAATCTAAGCCACTGGCCATTTTTGACTACAACAGCCATAAGTCAGGAGTCGATACAATAGACCAAATGCTCGGTAAATATACCTGCAAACGGTCTACAAATCGATGGTCCTTGGCCTTTTTTTTAATATGGTCGATATCGCTGGATTGGCAGCTTACATCATCCACGATGAGTTGAAACCTCAAAAAAAAATCTGATAGACGACGAGGATTCCTCAAAGAATTATCCATACAATTTGTATTACCAAATATGAAAGAGCAAGCTAGTCAGCCTCGAACTATACGCCTTGAAAGCGTGCGTTTCGCTATGCAACGCTTCCATGTTGTGGTGAGTAAAAATATGAGAACATCATTATTACAGACAAGAAAAAATTAATTCTTACGTTGTTTTTCTTTTTTTAGGCCAGACCAGAAACGTCACTAGCCTTACGTATAGCAGCACCTAAACTTCCGCCACGCAGCAATCGTCCCAATTGCAATCTTTGCAAAATCGAGGATTCGAGGCAACGTAAAACCAGACAAGTGTGTTTTGTTTGTCAGCTGCCGGTGTGCAAGGTACATGCGGAGACCTTGCATAGATGCAACATATGCTGTAAGGATGCTGCCGGTGCAGATGATCGAGATCTTGAGACAACAGCACAGCAATAATTTAAATAAGCGCTATTCCTTATATTATTTTTTATAAACAGAAGTGTTATTTTTTTGGAATTCCTAATAAAAAAATATGTAATTAAATCTTTATTTTACTTAATAATATTTTTAAAATATATTTTAAACATCCTCACACACAATAAACATCAATACACAATCACAGATTGTACATATAAATACTCAGAGTAGGTCATACGAGAAATCGCCAATACAATTACAGCCTAAAAACTATATGGTCCCGGGGGACCATGAAAGTAAAATATGCCACAAAAAGTTACCGCTCATCCGAGGGTTAATGCTTATTGTTTAACTTCAGGACAATCTACAAAGATGATTTATATCTTAAAATCTTTGTACATAATTGAACTTTATATTAAAAAAAATTCTACTTCATTTGGATGAGTCATTCCAAAGCTAGGAACTAGAAAGCATTCGAGAGTTACAACTTTTCTTAGATATCAGCTTAGATCTCCGCTTTCGGACAGCGGACGAAGCATTTTCCCGTAAAAAGTAGCCTATGTTCATCAGCGATAATGTCGGCTTCTAATGGTAAAACAATTTTTCAAATCGGTCCAGTAGTTTCGGAGCCTATTCAAAACAAACAAACAATCAAATCTTTCCTCTTTATAATATTAGTATAGATTAGTATAGATATACAAAGAATAACACCACGTTCAGACATCTTATGTAGAGTGAAAATGCCAATTGCCCCCGCTAAGACAATGCTCCCAAGGAGCGTTCTCCCTTGGAGCATCACTGGTCACCTTGTTCATCGCTTGCACAATGATGTCTGTCTACAAAAACGGAAGTAAAAATCAACACATTCGACGCGCAACCTGGAATATAATTCGACAATTTTGGAACATCTCGTAACGCATATATGGAATTTAGTCATATACTATGATCTAGGATCATATTGGAACCAACTGGAGCCTGTTGCCTGTTGGTAATAGCACCATTACACTCCGGCACCTCTTTGAAAGAATACAGAAGAAGACGTTATGTACCCAAGTTACAATCTCATCTACCACAAATACGAGTATCACGATTTATATGCGGACAGCATTACTTTTCGTAAAACAAACTTAAGACCATCCAAAAGAGAGGCATTCAATTTAATTGGAAACATATCGGAAAGGAAAACATAACCCTTAGAGCCCAAAGCAACCACTCCCAAACAATTAATTTGTCTATAACAAGATTCATAGAAGAAGCCCATCAAAATCCAATTCGAGGACAAGGGATTGAAAAGTCTAGAGGTACAGTTGGATTCCAGTCACCTGGAGCTATCAACCATTGTTCATCGCCATAAAATATTTCACACCATCAGGACTACTTATGATTATTGTAACAATAATATTACTCGTTTGGAATTTTCGATTATGCGATTTCGGTTGCGATAGATTGACAAAGTACCCCTTGCATCTGCAAGGACAATTCAAGAAGCATCCAACGTAGATCAACCTGTTATCGAACGTATTGAACTCACAAAGTTTAAGCGGGGCTAATGCGGGTCAGTTCTGCCACACCAGCAGCTAACGTAAACAATACTGAGACAACAATTTCACTTTGAAGGCGCAGTTATTTTTTGCACTGTGATCATAATGCATAATAATTTAAATTACATAAATTAATCGATGTCAGCACTTTGTTGGCTTATTTACTTTATTGATACCCAATTTTGCTTTGGCCAACGCTTCCTGTTGATTTGTGTTCTATCGTAATTAATTGCTTGGCTAAGCTTATTTTAGGTATACATTCAGTTGAATAAATTACAAAGGGTCCGCCATCTAACGTTTTTTTTTTCAACTAGTGCTTATTTCGTGAATGGTAACACTTGGTGCAGGGAAATAACTTCACGGGCAATAACTTCACCTGGGCAATAACTTCACCTCGAGTGGGCAATACCTTCACTTTTTTTTTTTTGTGAAGTTATTTCCCACCTATAATTTGAGAATTTGTCTATTATAACTAAAGGCCCTTGCACACACTCCAAATCAAACAGTGACCCCAATCAGGGGGGTTGCAGGGGGGCAGCATGCCCCCCCCCCCCCCCATATGCATTGCACTATTTATGGGATTAGTTGCGAAATCGCAAGTAGATTCCATAAACAGTGCAATGCATATGGGGAGCCATGCTACCCCCCTGCAAGCACCCTGCTTGGGGTCACTGTTTGATTTGATTAACCTATGACGTTGGGTTTTTAAGTCCAAGTACAGAGTAGGTGGGAATATTGAGAGACGGAAAGTAAGACTTGTGGCAAAAGGTTACTCTGAACAATTTTGCATAGATTATGTTGAAACCTAGTAGTCCGTGGTGCGATAGAGTTCACTTCGAATGATATACGCGTTATCGGTTGATCATAAGCGTATCAACTTTCTGTGTCAACTGATTTTTTGCTAAATGGGCAGCTTAACGAGGAGATTAACATGAAACAGCACAAAAGTTTTATTGATTGGTAGGTATTAGGTATATTTTAGAGGTATACAGTCAATATTAAGGCCTGGTGCAAAACAGATATAGGGTATAGAAAACTGAGGACGGAATTGAACAAATTGTCAAAATACCGCCCAATTTTGATATTTGTCATAAAAACATATATTATTTGTAATGGTAATCATATTAGAACGCGTGAATGATGTGCCCCACATTATTTTGATTAAAATGATAAGGAATACTTTACATACCTATAAGTCGAAGTGGTACCCTTAAAATTACTTACTGAGTCATGTGCTACCCTATGCGTTAGTTGGCAGCTTCTCACACCTCAGATATTTGCACATAGTCAATAGCGTGTGGGGAAGGTTTATGTATATAAATTAGCTATGAAATTTTAGTGTTACAAAACTCATTAAGGCTTTGACTTTTTGATGCTGATAAGTTTCAGTGGTATCACAATTATTTTCATTTTGCTTCTGTTAAAAAGATCTCATAATTATCCCATCTAATAAGCTGATTGGAACTTTCGAATGTGATAGAAGCAGAGACTTCAATTAGTTCTAATAAGTTGTCGTTTCGTATTCTTATACACGTCTTGGGAATTGCAATCACATAATTCCGGAAAACTTTAACCATTTTGTGCGTTATTGGGAAATTTGGGGCTGAATTTGGAACGTGTTTGTGCTTATATAACTCGGTTAAATTTTAGGAGAAGGAAGCTGGAGACATTTTATGTCATACCTTTGTGGATTAAGGAGTGGCTAAATGAGGTTTGATGTTGACTCTTTTGTGAAGCGGTAAAATAATGGCTGGGTACAAATTTGGATGGTAATTAAAAGAGGACGCTTGGTGAGAGTATTATTTTGCAGGTCTGATGAGAGGTTGATATGAAGTACGAATGTAATTCATTTGTTAAACGCAATGTATATGCAATTAGTTTGAAAGGCAGCTAATTACTTTGAAAGAAGAATTATTGACCAAGTAAGCTTTGATATCTTATGTCAATCGTGTTAAGAAGTGTTAGATTACTAACCATTGTCCGAAAAACTTCCGTTTCTGGCTACGTTCAGTCAGGAAGGATTTCGTAAGAAATCTTAGCAAAAAGAAAGGCTGGAACTAAGAATCCACAGACTGCAGGGCAACACTTACTATAGTGGTACACAGATGGCTCATGAACCAATAAAGAAATTGACACGGGAGTGTTTGGGCTATGAGCTAAGCACTACGTACCCATGGGCAAATGTACCAGTATTTCTTAGACTTGATAAGAATTACCGAACTTGTAATTTAGTCATTATATCAGAAAGTTTAGCAGCCATCACTTAGAGAATATATAATTGAGTCAAAGTTTGTCTGGCAATGTCTACATGTACATAACAAATTAGGTGAGAGGAAAGAAATAACCTTCTGTTGGATTCGGAGTCTTATAAAAAAAAGTAAGGAGAAGCGGTTCTGAACCATTTAAAACCTTTAAAACATACCAGATTTCAGATATAAGTTTCTGCAGGTCCTAAAATGAAACCGCAGAAACTTGAGATAACATTCTCGAGTTCTGGCAAAAAGGGGGAACAAATATTTGAGAAAAAATCATATAAAACTCAAGTATAATACCTATAAAAAACTGAAGTTGTTTCAAAAAATTAAGTAACTGTTATAAGTACTATCGATAACTCGAACAAAATTGTGTGACAGCAGAGCTAAGATTGTAAATTCCATAAAATTTGATAATTCGATCTTGCATATCTCGAATTCCTTTACAACTCGAACAAACAAAATGCCACGTCCATTGAACAAGTCGATTTTTTCAGGGAAACCTCCATTTAATTGAATGCTGAGAGAAATCCCTTTTTTTGTTAAATATTTTTCTGCTAGTAGGATTTTTTATGTATTTATTTAAGTTAACTTAAACCGCCGCTGTAATTCATCAGCAGCCGTGTTTTATTATGACTAATGATCTGGATAGATCTGCCGACGATAAAAAAAAAACGGAAATGGATCATCCAACATTTGCACAGCTAAATTTCCAATTTGAATGCGAGCCCGGAGTTACCACACAATCAAAAATGTTCATCAAACTGAAATTGTACGCTTTCGGCCTTTAAACATTTTTCGAGCAGATGCAGTACATGGATTGAATTTGATTGCCAAACCTTTTTTTTATTTATTTGATAATGGTTTCTAGCTTTACGGAGAAATGAAAAAAGGTGGGGTATGCTCATTTCATGGAATAAAATATCTTCTACTTTTTGTTTGAACGAAATTGTTTGTGCTACTCGTATATAATATATGGCACACCATGCAATAATGTATACTACAATGTGATCTTAGATGTTCGGTGTTTGTAAGGCTTCTGGTAGTAGGAAAACAGTTTCTGAGGAAGAAGTTTTGCAAATTCTAGCAGAAATTCCTAGCGGCAGCGAAGATGAGTGTGAAGAAGATGAGCCTTTGGAAATTGCGGGCGATGGTTTTAAAGAGGAATTGCACTTCTGGGAGATGAAGTTTTCATGGAAAAAGAATGCCCTTTATTAGAGAATTGCTGGGTGTGTCGACATATCAAATTAAATTTGGAAAGACAACAAGACTGTCAACATGTTATCGACCTTTGTGGGTTCTGAACCGGAGACAGTTATGAACAGGTTCGATCGGAAAGCGGGAAAAAAAAACATTTATATAAAGTGTCCAGTTGCCATAGAGGAGTATTAACGGAATATGGGAAAAGTCGATTAAATGGACAGCTACATTGGAAGATCTTAAATCTCAATGAAATCTAAAAAATGGTACATGCGCCTTTTCCATCACTTAATCGATTTAGTCTTTATTAAAAAATAGCTAACTATCAGAAAAAAATGCACATGGATAGATTCCAAATTGAATTGTCTTAATCTTTGTGTAATATAGGAACGAGCAACAAAACGTGGACGGCCTTCAGGAAGTCCATCTGTTGCAGTTTTACACGCTGCAACTAAAAGACAAGGACCTGCTATTTCCATACCAAGTAAGGATATAAGACATGACGGAATCAATCATATGCCCATTTGGAACACTTTTAGACAAAGATGTAAATTTCCAAGTTGCACGTCAAAAACTTTTATAAGTTGCCGTAAATGTGGTGTCGCTCTCTGTCTAAATAAAGATAACAATTTTTTTTTTTTTTTTTCAAAAGTTCCACGAAAAATAATTAAATCTAAAAAGCTTAAAAAAAATTGACAAGATCATGCCTCCGAATTAGGTACTGTAGTAGTTATTGTCAGAGTTAAGCATGCAACTCACACTGTCAAACCATATTTATACTCATGTACCTATATTTATAAGCCATATATACCATATTTATATTCGTGTACTTACATTTATAAGTTATGTACAAGGTGGCGCAAAAGTTGTCATCTGTTTACTTCACAAATGTCAAAGTAAAATTGACATTTGCCGCTATTTGCAAAAATTATAGCATCTTCCGATAGGGTTTTCAGCCCTTGGGTGGCCTTAGGCAATTCTGTGTGCCAATGTTCTAAATGATCCACGACGTTTGACATCTATCCTATGTAGTTTTCAGTCGGATTGGTGAACGCCACTGGGTGATGACTTTTGCGCCACCTTGTATTATATATACTTAGAGTTAAGAAGAAGAATAAAGAGAGCGTCAGTTTTATGATCGCATTAACAGAAATCGGACGTGTTATTATTTAATCCGCAGCCTTTATAGTAAAACAGTGAATTAGCGCGACTACAATTACTCAGCCGTGGGATTACCAAGAAAAAAACAAAAAGAATAAATACAATAATACCTTGCCACAAGTGAAATTGAGTGCAAAATAAAATTGGTATTACAGAATGTGTGTTTACCACAAAGTTGGTTATGTCGCCGCTTGTTCAGTCATCGAGAAAATTGTTTTGCCGCCGCTTGTTCAGTCACCGCGAAAAAAAAATATTTTTTTATTCTCTTCGTAATAAAAGACAGTACTGAATCCAGACGAATTCATATCATAGCAGCAGATGTGCGATTAGAACATCCATGTAACGGCGACGCAGAAGAAGAGGCACAAGACGTACGACTACAAGAAGAGATCGAAAAACAGCCGCTAGACACTGCAGCCGGGGAAAAGAAAAACGTCATAATGAGAGTAAATTAACTGTTGCAACGGATCGCAAAATCAAATGATAGAGCAGAAGCTAAGTCAGGAGGTGGTGGAAAACGATCGGACGGTACGGCAGGAGAGTTTAACGTGGCGCAACAAATTGGATAATCCTGTGGGGCACTGACCCACAAAAGGATGAAACATTTGGGCAGGCACCAAATAACAGACAAGGACATACAAACCATGGACCCACAGCTCATTCTCAGATTCATCAAAGAAACTGGACTGGACGCTGGGCTCTAAGGAGTGTGACCTGCCAAGGATAAATCAGAGCAATACCTCGACACGCTTCACAAAGAAGTATCTAGAGAGGACTCTGAACGAGGGCATGCACCTCTCCGAGGCACAAGCAAGGGGACACAATAGACCAATAGATCGCAGTGTAATATACCCTAACCAAATATCAAATATCAATCAATATCAACAAATTGGATTGTGGAAGGAGATGTTGCCGGAATTCAGCGGAACGACAAGTGTTGATATGTGGCTGGCACAGCTAAGAAATGTCGAGGAAGTGTACGGTGTGGAGAAAAAAAATGTGCACGCACTTTTTGTAAGCAAAATGAGAGGCAAGGCCCAAGAATGGTTGTACGCACAAGCTAATTTTTTAAACGACGACATAGATAACCTGACAGAGGAGTTGAAAGAAGTTTTTAGTACAAAACAAAACAAGATGGAGATGAGAAAAAGATTCGAAAACCGAAAGTGGAAAGTGAGCGAAAATTTCAGTGAACAAATCACACCACCCATACAACCAAAAAATGGCAGCGTATAACTCATTACTATATAGACTTATCACAATACCAAAGGACAAAAAAGACTACCAAATATAACTCAACACAATGAAATACATAGGACAAGAAAACGGATATAAACCATCAACAATAGACAAATTACATAAACAGATGAAACAAACAATCTATAATAAAATAAATAACAACAACAAAAACAACAACAGCAACACAACAGAAAATAAATATACAGCCATAACATACACTAATATACTGCCACAAATAATACAACAACAATCCAAAAAACAAAATATTAACATATCATTCAGGACAAACAACAATATACAAAAAAATATTAAAGACAATAACCAAAACAGATAAAGAGAACTTATCCGGGGTATACAAAATAAAATGCAACGACTGTGAAAAATACTATATACGACAAACAGGAACAACCTTCAAAGACAGATTTAAAGAACATATACCCAAAAATAACACAAAATCAGCATACGCACAACACCTAATTGACAATAACCACAATTACAATAACTTTGAATACAATGTAATACCATTACACATAAAACAAACATAGGGACGGGCTACAGTCCACTTTGGCGAACTGTTGGATATCCTATTCTTATTCCTACCCCTTATAAGTGGGCGTGACAAAAGTCTAAGTATGGTTGAATTGTTAAGAACGCTCTACATATTTTGTTATATAACATTAAAAGGATTTTACCAAAAAAAAAACCCTCCCTACGACAAAGTGAGACTGGCGACTGGATTGAAAATGGACGAAGAAGAATGGATTGAATACGCGATTGAGGGATTTTCTGATGACAACATAAGGTTATATTCCCGTGTCCAGGGGTATACAACAAAGGCAGGACTACTTCGAGCGTTCGACAAAGTCACTCAGCGGAAGGTGCAAACAAGATCGACTGCTAGTACATTTAGCAACAGACAGACGGGATTGACAGCAGATAGAACGGCAAAAGATAGACAAGTAGACGGACAAAGAGTTGCGGTCAGGTGCTATAATTGCAACTCGGTGGGACACGTGGCAAATGTGTGTTCTAGGGCAAAGAGGAAGTCAGCAATACATCAGTTGTCAGAAGATGGCATGTCCAGTGATAACGGACGACGTTTGTATTTTAAGTTTACAATTGATAGTGATAGTATTTCCTTAGACTGCCTCATAGACTCCGGAAGTCCGATAAGTATGGTTAGAAGATCGTGTATACCGACTAATATATTCATATCTAAATGTAAGAAAAAAAGAAAATATTTCGGTTTAAATAAAAGTTTGCTTAAAATATATCAAATGTTGTCGTGCGTAGTTTTTTATAAAAAAAGTTGGAATAAGAGTAAATCTTATGGTAATAGACGATGGATCGACGAGTTATGAGGCAATCTTGGGGAGGAATTTTCTAAAAAGTGGAAAATTTAAACTAGTTTCACAGTTAGAAAATAATATAACTTGCTCAAAGGAAATAGAAGATGATAGTGAACATTTTGGAAAACAGCTCATGTTAATCGACTGTAAAGATAATGATAGTTCATAATTGGATTTAGAAGTTGGTGAAGACGTATGTCATGTTCATAAAGGATAACTTAAAACATTTCATAAGTCAAGTTATTTGTTTACCGATCGCCCTACGGAACCGGTAGTTAAAACTAAAACGAATTTAACGCTGAATGATGTGAAACCGTTTCATTGTCGACCGCGTCGTTTGTCGTATGCCGAAAAAAACGAACTTAGTTGATTGCTAGACGAATATGTCGGTAAAGGGTATATTCGAGAAAGTGAATCTGAATACGTGTCGCCGATAGTATTGGTAAAGAAAAAGACAGGGGATCTTAGGATGTACGTTAAATAAAGCGACTGCAAAAGATAGTTACCCGATACCGGTGATCGACGATATGCTAGACAGAGTGGTAGATAAGACCATTTTTTCTAAGCTAGAACTCAAGAATGGGTTTTTTCACGTTTACATGCATGAAGACGCAGTAAAATATACGTCGTTCATAACACCTTTAGGGCAATACGAATTTTTGAGAATGTTTGAGTTTGGTTTAAAAAACGCGCCGTCAACTTTTCAGAGACACATTAATAAAATATTTGCAGACATGATTAGAAACGATGAAGTTATAGTATACCTAGACGATATAATGATAGCTACGACGACATAGGAAGACCATTTTAGGATACTCTCTGAAGTTTGGAAGAGGATGGTAGAAAATAAATTGGAACTAAGGATAGATAAGTGCAAATTTTTACAAAAGAAGATAAAATATTTAGGTTTTACGATTGCGGGGGAGGGTATACAGGCAGATGATAGGGGTATCGAAGCTGTAAAAAAATTTCCGATAACACAAAAAACCCATGCAGTACAAAGTTTTTTGGGTTTGTGTTCTTATTTCCGTAGATTCGTTAGAGATTTTTCAACCATAGCAAAACTACTGTACGATCTTACCAAAAAAGACAGAGAATTCAAGTTTGGTTACGAACAGTTAAAGGCTTTTGAAAGCTTGAAAAACAAAATGATAGAAGCTCCGGTCTTTTAACTGTATAGTCCAAAGAACGAAACAAAACTTCATCGCGACGCAAGCGCACAGGGATTTGGAGCGAATCTGCTACAAAAAAGCAACACGGGAAGTTACATCCGATTTTTTATTTTTCAAAGAGAACGACAGATTACGAAGCAAAGTTGCACAGTTTTGAGTTAGAGGCGCTGGCAATAATAAGTGCTTTAAAACGTTTTAGGGTATATTTACAGGGTAAACAGTTCAAGATCGTAACTGACTGTTATTCGTTGACCCTAACGTTAAACAAGAAAAAAATTAACCCTAGAATAGCCAGATGGGCGTTAGAGCTACAAAATTTTGATTACACACTAGCACACAGGGCAGGTACTCGCATGCAACACATCGATGCGTTAAGTAGATCGACAAATATCCTGACGATCGAAACGAATACTTTTGTTGTTAGAACGATCGAACCATAATTTATACGAGATGAGAAACGGAGTGGTATACAGAAAGAAACATAGTGTAATATTATGTTTGATGGATGTAATGTTGGACGGAAGCTGGCAGGATCGCCATGTAATGTTTTTGGTTTTATTATGCAGAGATCTGTTTTTATATTGAAAGTTTTGAAAAGACTTCCCGTGGATGTTTAAGACAACGTGGTTAGACTGGCAGGCACGAAAGCCATAGAGATTGCCGAGATGTCCTAAGTTTCAGGCAGGGCACGAATGCCATAGGTTTCTGCCAAAAGAATTGAAACAATAGGTTTGAGAGTCAAATAGAATCTGTCTTTATTCTTAAAAATACTAAGCCTTATATACTAAATTTTCCTTCCCAGCATTACCGAAACACATTGATACAAAATTCGGTCGCGTGCCATAAAATCAAATCATGTCAACATACTCATTCACATTGTACTCATTCAATTGTCACCCAAAGCATAGATCGTGCATTTCATGGATCCACTTACAATGTCAGTGTAATCGCCAGATGTTCTATTCATACTTTCTGTATGCAATACCCGATACTGTAGTGTGGCAATGAAAACCGATTGTTATGTCAGTGGGTCAGTGGTGTTTATGAACCACTTGACTTGGACTGCCTTACATAATGTAAGCACAAAGTAGGAAGTGATATTTGATTTGTGTGCATTGTCATGCAGTACAATGTAGGAGTACGGAATTATGTTAGTGGGTTCATTACAATAGGGACGGGCTACAGTCCGATTGGGCGAACTGTTGGATACCCTATTCTTATTCCTATCCCTCATAAGTGGGCGTGACAAAAGTCTAAGTATGGTTGAATTGTTAAGAACGCTCTACATATTTTGTTATAACATTTAGAGGATTTTATATAAAAAAAAACGAAGCTTTTGTAAAAAAAAAACGCTCCCTAGCTCAAACTTTGGTTTTTCAATAAAATTATTATATTTAATTGTGGGCGTGTCAGTAAGCGGATTTAAAAAAAATTAACACATGAGCATAAAGGGCCCCTAGGGATTATATCGTCGGTTTACAAGACAAAAGCACTAAGTCAAAAAACATAGTTTTGAGTAAATCAATTATTAAGATTCGTTTTCTTGTGAAAATTCAATATTAACTTTTATTTGTCAATGAATCCCATTAAATACAAAATTGAAATTATGACATTTATTATTTACAAAAGTAAACACAAAAGCTTTATTTTAGGTATATAAGCAAAATAACAAACGTGAAAGAATGAAAAATATTAATAAAAGAAGAAATGTTTAAAAATAATAGTACATCAAAAACAGATATCAATTATCTTTCATCTGAAACATCTGGTCCTTTAAGGTAATCCTTTGCGTTTGATTGTGATGGTAATGATGAAAACCAAGAGTGAACAATTTCGGGAATGACTCCTTTTTTACACATTTCCATAAGGTCTTTCTTCTTGGCTGTGCTTATTTTAAGAGGTTCGTTATAAAGTTTTGGCCATTCTTTTGCCGGAAGATAATTAGGAACAGGGTTTCTTCCTCTTCGAAAACTCTTAACAACGTCCAAGGTGCGAAAATGTTCTCTATATTCATATTTAAATTGAAGTATTCCCGGTTTATTTTTTTCGTATCGAAAACATTTAATTTTAAGTCAGTTAACTTTTTGGCCTTCGGTGTCCACTGTCTTATTTTTTATTAAATTTTCGGCTAGTAACTTTAAATTATAAAAATTGTCAAACCTCATTTCCAGAGCTTCATAAGGAAGTTTTTTGGGAACACGAACTCTTGCAGCACGGAATATATTCAGCCAGTCATTGATGCAATAAATTGACATGAACTTTTTTTCTTTTTCTATAGCACTGTGCATAGAATCAACTTTCATGTAATAATGACCGCTTTCTAAAAATTTTTGTTCAACAATGTTTAAATTTGATGTGTGCACTAAATTTAAGAAAAGTGCCACAATATTTGCGTTTCTGTTTTGGCCAGCACAAGTGTCCGAAAATATTGAAAGCTCTTTTACGTGTTCAGGTAATTGCTCGATGTACTTCAAAATGCAAGAACCCACTTGGCAGCTCCCACCTTTGCCATTTACCTCTGACCAAGCAAAACAAAAAGCATTATTAGGCAAACCCGACTCATAAATTGTAAAATTATGTATTATAAGCTTCCTCTTGTAGTATGTTAAGGAAACATCGGTTGATGGTATTTGAAGAACGTTTTGCATATCCATCGAAATAGATCTAAAGCTTTCATCCAAATTTGATCTTTCTTCGTCAGTTTGTTTTTCTTCAAATGCCTCTTTCTTCCGACGTAAATGACACTCATAGTCTTCCTTCAAATCGAGCTTTGCATCTGGAGCTGAAATTTTATATCTATTGCATAAAAGGCATTGATCTTTTTTTCTCACAAAAAGTGCCCGCCAAATTCATCGCTTCCTAAAAATGCGCTCATTACACATCGATTGGAGATATTTAGTGTACTCGAGAAAAATAATTGACACACTCTTGTTTTTATGTCATTGTGAATAAAAAAATACTTTTTGGCAGTTTGCCGCAGAATTACACTTTCGTTTCTTGGTCGCCTGTATTTTGGTTCAAGGCATTCAACGTTCTGAAGAATGAAATTTTTTTGGCCAACAAAATTCAAATCCCAATATGTTTTGCATAATTTCAATCGGGAACTCTCGTTAATATTGGCACAATGAAATCTGCATTTATGGGTCGGAATTTTTTTTGGAGCTTTTTGGGCTTTAAATTACCTTTCCGATCCTTATAGGGCAAACATTTGGATTTCATCTCCCTGTTGACATTTCTTTTCCAGGTTTTTTCTGACTTTTTTTTCCATCTACTCCTTTTTGCAAGAGTGTCTGTTGTTATTTTATGATTTTCATTGACTGTTAAAGTTTGCTCTTCCTCGTTGGCACTTGATAAGACCTTTTCTTCACAATTATAGTTTGGATCGGACGTTTGATCCATTTCATCTAATAATGATCTCATGGATTCATCAAGACCCACTGTTTCTTCACCTAGGACTATTGAAAGCCAATATTAATTTGTATGCTTGATTAAGCTTTAAATAATTGAATAAACAAACCAAAATTTATGTCTAGCTCCAGAGCTTCATCAAGAATCATTTCGTGGCTTTCCTCTTCCGAAGTACATTTTTTTTCAACTGTTTTAATTTAAAAAAAAAACAGTTATTGACGAAACTATGGGGGTATTTACGATCCAGTGCAACTGGTCTAGTATCATTATAAAAGTGTTAAAAATACCCCTGTCCTATTGTAAATTTGTTTTTTTACACTTTTGCAATGACACTAGACCAGTTGAGTTGGATCGTGGGGGTATTCACAAAACAAAAACCAAACAAAACAACTTACCCAAAGAATTTTGAATATTATTTTTAGCTAATTGGAGAATCCCCAACGAACGAGAATTCTTATTCTTATTTTAAAAGATTTAATTATGATTTATAGCAAATTCAGGCGTCTTTACTCACATAATGACACATACGATTTGTGATAACCTTTCGGAATGCGCCCGCTTTTTTCAGACATTTAAACCACGGCCTCCTGCGTAAGTCATTTTTCAAATTCAAAAATGTAATTTTGATAACAGGCAAAAGGCATTAAGTCTTGTTAATGCTTTCTTCCTGTAAACACATAGTAATTTAATTTGTCTTGCGTTAGTTTTAAATCGCACTAAGTCAACTTAGTGCGTTCTTCCAGTATAAAATAAGTTTTTTCTGACTTCGTGCAAAGTGAAACCTTAAATAACTCATTAAGGGTGTCTAATATGACTTAGTCTATTATTTCAGTACATCATAATCATGTTTTTGAACCGTTTTTCATTTAAATATAAAAATCTTAAAAATATGACTTGGTGCCTTTGACTTGTGAACCAACCATGTACAGTACACTCTCGATAAAGTGAACTAATAAAAACCAGGCCTGTTCATACGAGCGAGATTGTTCACATTACCGAGCGTGAAAATTTGAAGCCATTCGATAGCACCTATAGCCAACCAGTGTATAGTCTGAAATATTTTTTATGATCTAATGATGTTTTTATTATTTTTTCTCAAAAGATACAAAAAAAAAAAGATTCATGGTAAGTTTTTTTTTTTTAAATATATCTTCAATCAACAAAAACTTAACTCACTGCTAACCAACGACCATACCACGTCGAGTTAATCGGTTCTCATCAGATCACCGTAATTAAACGACGTTGGGCGCGGTTAGTACGTAGATGGGGGACCGTTTGAGAACAACCGCGTGTCGTTGGCCAGTCCCATCTACAGAGTTGAGGTAGATAATTATACGTGGTATCACAATGGACCTAAATTGGTCTAAGTGTGTCGGCTTCTGCCGACAGCCACATAAACCTAACCTAACCTAACTCACTGCTTGTGAAAATTAAAAGGAGACATTTCAATGAATTTTTTTAATATAAGGATATAAATACATACATGTGTATTTCTATTAAAAAGGAAAAAGTAATTTATGTTTTTAAAAAATAATTTGTAACTTTTGTTTGTTTCTTTCTTAAATTTAAGTCAATTTGCACTACCTTTTCCTGCAACAGTTTTACGACAAAAACATCTTTGTAATCAACTTCGTTGAATCCTGCCCACTCAAGTACCTTGTCAAAAGAAAGTATGGCATCTCTCGAAGAAACCGAGCATGTCGGGCGGTCCGTAACTAGTTGGCAGTCTTCTTCATTTTCACTTTAATTTTCCGCTCCCTCAATATCCGATGGTATTTGATCTTCGTTTCAGTCGTTTATATCAATAACTGTGTGAGGAACCTCTACATCGATTGATATGCTCGAAACATTGTGCAGCAGCGGAATTTTCTAGCGGTGTTAAAACACATACACATAATATGTTGTTCACTCTACCGAGGTTTGCTTGTTCACTCTGTAGAGTAGTCTGTAAAAAATGTTGTGTGTTCACTCTATTGGATTGTTCACTGCACCGATGTTCACTCTACCGAAAGTGTACCGTATTACAAATTTCAGCTCCCTAGCTCAAACTTTGGATTTTCAAAAAAAGTTTTTTTTTAAATTGTGGGCGTGTCAGTGGGCGGATTTTGAAAATATTTACACATGAGCTTAAAGGGTCCCTAGCTCAAATTTTGGTTTTTCAATAAAATTGTTTTATTTATTTGTGGGCGTGTCAGTGGGCGGATTTTGAAAATTGTATATCTCGAGCAGTTTTAGGAGCCATAGATCTTATATAAAAAATTTCAGATTTCTAGCTCAAAATTCGATTTTTTCCAAAATTTTGTTTTTTTTGAAGTAAACTTGATTATTTCGGGACCCTAGAGAGTATATGGTTAAAATTTCAGCTCTCTAGGTCCAGTTTAAAGGCCTAATTTTTGCCGACGGACGGACATGGCTAGGTCGACGTTACTATCGATGCTGATCATAAATATATTAACTTTTAGGGGTCTACGGCAATATTAAGGTATGTTACAAACTAAATTATTATACCCTTAGAATAGGGTATGTTAAGCGGATTACTCACAAAGAAAAATAGTTATTATCTACATTTTGGTTTTATAGCACAATTCGTGCGCCACCCTATAGATCCCATATACAGTGCAATGCCTATTTTGCAAAGCAAAATAGGGACATACGTATGTTGAAATTTAGGTAATATGTTTCCTAGCTAAATGCTATACCAGTTCTGGTCTTACTATTCGGGTCTATCTGCGCCGTTTTAAACAGAGCAAGTGCCTTCGAGTTTAACCCCCTTATTCTGCCTAACACTACCCAGGGTTCTTGAATAAGGGCCAGGTCTATTTGTTTATCCTCCATGAGGTAGATCAGGTTGGCGCAGGCCGCCTTATTTTGATGAAATTTTATTTCAGCTATCTTCATACCTTTTTGTTGATTTCCCACCCTTATTTTTTGGTTTTTGGTCTTGTTAGGTGTACGATATCCTTCCTGTCAATCAGACGAAGGTCGGCGTTTGACCAATTAACTTTCGTTCTGGCAATGCATCCTTTGATCCATACGAGAGTGTATCCATCTTCACAGGTCATAAGTTTGCTCCCCCGAGCCAACAAGCAGGAGGAGTTCCTTGTTCTTAAGGATTCGAAGCTAAATTAGCAACTGAATCTCTGTCAGCTTCCGTGAAGGATTGTCATAGTCTACTACGGCGATTATTTGACCAACTACGGTTTGTATAAAGAATTTGGCTTTCTTTTAAGTGTTGTCGACGTCGGGGAAATTGGAGAAAGCGTGTTATTTTGCCTGGCTCTTTTGGACGTACTGGCAATCGCTTTTGGAAAGCTACATACGGCCAAATACTAAAATTTGGCCTAATGTCACTTTGCCTTATGTCTTGGCACTTACTAGTATGTTGGTTGGGCTCTCCAGAATCCTTACGCCGACCGCGGTCGTTAAGACCACGGTGCTACCTGGAGTAGCTATATTCCTGGATTCTTCCTTAATACTGTTGTTTTGGCTTGGTTCGCGGTAGGGCATTAACAGGTAACACAGCACAGCCTGCGTGAGCGTAGACTGTAGTCTATGCACATTGCACATACAGAGTGACGCTGTTATAACTCTACGACGTCGCGTCGGATCGCGAACATCCCGTACCGATGCTACCCTATGAACCACCGGGGGTCACGCCGTTGAGCCCCAGATGAAGGTACACCGGTAGTAAAATTATAATAAAATACGCCACCACAACTTTTGTGTCAGCTTATATCGAGTTATATGATAGCAAATTGATAAGTTATTATCCTCCGCAAACCCCAAAGTAAAACAACCCAAAACTGTAACCCTCATTATAATTTACCACAAGTACAAAAAACGAGAGCATTTTTCAATCTATTTGGCTATTTGATTTCAAATTCAGTTATTGTCTACCTCAGAGTTGTCCATTTTTTGATTGTCCTTATTGTAAAAAAAATCTTAAAATACAGAAGGAGCACAGAAAGCACGAAAAATACAAGCTATTGTTCCACCCCTTTTAGCTCGATTCCTTTCGAGGGTATATCAATTCTCAGTCTTTGAGTATATACATATCTGTATACTCGTATAATGTACGTTATTATTTGATCAATCCACAGCAGGGTTACCTCAAAAAAAGGAACCCAAAAATGTTTCCCGCAGATAAAATAAATAACATCAAGTTAACTGAATTATTTTATTGATGAAATAAAACGCAGAATATATTTCATATTAAAGCAACTATACATTCCAAATTTTGATTTCTGAAAAAAAAGTTACCTAAATCATCTATATATCGCACATGTAGTACAAAAGTGTCACAACTCAAAAATCTTCGTTTTTCAATAAAGTCGAAAAACCATTTTACGACGATAGAAACTGTAAATTTACTATTTAATCAATATTTATAGGGGGAAATACACTAATAATCAACTTTACATAACAACCAGTCTAAAAGAATTACGTTTAACATGGAAATTCACGTTTTTTGAGTTATGACATTTTTCGTAATTTTTTCATTAAAAAAACAATGTATTATTTTGAGTTCAGCCACTTTAGTAAATTTGTTTTTGAGTTGTGACGATTTTGATGTATTTATTTCTAAATAGTTAAATCAAGTTTTTTTCATGACTTTGGTTTTAGTTTAGAATTATAATTATAATTCTACGGACTATCTTAAACCAAAATAAAGAAAAATGATCAGTACTATATTCAGGGCCCCTGTTCCGTAACTTATCACTCGCGAAAACTATGTGAAAACCGATGGATTCGAAATAAATTTATAAATTTCCTTTGGCTTTGTTCCGAGTCCTTTAGTTTATCACCTAGTTTTTGCGAGTGATTATTTACAGAACAAAGGCCCTGTACTAGATCCTTAGCTCACCCCGTTTTTTTTTACCCTTTCTTCTCTTTAAACTGAAAATTATACAAATTCTTATACAAAAGGAAACATTTATTAAGATTTTTTTATTTATTGTTTAAAAAAGTACTTTTTTTTTGGAAAAAAGAGGATAATAAAAATAAATAATAATTAAAAACAAAAGTTGGGACTCAATCAAGAACTGTTTTATAAAATTCATCGTAATATGATTTTGGGATTATGTTTTTATTAATCAAATCCTGTATATCTTTTTTTTTGTTTTCAGCCAGAGGGATTTTATCTTGGTAAGCTTTCATCAGTCCGATTGAATAAATCGGGTTGTCAGAATTTTCATTTCTTAGGTTTCGAACGTTAACTCTTTTGTATGCATTGTCTTCATAAGATGTTTTATAAAAAAATGCATAAGGATGATTTTTTTCTACCCGTAGATGTTTAATATCGTGCCATTTTACTTGTCTTCTATCAGTATCAAGTGTAAACCTTTTTCCCCATTGTTCTTGCAAAATTTTCAAATCATAGAAATCATCGTGAGTGAACTCGTGAACGCGATAGGGTGAACCATTCTTTTTTGCCGTTCGAATTAAGGTTATATATTGCTGAGGTACGTAGATTGGGCTTGATCGAAGATGTCTTTTAATCTGTTTTTCTATGACGCTGTGAACATTATCACCTTCGTTTTGAGAATGTCCACGTATTAGAAATTTGTGAGTTATACTTCGAATTTTGAATTCATTTACTGCATATGAATACGCAGAGAGTAAAAATTTGTTTTTTTGTTGACCGCAGCAGTTATCTGAATAAAAAATTACGTCCAAATCATCATTATTAGTTGTTTCTGAAAGCATTTTCAGGTAGTGGAGCACACAACTACCGATTTCAACTGCACCACGTTTCCCCTCAGTTTCGTTCCAAAAATAACACTCCACAAATTTAATATTAAGGTCGCTTATAGTAAAATTAAGACAGTTAATTTTGCTTTTATAGTAAAATGAGGAAACGAATGAGGTGAGTGTTGAAAGAGGTCAGCAACGATTGTTTTCCTTCGTCATCAGCGTTTTTAAATGATTCACAAAGATCACATTGGTCCTTCTTTGGAACATGAAATGAGAGGTTAAACTCTGATCGAAATATCCGGTTAAAAAACGAAGAGTGAGCAAACTGGAGCTGCAAGATCTCTTGATTATTTTTATAGTCACGGTACAGGTCTGCCAGATTTTTATCGCTGTGGATAAATTCTCGAGTAGTTTGAGCTCTTAAGTAATGTGACTCAACTCTTGGAATTGCGTTTATGAAATTTCGGACACCATTCTTAATATCAGGATCGACGATGGGATGATTTTCATGTTTTCCACGCAAATCACTGGCAAGAAAACCTGATTCATTAATTTTTTGAAGCACTGTTCGAATCGGTCTGTCGTTTATAAAATGGATGTAGCTTTGAAAAATGTTTTGCAAACTCTAATTCGATTAGAATCTATCTCAAAATAGAATGCTGAGTTCAAACTTCTATAACTGTTTGTAGTTGAGTAACGGTATTTTGGTTTGATTTGCGTAATGTGCCTGGCAATAAATTCTCTCTGTTTTTGGAGATCAGCAAGTTCCCAGTAGTTTTCGAAGATAGTTTGTCTTTTTGTCTCATTTATTCTGGAACTGCAACTTAGTCTACATTTTTGTTCACACGGTGGACCTATTTTTCTTGCATTAAATCGTTTTTTAGTCTTTGAAGACGACACATAAGATTTTCCAGAATTTCTCATAAGCTTTACTTTTTTGCCGGTCCAATTAAGAGGATTCTTGTTTCGTTTCCGTCCTTTAACTTTTTGTTCTTCATCAGAATCAACAGAACTTTCGGTGCTGTTAAGAGAACTGGTAGAAGAATTGTTTTGAAAATGAGGATCTGCGTCCGAATCGTCAAAATCGCTTTCATTACTATGTATTGGGGAAACTGTGTAATTTTTCTGGTTGGCCTTAATAAGACGAATTTGTGTTGCGATTTCTGGGTTTTGCGAAATTTTATAGAAATCGCTTAGAGCATTTTTTGATGTGGTTGGCATTTCATCTAAATCTTGAGTTGTCGCGTTCACATTGTCATTGTTAAGAATTTCGAAAGTTTTACTTTCCGAAATTTGGATTGATGTTTCGTTTGTGGAGCTTGCTGTATTATATAGGATCAAATCGTCAAAATTCCTTGTTTCAGGAATGATCAAGGGTGTTGAGAAGCTAAGAACATCTTCAGGGGTCCTCAAACTAATAAAGTCTGTTTGCTCGTTTTGAAACGAATCGAAAAAAGTTGAAAAATTTGTTACTGGATGTTCTTTTTTGGTTGCTAACTGCACCATCAATCTTGAACGACTCATCGAATTCATTATAAATACCTACTAAAAAAATAGCACCGGTTAAAAAAAGAAAAACTGAAGAACAAAACTACGTTTTCTAAAAGTTCAAGTTACAAAAAGACCGAATCTGGACTCAGAATCGTTCGATCACAACAGGAATTTTAAATTATTCTCGCTAGAAAATCATAAAAAATTGTTTTTTGAAACTAGCTCAGTTATAAACCGTTAAAAGAGTTTATATTCACCGATAGAAAATGTTTATTTTCAGAAAGCTTGAAGTGATAGAAAATTTCTGAATTCAGAGTTTAGGTCAGCATGGTAAAATGATAGCATTTTTTATCTAGTGTATGTACTTTATTCATCAGTGTCATAACTCGAAAAAACATGAAAACATGTATGAATAAGGGCCTCGTTTCGATTTTAAGTATTTGTAAAGTATCTGCCATAACAACCAAAAGATTTTATAAGAAATTAAAATAATTTGATATTAAATTGAGCTTTAAAAACATAAAACTTTATTTAAACAACAAAAGTGTATTAACTCTAAATTACATCTTTTCATTTTTCTAAAGTGTAGTAACTCTAATAATGCAAATAGTTTCAACTTACCTCAAACACCTTAAATGTCACAACTCAAATTAGAACAAATACTTTATCTCATATAAAGCAGCAAAAGTGTGCTAACTCAAAATAAAACCATCAATTAATTTAACTTAAATGACACAACTCAAATTAAGACACTTTTAATATTTTTTGAACAACTGTTCCCCAGCAGCATCACGACACAACTAAAAATTTGTCATTTTTGACAAAGCATCTTTGATTTAAATTTAAACATCTAAAACGACATTTTACCTTCTGGGGAAAAAACTATTCAAATTTAGTCAATGGCTACTAGATAGATAGGTCCGGGATAATTTCAAATATTTTTTTGTATTTAAAACTAAAAAAATGTGTTTTTTGAGTTGTGACACTTTTGTACTACATGTGCGATATATAAAATTCAAAATTTGTGTATGTGTACGCTATAGTCTCGAAAACTATGCACACAACCCTCTTGAGTGCTAAAAGCAATTCATTCTACAAGGCATAAGGAAGGTTTATAGAGCGGTCCGACTCCCTGTCGATAGATGGCGCTGGCATTTTATCATAGCGTGGAATTTTACGTTCATATAAGAAACATAGGAATTTTTCAATTTTTGTATAAACATAAGAGGAGTAAATGAAATAATAAGAAGAAAAATCAAAAGAAAAAGAAGATCATAAACTTGAAAAAATTCGCAATAGCTATTTGCACTTTTTTTATAAACAATGAAGCAACAGTGTTCGTTGAACTTTACACACACACGCATCGTATTTAGACATGCTGTGTTCGTTGAACTTTACACACACACCGTATATAGACATGCTGTGATGATTGTTCGATTCAATAAAATTGACTTGCGTTGCCGTTATTTACACACACAGTTGTTATTGTGTGTTATTATTGGTATGATTTTGCCAATGATATTGAAGCAACAATTATTAGCGGTAAAGCAAAGGAGAAGATGTGCTCATTCCAAGAATTCTGATGATACCCACCGATCTACCGTTTAATTTCAAGCGATTGCAATTTCCTGTTCGCCTAGCCTTTGCGATTACAATCAATAAAGCTCAAGGACAATCGCTTGCGGTTGCGGGATTGAATCTTGAGAATCCATGTTTTTTCCATGGCCAGCTATATGTTGCTTGCTCCAGAGTTGGAACGCCGAAAAAATTGTTCATTTTCGCACCAAATGGGAAAACCAAGAATATTGTATATGCACTCGCATTACAGTAATCATTTACAATAAACATTTTCATTGTCATTGATAAAATAAATTCTGTTTTTTCAATCTCGAAATAAAATACTTCATTCATTCTTTCTTGGGCGTAACAACGTACGCCTGCAGTCGTTACTAGCTACGCGTTGTTTATTAAAAAAAATATATTACGCATTAACGCCCCATACAGGTAGGTAGCTATTTCTATTTCTGTTTTTGCCTTATGGAGGAAATGTTGACATTGGCTGAGATTCTCAGTCTAGCTGAAGTTATTAGAAGGGAGTATCCTGCCCCAAAATCTTCCCCGTGCAATTAGCGCCCCAAAAAATAGCGCTTGTTGTAAAAGGCGACTAAGTGAAGAAATCACATCATCTAAGCAATTTTACCATTAATGTGAGCCTATAGCGACACATTTAACATGTCGAAACTTTCCCACAAGTGTGCATGCAAATCTGTGGGTTGACAGGACTTTCGATCACCGGTGCCGTAAGGGGAAGATTAAAGAAAAATTAAGAATGGGAGCATGTGCATGCCAAAATCTTTAAAAAAGTAGGCACCTTAGAAAGCTAACATTGTTGACTAACCCTATTAAGCTAATCATTCGTCGAATCGACGAACTGTAGGTACTAACCAGCGTTGGCAGACGTCCCGATTTTTAAATCAAAATCAAATGTCCCGCGGGGGACAGCCTCAGTTCCGCTTTTCGGGGAGATAATTCTGTTTTCATGAATCTCGTTGACAAAAACGAAAAAATATTAAAAGCTAACTGTTCAGTTCACATCTTGCATAACATGAGCAAATTTGCATGTGATAGATTAGACATCGATGTAGAAGCTATCGTCTTAAAAATATACGGCCATTTCTCACATTCAGCTAAACGTCGTGCTGAATTGAAGAAGATATTTGAAACTACGGAAATTGAGTTTGTCGAATTATTTATTACGTTGATATTGCCATAACACAAATGCATTAGTCATTGTGCCTCTTCCGCTCAAGGTTGACTCAAAGGCTAAAGGATGGGTTTTTCGGCTACCAGGCAAAACATATTTTAAATAAATTGGTTGAATCTGAACGGACCAAAGCCATCGAAGACTTCAAAATTTTTTACACAAATTTGCCAACAATAACATACGTTATAATTTTTCAGATGAAAATATTTTTTCTAGCCTTAAATTCATAAACCTGGAAAGTGAAGTTAGTTTTGAAATGATTGAAAATGGTGGGGTGGAATCGGCTAAGGTGATAGTTGATAGTTGACAATCAAAATCATACCTTTACGTCCACGTAATCAAATTGACAATCACCTTTTTGTGATGAATTTCATGTGACAGCTATTTAGGTGTCGCTTTCATACATTTTTGTTATTTTCATAGGTATGCACCTCGGCTTCAACTCCAAATAAATTAAATACTTTAATGAAAAAGGAATATATATTATATAAATTCAAATAAAAAAGTGAAATTGGAAAATTCGTGAAGTGCAATGTTTACTTCATTAGAACTTTTCTTCACAAATGAAGAAAATAATTAGAAAAATGTCCAACTATTAAGAAGAAACCTGAGAAATAAAGCAAATATCTTGCAACTTCCAAACCCGATGTAAGAATTCATATAATTATAAATATTCATTGTTGATTGCTATCATTTATTATTGTGTATTTTAGATTTTTGAAAAACTTTCGCTTATCAAAAGAAGCGTTTGTGTCAATGGGTCAAAGTACGGTGGCTGAAATTACTGCTGCAGTCATTAAAAAAATGCAGTCAATACTGTGCCCATTTATGATAAAGTTTCTGCCGTTTTTGCCTAAGGACTCAACAAAATCATATTTGAAATATAAACTATGAAAAATAAACACACATCAGCTGCTCGGAATGACAACGTTGGCAAGGAAGTGACGTTTAAAAGACTAAGTGCTGCCAATAATCAATCATTTTTTAGTGATCGCTTTACGCAGAGCAAAGAGGAATTGATAATCAAAAACGACAATCAAAAAGCGACAATCAACTATCACCTTAGCCGATTCCACCCCTGTATCTTTAATAAAATTGATTGGCGATTTTTCGGTAAATAACTTATATGAAGAATTTAACTTGTTAAAATCATCCTTGGACGTATTTGTAGGAAATTGCAAAGACACCACTGCCACCACCGCACAGAAATGGCACCAGCTCTTTCAACAGTTTCCAAAAAGAGATACCAGGAATATATTTATACTAGTGTCTTTCATATTAGGTAACGAACGCGTTTTTTTTTCAGATGAATTTAAAATGGTCGGATGCCAGAAATAAATGCTCCGTAAATTTAATGAAAGCAGAATTGGTCATCCAGTTTATTCTACAGCTATCCTGTGAAGAGTTCTTCATCTTTATTAAAGAGAAAAAGGAAACTTTAAATAAATAAATAAATATTTGGCATTAACGGCCCATAGACTAAAACCTAGCTTCTGCAACCACTTTCTTTGCGAAGTGGAAGGGACCTACAATTTTAAGCCGAATCCGAACGGCAAATTTGAGAAACTTCTCATGACAATTGATACTCTTGGATATTTGTCAGACGTTCGCAAGAGGTGGGGTAGTGGACAAAAACTCAAGATGTTATTTGGCCCCGGAATTGAACCGGGGACCTTTCGATTAGTAGGCAGACACAAACCATTGAGCCACTGCGCCCGACAAAAAGTTAAATCTTCACAGAAATATTATGAATAAGTAATTCTTATAAATAATTATTCTCTTATTGTAAGTTGCAATTTGTAACACTCACTCCACAGACTATTTTTAAAATGCCATATTTTTCTAATGAATGAATAAAACTTTTTTGATTTTGATTTCGGTTTTTTTTTATCCTGAAGACGAATAAGACTCATCTATTTAACGATAGGGTGAATCTGATTTAAAATATTACATTTTTATTAATATACATTTTCTATGGCTATTTTTGCTATCTATTGTCACGTAAACGTAATTTTAATTCAAATAAAAAGATAAATATTTGAAAACTTCTGATTATGTACGTTTTTTCACAATGTCCCGCTTTCGACGACAGAATCCTGCTGTTTTCAGTCAAAAAGTTCCAAAATCCCGACTTGGCAAAAACAAAAACTGGCAACGCTGGTACTAACTAATGTTTTAAGAGTGCGATTATATATATATGGCGACTGTTTTTTTCTGAAATATAAATAAACATGTTCCCAAATAAAAAACTTAATTAAATAAAATATATTCGTATTTATTTACTAAACGGTCTTAAAAAACATAGCATTTTCAGGTTTATTATTAAAAAGTCCTAACAGATTCAAAAAAAATATATGAAAATCTAACTCAAATCTAATTATACCTGCCGGGGACAACAACCATTTGCAAGAGCACATCGGTGGATTGAATTGTTATAAGAACAACGTTTTCTACATACTTTGCAAAGAGTATACGTTCCGAATTTCAGCTTTCTTGCTTGAATCTTACGGCCTCAATATCGATATATGTAGTAACTATAAGGGGCCATATATGACTTCATGAAAAAACGGGAAGAGAGAAGAAGACTTACCGTGTAAATGAAGCAGTTGTAATTAGAAAGTCAACTATCCGAAACCCAATTTATTCAAGCTAACACTACACCTGAATCTCCTGTCATGATGAATGAGAATTTTCCCGTTCCATAGGTTGGAACAATTTTTGAATAAGTTATTCATCCCAGCCCAAATGTCAATTTTGACAGACGCAATTTAAATTTAAAGGCACAATAAAATGCCAAGGCAGGAAATGAAATTGGAATCGTTAAAGTAAAAGGTATATAATTGGCGAAAGCAGTTCAATCGCCATGGATCAGCTAAAAGCAAGAAAGATCTAGGCAATCCATAGCCAAATAGCGTAAGGGATATAGTAGTTGACACCCATAAGGAAATTTTGACTTTAAACAAGCGTAGCATTGTTATTTGAAACGTGATTTTAATATGTTATACATTTATATATTGCTAAAGGAATTTAGTTTTTACTACAAATGTAATTCTTCAAGTTGATGGATTGCAATTTGCAATTAAATGGATTATAAACAAAGTATCTCAAAAACTACAGTAGTTGGCATTCCTGAACAGTGTTTAGAACTCTACGGAACTACAGTTGTTGGCACCCAAAAATCATATAATAACTATACTTTCATTTCATTTTGCTCTAGGAATTCTTTGACGACGCTTAAAACATCTTCCTTTCGCTTTGGAAAACCTTTAAGTTGACAAAGCTTTATCCAATTAACAATTTTTGCATCCTCCTCTTTCGATTAAATTGTAGACGGACCATGACCAGGTTTTTTAAATGTGGCACCAAGCGAAATAGAATAGTTGATCTTGGTATGCCGAAGCTCTCTTCTTTGAAAACTGTCCGCCTTTTATTGCCAAAAGAGCTAGCTGGAGCCGATCCTCATCATAACTTTTCTTGTGTTTCAAAAATCTGAAACAAATAACCGTCGTAAAGTACAGTCATTGGCAGTGCCAACAACTGTAGTCCCATATAACAAGTTATTGGCACCCCCTTGCAATAATAGAATCTTATGCTTTTTTTGACACAGTTATTGGCATCCCACTTACTTAATATACTAGCAGTTAATTGCAATATTGAAACTTAAATTAATAATATTTTATATATTGCCATTTGAAATAGCTAAGTTTTTATTCTTATTTGGAGAATTTCAGAAAAAAACATTTCTTACCAAATTGGAAGTCCTTATTAAAATTCACAAGATTTACCTAACACTAAAAGAAATTATTGATTTACGAATATCGACTACAGGAGCCTTTAATTTAGGAAATGCAGGAAAATGTTAAAAATTTATTTTATTTTTGGAAAAACAAAAATATTCCTGAAAAGAAGTAACAGGAACTATTGAACAGAGAGGTGTCAACTACTGTATCCAAAAAAAATGGTGTCAAATAATGTATCCGTTACGCTAATAGTGTTCAACACATTTGTACTGAAAACCCTTTATCACCCAGCCGTCCAGTTGTAAGAAGACTTGTTTTCAGCGAAATTTAATTTCTTTTAACATATGAAGATGAAATTAAACAGTTTGACAGAAACTTTGATGCTTATCAAATATGAACATTTGTTGGAACAATGAAAGTACATCAGGTAAGCTACTTAAAAATGTAATTATTCCTAAAAAAAATAGAATGCATTTGCCATTATACATAAAATATTCGCACAGGTATTGGGAAACGCGGTTTCAAATAAACTCTGACCCCGTTCTTTGGGTTGCCTTTCACGCAAGTTTAATTGTGAACGTTATCATTTGGGTCGGTTGCTGTCGCAGCTACCGAAAATATACCCACATTCAACAGAATGAGATAAAACTAAACATAGGGACGGGCTACAGTCCGCTTGGGCGAACTGTTGGATACCCTATTCTTATTCCTATCCCTCATAAGTGGCGTGACAAAAGTCTAAGTATGGTTGAATTGTTAAGAACGGTCTACATATTTTGTTATATAACATTTAAAGGATTTTATCAAAAAAAAACGCTCCCTAGCTCAAACTTAGGTGTTTCAATAAAATGGTTTTATTTAATTGTGGGCGTGTCAGTAGGCGGATTTAAAAAAAAAATAACACATGAGATTAAAGGGCCCCTAGAGAGTATATATTATAAATTTCAGTTCCCTAGCTCAAACTTTGAATTTTCAAAAAAAAAAAAGAAAAAAATTGTGGGCGTGTCAGTGGGCGGATTTTAAAAATATTTACACATGAGCATAAAGGGCCCATAGAGAGTATATATTATAAATTTCAGCTCCCTAGCTCAAACTTTGGATTTTCAAAAATTAATATACCCTTAGAATAGGGTATAAAAAAATTGTTTTATTTATTTGTGGGCGTGTCAGTGGGCGAATTTTGAAAATTTTTTATCCCGAGCAGTTTTAGGAGTCATAGATCATATATACAAAATTTCAGCTTTCAGGCTCAAAATTCGATTTTTTCCAAAATTTTGTTTTTTTGAGTTTGTGGGCGTGTCTGTGGGCGGATTTCAAAAATTCGTAAACTTGATTATTTCGGGACCCTAGAGAGTATATGGTTAAAATTTCAGCTCTCTACTTCCAGTTTAAAGGCCTAATTTTTGGCTACAGACGGACGGACGGACGGACGGACGGACGGACATGGCTAGATCGACATTACTATCGATGCTGATCATAAATATAGTAACTTTTAGGGGTCTACGGGCAATATTAAGGTATGTTACAAACTATGCGTCAAAATTAATATACCCCTAGAATAGGGTATAAAAATGTAAAAATGAGTTGTCGTCGCGCTCTTAAAGGAGTAAGACGTATCTTTTCCTTCTCTAACGATTCGAAACGAGCTAAAATTCCGAAACGTATACGCAGCCTAAGCAACGAAGATCCAGGATCTTCAATCGCGAAAGTGCAAAAAAACACTGACAAAATGTCAAAACAAGGAGACGTCTCCAATTGCAATTACTGGCAACCTTTACAAGCCCAATATTCAAGAGATACCGGTGATGACGAGGATGAAATGTCGATAACTGATAATGTCAAAAAAACCAGTGCCCCACACATTAAATTACTCCAGAAATCTAGTGAATTTGTTCATAATCTTATGAAAGATCTTAAAATTGTAAACTATTCAATTAAAAAAATATCCATCGGCATAACAAATTTTTGCGAGTGTATAACCTCTGTTAAGTCAGTGTGCGCGGCCTTAAAAGATAAAAAATGCCAATATTTCACACACGATCTCAAGGGCGAGAGGTCGTTCAAGGTTGTTCTATTTGGTCTAGATGAAACAAATATTGATATACTTAAGACCGAGTTATCAAAATTAGGACCTAAATGCAAGGACATTAAAATGGTTAAGAAAAATTACGAGCGTTATACAGAAGTGTTTTACATCGTATTTCTTGAAAAACAAAGTGTTACAATTGCGGACTTAAGAAAAAACATCCGTCATGTTCTTCATACACAAGTACGTTGGGAATTTCAACGACGACTGAAAAATAAAATCACTCAATGCCGTAATTGTCAAATGTTTGGACACGGCGAGAGAAATTGCAATGTCAAATCTTTCTGTGCAAATTGCTCCCAACCTCACCAGACTGCCGAATGTTCAGCCTCTGAAATTTATAAATGCGCAAATTGTCAAGGAAATCATAAATCCACCGACATCAACTGTCCCCGAAGAGTCAAATACCTCGAAATAAGAGGTAGAACAAATCCCAAAAGTGTGACTCAAACTCATCCAAAAAGAGCAGTACCAAATTATATGAGCACAAACGATTTTCCGACTCTCCCAAAACAAAGTAGACCTGCTGTGGCTATACCTTCAACATCAGCTTCATCACGATCCCAAGCAAACCAGTGGACCCAAAACGCAACCGTATGCACCCAATACGCCAACATCAATGAGAATGACCTCTTCACTCAAGATGAATTATGTTCTCTTACCGTGGATATGATAACAAAGTTAAGTGTATGTAAATCTAAGTTTGAACAATTCAATGTCATAACGCAGCTTGCGACAAAATATTTGTACAACCATGTCAAGTAAATTAAATTCTCTTAATGTTATATGTTGGAATGCCAGGAGTATTAGTAACAAATGTAATGAGTTCTTCAATTTTCTTTGTGTTAATGATGTCGATGTTTGTCTTGTGTGTGAAACGTGGCTAAATAGTAGCATCTCCTTCTCACACACCAACTATCACTGTCATAGAGTAGATCGGAAAAATGACAACAGAGGCGGCGGGGTTGCCATCGTAGTGAAAAAAGACTTAGTATATAAATTGATACCAAATGTTAAAATGAATATATTCGAATCGATTTGCATTGAGTTAATGTTACATAATAATACTAAATTTAAAATTGTGTCTGTTTACTTCCCTGGTGGGACTTCTAGCGCAGAAAAGGTTAGTTTCTTTAAGCGCGATTTAAAAAGGCTTGTAACAAGTAATGATAAGTTTTTACTCGGGGTGATTTTAATTGCAGGCATCGTAATTGGGGTTGCAAAAGAGCCAACAAATGGAGAAATTTGTTGCTGGATATCACCATGAGATATCCAATAAGCTTGCTCTATCCAAATGGCCCAACCCATTTCCCAACAAACAAAAAGTCCTCGCCATCGGCATTGGATTTGATCATAACGAATTCGCCTGAAAACGTTACGCAGCCAATAGATATTAATGCCTTGAGCTCGGATCATATTCCTATAAACTGTGACATCCTTCTAAAGAGTATAAGAAAAGATGTGCAATATTTAGATTTTAAACATGCAAGCTGGGATAAATTTAGAACCGAAATCAAACACCGTCTTCGAAACACAGCCTGTGATATAGATAGCGTAAGCAATCGTGGACAAATAGATGAAGGTATTAAATATTTTACAACGTCCCTACAAGAAAGTATTGGTGAGTCCGTTCCTAAGAAATCAATAGTGACAAGGATAACTCTTCTTCCACGACATATCTTAAATTTAATTAAAATTAGAAATAGGTTAAAAAGTCAGTGGAAAAGATATAGGCAGGTAAATAACTTCAATGAAATGAACCAGCATACACGACAAATAGCTGCAGAAATTCTAAAATTCAGAAACAAAAAATGGAACGAAAAACTATGTTCCCTTGATCCAAATTCTAAACCATTCTGGAAAATAGCCAAAATTCTAAAAAAACAAAAACAAATTTATCCCTCACTTGGAAGCTAATGATTCCCTGATAATAACGAATGAAGAAAAGGCGGATATATTTGCGAACTCATTTGGGAAAAACTTTAATAATCCTTTAATCAGCGGAGACAGCTCGGCTAACAAGAGTCTATGAATGTGATCAATAGCTCCAATGTCACTTTGCCAACAGACGTATTCGTCTCAAGTGAAGATGTCCAATTTATTATACAGGATATGCGTAGCAATAAATCACCAGGGCTAGATACTCTGAAAAATTCTTATTTGAAAGAGTTACTAATCATTGGAGTAACCTTTATAGCCTTTATTGTTAACGCTTGTCTCAAGTTGCATTATTTTCCAAGTAAATGGAAAATAGCAAAAATTATACCAATTCTAAAGCCAGGTAAACCACCTAACAACCCAAATAGTTATCGCCCAATAAGTCTTCTGAATAGCCTAAGTAAAATATTAGAAAAAATTATCAAAATAAAACTACTTGCTTTTCTTGAGTCTCACAATGTCTTGCCGGACCAACAATTTGGATTTAGGCAAGGTCACAGCACTTCTCATCAGGTTCTTCGAATCTGCAACCACATCAAGGATTCATTCAGGGCAAAGCAATCTACTGGACTGGTACTCCTGGATGTCGAGAAAGCTTTTGACAGTATATGGCATAACGGTCTTCTTCATAAGCTGAAGTACTTTAGATGCCCATTATATCTTATAAAGGTTATACAAAGCTTTTTGTCAAATAGAACATACCAAGTATATTTAAACAACATACACTCCAGCTCAAGAATTATTACTTCAGAAGTACCTCAAGGTCCAGTGTTGGGCCCGTTGCTATATATCATCTATGTCGCGAACTTTCTAGAAATTTGGAATTGTAAAATAGCAATGTTTGCAGATGGCACTGCTATTTATAGCTCAAATGATGTTGGCCATTTAATTGAAATCAACTTGCAGCATGCCCTAGATATCATTGTTGATTATTTCGAAACATGGAAAATTAAGTTATAAGCTGACAAAACCCAGGCCATCTTTTTCAGTAGGAAAAGAAAGTCCTGTGATCTTCCTCTTTGTCAGCTACAAATTAACCACTGTTATGTCCCGTGGGTTGATTCTGTCAAATATCTCGGTGTATATCTAGACAAGACATTAACCTTCCGGGGCCATATAACAAATACGCTTAGCAAAATAAGTATAGCTACTAAGATGCTGTACCCTCTTATATGTAGGCAATCACCCCTGAGTAAATTCAACAAGATTACAATCTATAAAGTCATCTTTCAAGCCATTATCCTGTATGCTTGTCCGGTGTGGGGAACGTGTGCGAAATCACATATTAAAAAACTTCAAATTGCACAAAACAAAACATTACAAATGATGGTAAACCTTCCCTGGCTTTTCTCAACCCAACTTCTACATAAAGAAACACGGGTACTACAAGTGTCAAAGAAGATTGAAGTTCTCAACCAAAGATTCAGCTTAAGATGTAGCAATTCTAGTAACATGTTGATACTCGTAAACAATTTAATAAGGGAGTAAGCGCTTTTTTTACGTTTTGTGTGTACTTAAATATTATTTAATTATTTATTGTTGTTATTATTTATTTATTTATTGTTGTTATTATTTCTTTGTTTTGTTATTGTTGTTATTATTTATTTATTTATTTATTGTTGTTATTACTTATTTATTTATTTATTGTTGTTATTATTTATTTATTTATTGTTATTATTAATTGATTTATTTAATTTATTTAGCTCAGCAATTGTACTTAACTTAAATATTATTTGATTATTTATTGTTGTTATTATTTATTTATTTAGTTATTGTTCTTATTATTTATTTATTTATTGTAGCTTTTTTTATTTATGTTTGTTTATTTATTTATATATTGATGTTATTATTTATTTATTTCTTGTTGTAATTATTTATTGATTTATTTAATTTATTTAGTTCAGCAATCCTGGCAGTTCCCTAGTTTTAAGTTTTATATAAAAAAAATATATATATACATATATTAAATGAAGTTTTTAATCATAGTTTCCTTCAAACTTTTTATCCCAATTGGTAATTATTTTTCATAAAAACTTTAAAAATTTTACAGTTGTAAGATATAATATATCAAATCTCTGAGCAAGCTGCGTATTTATCAAATTTTGTATAGAGTTAATCTATGAATAAAAAAAAAAATTAAATCTATCTATCTAAAAATGTAAAAATCGATTCACATGCGCTGTGTCTTTTGAGGGGTAAAGACAAAATAAATAAAGTGTCGAACGAAACTTTCTCGCATTTTTAAGAATTGTTCTCGAATCACTTGTTCTCCTAAGCAGTCTGAAAGTTGTGGAATATAATATTCCACAGTACCTAAAGTATCGGGCCTTTTTACGCAGCTGTTCGTTTTGCACTGATAGCTGATATGGTTTTTATACCCTATTAATTTTGACTCATAGTTTGTAACATACCTTAATATTGCCCGTAGACCCCTATATTTATGATCAGCATCGATAGTAATGTCGATCTAGCTATGTCCGTCTGTAGGCAAAAATTAGGCCTTTAAACTTTACCTAGAGAGCTGATATTTAACCATAAATTCTCTAGGGTCCCGAAATAATCAAGTTTAAGAATTTTTGAAATCTGCATACAGACACGCCCACAGCTAAATAAAACAATTTTATTGAATAGTCAAAGTTTGAGCTAGGTAATTTATAATATATAAATACTCCTTTATGCTCATGTGTAAATGTTTTCAAAATCCGCCCACTGACACGCCCATAAAAAAATTAAACAATTTTAGGCTAGGGAGCTGAAATTTATAATATATACTCTCTAGGGGCCCTTTAAGCTCATGTGTAAATATTTTCAAAATCCGCCTACTGACACGCCCACAATTTACAAAAAAACTTTTTTTGAAAATCCAAAGTTTGAGCTAGGGAGCTGAAATTTATAATATATATTCTCTAGGGGTCCTCTATGCTCATGTGTTAATTTTTTTTAAATCCGCTTACTGGCACGCCCACAATTAAATAAAATAATTTTATTGAAAAACCAAAGTTTGAGCTAGGGAACGTTTTTTTACAAAAGCTTCGTTTTTGTTTGATAAAATCTTTTAAATGTTATATAACACAATATGTACAGCGTTCTTAACAATTCTACCATACTAAGACTTATGTCACGCCCACTTATGAGGGATAGGAATAAGAATAGGGTATCCAACAGTTCGCCCAAGCGGACTGTAGCCCACCCCTATGTTTTTTTCTTAGTTTGTGTATGCATTTATTTTCAACTTTTAACATTATTTGTTTTAATGAGATTAAATTTTTATAAAATTCATTTTTTTTGGTGGAATAATAGTTTTGTTTTATTAATTTTTATTTTTTTGAAGGATTTTTTTGTTAAATATTGTTTTTTAATTCATTTTATTTATTTTACTTGCATAACCAAGTAGAATATTAGAATAATGAAGTATTCCACTTTTCGGTGTTAGTGGAATATTTTTAAAATGAAAATCAATAAATAAATATTAGGCATCAACTGCAGGGCATAAGACCTAGCTTCTCCAACCACTTTCTTGTGAATCCGAACGGCAAATTTGAGAAGCTTCACTTGACAATTGATACTCTTGAATGTGTGTCAGACGTTCGACTGAGGTGGGTTAGTGGAAAAAAACTCTAGATGTTACTTGCAGAATTGTGCAATAGTAGTTTTAAGAATGTACCTATATCTTTGCCGAAATTAAAAAAAGAATTACATAACAAATTTTAACTGCGATTGAAAAGAGTCCCTTAGTCCATTAAATCTGAAGGAGAAAGGCCGATTTCAAAGATTTTAGAAAAGTTGTCAAAGGGTAACCCTGACCGAATGTACTCGTACGTACCATGTTTCTGAAAGAAGAAGACACGTGGATGATCAGCTCTAAAGTAACATGGAAGTTGTTTGGCCATTAAATAAAAAAGGAAATGCTATTCCAGCAACCATCACTATTCTAACTGAAGAAAACTGTTTCAACTTGACTATTTTCCTCCTGTCTTTGTAATATTTTTCCATTTACTGATTGACTTGACGTTAAGAAGGAAAATTCAATTAAGTAAAGAAAGACGAAGCTGGGTTCACCTCTCTATGTCAAACTTCTTCAGGTTTTTTATGTTTATTTTATCGAAAGGCAAGTGAACAAGTTCCATGGGACAAACGTTGGCTGGAAATCGTCTTTTGTCCCGTGGAAGTCGATTTGTTCTCTCAGATTATTTGCCACAGACCGTATAAGTATTTCAGCGATAAAATTGATAACGACGCAGGATTTTTGAGATAGCTTGGTAAACATATTGTATCACTATGAGTTAATTTAGGTGGTTGTACAAAACTGTGGCCCATAATGAATACATTTTTCGAAAGAATAAAGAATGTCTGATATATTTATAAATGGCTGATTTGGTAAATGTTTAATGTCATGTAACGCTGCCTTAAAATTTAATATGAATTTGTCAATATTATCAGTTGGGGCCTTGCGAAATCTTAAAACATCATAATTTAGAAGATTCTTACTAGCGGATTTTGTTTATACATATCTTGAAATTATTTCTTCTTGGCTGCATTTCTTTTTCACTTTTCATTTTCCCCTGCGCATGGATGAGTGGCAAACAAATTTGGATCTTAATACAATTTGAATAAAGAAAGAAATTTGTAACAGAAAATAGATCGATAGAAGGATGATATGTTTGTACACAGATATATTTGTGTTATATTCTCCAATTTTATAAAAACTGCGTAAGAGTATAACATTAATTTTTTAGATAGATATACCTAGATATATTAGATTTGTCTTAACACTTTTATGCTCGATTTTGCCTTTAGGCAATACGCGATTATCGAATTTCTTAACCCCAAATTTGATAAAGGAAGCAAGTGGGTTCCAAAATCCGACAAATTGCGACAGCGAAAGTGAACTTAAGTTTGTTGTTGATGTTTCATGAGACAGCCTATCAAAAGCCTTAGAGAAGTCCGTGCATATGCTATCCAGTTCATCCTTATTCTCTAAAGCAGATACATTAGTTGCAGAACATAGGAAAAATATAAATTTTTACTAAACTCGTGAACCAATTGAACAGAATTAAGAGGAAAAATAGAAAGCTTTATAAATCTAAGATCTCCTATGGAAACAAGTGAGCAAAAAAACAATGAAGTTGAGTAATTCGTTGCTGATTTTCAACAGGCAACAGAGGAGAGTACACCAGCTTATTTGAACAGGAGACAAAATAAAACTTTTCTTACCCTGTTGAAATTAACGAGCTGATACTAAAAAAAAGAAGGGTTACAGGAAATGGAAAACTACAAGGTTTGCAGGCAAAAAGGTTGTATTAACCGTCTTTACAATGAAAAAAAGAATCGGCGAGTTTAAAAATAATTCACTCAGTAGATTTCTACAAAGTTAAACGGGGGAGTCGTCCACCGACAACTTCTTATAGAAAGAAACAAATAGTTTGAAAAGACTGCCGTTACAAAACCCGCCCTTAAAGACACCCGACGGAAAATGTATCGGAAGTCCTAAACAGAAGGCTGAACTCTCCGCAGATCAGCTGCCAAAGGTTTTTAAGCCATTCTCGTCAAGTGCAGCTGGGGAAATATATGTATATATGTGTCACATCATTGGGAAATTGTTATACCGAAGCCGGTAAGTCACTAACTGAAGTAATATCGTACAGACCAATATCGCTTATACCAATCTGGCAAAAATCTTCGAAAAATTGCCCCTGAAAAGGCTTTGCAAAATCATAGAAGAAAGTTAACTAGTCCAGAACTATTAGTTTGGTTTTAGGAAAAACATTCCACTATAGATCAAGTGCATTGAGTTACGAATGTAGTGGAAAAGGTACTGGAATAAATACAAGTCTGTTCGACTATATTTCTAGATGTTGCATTAGCCTTTGATAAGGGATATTCCGGTGGATAACAATGCTACCATGGCTTGCAGATGATACTGCAATATTGGTGATGGATAAATGCGTTGTGAAGGCTTCAAAAAACTGCAACGACATACGAATTTGGATGCATCAATGACGTATCAAACTCAATGAAACAAAATCAACTCATATTTACACTACGAACAAAGAAATAAACAATGTTCCTATATTAATTAAAAATCGATACAGATTTTTCAATACAAAGTCCTTCGTGGAATAATAAATGTCCCTCTCTAAAAAAGAAATAGCGATTTACATCGTGACATTTGTAGGTCGTTGTAACAGAAGTGGCAGGAAAACACGGTGTCTCACATATCCAGCGACAACAAAACCACATTAACTCCGAGATTGAGACAGACTTAAATGTAAAAGAAAACATAGGGACGGGCTACAGTCCGCTTGGGCGAACTGTTGGATACCCTATTCTTATTCCTATCCCTCATAAGTGGGCGTGACAAAAGTCTAAGTATGGTTGAATTGTTAAGAACGCTCTACATATTTTGTTATATAACATTTAAAGGATTTTATCAAAAAAAAACGCTCCCTAGCTCAAACTTAGGTGTTTCAATAAAATTGTTTTATTTAATTGTGGGCGTGTCAGTAGGCGGATTTAAAAAAAAAATAACACATGAGAATAAAGGGCCCCTAGAGAGTATATATTATAAATTTCAGTTCCCTAGCTTAAACTTTGAATTTTCAAAAAAAAAAAAAAAAAAAAAAAAATTGTGGGCGGATTTTAAAAATATTTACACATGAGTAAAAAAAAAAATAACACATGAGAATAAAGGGCCCATAGAGAGTATATATTATAAATTTCAGCTCCCTAGCTCAAACTTTGGATTTTCAAAAATTAATATACCCTTAGAATAGGGTATAACAAAATTGTTTTATTTATTTGTGGGCGTGTCAGTGGGCGGATTTTGAAAATTTTTTATCCCGAGCAGTTTTAGGAGTCATAGATCATATATACAAAATTTCAGCTTTCTAGCTCAAAATTCGATTTTTTCCAAAATTTTGTTTTTTTGAGTTTGTGGGCGTGTCTGTGGGCGGATTTCAATAATTCGTAAACTTGATTATTTCGGGACCCTAGAGAGTATATGGTTAAAATTTCAGCTCTCTAGGTCCAGTTTAAAGGCCTAATTTTTGGCTACAGACGGACGGACGGACGGACGGACGGACGGACGGACATGGCTAGATCGACATTACTATCGATGCTGATCATAAATATAGTAACTTTTAGTGGTCTACGGGCAATATTAAGGTATGTTACAAACTATGCAACAAAATTAATATACCCTTAGAATAGGGTATAAATATCCGGCGATTAAAAAGAACCAAACCTCATGAGCTTATGGTTCACAAGGTATTGGAAAACACTAGGTATACGCAAATGTACATGTACACCCTCCGCAATCAGATTTCAAATAAAATAAAGAAAAACCTTTTTTCGATTTTAAATAGATTGATGTTGATCATGGTGATCACGCAACTTAGTACCGAGCACTACAAAGTGTCTTTGTGTCAAGTGTGGGTCCTTAAAACCAGAAAAAATTATATTTTTCCAAAATGTCCCTAGAAACCGCACCGTATATATAAAAAATGAAACTCTAAATCGAAATGCCAATAAAAATAGAGTATGCTACAATTACAATTATAAGTGATCAAAGCAATTTTACGAAGAGGTCCTTGGAAACCTTGTAACGAAACCACCTACGGCTCCAGAATTCGGAAACAGAACTTCATAGTTACCCGATGTAACACTGCCTATAAGTCGAACACTCTCGCGGCAAGAAAGTGAAACTGCGGGCGTGAACATTTTCCCACAAAATAAAGTGAGAGTGACCACGAGGACCCAGTCTAAGCAACCACCAGCAACGTATCGCCGCGAACTCCCAGGGTTGAGTCTCGCATACCGCGAAGCGGAGATCCTTATCCTCGGAGGCAACACGGGCGCAACATCAGAAGCGCGTCACCAAGAGCAAGAAGCGGAATTCCTACCGAAAATGGTAGAGGAAGTGCGACAAACAACTCCAGTCGCATTCCAGAAACACCTGGGTAAGTGTTAATTGCTCGTCGACCTGAAACGTATGAATAAAATTCCACTGATTCTTCGTCCAGAAGCAGGATTCATAGGAGGCGACCATCGTCCGGAGACATAGGCTACGACGACACTTGGCGAAGTCCAAGAAGCACGCCAACGACCGCCAGGGCAGCACGTCCCTATCCATGCAGAGAAATCCGCGCAAGCACGTGAGCCCACAAGACATTTCAAGGTAAGACATGGTCGAAACTAGATCGGAGAGTAATCTCGGCGGTTCATTCTGTTCGCGGACTTGACGTTTCCTTATGGAAGCACAGTCAGATAATACACACACGAGTAATTCGTAAATCCCTTTCGGATACCATTCGGGAATAAGGTTTTTTTTTTTCCATTATATTGGCGTCGCTTGCGCAAAACAAAGCCAATCTTTTTCGAGGTCGTGTTAGTATCATTGAATAAGGATATAGCTTCCGACTTGCAACGCTCTATACGACGGCCTCTCCGATCGGCCTTGAATATTACCGTGAGTACATATTTGATCGGATAGCGGGGTTAGTAAAGAATCGTAGTGCAATTATATTTAAATAAAAATTTTACAGGACCAAGGATTCATCATCGCCGTGCGCACACCGACGAGAGGAAATCCACGTAAGTCTTTTCCACATTTGTCGCTATAATATAATAACACTTCATTTAATTACACATTATATATGTATATGATATAATATAACCCATAAGCGTCTGCATCGGGAGTACAAATTAACGACGCGTTGATATCCGTCTGCTTTTATCTTCTTTTTTTTATGATCTTGCACACCATGATTCATTTCAAGGTCAGTCCAAGTCATCGTGGACCGAGACCCGAATCGTTGGATGAGTACATTTCAAGGGAGAGTCATGAAGATTAAGTAAAAGTTCTTCTCGCGTATTTATGTTTTATTATATTGAACTATCGTTAGTAAAACCGAACCTTCCGTTCAGCATTAATTAATCGGGAATTCGTGTCTATCAGTGCAGTGTGTATTCATTCCTCTGCCTAGTTATTTCGGTTTTCGTGTTCGGTTGCCTTTGTGTTACGTTTCCAGATTATCTTTTGACCAATGTAAGGTAATTTAGTATAAAACCCTGCGTTCTAAGTTACTCAGTAAGAGTTTTAGACATTAAGTAATTCGCCTTCCGAGTCCCGGAATTTCTCCGGATCTCGGACCTTTGGTTCTGTCCCGGCACCAAGCTGAAGTTTCATGGACGATGTGCCTAGTAGCATAATAATGCCCATCGGCGGACGTTCATATCCAGTCGCGCGATCCGAACCTTCCGGAACATCCGCTAAGCAGCGATCGTAGCGTTAAGAATAGTACGTAAGGAACTTTATAATTTGGTTTGGCTTATAAAAAAAAAAAAAAGCTTGGAATAAAGACATTTAGCGTGTTCAATTAAACTATTATTTTTTTCAAACTTTTAAGTTTATTATATTACATTTATTACTTTTAAATTTGGTTTACAAAACTCATTTACCGATCCCGTCAACGATCAAAGAAGGACTTCCTTAAAATCAAAATTCGTATCGTATTTAAAGGAAAATGTCAATGTATAACAATATAACAAAATTAATTTAAGGTAATTTAAATTTATGTTAGTGTGAGTGTTAGTGTTATACAACGAAAGATAATTAAAGGGGAAAAGATACAAAATTACATCAAAGGTAAGATTACACTATGTCTATATTTTTTATATCGGCTACAGTACCCTCCGCCTAGACGAAAGTCGGTTTTCAAAGATATTTTTTTGGGAATCGTAAATGTCGGCCGGACCTAGTGACTTTCGTCGATGGTTGAACCGTTGTAGAAGTAGCCGGTTCTTTTGATGTCTGTTTTGGTTCTGCTTTCTGCTTTGGTTGTGTTGGTGCTGTAATCACTGGCCCATCGTTTGTCGGTAGATATGCAGGTTTTAGGCGATCGATTGTGAAGTTCGCCTCCCGCTTTGGCAGTCGTAAACGAAAGTATTTTGGAGTTCGCTCGAGGACTTCAAATGGACCACTGTATGGAGGCGTTAGACTCGGACGGATAGAATCGTCACGAAGAAATACATGCGTCGCTGTCTGCAAATCGCTGTGCACGAAGTACTTCGGATTGCAATGCCATGCCGTTGTCGTTGGACGAATATTACTCATCGCATTTCGCAGATCGATGACTGTTTGCGCAGCCGTTTTGTTTGATGTCTGCTCATCAAAAAATTCGCCAGGTATGCGGAGCGTTGTACCGAAAACGAGTTCGACCGGTGAAGCGTTTAAATCGTCTTTATGCGTTGAGCGAAGGCCTAGTAGAATCATCGGCAAATGTGCAGTCCACTTTTCGGTGTTGTGGCAAAGAATCGCTGATTTGAGTGTGCGATGCCATCGTTCGATTAGTCCGTTGGACTGCGGATGGTATGCAGTCGTCTTGAAATGGCGAGTACCCAAGGTTCGCATGAGTTCTTCAAAAAGTGTCGATTCGAATTGGCTGCCTCGATCAGATGTTATGATCTTCGGCACGCCATATTTCGAAATCCACCCGGAGATGAGTGCGTTTGCGACTGTCGGTGCTGTCATATCACGAATCGGAATTGCCTCCGGCCAGCGGGTGAAACGGTCGATGATAGTTGGGCAATAGCGGTTGTCATCAGACGGTGGAAATGGTCCTACCAAATCGATGTTAATGTGAGAGAATCTTTCGGTTGGTGCGTCAAATTTATTTAAAGGCGAATGCGTATGACGACCAATTTTCGCTTTCTGACATTGGAGGCAGCTTCGAACAAATTTTGCGATGTCGGATTGAATGCCTGGCCAAACGAATCGTTTTGTCATCAATTTAGCTGTGGCACGTTTTTCGGGGTGTGATATGTCGTGAATAGCCCGAATGAATTGCCTTCGCAATTTTTTTGTAACGAACGGTCGGATCACATCGGTTGAGTAATCGCAAAAAATCTGCTTCGAACTGCTGGAATGATAAAAGTTTTTAATTTAATTGATTTGGCGTCATTACCATTCGATAAAATTTGTTGCAGCTCCTCGTCGACATTTTGATCATCGGACAAAATGTCATAGTCGATTTCAGCGGTTGAATGCAGGCTTTCGATACGTGATAGCAGATCCGCTGTCACATTTTCAGTCCCTTTTACGTGTCGGATATTGGTAGTGGTTTGACCGATGTAATCGAGCTGTCGCGCTTGTCGATCATTCGCCTTCTCTAACTTTTGAGCGAAAGCGAATGTAAGTGGCTTATGATCAGTGTAGATATGACATTGTCTTCCTTGTAGCATAAATTTGAAGTGTTTGACTGCTAAATACATTGCTGTGAGTTCGCGATCATAAGTGCTGTAGCGAAGTTGGGCCTTGTCGAATTTTTTTGAGAAGAAGCCGAGTGGTTGAAGCGCTTTGTCGATGACTTGGTGAAGTACTGCGCCGGCAGCGATGTCGGAAGCATCGACATAAAGCGAAAGTTCCGCCGTTTTTGATGGATGGGCGAGTAGAGCAGCATTGGACAAATCGAGTTTGCATTTATCAAATGCATTTCTCGCTTCGTCCGTCCATGTCAGCAGCATTCGGTCGTTCTTTTTGTTTCCAGGAATCATCTCGAGTAAGCTAGCTTGTGTTTCGATGGCGTTTGGCAGGAACTTGCGGTAAAAATTCAGCATTGCCAAAAATCGTTTTAGTTGCTTGACCATCGTTGGGAGCGGAAAATGTTTAATGGTCTCGATTTTGTCGGGCAGCGGCAAAAGTCCTTCAGATGACAAATGATGTCCAAGGAATGCGATTTCTTGCTTGCCAAACTCGCACTTTGCAACGTTTATAGCCAAACTATATTGCTTAAGGCGCTCGAAGATTATTTTTAGGTGCTCGTGGTGCTCCTCTGGCGTTGTTGAAGCGATGCACAAGTCATCGATATAAGCAAACACGAAATCGAGTCCCCGACAAACTTCATGTATTAAGCGTTGAAAAGTCTGCGCGGCGTTGCAAAGACCAAACGTCATGAACTCAAATTCAAATAATCTGAACGGCGTCGTGATTGCCGTTTTTTCGATGTCTTCTTTAGCGACTGGAACTTGATGGAAGGCTTTTTGCAAGTCGATCTTTGAAAAAATGGTCTTACCTTGCAAATTTCCGGCGAAGTCGTTCAAATAGGGAATGGGATATCGGTCCGGGAATGTGATGGCGTTCAACGCGCGATAATCGCCACACGGGCGCCATGAACCATCAGGCTTCTTTACCATATGAAGAGGGCTTGGCCAACAACTGCTTGAAGGTCGACAAATTCCGGCTTTCATCAATATTTCGAATTCTTTGGGGGCAACTTCGAGTTTTTCGGGATCTAATCGTCGGGGTCGAGTGTAAACGGGTTGCCCTGTTGTGATAATTCGATGCACAACAGCGGTAGAAATCGGACTTCCTGGCGGTGGCAGTTTAGTGATTTGTTTGTACTCTTCGAGAAGATCAGCATAAACCGAGTTCGCACAGAATGTTTTATATTCGGTAGTACCGTTGACAACTATTCGCATACAGTTTGAATTTAAGCCAGTGAGTCGATCGATCATTTTGTGTTCCTTCAGATCGACCAATAATCCAAAGTGTGAAATAAAATCCGCACCTATGATCGGAGTTGTTACGTCAGCGATTAAAAACGTCCAAACGAAGTCACGTCTTAATCCGAGGTTTATCTTCAGGGTCGTTTCGCCGTATGTTTTGATTTCTGTACCGTTTGCTGCGAAAAATTTAATTTCCGATGATTTGCTCCTGCCGGTGGACTGACTAAGTAACATAACTGATACGTCGGCACCATTATCAATTAAAAATCCGATGTTCGTGGATCTGTCGTGTATCTTTAGTCGGTTGATGGATTTCGATTCAGGCTGTTCGCTACCTAAATCTGACACGGGCAGATGGCTTCATTCACTTGTCGTTTGGTTGGCGCTCGTGCTGCTGAATTTGCAGGGCATGCGGCATTGTTTCGCAGCGGCGCCAAACTTCCAATGATACCAGCAATTCGGATGTTCATGACGAGGTTTTGAGCGCTCCTGAGCTCAGCTGGCGTTGCGTGATCGACTGCGGCTGCGGTCAACACCCATTTTAGCGAATTTTCGTTCCAACTCAGCGATTTGTTTGCTCAATTTCTCCAGTACATTTACTTCGGCTTTCGTCACTGATGGAGTTTTTGCTTGAGCCGAAGTTCCCGGTTGCTGCGAAGTCGTTTGGCGAATACTGTGATCACCGATAGCACGCAATCGAATCGATTCCACTAGTGCATCAGCTGCAACGAGTCGGTCTTTGATAGGCGATTCCTTCATTTGAATGACGGCGGCGTGTACCATTTCGGGTAAATGTGCGGCCCAGAGATCGATGAGTGCAGTGTCAGTCAGGGAATCGGAAGCTAAATTCTTTAGTTTCTGGTAAAACTGACTAGGTTTCATGTCGCCGAGCTGCATTTCGTTTATGGCTTCACGAAATCTCTTTTGCTGTGAGTCGGAATAAAAAGCCATGATTATTGGTTTGACAAGATTATATCTACCAGACGACGGAACTGTGCCGATCTCTGTTTGTATAGTGCCAAGATCGTTGAGTGGAACTTGTGCCATCACTGAGCAATACTTCTTGTAGTCGCTGGTCACATTGTTCGCCTCAAACCAAAATTTCAAGCTGACGAAATAAAGTTCCGCATTGTGCAAATGGTCGATGAGTCTTGGCATTGGCATGCGTGGAATGGTCGCATTTGCATTAATGTCGGCGCATGCTACATCGCCGCCGTTTGGTGGGCGGCCGTCGCCATCGCCGTCGCCGTTAATGTTCATCCCGTTAACTATCTCTTAAACACGATTTTTAAATTAACTTAACTTTCAGGGTTCCAATAAACCTTTTTTTTTTTTAAACGCGAGAGAATTTGTTCACAGTTGTCACTTTGTCACTAATACCAGACCAAAACAATCGAGAGTCGCTGGTATGCAGTTCGAGTGTCGTTTACCTTTTGAAATTTACCTGCCGTTTTCTTGGCGTTGTTGTAAACTCGAAACAAATGGCGGACCGCAAGTACTTCCTAAAGCGAAAAAAAACTAATTTTTCCTTTGTTCTTGAACGCCTTCGATGGCGATTTTCGCAGCGCGGGCAGTTTAACTCGAATAATTTTTAATTTTACGGCACTGTACTTGCGATCACGTCGGGGTCACCACTTTTAGCGTATTCAATTAAACTATTATATTTTTTCAAACTTTTAAGTTTATTATATTACATTTATTACTTTTAAATTTGGTTTACAAAACTCATTTACCGATCCCGTCAACGATCAAAGAAGGACTTCCTTAAAATCAAAATTCGTATCGTATTTAAAGGAAAATGTCAATGTATAACAATATAACAAAATTTAAGGTAATTTAAATTTATGTTAGTGTGATTGTTAGTGTTATACAACGAAAGATAATTAAAGGGGAAAAGATACAAAATTACATCAAAATTAAGATTACACTATGTCTATATTTTTTATATCGGCTACAGACACACAATGGCATTCGAAACGTTTCTTGCTGAATTTTACTAATCAGGATTGGCTATTGATCCGATTATGGAGGTGTTAGGAAGGAGGGAGGTCGAGAGGTTCCCGAGGCCAAGGTGTAAGGGAAGTCAATGGGGGTAAAGGTATACCAGACGTAAGGGGACTCTACTCCCGTTTCAGAGGCGGGGCCGCCGCCAACAGTGTGGCGCGGCGGCCATGGAGTCTGCGCCTATGAGCAGCGGGGAGGGCCAGCATAGGGGGAAATATTTCCATCTCGCTTCCCCCATTACATTACCTGCTCGAAAGTTTCGTTTAGCTGGAACTGCAATGCTCTCATCGGGAAAGTTGAATGTGGTGGTTACCACACCACCTCCGCTTCTTATCTCGGTTAGCGGAGGCGTACCACCGACGAACCACCGTATATAAGAGGTGAGGACTGTACGGCACATCTGTAGATTAGAGGACAGGCATGTAAAACTAAATGTGACCCCAGTCTGGGGCTCGCTGCACGTTCCCACAAGCACCGCCGAGCTAGCGGGTGGTGGAGGTCATGCCTATCAACGAGTGGCCGGACACCCCTTCCTTGTTCTTGGGAGATCCGCTGGGCTCTAGTCGCCTGTAAGCGGGGGCCAGTTGATCCGGGTCGGGCAGCCTCGGAGAGGATATCTGCCGCGATCTTTTATGATCCTTTCATTTGAACATCGGAGCAACAGGGAAGGGTACGGTGCAAGTCGCAAAGGGCACGCGATGTAGAGTCAGGAAGTAGCCGGAAGCCGGAGGTACCGAGGATTTTCCGTTCATAGTCCTGGTGGCGACTCAAGACGAGGGACAAGAGGCGAGTTTTCCCGCGTGTGCGAATATCCTCCGCTGTTAGTCACGGACGACTCGGGATGAAAGGGGTACGAAGTCTTTCAAGGAGATCGAACGGTCTCTGGGGTTGCGGAGGTTTCTCTTCTTTCTTGATTCCTGCTCTTACCTTTCGCTTCCACCATCGTCCTCCCAGCGGCTTCTATACCAACAACTTCGGAGAGCTGTCACTCATTCAAGTGAACGTACTGTACGTGCTTCATAGGTGGCGTTGTTCTTACCGCACCTGCTGGGCGAGGTTGACCGTGTGTTACCGCCTTTATAAGTGGGGTACAGGTGTCGCCAAAGTGGCGAGATGAAGATGTAAGTTGGTTTAAGGGACTTCCACAATGCTCCCGCAGTCGAGTGCGCAACCGCTGTTACCGTGCACGTTACACCCTGAAGAGGTCCTTAAAATCCGAAAGAATTATATTTTTCCGAAAGGTTAGACGCGCACTATTTGTGTATAAAATATTATTTTCACTAAATTGAAGTTTTATCAATTATATTTCTCATCTGTTTACACATCCTTTTATTTACTTGCTATGGACTTGTTTACGTAACATCTTATACTGTATATTTTGTGTCCCTGTAATCAAGTGTGTCTGTATCACAAAGGGTCTACATAGACCTTAGTGTGACGGGAGCAGGACTCTCTTACCCCGTCATCCCAGTAACCTAACGCCACCTTTCTCGCATTACATATATCCCAGTTATGTATGTTTTTTTTTATTACTGTTCAGTACCTTCAGCTATAACTTTTTTATCTTTATTTGTTTTTTTTTTAATTGTGATTTCCCAAGCTTAAAAATCTTATATTATATGTGAGCGCCACCATTTTTTTCAATTTATCCATATCCATATTCATAATCCGGCTCATTTTTCAATTAGCTTTTCACTTCATTTTTCACTTTGCCTTACATTAAGTCGGCATTCTAAAGAATGCCTAGGCAAAGTTTATAGTAGTTTCGCAAAAATCATTTTTTCATACATCGCCTAAAAGTAGCCTGTATTTCATAAATTGCCATTTCCATTTCTCTTTGCAGCAATAAAATATAAAACCATAATAATAAGTAGCTATTTTTATTTCTGTTGCTAATCCGCCTCAATTGAAGATTATACTCGGATAATGTGTACCCGCACAAAATGGTGAAGGAAGCATTTTTCCTCATTCGGTTCCATAATAATCTACCGTCAAAAAATATATACATAGTTAATTCATCAAAGCGTTTTCAAGGACTGAAGTATTTTTCTGAAAAAAATGCTTATTTGTTAATGCCTCAATGTAGCCATAGAATGAATACGTATAAATGTGGATGCCAATTTATGTAGACGTGGCTATCCATATTCTCATTGGTTGACCCTATTTAAAATTATTCTCCTTTTATTTTCTCAACTTCAACCAATTTTCATGTTCAATTTCGAGGCGTATTAAAAATTATTGACATCCTGATAAATAAAGTGACAAAAGTTAAGGGAATAAGAATGGATTACCAAAACCCTCTCAAATTGAGCAGTCAGAATAAAAGTCAAAGAAATATTTTTTGTTCGCAATCAAATTCCTCCGAATCCGAAGGGTTAGTAAAGTGGTGGTAGGCATTTTGGTCAAAACAGACAACAGATAGATGGGTAGGTATCTGGGGAAAAATTTATCAAGGGTTTATCACTCATGGCCCATGGGATGTTCATAAAATTGGCATTGAAATGGGGGTGCATTTTGTGCTTATTTTCATTTTTAGTAATTTTTTTCATTTCGTATTTATTGAAGTATATTTAAAAATATTTATTCGGCTTGCGAGCAAGGGAGTGGGAAAATGAAAGTTCAGGAAAAATAAAATTGTATTCGATGAGTGGAAGAGTGATTAAATTGGATCGAATTTGATATTTATGGTTTCAGCGGTGTTGTTTGAAATGTGTCCAATTTATTCGAAATTCAGATCTTGATTAATTGGTTTTATTGAAATTTTTTTCTCCGGTAAATGTCTGTATATATAAAACAAATATTTTTAAGAAATTAATGTGTGTATTTCGCAGGATTGCCATGCGCGGAAAAAAGTTAAATTTGGATTGGTGCGGGCCTTTGATGAACTTAGTCCCTCTTTTGAAAAATGATAGACCCCTTTTTACCACCTTTTTGTCCTCTCAGTTTTGTTTTCTAACAGGAGAGTACATTTTCCTTTTATTGAAGACTTTTCTGCCTCTTTAAACCACTAGTGCTAATATGTGTACGTATATTTAATAATTTTTTGGTATTTATGCCGAAAATCGCGTCTTCATTAGTTTTAATTTCGCACATACAGAAATATAGAAAAACCTGCTGCTATTTGAAACAAATATATACATACTTATATTATGCTTCGTTTAAGGTCACAGCACATTTTAATACTTCCACAGATGTTAATTCAATTATAGCCAGCGTTTACGCAACACATTTAACAGTCATTTGTTACACCCAGCGATGGCCCCATCATAACATGGAAAGTATTTCGTCGTTTTCATTTTAAAGGAAAAACAAAGGGACGGGCTACAGTCCGCTTGGGCGAACTGTTGGATGCCCTATTCCTATTCCTATCCCTCATAAGTGGGTGTGACAAAAGTTTTAGTATGGTTGAATAGTTAAGAACGCTCTACATATTTTGTTATATAACATTTAAATGCTCCCTAGCTCAAACTTTGGTTTTTCAATAAAATGTTTTATTAAATTGTGGCCGTGTCAGTAGGTGGATTTATAAAAAATAACACATAAGCATAAAGGGCCCCTAGAGAGTAGAAATATATTATAAATTTCAGCTCCCTAGTTCAAACTTTGAATTTTCAAAAAAAAAAAAAAATTGTGGGCCTGTCAGTGGGCGGATTGTGAAAATATTAACACATGAGCATAAAGGGCCGCCTAGAGAGTATATATTATAAATTTCAGCTCCCTAGCTCAAAGTTTCAATAAAATTGTTTTATTTAATTGTGGGCGTGTCAGTGGGCAAATTTTGAAAATTTTATATCCCGAGCAGTTTTAGGAGTCATAGATCATATATAAAAAATTTCAGCTTTCTAGCTCAATATTCGATTTCTTCCAAAATTTTGTTTTTTTGAGTTTGGGGGCGGATTTCAAAAATTCGTAAACTTGATTATTTCGGGACCCTAGAGCGTATATGGTTAAAATTTCAGCTCTCTAGGTCCAGTTTAAAGGCCTAATTTTTGCCGACAGACGGACGGACGGACATGACTAGATCGACATTACTATCGATGCTGATCATAAATATAGTAACTTTTAGGGGTCAACGGGCAATATTAAGGTATGTTACAAACTATGCGTCAAAATTAATATACCCTTAGAATAGGGTATAAACACTTCCATCTCCGTTGATCGGTTGAAGCCAGCATTCGCATGCACACTTGCGGGACAGCATTAATATGTTAAATAGGTCGGTAGGTTCACGTGGATGTTTGAATTGCCTAGATGCGATTCTTCCCTTTAATCGCCTTTTACGACAAGCACTGATCGATATTCTTAGCCCTTCTCTGCACAGGTATACTATTGTCCTTATTTTACTAACAGGTATTTGAGATTTATCATTGATCGGTATTTATATGTTTTAATTTTTTATTTTCTTTTTTAAATTAAAGCAAGCAACTATCACGAGTTGAAATAATCAATTCGTGTATTATCTAACCTTTCCCCAGGCTTGGAAACATGCATGGGTTATTCCGATTGCAAGTTCTGTTAACGATTTTAGGCCAATAAGCATTCTCCCATGCCTATTAAAAGTATTTGTGAGAGTCTTATCCCGCCAGATCAAATGCCACCTATCCTTCAACTCTCTTTTGACTTCTTCTCAGTCTGACTTTCGGGAAGGGAAGTTGCCAGTCGGCAATGGTGACGATTTTGGATGATGGAAGGCATGAGTATGACAGAGGGCTCGTGACATAACTATGCTTTCTCGATTTTTCGAAAGCTTTTGACAAAGTGAATCACAAAATTCTTTTATGGAAGCTGAAACACTTTTTCGGGTTTGGCGAAAGAGCTGTTAAAGTTTTGCAAAGCTACTTGTCGAACCGATTTCATAGGGTCGTTGTTGGTGGAAGGATTTCGTCTGTTTTGCACTTAGTTCCTCAAGGTTCTATCCTTGGACCGATTTTATTTTCCATGTTTGTCAACGATTAGTCATTGATATGTGTGCACACTCGTATGCATATGTACGCAGATGACGTTCAATTGTACGTGTCTATGCCTATGAATCGACTTGACGAGTTAGTTTTTTGTTTGAACAGGGATTTGTCAGCGATAAATGACTGGGCAAACAAAAACGGGCTGCTGCTAAATCATTCCAATCCTACCCATATCAAAAAGCAATTTCGAACTAAGTCTGGTGCCAAATATATGCATATCGGAATCGAATTTGGCGATAGTGGAGTCGGATACTAGCCTTGGGTTCGTAATAAACCGCAATCTGACCTACAACAACCCCATAAACTACGTCATTGGTCGTATTTATGGTTGCTTGTGTAGACTGTGGTTGACTGCAAACTTCACACCCTAGTTTCAATCGACGGAAGCTCACCCAAGCCATTATACTTCCCATAATAACCTATGCCGATGTTGTTTTTAGTAGCATGAATTCGTTGTCACGTAATAAGTTACAGGTAGCCTTAAATGGCGATTACATAGATTCATGGACTACTCAGATATGATCGCATATCGCTCTATGTGAAAGGTTTTTTGGGTTACAATACATGCAAGCAAGAAATTGTATATTCTTACACAAACTTATAATGACAAAAAGCCAAATTATCTGTTTTGCAAGCTTGAGTTTTCTTCTTCTCGCAGAACATTTAACATAAATTTATCAATATTTAAGTATCTCAACTCTTCAAGGTTTTCGTTCACGCCGTGAGGTTATATAAACTGCAATATTAAGGCATTTTTCTCTTCATGAATTGTGTTTATTTTTGAAATATTACATATCTTGTTAATTTAAACATCTATAATGAAATGAAATTAAGTTCTTATTTTAACTATCATTTAGTGTAGGTGTCACTAAGGACAAACGCAAAGTAAAACAATTAGAAAGACAATAATTATGTATCTATAAAATACTACTCGTAACATAGACACTATCAGCTCTGTGTCGTGGAGTGCTTAAAGCAAGCAACTATCACGAGCAGACATTTGCCGGCACTAAAAGTGATCTCACCGGCTCATCATTTAGTGCAGGTGTTAGTTAGGACAAACAATAAAAAATATAATTATTAGGTACCTATAAAATACTAACACAGACACAAAATCATGCAAACAATTTAAGACATTAAAGCATTATTACGCAAAATATTTTTCAACTTAATTTTACTCACATGCAAGTCAATCACATGATCATTTAGATTATAGATTATACTCATGCGACTAATAGGCTCATGACTCCCATAATTCGTTCTATGATGGGGGCTAAACAATAATTCAACACTGCGTAAATTATGGGCCCTACCATGAAAATTAAAGTCAATAGGCGATAGCAAGTCAGGTGCATCTATTTGACTGGATATAAGCTGCTGTCAAAAAATGATATCGCTATTAAGCCTTCGTTGACAAAGGGGTAACATTTGAAGAAGCTTGATACGTTGACTGTAAGGAGGAAGGTTAAATGAATCATCCCATGGAAGTCCACTAAGTGCAAATCGAATAAATTTAAGTTGAATGGCATCTATTTGATTTGAATGAATGTTGTAGAACGGTGTCCAAACTTGTGAGGCATGCTCTAGAATCGGACGACAAAGCTATGGTACCATGAGCTAAGCCCATATGAATTAATCTCATTTAAAAGTGAAATAATCCATAAGTGGATTATGGCGTTAATTCGCATTTGAAAATGAATTAGCACCATTATGGCGTTAGTGCATATGGCATTAGTTCACAGCACCGACAACAATAGTACAATGACATAGAAACGAATGGGTCATTCAATTTTTTCGCCCACCTTTATACGAAGCCCAGCATAGAATTAGAAATATTAATTTCGGATTGAACAAAAATTCCTGTCTTGCTGACTAATGACAGATTTATTTATTTTCATATCATCAGCGTAGAACAGGATATTACTGTAATTTATACATGCCTTAACATCATTAATGGCAAGTATAAATAGAATTGGTTCGAGGTGACTTCCTTGGGGAACTCCAGACTGAGCTGTGAAAGATACAGATAGCTATCCTCTAAATTTGTCTTGATAAACCCTTGATCTAAGGTATGAATTAACCCATTTAATGAAACTTGGTGGGAAACCAAAAGCCCGGAGCCTAAATTCGGTAATTTCATGGGACAGCTGGCCGAAAGCCTTAGAATATGCAGTGTATAAGCAATCTAAGGCATTAGAACAATCATACAAGAAACTTAACAGAGTAGTGACACTGGATCTGTTTTTTACAAATCCATGCTGTTCATTACAAATTACATTGCGACAAAGAAATACTAACTTTTCACAAGGAATTTGTTCAAAAAGCTTAGGGATACACGAAAGCTTTGAAATAGGCCTATAATTAGTGATATCACCACGTTCGCCTTTTTTAAATACATTTGTGATAAAAGCACTTTTCCATAGGTTAGGGAACTTACCAGTACTAATGGACATATCAAACAGATAGGTACTTAAGATATGGAGCAATTGCATGACTACATTTTTTCATTTCATTTCATTTATTTCATCAACTGAAAACATCTACTGTTCCACTAGATTACTTAATACAATTTCAATACTTAAATTCTACCACCAAAGCCTAACGCCAAAATTAATTTATTTTTAAACGAGTCTCTACTTAAATCAAACTCGAATAGACTGCTATGCTTATTGCATTCTTTAAGGCATCTGGTAATTGGTTCATTACAACCGTAATTAACTCTAGGATATGGAATATAAAACAATGAACGATTTATAAATATTCTTGATGGAGCATAACATCCAATTAATGATTATTTAATAAACATAAGTGAAAAATATTGCCTACGCCTGAAAAGAGGTAAGATGCCAAATAATTTGCATCTTGTCTTTTCATATTGCAGCGCAATCTACGCATGGCAACCCTAGTTAAACGTTTTTGGATCTTCTCAATTCTATTGGAGTGTACTTCATAACATGGATTCCATACTATACTACAGTATTCCAGATTAGACCTGACAAATGCAAAGAATATACATTTGAGAGTAAGTGGATCATGAAAGTCTTTAGAATTCCGCAATATAAAACCCAACATTGAATTGCCTTTAGCAAACAAGAAGTCAATATGCTAGCAGAAATTTAGTTTTTTGTCAAATATGACCCCTAGGTCTTTTTTAGAGGAGATAATGGCCAATGAGGAATTATCGATCACGTACGTAAATGAAACTTTTACGACAAAAAGATAGGCTTTGACATTTGGAGACATTGAGTCGAAGGTCATTGTTATGACACCACATAGAAAGTCTCTCAAGGTCTTCCTGCAAAAGAATGCAATCATGCTCAGACTTAATAGATCGGAACACTTTTAAATCGTCGTACATACACTGGTGATGAAAGAACGTCCTTAATGCGAACATACTGAATACGATCTGTAAGATATGAACGAATCCACTCTAGAAAATTGGAGTGAAATCCAAACTTGTTTAGTTTGGACATCAATGTATTGTGATAAACGCTGTCAATCGCCTTAGCAAAGTCAGTATAAATAAAATCACACTGTAACCCTTTCTCAAGGTCATTCAAGACAGTGTGACAAAAGACTGAGAGATTTGTAGTGGTAGACTTACTCGTACCAGCCACAAATCCATGTTGAAACGGAGAGATAAATCTTTTTAAGAGAGGTGTAAGTTTCTCATAAATAAGTTTTTCAAATAACTTAGGTATGGTCGAAATTTTGCATATTGGACGATAATTAGTAATTTCCTGCTTTGATCCAGATTTATAGATTGGTGTTATGAACGAGTTCTTCCAAACGTCCAAAAAATTACCAGTCTGCAGAGACAAGTTAAATACTAAACATAAAGGCACGGAGAACGCATAAGAACACTTTTGAAGTGAAACCAGGATTTTTGTCTAGTTTTAATAAAGTAAGAGCAATTTGAACTTCGTGGATAGAACACTCTAGATTACCAAAATTTAAATAATTACCTGACACTAAGCTATCACTTGAATTTATAGGTGGAATAATACCTCTTGAATATACAGACTGAATGTGGTTACCAAACATATTACAAATAGTTAAAATGTCGGAAGATGATACATCATTATGACGCATACAGTTAGGAATACCATTAGATTGCTTTTTACTATTGATAAAGCTCCAAAAACGATTACTATTATTCTTTAAATTAGATTCTACAGAAATAACATACTGTCTGTAAAGAAACTTGTTTAAAACATCAAATTCTTTTTGTAGCCTCCGATAAACTAACAAAATATCAGGATCATTATTTCTTTTTCGGAACTGCTTATAGACTTTATTTTTTCTATTATTTAAATTCACGATTCTATTATTGAACCAAATAGGCTTAGCGCCCGATACAAGCCTTACTTTAAACATATCAATTGCCACTTTAACTGTTTCAATAAATAAATTAAAAGAATTATTTAGATTGCCATTATTTAAAAGAGCTAACCAATCAATACTATCTAAATAGTTATAGATGCTATTGAAATTTTCTTTAGCATAATTATACTTATAGATATTGACAGAAGGATTCGGTCGAAAATACTCGTAAAATTCGAATTGCATAGATAAAGCTACATGAAAAACAGAATTAGAAAAAAGTGGAATCATAGAATTACTGATACTAATACTCAGCTCAGAATCTACAAAAACCAAATCTAGAACATTATTAAAATCATTGGCAAAATGATTTATCTGCCTAAGATCTTACTGGGCAAGCGTATCAACAACTTCACGCTCATAATCTAAGTCTACGTTAAGAGGAAGAAGTATGGACTCTTCGTAATCAAAAGACCAAATTAAATTAGGCAAGTTAAAGTCTCCAAGTAGGATGACATGCTGATGATAATCTAAATTATTTGAAATTAAAGAACAATTATGGATATGCGCTTTATATAATAAATAGGAACTCCTTGGTGGCATATAACTTACAATAAGAATAATTTCTTTACCCGGAATAAATTTGATCTTAACTTCTACTTGGTCCACATCAAGATCAATTGGAGGTATAACTACTTCGTCACTGCGCAATGATTTCCGCACGGAAACTATTACTTCTCCCTTTCACAGTTGGTAAGAACGGGACAACGGTTTTTGCGGTAAACTTCGTAGAGGTCCTTGTTGAACATTTCTTCATTATGATGGTCACCAGTGAGCCAGGTCTCAGTAAAAACAATTACATCTTATTGACAAGATGAGGGGAAAAGTAAGACATCACGCAATTTAGTACGAAGACCACCAGTATTTTGGTAATAAAGGTTGAAGGTTGAGGGAGTTACGTCAGTGGTTCTCAGTTTTTTGGAAGGTTTTTTGGTTAAGCTTTCTTGATGTAAGGCCTGCTCTCAAATTCCTTCACAAGCATATCCTTCGGCCAAAAACTTGGATTCACCAGTAAATTCCCAGTTGGTTGAGGCGATAACAGTTTAAAAGATGAGGACACCCGGCCTGGCAGGTTATCCGCTGTCAGGCAGTGGCATTTTATGTTACTGGTATCGATGCCTTTGCTAGCAATATATTCAATAATATCGCTACTTTTGGTACCATATTCCAGCCGTGACAAAAATACCACAAAAGGCGGTGCTTCTACTTTAAGAGAGCAATTCATATCAGGAACTTCATCCAAAAGCTGGCGTGATTTTTGCGCTTCCTTACTGGTAGAAGGGTTATCCTTTCGAAATAAATCACTTCCACAGACAGCCACTTCCCTATCAAGGATTTCACAGCTTCCTAGCGGAGAAGAAGTATTACAAGATTTTACTGGCGAATTTGACCGAAGAGCCCTTTTCGTCCGAGGAACTTGAAGTAGAGGAACATCTTGCTGAGCATCCGGATTCGGAGTGAAACAGTTTAATCTTTCGTCGACAATTCGATTGGTTTGACTCTGAGGATTCGGACTTTGACCGTTAGGATGGATTCTCCTTTTTGGCTGAACAGGTTGAGTCTCTGTAATTGGGTCAACAGTGAGATTATTGCTCGCCTTCCGAGGAATACCATTATTGGATTCTATGGTATTATCCGTTGGTAGGGGTTGAGGACTTTACAAATTTAAGATAAGGTCGTTTGATTGAGGCAACTGTTGCAGTAAATCCTTCTCAATATTTGTAAAACTGTGCAGCATCCTTTGTGCATTCGCAGAATCAAAATCAAAAATTTGCTCCAACTCGGAGAATAAAGTTGCAATATTTTAAAAATGTTTTTGTAGTTTTACAATTTTCCAGTGGAGGATGTCAGGTGCGATGTTTCGATGTTTCTCACAATAAAAACATATACCGGGGGTACTAATGATTTTGTCCACATCCTTCTCTTTCAGGCCTATACTTTTTGCATGAGCAGTGTCAAGGCAGATTCCGCATGAAACACTGATATCATTCGTGTTTGTCTTACAAACGTAACAACCAGAGTCAGTCATGATTTTAGCGAAAGTCCAAATAAAATTTTTCAAATAAAATTCAAGATGAATTGAAAATCTGGCAACTAAGTCGAGTACAACAACCAGAAACCTGGGCGGATAGTGCGGTTGGTGAAAATGATTAGATGTGGTGTGTGTAGAAGATACGACAATAGCGTGGTGCAATCTTCTCCGGGTGTAAGAGAGGGATGGAACCACAATTTTCACTCAAATGCATTTGTTGTCGTTGTCGTTGATGCAGTTACCAAAACATGAAACGAGAACCGTATGAAACATTCAGTGTAGGTCAGCAAAATTGCTTTAAAGGCAGAACATCCACTAATAATTTAACTCACCGGGAAAAATGAGTCAGACAGCTTTGAACTGAATGGGATAAAGCGAGATGGAAATGAATAAATAGCACTCAACAATTTATCACTCATTCAAAACAAAACAAAAAAGTGAAGTTTTTGACACTTTAAGGAAAACATAAAGCACCGCAACTATTGCAAACCATGAAAAAAGTCAATGAATTTGGAATGCAACACAAGTTGTTATTATGTAGGATGACTTTTATAGATAAAATCGTATATAAAGGCAGAACAAAGTAAAACACAGGCGAAACTTGCGAACTTCCCACTTGTTTTTTTTAAGAATAATCGGTGCAATGCCATCAGGACCTGATGAATAGTCGTTCTTCAGAGAAGAAATATATTTTAAAATTATTTCCAAATCAAATGAGAAACTATCTACTAAAACTTATTTTGGAACAGCTAGTTAGATAACTGAAATATTGATCATCAATGTTAAGAGGGGTCTCCCTAAACGACTTACTGAAATGATCTGCAAATATATTGCTGGCATCTAGCGAATCAGCAGTTGTAAAACTATTGTAAGTAAGCTTCGATGGATAACCATCGGTTTTTTTCTTAGAATTGACAAATGTCCAAAAAAGTTTGGGGTCCAATTTTAAAGAGCATTCCATTTTACTTATATAGTCAATATATAAGTTGCAGGATAAAGATTTGAATTCATTGAATAATGTGAAATAGAGTTCAAGATCTGAATGCCAGAGACTTTTTAAATAGTTCTTCCAAGCCCTATTACGTCTGTTTCGTGTCGATTTGAGCTATTTAGTGTACCAGTGATGGGACGTTTTCAGATTCCTAGAGGATGAATGTCATATCATATTCGTCTGCACAACATAATAATTTTCTCTTTTTTAGGGTTCCGTAGCCAAATGGCAAAAAACGGAACCGTTATAGATTAGTCATGTCTGTCTGTCTGTCTGTCCGGGAAAGTCGCAGCCACTTTTCTCCGAAACTATAAGAGCTATACTGTTGAAACTTGGTAAGTAGATGTATTCTGTGAACCGCATTAAGATGTTCACACTAAAATAGAAAAAAACAATAAATTTTGGGGGTTCCGCATACTTAGAACTGAAACTCCAAATTTTTTTTTTCATCAAACCCATACGTGTGGGGTATCTATGGATATGTCTTAGGTTAGGTTAGGTTAGGTTTATGTGGCTGTCGGCAGAAGCGCGAGAGACACTTCCAAAGTGGTAAAATGTCCCCCCCCCCCCTCTAACTTCTAAAACAAGGGAATGATAAAATTAAAAAAAAAAATATATGATGTACATTACCATGCAAACTTCCACCGAAAATTGGTTTGAACGAGATCTAGTAAGTAGTTTTTTTAATACGTCATAAATCATAAACCGCAATTTACCTTTCATTCAATCAACTCAAATATAAAAAAAAACATTTAACATAAACCTTATGCGTAAACCGTGAACCATAATTATTATTTACATCAGTGAATTATAATTATTATTTACATCAGTAAATAATAATTATTATTTACATCAGTAAATAATAATTATTATTTACATCAGTAAATAATAATTATAATTCGCGCGGAACCCTTCATGGGCGAGTCCGACTCGCACTTGGCCGCTTTTCTACTTTCAATAATTTTTATTAATTGTTATCAATTTACATACTTGACAAAAATGATTAAATCTAGCTTAAAATTAGCAATATACTAATTCTAAATTATTGTTACATATCTTAAAATGATTGCCTTTCGGCCTAAAAACTATTTTACAAAGTAATCATACATTATGATTTCATCGAGAAAATTTTTAAAGAACTCGGATAACATAATAACTAAGTTGATGTGTAGGTACGATACGCGCCAAATTAAGGTAGGCAGCGCATCACTTTGTAGACAGTTACCTACAAAATTTAAACTAGGTGGGTGAGTGCGACACAGGAGGTCCACAGTATCAACCTCCCATATAAATTATATGAACATGATAATAAATAAAAAAATGAAGAGTTAGAGGATGAATAGGTTTCAAAAAGAAAATATGTATATGCATTTTTTTTAGCGGGTCTGCTATTTAAAATAATAATAAAGGAAAGTACGCGAAAACTAAATTAAATCAATAGATTCTTCTTATCATTCATTATTTATATTAATTGAAACATATCAATCTATTACTATCTATTATAAAAATCTGTTAGCAGCTCTTTGATAAAATCTGAAGGAAAATATCTGATATTTTGAAGTATGTAAATGGATTGTCACCAGACAAAATTAGATTGGATAACTCTATCTCAAGAAATTCCAAAATCCATATTTTTTCGTCTTTTGTTTAACCAAAAAAACGGTTTGACCGAATTTAGTGTAATTTTTTTTTCAGCTCATTTTTAAATAAATTCGCATCGATTAGGACGAAATCGATATTATTTTGTAAAAAATAGTTCATCAACGTACTGACGTAAGTAAGCCTGCTGTATTACGTGATTAACAGTAGGGTGAGAAGGAAAGGAGAGATGCCGATGCACGTTGGGTTTTTTTTTATATACTATATATGCGATGGTAGTGTATTCACTAAGTGATTGGCAGGTCGTGCGTTCGAATCCCGACCCGGGCCATGATTTTTATAAATTGAATACACACAACAAAAACTGATCTCCCTAAAGCAATTTAGGCGCCACCTGTTGAGAAAAAAAAAATCCCATCGCACCAAACTTCTTTCCTATCCTTCTATTCTTTCAGTAAGTAGCACCCAAAAATAGGCAATGAATTGCTGGGAGCTACTTGCGCAACAAACTAAATGCCTGCGCTGTGGTTTTACCATTATAAGGGTACTGTGTCACTACAGAAAAAAGAAATCCCTTTAGCTCACGCAAATTATAAAAAAAAAAAAAAAAATAGTACAAGTGCTTAAGGGCTCTTTTAAGCGAGTGGTTCCTGCATTCATAAGGCAACATAAGGGCATTTGAATTGATCTTATGAAGCAAATAAAGCAATATGAGCAACAAATAAATCATAAACATCCTCAATCTTTCGGATAGGCTGACAACGTAGTTTTATAAAGCAACTCCCAGATATTTGTTTTCATTTTAAATGTTAGACTTTTAGAATATTAAAAGATAAAATTAAATACTAAGCAACTCTCAGATTTTACTATTTTATAAGAACGAATCCAACTCATTCAACCAGCCGTAACCGTGGAAAACGAAAAGTAATCATTTTATGCTTTGGCAAACTCTTCTAATTGAGAGAAAAGTCGATAGTTGTGCAATTCATTTGTTAATTATTTGCATACGGTAAGTTTATTCAGTGAAAGTGCAAGTTAAGATACCCCACGACAATATAAATCAGATCGAAGAAATGCTGAAAAAGCATAACACAATCCCAAACCAATTAACTCTTCGATTCCTAATCAAAGACGACGTCCGACGCCAACCACCGGAAATAGAATAACCAACAAACAAACGAGGATCGACTCCACTCCACATCTGTATAAACATTCAACATTCTCAAGAGCCCACATCTCTACCAACAAAACGACGGCAGATATCAAGTAGTATATAAGATCAGATTTAAGTGACAGATTTCAGATTGTATCAACCCTCAGACCGATCAGGTCATTTTTGCCTTGTTGTAAAATCCCTTGTGAATAATAAATGAGTTTTTTTAAAAACAAATTATAAAACCAGAGTTATTAATTTGCATAGTGAAAATGATGTTATTTTTCATACCAAACGACAAAAAGACGAAAGAAGTTGTAGGTAATCAGTTGACGAATGGAGAGGTTGCAATGCATTCGCGTGAAAAGTCAATGACTCGGCATGAAGAGTGTAAACAATAGTAATAAGCACAACATTTATTGTATGCAATTTAAGTTAAAGGCAAATTTTGCCAGATGTTTTTAATAAGAAATAATGCATTATAATTTCCTTAAAACGAAAATTTAAAGAAGTCAAATTATGATAGAATAGTGAGGGTGCATTTTTAATAGAAAGACAACACTTTCGTGTGTTGCGGATGATGTTTTTTATTTAAGTGATTTATACAATACAACAGTTATTATTGTTCGCAACATTTATTTGGTTTAAATTATTTTAACTAAGATCTCAGATTATAACAAATCAAATGTGCACTATTTTTGTATTACAGAACATCGATACTGAACGAAGCATTATACCTGGAACTTTACTTTTGTGGGGTTAATGGGGAATTCGTTGTTAATGCATAAAGTTAATCAGCTTTTAATTAATGCAATTAGTTATGTTAGTGGGCGCAGTTGTTAGTGCATTAGTTGTTGATATTTTTGCCACACTGGCGCTGTTTGAAATTCTGCTGAATAATGCACATTATCCAACGCATTGGATGACAGCTTTCTTACATCAAAATCCGAGGAGGATACAAAATATTGATAAAGACGCTGATTTGTCCACTTTTTTGTTTATACAATACTTACATACCAAAAAGAAAGATGTTTTTTTATTAACAAACAAAACTGCTAGGCAAACTGCTGAATCGATTTTGACCAAACTTGTCGGCCCAATACCGAAGATTGCGTAACAATTTGAGCTTAAATCGGTTTGGTGGTTTCCGAATCCAGAGCACAGATTCAAACATACATACAGGGTGGTAAAACGTAAAAATAATCAATACCGAAAAGAGGATTTAGATAGCGCAGCGGTACCATGCTTTGCAGTCCTTCATTTCCGTCCAAAGGGAATTTAGCCGGGAGTTTGGCGGCACTCCCCCGAGTAGATGGACCATTATGAGGCTGGTAAGCATGTTTACTGAATCTGGAGCAATGCACGAAGACCGTACCATCGAGATCCCTATGTTCGGGTTCAAGACACAATCGCGCCTGTAGCATCGTCAATTCAGACAAATCCTTCGACTCGAAACTTATCAACGCAAATTGGAGTTAGCAGACGGTCATTACAACGGATAATTCACGATGACAAGCAAGTTAAACCCTCTTGCCTATTCGCCTAGAATTTTGCCAAAAATGATTGAAATCACCGAAGAAGACAACAGGTTGATAAATTGCTTGCTTATGTATGCTGAGGCCCATTTTGATCTAAACGGCAATGTAAATAAGCAAAATTGCCGTATATGGAGTGAATCTAATCCAGAAATATTCTATGAGACGGTACTGCACCCAGAACGAGTCACTGTGGGGTGCGCAGTTTCATCAAGGTGCATTGTGGGGCCGTTATTTAAAGATGTTGAAGGCATTTTTTTTTCACCCAGAACTGCGACAAAGAAGTATTCGTTTTAGCAGCATTTGGTTAAGCAAGATGGAGCAAGTGCACACATTGCCAGACCAGTTATGGCGGAGCTCCAACGAAAATTCCCAAACAAATTAATATCCAGAATCTCCACTTTCCGCTGTCGCCCAAGGTTACCTAACCTGACTGCACCTGTCTTTTTTTATGCGGTTAATTCAAGCAAGAGGTGAAGAAAACGAAACCAAGGAATTTGACTGAATTGAAGCAGTCCATTAAAACAATAATTGAGGCGATCCCGACTTCAACCCTTCAGGCCGCAATGAATAATGTTCTGATCAGGTGTGGCATATGGGTGAATGAGCATGGAGATCATTTCCGATCAATCATCTTTAAAAACAATTAGTTATATAAAATAAAATTGAATTTCCTATACAATAAACATAAATAAATGAAATACATTGATTAAAAAAAAAGTTATTTGAATTTCTTATTGTAGCACAACTGGGGCGCCACCCTGTATTAGCGGCACTGTTGCCGTTCCAGCGGTTTTGTCGCTAGTTCAAGCGACCTCTCACTATCACACATGGTACTGTCGACGGAATTTTCCGTTGAGGAATTGCTTTGCGTTCCTCAATTAGTCCATTGACCACTGATGCGAAAAACTCTCTAAGAAACCGATGTATTGATTTCACTGTGAATCTGGTCATAGACATTCAACATAGATTACCAAGCAATTATTCTGTTCTGGATTTGGATTTGCAATTCCCCATTCTTGTTTAGCGATTTGAATGAATAAACAATTTGTTAGAATGTCTCTATTCGTTCGAATAAAACCGGTTCTCCTCGAATAAACTTTCTATTCGATCGAGTCTTAGAATACAGATCCTTCGAATCCGATAAACGTTCAATTGAAATCGAATGTCAAAATAAGCATGCTTTGTTTTTGACTCAAGTTGTGAAATACAAAAAGAATGCTGCAGGTATAAATAATTTTCAAAAATTAGTTGATTTGGTAATCACTGCAATCTCTTCCCCACTCTAACGCGGAAGTTGATAGAATTTTGAGTGCAATAAACATTGTTTAAAAGAAATTGCTAAACCAACTAACTATGAACTACCAGACGAAAGAAAGTTGTCTCTTTTCCAAAATGTACCTTTTCCTTTATTGAATTTGTTTTTTTTGTTATCGTGAATTTGTTAATTGTTTTGTTTTTTTCATTTATTTTAATTTACTTTATAAAATTACATTATTTAAGAACTTACTTATAGTTTCATATTTTTTAACGATTTCTAGCAGGTTTTTGCGAAATTAACATATCTATCGGATTTAAGGTTATCTCACTGATTAACGGCCCATATTGGGCCTTATACCTAGTTTCTCCAACCATTTGCGTGTGCGCAGTTGAAAAGACCTATGTACAATTTAATTCCGACTCCAATCGGCAAATTTCGCAAGAGGTGGGGCAGTGGAAAAATCTCAAAGTGTAATTAAGCCGCGGTGTCTCGCTTGCACGGGGGCTTTCCCCGGTACGCCTGGCTTGAGCCTGGATGCATTATTGAACCTCCCACCCCTTGATGTTTACATCATGCCTTGAAATGACAATCAGTAAAGCAAAAGTATTTTGAATGTACGAGTATTTGATCAGGGGAATCAGTTGGCCGGCTGCAAAGTAAGTCGGGTACTCCTAGCCTTACATAGGCATCCGCGAGTGATACAGGGTCTATAGCTTTAAGGGTGGTTCAAATACAAGTTTCTTTTTGAATTATATGTTTTTTTCACACTGACAGCTCTTTCACTGATTTTCTTTTTCTCTTTCAGTCAGTACATACCTCCGCGGAACGAAATGAATCACTTTACGCTTGAACAGCCTTGGGAAAAAATATTGCAAACTTAACATACGTTGCCGTTCCAGTTCCACATCCGAAGATGAGGGGCGTGACCCAAGAAACGAATATGAGAAGCTGAGGGTACTGTCATCAGCAAAGGAATGGATTGGATTAGAAGTAACAGACGGGAGATCATTTATAAATATGAGAAAGAGAGTCGGGAACTGAACAGAGCCTTGGGGGACACCAGCATTTATTTGGTGAGTTTCAGACTTGAAACCGTCCAAAACAACTTGAATTGAACGGTCCTAAAGGTAATTTCTAATCCGTTGCAGAAGAGTATCATCGATTTCAAATGCACGCATTTTCGACAAGAGAGCTTGGTGCCAAACTCTGTCAAATGCTTTTGAAATATCAAGCGCAACGATCTTACTTTCACCACCTTGGTGAAGAGATTGGTTCCACTTTTCGGTTAGATATGTCATCAAATCACCAGTGGACCTGTTGCTGCGAAAACCATACTGCCGGTCATTAAGAAGTTTTCGCGATTCAAGATATTTCATTAGCGAATGGTTTATCAGAGTTTCCATGACCTTAGAAAGAAAAGACGTAAGTGCAATTAGTCGGTAGGAGGAGGGAGAAGAAGATTCGCCTTTTTTTGGTACAGGCTGGACAAATGCTGTTTTTCATCGTCCCGGGAGAGTCCTGAAGAATAGGACAGATGGAAAAGCTTAAGCAATGGTTTTGCCAGCGAGGAGGAACACATCTTCAGAACGATAGGGGCAATACCATCTGGACCAGCGGATTTGTGAACGTCAAGATCTTGAAGTACTCTAGCCACTGTACGATTTTGGAAGTGGATTGGTCCCATGGAGTATTCTACGCGCTCGAGTACAGGGGGGGACAAAGCACAATCTGGGAGCGTTGAGCTGACTGCAAAGTGAGCAGCAAGCAGATTGGCCTTATCTATAGAGCTGACAGCTGGAATATCATTGTAAATGAGTGTCGGGATAGATGATGAGGCCGAATTCTTGATGTTCTAACAAATGACCAAAAGTTTTTACTACCAGTGGGACTTTGTAGTATTTTTTGCCTCAACTTTTGGTCATAGGAGAATTTGACACTATAAATGTGGGCATTGCAGTCATTTCTGGCTCGTTTCCTCAGATGGTTTGGCTTTGAATAGCCGAAAGTTTACATCTTTTAACCTGATAGCCTCTTTGCAGCTCGAGTCACACCACACGTTAACCTTGGGTTTGATACTTTTAATCCTGTTAGGGATAAAAGACTTCATGCCCAGGTGAATTATGTTTGTGACCATATCAGCAGCAGCATCTACGTCGCTGTCGAGGAAGCACACAACAAACAGCTCTACTACCTTAAACTTCAATTTTGTCCTTGATTTTGCTTACGGAATGTCTTGAATTTGAAGCAGCTCTTAGTATCACCAGTTGATGGTGACTTGTTGTTGCTTTGCTAACCCTTCCTTTCCAGTTGTTTTCCATAGTTCTCAGGGTCCTTTAGATAGGTATGAATTACAGTTGGTCCTCTTCCTATCTTAGCGGGTATAATACGGATAGTTTTCCTTGTTCCTGGTAAGCACTAATTTGGCTATTTTTCTCCTTAGTCATTGAATTTTTTTACCCATAATTGTTGTTTCTATAAAATTCTGTTGTGAACTTAGGTCGCTGTTTTAGAATATGACAAAAAATAGATTTAGTTACTGTTCGTAATCAAATGAAAAGAGAAAAGGACTAATTTTATGACCTTATTAAGCAGCATAAAAATCGAATTTATCCACTTAATCCCAATTTTTTTTACAACATCAACATAATAATATCCTTCTTTCATATTGCATTTGGTTTTTCCCAGATTATCGAAGGATTTAAAAAAAAAATTGTAAGATGAAATCAAGAAACTACCTTTTCGTAATTATGTGAAAAGGAGTGCAATCATTGTCAAATGAAAGCGGAAATCATAAAACTTCAAACAAATTCTTCATCAGTCAACTGCAATAAGGACAATTCTTTATATGTGTACACTTCGTCGCTGCAAAGAGAATACAATCCATCTACTGTGTATGTTGTCCCTTTCGTTGGCACTCGCTAAGGAAAATCAAAACAATTAATTTAATGCGTTTAGTGTGGGTAAATATACGACGCCGACGGCTTCATTTCATTCAACATTACTTTTCTCTCATATCTCAGCAGGGATTTTAAATGTGATGTCAGCTCCCCGGATGTTTCTGCATATGGGATAAAAAAAAAGAAAATCCCTCGTTTCCGTCACATGGCATTTGTTCGCAACCAAGAAATGGTACGTGAAGACTTTTGAGGACAACGCTAGCTTATCTGACACACGTACCTACTTTGTGTACTTTTTTTCGAAGCATTTTACTCCGATCCGGGACACATTTTCCAGATTGTATTACGGGGTCAACCATTGGCCCCTTCCCATTCTCATTTTTGTTCTTACCATTCTCTGCAACATCTGTGTACTACAGCTCACATGGCGCTCTGAATTCCTAATGATGACATTCATTTATACTTCCAACAGCGGGCGCGAGTTCAGAATTATAAAATCCACCATCATCCACCTAGGCACTATAGCTTTAGCGTTTCCATTTCATCTCACGCGCAGCAGATCTCATAGTTGTTATCCTGTTGATAAGATTTTTATGAACTAGAATCATTCCGAACTATGACTGTATGGGACGATAAGGAGTGCCGAGTGAATCAAGCAGAAGTTCCTTTTGTCACTTTTCGCACATTTACACAATCCAGTGATGGAATGGGCTAAGGGAACCTGCTTCACCACAAACCAAGCCCGGCTATATCAGTGATAAAAGTTAGTCCCTTAGCGGTTATTTTGGAAACTGTGCGAATTCAACTGATTATTATTATATATCTCGCAAAGAAATCCGATTATTTTTGAACTATGGGCTCCATCATACAAGCCCACACTCGTTCCAGGGAGGAGAGAAAGGGACACGATATATCGCACAAGGGTTGCGATTGAAAAATTAAATTCACACAGAAATCTCGTTCAATGGATTTATGAAGAATAAATTTCATGCTTTCTTTGTGCCTGCCGTATGCAGGATCCGTCCTTAACGTCACGACCGACGCGACGCACGGTTAGTTGACGCTTTGTCGCTAAAGAAATGGAAGAACGCCGGTAAAGGAAAGATTAACGACGTTTCGTTTAATTTCGTTTGTAAGACGAGTCACGAAAAGCGTCGATGATGAGGGTTATGCCGTATTGAGACTCTGAAAAGGTGCATGGCATAAATTAAAAAAAAAAGGTCTGAACGGTTTTGATTCGACACCATTTTCTCCCTCCGCCTAAGAGTGCTGAAATAATCTCGTCACAAGAAGCGGATATCTTCTGTTAGCTTAATGGAGCGGAAATAAAGAATGAAGTCACATCTTTCGGCTGAATGAGATAATGAGATTGCTAAATTGGCTTGATTGAATGGAAGTTGATGCCAGAGTTGTCTCTGATTCACTCGATTGAAGCTACTGCTTTGGTGTATCGAACAAAAGGATAAGGAAGGAAATTGGATAATGTTTAAAGTTGAAGATATTTGAAAGCGTCTGTATATTTCATCAGTTTCTAGTTTTACCCATAAATTTCAGATTATAAATTCAGATTATCTTTTTTCATTGGAAAAAGAATTTTCGGGCGTAGGCCCAGTGCTATCGATATCCGATTTCTGTCGGCTTTTTGTTACTGTCGTCCTTTTTTTACAGTTACCGTATTATTAGGTACACTAAGTGGCTTGATATACTAAAGCTTTGACTAGTTTGAAAGCCAACTGGGCAACGTTTCGGTCATATGTATATAACAGAAATCCATCAAATATTTTCATGTACGATGTCACTGAATCTAATCAGCATACCTCGTATGACTAGTTGATGAATATGACCACAAACGAGCAGGCTGATTTTTTACAGATAAGCATGGCATTTGGTTCATATAATGTAATCAGAAGTTACGACCGTATGTACCAAAAATACCACAATAGCCATACCATACTGCATCACTGCATTGTTGAGGTGAAAGATTTTAGCTTGTGCTGTCAAAATGCGAAAAACTACAAGCGCTTAATATGGTAAGAGATTCTGGTTACAATTTTCAAAAAAAAGGCTTTCACTTCTACATTTCTGGCTCTAAAGAACAGTGCTTAGCATTATTAATCGTCAAAAAGCTAAATATTCGTTACTAATGTGCTTTATGAAACAGCACTTCATCAGCAAAAAGTCACTGTTGGTGCAGTTTTCATGAAGGTGGCGTCATTGGGCCGCTATTTTTTCGTCGATGAAAATGACCGTCACGTTACGCTAAATGGTATTCGCTACAGAAACATGTTGGAACGTTATTTTCTTGAGCAATTACATGAATTGGACTTCAATAATATGTAGTTCCAACAAGACGGTGCCACAAGCCACACAGCGGGTGCAACAATCGAGTTATTGCAGTCTCAGTTCGGTGAATGTGTTATCTCGAGAAATTGACCCGTCTATTGGCCGCCGAGATCGTGTTTACTTAATGCCTCAACCCTTTTTTTATGGGGCAACATTAAATCATTGGTCTATTCTAATAAGTCGGTGATGTTAGAGGAGCTTAGAGCCAATATTGAACGAGAGTTAGCGGCCGTATCGGTCGAAATGTCCGTCAGAGTCGTCAAAAATTGGGTTCAACGTATCGACCGCTGCATGGTGGACATATGAACGAATTCGAATTTCATCAATTTTTTTTTTGAGATGTCTTTAAAGTTTGCATTTTATTTAAAAAAAAAGTTGTCAAGTCCTTAATGAAAGACTCCTTATAAAGTTTTCTGCCGTTCCCACTTTTGTGAGAGGTTTTTTTACAAAAACTTTGTTTTTCGATAAAATCGTTTTAATGTTGTATAACATAATATGCAGATCCTTCTTAACAAATCACCCATACTAAGATTTTTGCCACCCTCACTTTATTTGGGATAGGAATAAGAATAGCCTTAACTTATGTTTCCTTTTTGAAATCTTAGAAAACTAGTGACATTGGTCGACTTATGTCTTGTTTCGTTATTGTCTTATATGGTTTTTTTAAACAAAAAAATATTGGAATAAAAAACCGCTATAAGTAGACCTCTGTCCTTTTCCGAAAAATATATCTACGCTAAAAAAAGTTAAGTCAATATTAATAAAAGAAGTACAGAAATTCCGTCACAACGAGCCCAAATTTGTTTATAGAAAATGTAGTCAGTAAGCGATTTTTTTTTTCAAAGTAATAAAAGTAGAGGTATGTTTGTTTTCTTTCTTGCAGATTTGCTTACGGGCGCCTTCTTATAATTTCTCTTGTCAAAGTAAGGGAAGAGTAAGATCGCTGTAAATAGAGAACCACAGGTTAGTTGGAGAAATACCAGTGGTATAGTGAGTTGGTGATTTTAAACTAAATATAAGTGCAGAATTCAAAAGAGTTAGTTATCACTGAACTTGTGTTTTAAGCGTAGGGAATATTTTCGTAGCTATTTGTGTCTGCTTCCCCATGTGTTTATGATGGTCACAGGAAGTTTGTTAAGTTAATAACCGCTCGACTGAACCAACGCGGTTACTTCTTTTTTTAACGTTGTTTCTTCAATATCCTCCTGTTATTTGTTTTCAGGTTGTGTGGTGTACAGCGAAGAAGAGTTTTCTCCACAAAAGGATGCGCACATTTTCAGTACTCTTTGGGACTTACTAATAATCTCAATTAGTTAATGCTAAAAAAAAATGTGCATACTTTAAACAAATCGTGTACCAATAAAGAATTTATTGTTAATGATAGTCCCAAATGAGATTATTAAATTAAATGCCCGGTTAGTCATGTAAGTCCTCAACGACATTCGTTTTCTAACGGAATAGATATGAGTATAGAATATTAAAAAGGCTTATAAAACAGGTGGGCATCTAGTGCATTTATCGCATATGTGAATTTTAGAGCGGTTTTCAAAAAGTAAAATTTGAAAAAAAAGAACACAACCAGCACCTGATCGGCCTTAGTTATGAAGCGATGCGAAAGCCTGCTGTTCTGGATGGAATATAATTCTTCAATAAAAATTATACTTTTATAGCAATAAATAAGATACGAGTACATTTATTGTAATTTAAAAACTAAACTATGGTTTATATGTCACATGTTATCTCTGCACTTATTAGTAAAAAGTATTCTAATATTTAAAATGTGGCCCCACCTTAAACCCCCAAAAAACTAAATGCCTTGTAATATCGAAAAGAATCGTAGATATTTCCTGTTTTCCTGCCATTGAACTCGGAAACACCCAAGTCGAGTTTGTGCATAAAGTCAAGAACCTCGGTATATGTTTTAATAGAACACTAAATTGAAATAACCATATCACACTGGCTGTAGCCAAGGCATACGGAGCTCTTCGATTGCTTTGGCCAACTAGGAAATTCACCCATTTGGATATCAGGAAAATGCTAGCTAAAACCCTTGTAACACCGATCTTGACTTATGGCTGTGAAATTTTCTGCAAGCTCGACAGCGTAAGTCAGAGGCAGCTCAACGTTGCCTTTAACAGTGTGGCTCGTTATATATTTGGTCTAAGTCGGTATGACCACATATCATCATTCTCTAAAAGTATATATGGAATCTCTTTTAAAGACCTTATAAAACTTTGAACTATAACAATGTTCTTCAATATTATCCAAACGCACCAACCTTCATACCTTTACGAAAGAATTCAGTTCTCGTTGTCTAGAAGATCTTACCAAATTATAGTTCCCCGTTCTACATGTCTTACTACAGAGCGACATTTTTTTGTTAACGCAACTCGGTTATGGAATACTCTGCCACGCCATGTGCGAAGTTCAGATAGTCTAATTGCCTTTAAGAAAAATGTCTTCACACACTATCTGATGACATAACCTTCCTTTTTCGCGGCTTCTGTTTTCTGTTGGGTTTGCTAAACTTTGCTATACTTTTCTTTACTTCCCTTTTCTTTTTTTCTTTTTTCTTTTTTTTGCTTTTCTTGTTATACCCTACTTTTTTTCCTCACCTTTTTTTCTTTTTATTTAAACATTGTAAATATTCTTTAAATATTGTTAACCGTGTACCTTATATTAAGCTTTTTTCGTTTAAATTAACTTTATTACTTACAATCGTTTCTTCTTTTTTGTTATAAATATTATATGCATATGTCCGATTCTAAGCTTTATTATAAACAAGATGTTAATCTTAAAATCAAGCTACGATGATAATAAAATACAAAATATAAATACAAATACAAATAGTAAATACAAATGCAAATAAAAAATATAGGGACGGGCTACAGTCCGCTTGGGCGAACTGTTGGATACCCTATTCTTATTCCTATCCCTCATAAGTCGGTGTGACAAAAGTCTTGGTATGGTTGAATTGTTAAGAACGCTCTACATATTTTGTTATATAACATTTAAAGGATTTTATCAAGAAAAAACGAAGCTTTTGTAAAAAAAACGCTCCCTAGCTCAAACTTTGGTTTATCAATAAAATGTTTTATTTAATTGTGGACGTGTCAGTAGGATTCAGATCAGCGGATTTAAAAAAAATTAACACATGAGCATAAAGGGCCCCTAGAGAGTATATATTATAAAGATCTAGCCGAAAGCCCTGGTAGCTAGCGCTTAAGTCCCTATGAATTAGCAATATAATTAATTATTTGTTAATAAAGTTTAATAATAATAATAATAATCTATATAATATAAAATAAAGTGTCCGAAGCGATGTAACCGCATTACTCGAGATTGGTCGAACCGATTTTGATGATTTATACTATGTTGGAAAGGTATTTTCTCAGCACGGGTTTTAGAAGAAAAAAAAAATCTAAGTTTTAAAATGGCTTGACCACCCAGCGTGTTACGACAGGTTTTTTTGATTTTTTTTAATTTTTTTTTTTTTTCATTTTGTATTTATTTATTTTGGCAACAACCAAATAAAGAATCACATTTGAATGTAACATATCGTATCACAATTGAACTGTCAGATAGACACGCAACGTAACGCCATCTATTATCGATCAATGGAGAAGCCAATTTTGTTTCATGTTTGGTGGCGCTGTCGGATTCGGATTTCTTCATTGCGATTTTGTGAGTTTTTGTGAATTAAAATTGATATGAGAATATATCTATATCTATTTATATATATATGTATATAAAAATCAATCCATATTTGCGTTTGTTTCCGGTGTTTGGCCAAACGCGTTAACCGATTCCAATGAAATTTTTTTTTAAGAAAGGTGACGTCTATACGAAGGATGTTATGTATGTGAGATGTCTGTATCTGCATCGGTGTGTAAATTATGTGTTTCTTAAAAAAGAACAAAAAATTGACAATGTATTTATACACTGTGTGTTTCATATGTAGGTATCATGTGCTTTGAAAAAAAAATAAATTTAAGTGAAATAATAAAAAGTTTTTTTGTGTAATATTTTCTATATATAAAAATCAATCCATATTTGTGTTTGTTGCCGGTGTTTGGCCAAACGCGTTAACCGATTCCAATGAAATTTTTTTCCATGAAAGGCGACGTCTGCACGAAGGTTGTTATGTTTGGCTATATCTGCATCGGTGTGTGAGATATGGGCATTTGAGTGAGTACACATGCATATGTGCGTACGCGTGTAAATTACGACGCAGATACAGACACCGTACAGACGTCACTTATTTTGTTATCCGAACAAGCATATGAAAGAGGGAGACCACACGAACGTTTCAAGCTTATTGTGGAATTTGTGCGCACTTTCATTCTTGAGATATCGTGTGTTCAATATTTTATTCAAATAACTCTTATTGAAATTTTTTGCATTTTTTTGTGAATCGGACATCGGAAAGTTGCTTTTCCAACTTTGATAACAATCGGTGTGGAAGTGAATGAAAAGTGATTCAATCGAAGTTTTTTATTTTCGCTTTGTTGTTTGATTCGGAGAAGTAAGGTACCATAGGCGCCTGCCAGACAACAAGCACCTACCCTAAACGGAACAACAAAGTTGTTGGCCTAAGCCATGCGGAGAAAAACGTGCAGTCCCTTTCACCGGTTGAGCTCAAATCAAGCAATCTTCGGTATTGGCCTGAGAGTGTTTCTGTGAACTTTGGTCAAAATCTGTCTTCTTTTTTAAGGCGCAGCAACATACGCCGGATACCCGCTATAGACAATTATAAGGAAGTCTACTCGAACATATTGGCCAATAGAATTCTCGGGCACGGGCAAAGCCGGGCAGGTGCAGCTAGTATATTATAAATTTCAGCTCCCTAGCTCAAACTTTGAATTTTCAAAAAAAAAAAAAAAAAAATAAAATTGTGGGCGGATTTTGAAAATATTAACACATGAGCATAAAGGGCCGCCTAGAAAGTATATATTATAAATTTCAGCTCTCTAGCTCAAACTTTGGATTTGCAAAAAAAGTTTATTTTAAATTGTGGGCGTGTCAGTGGGCGGATTTTGAAAATATTTACACATGAGCTTAAAGGGCCCCTAGAGAGTATATATTATAAATTTCAGCTCCCTAGCTCAAATTTTGGTTTTTCAATAAAATTGTTTTATTTAATTGTGGGCGTGTCAGTGGGCGGATTTTGAAAATTTTATTTCCCGAGCAGTTTTAGGAGTCATAGATCATATATAAAAAAGGTCAGCTTTCTAGCTCAAAATTTTGTTTTTTTAATTTTGTGGGCGTGTCTGTAGGCGGATTTCAAAAATTCGTAAACTTGATTATTTCGGGACACTGGAGAGTATTATGGTTAAAATTTCAGCTCTCTAGGCCCAGTTTAAAGGCCTAATTTTTGCCGACGGACGGACGAAGGGGCATGGCTAGATCGACATTGCTATCGATGCTGATCATAAATATAGTAACTTTTAGGGGTTTCTAATATTCATAGCATACTCGTATCTTGCACCGAAGTAATCGAAAGTCTCACCATTATATTTCTCACCATTGGAATTGAGCTTTCGCCATGTGAATTTATTTTTAGAGGGTGCTACAAAATTACAAAAAATTGCACTGTTTTATATCAATAAGTCAAGCAATTTTTTTTTTTTTTTTTTTTTTTTTTTATAATTTGCTTACGCTAAAGGGATTTTTTTTCTGTTGTTACAGTACCCTTATAATGCTAAGAACACAGTGTAAGCTACTTGGTATTAGAAAGAATAGAGAGATAGGAACGAAGTGTTTGGGTGCAGTTGTAGGGTTTTTCTCCACGCGTGGTGTCTAAGTTACTTAGGGAGATTACGATTTCATGTATTCGGTATAAAGTAATGGACTTGGACGGAATTCGAACGCACGACCTTCCATTCCGTAAGCGAATACACTACTACTGCACCATTGCCACCCGTACTTTCCTGTAAGATTAAATTTTTGAAATAACTTACGACAGCTAACAGCCTTTTTCGAGTTAACGTGTCAAAAGAACTTCCAGAAAAAGCACTGAAGCACAAACTAGACTACATTGCCAAAGTTTACGCTGTAATGTGGTTTGAAATACTAGCAAAATCTCGGCATGCTTTTATGTATGGTTGAAAACATTTTACAAAACGATTAAGTCGGCAAAGTATTTTCCAAGCGATTTAAAATAGCCAACGACCTTGCCACGTCGAATCAATCGGCTCTCGTTTGATCACCACAATTAAACGACGTAGGGCGTGGTTAGTACTAAGATGGGGGACCGCGTGTTGTTGACATCTCTTGCGAACGTCTGACAAACATCCAAGAGTATCAAATTGTCATGAGAAGCTTCTCAAAAATGCCGTTCGGATTCGGCGTAAAACTGTAGGACCCCTCCACTTCGCATGAAAGTGGTTGGAGAAGCTAGGTTCTAGGCCCTGTATGGGCCGTTAAGGCCTAATATGTATGATATACAAGTAGTTGATGGTGATACATTTTACACATTTCGAAAATATTGTGGTAGCTGAGAGCTGACAGTTCGGCGTATACATAAAGCAAGAACAACAATCAGTGACAACTTTGTCCGACGGTTTGCTTCCAAACTTGCTATTTTTAGCTGAAGAATACTACGAGGTCATATAGGGTGGTTTTTATAGAGGTATTAAACCTCTGATAGGGATAACTTATATCCTAAATTCGTGCTCTGTTCGCAAAACTTTTAAAGCACTTCGTCAAGTTTACGGTGCGCATAGTCGTCCATCTGAAAATGACTACGGAAGTCGCTAATAATACTAATCAGCGATCAAACCCTACACTCCATCAGAACCAAAAAAAAAAATCAAGTTCAATTAGTGCTTAATATCATCGACCAGAAGCTGCTCACACAATTGCAGACCAGTGTTTAACACACATCGTAGACAAAGTATGTCTCCCAAAGTTCTCATTCAGGAGTTGCACAACGTATCTGTGTCTATGTGTTTTAAAATTAGGGTAAGCATTGATTCATATTTACCTGGCGATGCACAACGCAGCAAATGAGACTTATCATCAATTGTGCTACTTGTCATGTCTAAGTAGATATGGCTTTCTAAACTTATTAGCGCGAGTGTTAAACAAGAAGAAAATAGCAACACTATAATGTTCTATCAGACGGACTGATGAGTCTTAGAAGTCCTTCAAGAGCCCCTCAGAATGTGGACCGACGGCGGATGAATTCACTAAATTGCATAAACAGTCAGGATGACACAAGAGCTACTTCGACTTATTTGGCGCTGAGGTAATTAAGTATTTTCAAGACTATTCAGGGTGTTGAAAAAGAGATGATGGCCAACACCAGGTCTAACATCACCGAAGTGGGTTACTGGCACCGGAATTCCCTCCCAGCTGTTCTAGGGTCAAAGCAAGTGATTCGAAAAAGTAGGCTCACATAGGCGCCTGCCAGACATTTAACGCCTACCCTTAGCGGAGCAACGAAGTTGCGTGAGCTGATTAAATCATGAAAATAAAAGAGTTTAATACCTTGAACCAGCGAAGCGGACCAGCCAAACACTGATTGATTTATAAAAGTAAGCTGACATACGCGCTTGCCAGACAACTAACACCTACCCCTAGCGGAGCAACTGAGTTGCATGAGCGGGCTAAACCATGCGGAGAAATTGATTAAATCTTTTTAACCCTCGAAGCGTATCACCCAAACACTATTTGATTCGACGAAGTAATCCATTTCCTGTGGAAATGGTGTTTTCTAAAAAAAATCTCCGACTATGAAAACATAATTTTAGGATTTAATTCATTTGTATAATTTAAGGAGTTATTTCATCATGCTATAATTCCTAATAAAATAACATGCAACAAGTCCTACCTTCAATGAAAAGACCATTTATGAATATTTATACCCTATTCTAAGGGTATATTAATTTTGACGCATAGTTTGTAACATACCTTAATATTGCCCGTAGACCCCTAAAAGTTACGAGTACTATATTTATGATCAGCATCGATAGTAATGTCGATCTAGCCATGTCCGTCCGTCCGTCTGTCGGCAAAAATTAGGCCTTTAAACTGGACCTAGAGAGCTGAAATTTTAACCATATACTCTCTAGGGTCCCGAAATAATCAAGTTTACGAATTTTTGAAATCCGCCCACAGACACGCCCACAAACTCAAAAAAAAACAAAATTTTGGAAAAAATCGAATTTTGAGCTAGAAAGCTGAAATTTTTTATATATGATCTATGACTCCTAAAACTGCTCGGGATAATTTTTTTTTTAAAATCCGCCCACTAACACGCCCACAAATAAATAAAACAATTTTTTTGAAAATCCAAAGTTTGAGCTAGGGAGCTGAAATTTATAATATATACTCTCTATGGGCCCTTTATGCTCGTGTGTAAATATTTTCAAAATCCGCCCACTGGCACGCCCACAATTTTGTTTTTTTTTTTTGAAAATTCAAAGTTTGAGCTAGGGAGCTGAAATTTATAATATATACTCTCTATGGGTCCTTTATGCTCATGTGTACATTTTTTTAAATCCGCCTACTGACACGCCCACAATTAAATAAAACAAGTTTATTGAAACACAAAAGTTTGAGCTCGGAAGCGTTTTTTTTTTGATAAAATCCTTTAAATGTTATATAACAAAATATGTAGAGCGTTCTTAACAATTCAACCATACTTAGACTTCTGTTACGCCCACTTATGAGGGATAGGAATAAGAATAGGGTATCCAACAGTTCGCCCAAGCGGACTGTAGCCCGTCCCTATGTTTTTAAATTTTGTTTAATTTCCTTTGTAAAGAGTAAATACGTAAGGAGCAATTGCATACATCCGGCGAACCATACAGTCGGACCAGTGGGGTTGCTGTGAAGTGGGTGGGTTAAGATCCTTACAATGCCGAGCATACCTTCGCCCTCGAGGAGGAAGAAGAAAGGCTATTCTGTCATTGGCAAAATTATGATATGTACATATATTTCAATTTTATAGAAATAAGTTTTCGCTTCAATTTTATGCCAAACTATCGAAAACGAAAAATATTATGATCGACCTAAAGAGCAGGAACCAAAAAAAAAATGTACCTTGCCAACTCCTCCAACTTTTAATTTATCTTCATTAAAATCACATCGCACAAACATTGCTTTTTCTAGAGTACTAGCTCGAAACTCATACCAATAATTGTCTCATTTCCTTGACTTAAAGGAAGCTAAGTAGTCTACAGACACTACATAGTGGCCGTTGAAATTATTAAGGAAGTCGTAATGGAGGTTATTTCCCTGGTGAAACTTGCAATAATAGAACAATTTAATATATGCCACAAAAAAAAACTTATCAAAAGAATGCAGACAAACAAAATAAAAAAACACGCAGCTCTCAGATAAGACGGAAAAGTAATATGCATTTTACTTTTCTTTCTTGCCCAAGAAAACTAGTGAAAAAAAAATTCAGAATCTCTTCTCTATTGGCCTGTCGGGAAAATGAAGAGCGAATATTCATTTTAGCTTAAGTATTTGAGAATGTCGTGCCAACTAACCTGGGGGAAAAAGTGAAATTTTAGCACAATGCAGCGCAGGACTATTGGTCTGAAAGTTGTTATTGTTGTAGTGTCCCTACCTTCTCATTTCTTTCAGCTACTTTACAAGCAAATCCTTTCTGTTTCCATTCACATGCAATCATAGTTTCTTATTTTTGTGCAGTTTCTTTTCTTTATCTCTTAGAAGGACACTATTTCCGTAACGATGTTGTTTTTTGACTGGTAGGGGACTACTCTTATCGCCGGCGGGATTGTGCTTGTTTGTTTGCTTTGTCCCAGTTTTCTATGGCTATCATCCATAATATAGTCTTCAGACATGTTGGCCTGTAATAAGAAATAAAGTATTCGACTGGATTGCAACTATACGGTACCTACTAGTTATTTTTGGGACATTTCTTTTTTTATTATTTAGTAGGTTTCTTGTTAGGTGCAAGAAAGCAAAAAGAGAAAATTTAAAATTAAAAAGTGGCTAACGGACTTTTGACCAAAACCGCCATTAAGCTATTGGCGGCATTAACTACACTGCAATCAATTTTCGATGTACCTATTAACTCTCCATTTGTTTAATGGTCCGCTCATAATGGTGTTTTCAAATTTGAATGAGCTTTAAAAAAACTCCCAGCGATTTTCACATCATTGTAACTGAAAGTATGCAAGACATATGCTTTACGACGAATTTTGTTCCGATTTAGTTTTTCAGAATTTATTTATTTAAACATTTTTATTCAATTGAAGACAATTGCTTTCTCGGTTAAGGAATTTCTACTAACGGTATTTGCAATTTCGTACAAATTTGCTTTTTTGTTAGGATAACCGAAGAGGCTAATGAAATGAAAATTCGTAAATTGCTCTTTATATATTTACAATTTACTCTTTCATAATTCAATTTCAACAAAAAGAAGGGTAAACATTTTTAGTTATCGGTTTAACTTGCCCGGTTTCTGTACCTGCAGCAAATGTGTACAATTACGCGTGTATTTATTGAACAAAAGTTTGTAATCAATTATTGGAAAAAAATACTATTAGATTCATCATTTTCATATGAGTGCACAGCACAAGGGGTGGCTTTTAACCAAGGTTCGTAAACTATCGCTCGCGAACGATTAAATAAGGATCTTTATCGTTCTTTATCGATGTTCTCACGAACCATAAAAAATAAGGTTCGCGAACGATAAAATTTTCGATCTTTAAAAATGTATGTAGAATATGGTTCGCTCGCGATAAGGATCCGTAAAGATTCATAAAACAAATCATTCTCTATAAAGTATCCGTTCAGTACGGTTGTGAAGCAATTTATATTTTCAATAGTTATTAATTTGGTTGAAATTGGGAAAATAAAGACATTTGAGTTAAATGAATATGTTTCTTATAATAAAGAACCTGACGAATCAACTTGCTTACTTTGTAAGAGAAAATTGAAAGGAACAGTAACAGGGAATATAAAAAGACAAAGGGATTTTTTTAAATGTGGCTGGCAGTGCCATCAACTCAAGTCTCTGTTGAACGGGCTTTTAGCGCTCTACCATTTTTTTTTGTTGACAAAAAAACAGGATCGAATTATGCAAATAAACAATAAATAATGTTTTGTTAGTTAAACTGAATGCAGATTTATTTCAAAATCTTAATTATGTAATGAAAATACTTTTCACTTATGTTCTTTCAATATTAAAACTAGGGGTGGCCCCATGGTCGAAATTGGACCAATTTATTCTATAAGTTGAAAAAAAAACAAAGTCGACTGTTATACATACTAATCGGAAAATGAAATTATTCGACATTGCATTCTCTGATTTCACATGATATAAAATTTTCCGGCATATTCAAGTAACTTCAAGCATTTTCTAGTAACTTCAAGCATTTTCAAGTAACTTCAAGTATGTCCAAGTAACTTCAAGTATATTCAAGCATTATCAAATAACTTCAATTTTTCAAGCATTTTCAAGTAACTTAAAGTAACCTCAAGCATTTTCAGGTAACTTCAAGTAACTTCAAGCATTTTCAAGTACCTTCAAGCATTTTTAAGTACCTTCAAGCATTTTCAAGTATCTAACTTCATGATATAAAATTTTTCCGTTCCGATTGGCAGATTATTGCCTCACCCAGCATTGTTGTTGTTGGTGTAATTTCATCCAATTCGCTTCATTTTACCTGCTGTAATTCATAATGTGTGTTATATATGTGGATAATTTTTGTATTGTGCACTTCTATGTATTGCCCCCTACCCAAATATGTATAGTGTTGGCATATCTATGTGACGTATAATAGCAAAAATGGGTGGAAACAAGTTTTAGCAACTCCGTATTAATATATAGATATGTAATATTATTTTGAAGTAAAATGACTTTTTTTTTCTTATTCAAACAGTTTGCAAATGAATCTCCAATAGTTCGCACGTGATAAATTTACGAACGAACTATATTTTTAAGATCGCAAAAGATTTGATTAGATAGTGAAAATGAATTGTATTTTTAAACGAACCGAAAAATAAGGTTCGCAATCAAATCATAAATCAAATTCCTTTGCGAACTTTTCATGAGAGAACCTTGCTTTTAACAAAATCCCACACTGAATGGAACAGTATCTAGCAATTTTTTAAGATTCGCATTCCTAAATACATAAAATAGACTTTTGACTATGCCATTAAATGTTTTTGTTTTCGCAGAGTACGGAAGTAATTCCGTCAGCGATCACGGACGGATCAGTTCTATCACTTGTGTTTGTATTAAGGATCGCTATTGCAGCCTGAGCCATCGTTTCGTCAAAACCTTCCAATTCTGTTCGTGGTACATTTTCCTTTTTATCGACTGCAATATTATGCAGGCCAGCGAATATATTATACATTTTGTTTTGTCTACGTTCGGCGAGAAGCTAATGGATTTTCGCCGTTATCACTTAAATCCGTCAAATATTTAAAATAATTGTCCGAAACTTACTTTCACATTCAGATAAATAGTCTTTCAAAAAAGGTGAATTTTGACCTGTTATCTAATGGCGGTTTTAAGTATAATAGTTATAGCAACAGCTATTCACAAACCCAACTTCATATGAAATACACAATTTTCACATTATCCTATCATCAGCACAATTTCGCAATCGCCAAATTTTGCTGATGCATTTTCTTATGAGAATGTTAGGTGCAGTCACACCAAACATTGCGATAATAATTTCTCAGAATTCGAACGGATGCAATGCATGCCCGCAATGCATGTTCTGTCCACAGTAGACATTGCATCAGCACTTTTTACCATAAAAATGCAAGTGAAAAACACACGACGAAGGTGCAGAAGTTCAGTTGATAGTGAGCAGTCCAGTTCGAGAGTTTCAGCTATAGAGTTTTTAGTATACACGCGTTGTCTGTTGCGCTCCGGGAAGTTTTAATTAGTAATACTTACTTTAGTAAAATAAATTGTAGTTTTGGAATAAAGAATAAAGATTTTTTTTTATTTTAACAACGTTCAACTACGTTAACTTTTAATCACATGATTCTCATCTCCAAACTGATGAGAGCCAATGACTAACCAGTGGAGGCAAAGATATCTTCGTGCTTTGTACAAATGAAAAGGCGACACACGAGACTGTGATAATTACCGTTCAATCAAGCTGATGGTTGTTGAGCGGGTTTGCCACAGGCAAATCATCCACAGATGCAAATATAAGTATCATGATGGGAAAACACCGTGATTCCAGGATTTGCATATAGTGCTGGTTGATTTTGAAAAGCATTTGTAGCCAACCCAGGGATCTGTTGTGGGTGGCGCTAAGATAGCGAGGAGTTCCAGAAACCTAGGTATAGATGATCATGGACATGCGCCACTCTGGTGAATCGTGATACAAAAAAAATGTATTAACATTTTTTCTGAGTATTTAATCAACTCCATTATTTTTATACCCTATTCTAAGGGTATATTAATTTTGACGCATAGTTTGTAACATACCTTAATATTGCCCGTAGACCCCTAAAAGTTACTATATTTATGATCAGCATCGATAGTAATGTCGATCTAGCCATGTCCGTCCGTCCGTCCGTCCGTCCGTCCGTCCGTCCGTCCGTCCGTCCGTCCGTCCGTCCGTCCGTCCGTCCGTCCGTCTGTAGCCAAAAATTAGGCCTTTAAACTGGACCTAGAGAGCTGAAATTTTAACCATATACTCTCTAGGGTCCCGAAATAATCAAGTTTACGAATTTTTGAAATCCGCCCACAGACACGCCCACAAACTCAAAAAAACCAAATTTTGGAAAAAATCGAATTTTGAGCTAGAAAGCTGAAATTTTTTATATATGATCTATGACTCCTAAAACTGCTCGGAATAAAAAATTTTCAAAATCCGCCCACTGACACGCCCACAAATAAATAAAATAATTTTTTTATACCCTATTCTAAGGGTATATTAATTTTTGAAAATCCAAAGTTACAGCTAGGGAGCTGAAATTTATAGTATATACTCTCTATGGGCCCTTTATGCTCATGTGTAAATATTTTCAAAATCCGCCCACTGACACGCCCACAATTAATTTTTTTTTTTTTTTTAAATTCAAAGTTTGAGCTAGGGAGCTGAAATTTATAATATATACTCTCTAGGGGCCCTTTATTCTCATGTGTTAATTTTTTTTAAATCCGCCTACTGACACGCCCACAATTAAATAAAACAATTTTATTGAAACACCCAAGTTTGAGCTAGGGAGCGTTTTTTTTTTTCATAAAATCCTTTAAATGTTATATAACAAAATACTCGTATGTAGAGCGTTCTTAACAATTCAACCAAACTTAGACTTTTGTCACGCCCACTTATGAGGGATAGGAATAAGAATAGGGTATCCAACAGTTCGCCCAAGCGGACTGTAGCCCGTCCCTATGTTTAATCTGCAGATTGTTATTTATATTTAATGAAAATGGACAATTGGGATGATGAAACCCAAATTAGGATTGTACGGGTGCAGGGAAATAAGTCCACGGGAACTAAGTCCACTGAGGGACTTAGTTCCCACATAGTGGGAAATAAAATCACTTTCGCGAAGTGGACTTAGTTCCCATGTAAAGTGGGAACTAAGTTAATTTTTTTATGGGAACTTAGTACACATTCAAAAATAAGAAGAGGGAATTAACATCCAACATTTAGAATTAGACAAAAAACTGTAAAGTGCAGTTAGTTATGACACTCTTTAAGCAAAATCTTAAGCTTATCATGGTGACATAAAGCCAATTGAAAACCGTACCTTGTACCTACTCCAAATCAAACAGTGACCCCTAGCAGGGGGGTTGCAGGGGGCCAGCATGCCTCCCAAATATCCATAACACTGTTAATAGAATCTACTTGCGATTTCGTAACTAATCCCATAAACAGTGCAATGTATGCTGTCCCCCTGCTTGGGCTCACTGTTTGATTTGGAGTAGGTGCAAGGTCACGGCCCGTCCATACCACGTCGAGTTAATCGGTTCTCGTCAGATCACCGAAATTAAACGACGTTGGGCGCGGTTAGTACGTAGATTGAGAACAACCGCGTGTCGTTGGCCAGTCCCATCTACAGAGTTGAGGTAGATAATTATACGTGGTATCACAATGGACCTAAAATTGGTCTAAGTGTGTCGGCTTCTGCCGACAGCCACCTAAACCTAACCTAACCTAACCTAAGGTCACGGTACCTATATAACTCTGTCTCAGTTAGAAGTTAATTTCTCTTTTTTTAATAAAAATTGCAAAGTACCTACTTGACTCTTTAATTTTATTTTGTTCTTAGTCGACAGTGAGAATTTACTTCACATTAAAAAGGAACTAAAACCACTCAGAGTTTTGGGAATTCATTTCCCACTTTACATGGGAACTAAGTCCACTTCGCGAAAGTGGTTTTATTTCCCACTATGTGGGAACTAAGTCCCTCAGTGGACTGAGTTCCCGTGGACTTATTTCCCTGCACCGATTGTACGCTCCTATCACGCACTGAAGTCGGTTGTTTCCGTCCAAATGGAGTTTCGGCGCACGTTTTGCCGCACGCCTCCGAACTCCCGGAATTTCAACATCGGACGACAACACAATTCCCACAGTGCAGGTAAAACTGCACCGGCAGCGCAGCAGACACAATTCCAGGAATACAAACGACACCTGCATTGCTTTCATTCCAAACTTTCTGTTGAAGAACAAGTTAAACCATTTTTATTTAAATACATATATATAAAAAAGCATACATTTTTGAAGTTTGTTTATTTTTCTTTTCTCATTAATTCTTCTACATTGATTGGAACGTCGAACCAATCAAGAGCGGATATTATCAGTGACTGTTGATGTTGTTTGCAAAGGCGTACCCGAAGGAACATATGTGCCGGCTAGCATATCGGAAAATCCGTACACTTCCGGTGGTGGTTCCGACTCATTATCGTCAATAGCTACGTTGTGGAGAACGCCACAAGCAATTGTAATTAACTGTAAAGTCTCCACTCTGCACTTTAAGCCAGTAACCAACACTGGAAAACGCCTTTTCCAAATGCTGTACGAACGTTCTACTCAATTGCGAGTGCGAATCTGCGATTCATTATATAAATTTTCGATGGGGTTCATGACATTCAGAAAAGGTGTCGCAAGATAGCTTGTATTAGTGTAACCCGAATCAGCAACAAGAATAAATTGCTTGAACTCGCCTCTTTCGAATCGTTGTTTTAAACTAGACAGATTAAAAAGGCGCTGATCGTGTGTGTAGCCCTATTAAGGAGCACATACAAAATTAAAAACCGATTTGAAATGTATATTTTTCATGTGAGCTATACCTGCAAACGAGCAACGATATCGTTTAGCTTTAAATTTGCAGCACAAACCATTTGACCGTTTAAGGAAAACCATCCCTTACGATTCCTAACATTCTCTGCGTCAGTTCCACTTGGTGATTGAATTCGGATATGCGTACAATCAATCGCACCAATAGTTTGAGGGAATTTTGCTTTTGCAAAAAAGTCACGTGCTGCTTGCAGTAGTTCCAATTGGGTTTCCGGCATACGAATGAATTGTGGCGAAAGATTGGCAATCGCTCTCGACACTCGTTTCATATGATGCACGGTGGCAATGCTTACCCCAATGAAATCGGCCACCGCCAATTGAATTGATCCGAGTGCATAGTACCGTAATACGATTAATAATTGGGTTATTGGTCGTAATTCACGCGATCTATCGAAGAAGAAAACCACTATGGAATATAGGTACAATAAATTCCAACTTATTCGGCGTAAAATACCTTCTCTCGTCGTACGGCAACGAATTCATTATAAGTTGGAGCACCATCATTGTCGTCCGCTTTGAGAGACGAAAACGATATATGAAGTCGCGGTCGTCCCATTTTTCGAGTCCAACACGTGGTAGCATCTTGTATTGCCGTCTTTCACAGACCAAATTGCGCTCGTCTTCTTCACTTCAGACGATGGCCAATCTTCCCAGAAATAATTTGAACGATACGTTGTTTAAGTTTTTAAAAATTAATATATGATTATTTACGCCAGTTGATTTGAAGTTTGCACAATCAAAAACAGAAATGAGAAAAAAAAATCGGACATTTGACGTAAAATCTCAAGTTTGCTCTACAACTTCTACTATTTCGGGAAGTTGAGCAAATCCAAAGTTGATCAACTTTCAGTTTCTCAACTTCGGAATATCCAAAGATCAGCGTGTCAACTTTAAGTGAATAAAAGCAATACCTCAAGTTGAGAAGAAAAATCCCAGAGTTGTGTTCAACTTCGAGTGAATAAAATGGGCATAAGTCACTTCGTCAATAGCCCCACTGACCGTGCACCACCACAGGTGTGCGAGGTGACAGTTCATTTCATTTCGCCTTCCGTTTTCTCTTTTTTTTTGGCACGAAAATTATTTGTTGACCCACCCACCGTCGAGTGAATGCAGTGCAACCGCAAGCGTGCCAGCTGCTGCTTGTAGTGTCGAGGATCCCACCTTTCGTCACCTTTACACTCCCACCCGGCATACTGGTTAGAAGACAGTCGTAACCATTACAAACCGCAGCTTCAGTCAAGCGAAACAAATAGGTTCAAAACTAAGCTAATACATACGAGTATTATGTTATTTTGAAAGAAAAGGACGAGCATCGTTTACTTCGACATTTCGGTGAATGGGTTCCAACTAGCATTGGATCCACTGTTTTATCGAAAAATTGTATTAAGTGATGAAGCTCATTTTTGTTGAAATGATATCAAAATATTATTTATAATATTCTTACGCCATCCCTGCTACCATTACTTTGCTTGCACCGCCACCTAGCAAATAATTGTATTAGTTTAGTTTTGCTGTCTTTCTTCTTTATAATTTTATCTTTAATAATAAACCTGAATTGTGCTGAATAACACAACGTGCTTTTTATAAGGTTATAGGCCCAGGCAGAAAATAACCAGATAAAGTGTTTTTTTAAAAAAAGACGTAAAATTAAACTACTGTGTTGTGTTGCACAAGATGTCTACAAATTACGCTGCAAACGTTCCGAAGTTGAAAGGGCGAGAAAATTACAGCGAATGGGCTTTTGCTGCAGAGAATTTTCTCATTCTGGAGGGGATGCTTTATTGCATCAAAGCAAGTCCAGCAAAGGACGTAGAACCTGCAGAGGACGCAAAAGCTAAGGCCAAATTAGTTTTAACAATTGATCCATCCTTATATGTTCATATTAAAACATTGAAAACTTCACAGGAATTATGGAATAAATTATCAACATTGTTCGATGACTCCGGTTTTTCAAGAAAAATATCATTGCTTCGCAACTTGATTTCAATTCGGCTTGAAAATTGCGATTCGATGACAAATTACGTGACACAAATAGTAGAAACTGGACAAAAGCTGACTGGCACGGGTTTCAACATCAGCGATGAATGGACTCGATCATTAGTGCTCGCCGGTTTGCCCGAGAAATTTGTGCCTATGATAATGGCAATCGAGCATTCTAAACATTGGCACCAAGGGCAAAAGCAGCATCAGAGATCCAAGTAATTATGAATCGGTTAATAGAAACGCAAAGAATATTAAATCCTACAAGTGCAAGCAACCCGGTCATTACAAAAACCAATGCCGCAGCACCGTACACCAGGAAAAAGGAAAACAGTCAAATGCTTTCATTGCAGTCTTTATACGAGTAAACGGGAATTTCAATAAAAATTACTGGTATATCGATTCAGGCGCAAGCGTACACTTGACGACCAACGAGAACTGGGTCAGCAATGTTTCTTATCAGCAGACTACTAAAGAGATCGTAGTCGCAAACAAGTGCAAGTTACCAGTTGCATGTGTTTTTGAAGACGAAAAGTGAAGTCTTTTCTTGTTTCCAGCAATTTCATTTCATTTCATTTCATTTTCATTTATTTTAGCATAATAACGTTGCACAGTAAGTTCCAAAATCTTTTTAAATTGCGTAAGTTCCAACGGTACATTTTACTATTTGTTACGTTACTTCTATTTATTTACAACAATAACAACAGTTAAAATTTAGAAATATTGTTCATAATTCATCATCAAAAAAAAAAAAAAAAACATAGGGACGGGCTACAGTTCGCTTGGGCGAACTGTTGGATACCCTATTCTTATTCCTATCCCTCATAAGTGGGCGTGACAAAAGTCTAAGTATGGTTAAATTGTTAAGAACGCTCTACATATTTTGTTATATAACATTTAAAGGATTTTATCAAAAAAAACGCTCCCTAGCTCAAACTTGGGTGTTTCAATAAAATTGTTTTATTTAATTGTGGGCGTGTCAGTAGGCGGATTTAAAAAAAAATTAACACATGAGCATAAAGGGCTCCTCGAGAGTATATATTATAAATTTCAGCTCCCTAGCTCAAACTTTGGATTTTCAAAAAAATTGTTTTATTTATTTGTGGGCGTGTCAGTGGGCGGATTTTGAAAATATTTATACATGAGCTTAAAGGGCCCCTAGAGAGTATATATTATAAATTTCAGCTCCCTAGCTCAAATTTTGGTTTTTCAATAAAATTGTTTTATTTTTTTGTGGGCGTGGCAGTGGGCGGATTTTGAAAATTTTATATCCCGAGCAGTTTTAGGAGTCATAGATCATATATAAAAAATTTCAGCTTCCTAGCTCAAAATTCGATTTTTTCCAAAAATTTTGTTTTTTTGAGTTTGTGGGCGTGTCTGTGGGCGGATTTCAAAAATTCGTAAACTTGATTATTTCGGGACCCTAGAGAGTATATGGGTAAAATTTCAGCTCTCTAGGTCCAGTTTAAAGGCCTAATTTTTGCCGACGGACGGACGGACGGACGGACGGACATGGCTAGATCGACATTACTATCGATGCTGATCATAAATAAATATAGTAACTTTTAGGGGTCTACGGGCAATATTAAGGTATGTTACAAACTATGCGTCAAAATTAATATACCCCTAGAATAGGGTATAAAGATGTAAAAAACTGAATTTAGAGAAAAAAAATAAAAATTAAGTAAAAACAAAGAAAAATAAAGAGAAAAAGAGAAAAAAAAATCAAAGAAAAAAGAAAATAACAAATCATCATCATCAAAGTGTTTCTAAGTATTGCTTAAGCTGCGTTTTGAACTGGGTTGTACAGCTTACCATTCTGATAGATCTGGGAAGGGAGTTCCACAGCCGAATCGGATGGGTGAAAAATTGGCGTTCCGATACTAAATAAGTGTAGCGCATAGGTAAGAGGTCACAGCTTCTGACAGATCGCGGGAATCTTAACTTATTATAGAGGTAGGAAGGTTAACGCGTTTGCATTATACCATGTAGTAATGTTAATGTTCTTAGCTTGAAGAGGTTGTCAATGGTAAGTCCGTATATTGGTTTTGAGAAATTGGATATGTGGTCGAACCTCCTAATCCCATAGATATAGCGCGCGATGCTATTATAAGCAACCTTAAGCTTACGTTTATGCTCGTAATCACAATTTGCAAAAAGCTCACACCCATATAATAAAATCGGAACTAGTAAGGTTTTTGCAAGAATCATTCTCGTTTTAATGGGGGTGATTTTTTGTGTAGCCCAAAGCATACGAAGGCTACCATATAATCTACCAACGGTTAACCTTATGTGGACATTCCAAGTTAGCGTTTTATTAAATACTAAGCCAAGGTTTTTCGCAGAATCTACATACTCAATGGGTGTATTGTTGAGACATATTTTGGGGAAAAACGATGTATCTACTGGCTTCCTGGATATTACTAGGCATTTCGTCTTTAATGGGTTAAGACAAAGCCCATTTGATCGAGCCCAGCACACAATCCTATGTAGATCCTCATTCACTTCACAAGCCCCATTTTCGACAAGGCCTAATGTCCATAGTTGAAAATCAAAAAGGAAAACGAATTAAGTGTTTAAGGAAGGATTTCTGAAGAAGGTCGGAATATGGCACCAGAAAACCAATCCTTATACGCCAGAACAAAATGGCCTGTGTGAAAGACTTAATCGTACCATAGTTGAAAAAGCAAGGTGTTTGTTATTTGATGCAAATCTAGAAAAGAGATTTTGGGCAGAAGCCGTAAACACGTCGGTCTACTTAAGGAACAGATCCGTTGCATCCGGGCTAGGAGTTAAAACTCCATATGAACTGTGGACAGGGCGTAAGCCAGACGTTAGTAATTTTCGGATATTCGGTAGTTCGGTAATGGTGCACGTACCTAAAGAAAAAACATAGGGACGGGCTACAGTCCGCTTGGGCGAACTGTTGGATACCATATTCTTATTCCTATCCCTCATAAGTGGGCGTGACAAAAGTCTAAGTATGGTTGAATTGTTAAGAACGCTCTATCTACATATTTTGTTATATAACATTTAAAGGATTTTATCGAAAAAAACGCTCCCTAGCTCAAACTTGGGTGTTTCAATAAAATTGTTTTATTTAATTGTGGGCGTGTCAGTTGGCGGATTTTGAAAATATTTACACATGAGCATAAAGGGCCCCCTAGAGAGTATATATTATAAATTTCAGCTCCCTAGCTCAAACTTTGGATTTTCAAAAAAAGTTTTTTTTTAAATTGTGGGCGTGTCAGTAAGCGGATTTTGCAAATATTTACACATGAGCTTAATGGGCCCCTAGAGAGTATATATTATAAATTTCAGCTCCCTAGCTCAAATTTTGGTTTTTCAATAAAATTGTTTTATTTATTTGTGGGCGTGTCAGTGGGCGTATTTTGAAATTTTATATCCCGAGCAGTTTTAGGAGTCATAGATCATATATACAAAATTTCAGCTTTCTAGCTCAAAATTCGATTTTTTCTAAAATGTTGTTTTTTTTAGTTTGTGGGCGTGTGTGGGCGGATTTTAAAAATTCGTAAACTTGATTATTTCGGGACCCTAGAGAGTATATTGTTAAAATTTTAGCTCTCTAGGCCCAGTTTAAAGGCCTAATTTTTGCCGACGGACGGGCGGACGGACGGGCGGACGGACGGACGGACATGGCTAGATCGACATTACTATCGATGCTGATCATAAATAAATATAGTAACTTTAAGGGGTCTACGGGCAATATTAAGGTATGTTACAAACTATGCGTCAAAATTAATATACCTTTAGAATAGGGTATAAAAGATTAAAATGCGACAAAAAGTCTAAAAAGCAGATACTAGTTGGTTACTGAGAAAACGTGAAAGGATACAGAGTTTATAATCCGGACAAGAATACAGTCACAACTAGTAGAGATGTCATCGTGATCGAAAACCTAAAGCTGGAAAAGGCTAGCTGTACAGAGATAAATGTCGTCATCGATAACAACAAGGAGGAGAAGAAGACTTTGGATTCAGTTGGGGAAAAAAAGAGCATGGATATGGTTGAGCAAGTGGGCATCGACCAGTGCGTGAACGACTGCATGAACGAAGAGAACATGGATTATGTGAAGGATGAAAATATGTCGTTGGGAAGTTCCAGCGATTATGCATCTCCAGACAGTGTTGATGTTGATGTTTCAGATGATTCGCCAATAGTTCCTGAACCAACAAATAAGTCATCAAGGCCCGTTAGGCAGATACAAAAAACCAACCGATACGGCACATCAAACTTGTGTGTCACTAACACCACTGTGACTATGGGTTTGATTACATTAAGTGAAGCAATGAATTGGGCATGGGGGTGAAAAAGAGAATTGGAATCGTGCAATGAAGGAAGAGCTGAAATCATTTAAGGAAAACGAGGCGTGGGAGCTTGTGGACGCTCCAGAAAATGCAACTATAGTTCAGAGCAAATGGGTTTTGAAGAAGAAATATGACGATAAAAACAACATACGTTACCGCGCAAGATTGGTAGCTAATGGCTTTAAACAGAAGCCAGGTATCGATTATGATGAAACTTTTTCGCCGGTGGTAAGGCATTCTACCTTAATTGTCAGTTAACATCAATTTAGACGTGACTCATTTAGATGTCGCAACTGCTTTTTTGAACGGTTTTCTTGAAGAAGATGTATTTATGTCCAAGCCTGAAGGTCTTGAATTTCATGCTTGTAATAATTCTAAAGTTTTAAAATTAAAAAGGGCAGTATAAGGGCTAAAACAATCTTCAAGAGCATGGTACAAAAGGGTAGATGATTGTTTGACAGAATTAGGCTATACAAAATCTCAATTAGAGCCTTGTTTGTTTAACCTTCATCTCATCCTCAGATAAAAAAACGTTGTCTACCCTTGTGTGTAGATTTCTACACATACGGGATTTTAGTGTTTTCCATCAATGTTTTTTTTTTTTTTTTAATAAAGATAAATAAAAAAATTACTTCTATAATTTTATTCTAAAGAAACAAGTGAATATAAATTTAAATTAGTTTTTCTTGAATGCATTTTACACAAACATTTCGATTATGTTTTTGGTCGATTTGATGAAGATGATGCAGAAATATCATCTAAAGATTGTGCTGCTGAACTTTCTCCTGAAACAGTTGCAAGCAAAGATGCTGATGATACCTATCTTGGTTTACAACTTCTAGCTGCCCTATATAGTTTTGCAATTGAAAATCCAAGTTCAGGTATTGTTTTTTTTTTTTTTGTTGTTGCTTGAAAATAATTAATGAATTCAAAGCAGAAATATCAATAATATTTGCAAATACAAATTCGTCATCACTGTCTCCAGAAATATCACTATCATTACCATCACTTTCATTCAAAAATGCTTCCATTTCTTCAATTGTACGATATCTTCGTCTTGACATAGTTTTTTTTTATTATTATTATTAAATTCACAATAATATACGCACAATGTTCACTTCCGAAAAGATTCAAAGAAACTGGAATTTTATATGAAAAGCACTAATTATTCATATGTGTAGAAATCTACACAAGGAGGTAGTTAACGTAATTATAACAATAACAACCGTCATAAACTTTTTTTTTTATGGGGAAATACGTTTTTTTATGTAAAATAAGGGTTTTAATAAAGTCAGAAAATTTTGGAAATTAGTAATTAGTGGTTTGTGAAAAAAACAAGAAAAGAGGTAGCTTATGTGTAGTTTTCTACACAAAGGTGGGATGAAGGTTAATAAAACTAATGGAAAAATTAAAACTATAGTAGCATTATATGTAGATGATTGTTTTATCTTTTCTAATACTGATACTGAAACGAAGAATTTAAAAAGTATTTTAAGTTACAAATTTAAGATTAAAGATTTAGGTCAGGTAAAGCAATGCCATCCATACCAACAACTCATTGGCAGCCTAATGTATCTAGCAGTCTTAACAAGACCGGATATTGCATTCTCTTTTAGTTTTTTAAGTCAATTCAATAATTGTTATACTAATGTTCATTGGAAATGTGCTAAACAAAATTTAAGATATTTAAAAGCTACAACAAATTATGGGTTGATGTGAATGGGAATGCAGAACTGGAGGGTTTTGTTGATGCCAATTGGGCAAGTAATGCCAGAGATAGAAAATCATATACTGGATTTTGTTTAAAAATCTCATGGGAAAGTAAAAAACAAAAAACAGTAGCTCTGTCTAGTACCGAGGCCGAATATATGGCTATTTCTGAAGCTTGTAAGGAAGCTATATATTTAAGAAATTTAAATAGGGAGATTACAGGATGCATATATACTGTTAAATTATACAATGACAATCAGAGTGCACAAAAGCTGTCTGCAAATCCTGTGTTACATAAACGGTCGAAACACATAGATGTTCGGCATCATTTTATTAGAGAAGCTGTGTCAAATAAAATAATCAAAATTGAATATTTGGGGACAGCTGATATGCCTGCTGATTTGTTGACAAAGAGTTTAAGTCATGTCAAGCATTACTATTTCATAGAGAAGTTGGGAATCTCCGAATTGTAAAATTTTGCTATAGTGGGGGTGTTGAAATGATATCAAAATATACTTTATATATTCTTACCCTGCTACCATTACTTTGCTTGCACCGCCACCTAGCAAATAATTGTATTAGTTTAGTTTTGCTGTCATTCTTCTTTATAATTTTATCTTTAATAATAAACCTGAATTGTGCTGAATAACACAACGTGCTTTTTATTGATTTTTGGGTCAATGTCAATAGGTAAAATTGACGCAGTTGGACCGAAGATAATCCACACGAGACTATTGAAAGGCCGTTTTATCCCAAAAAAAATCACAGTTTGATGCGGTCAGTGGGCTGCCGGAGTCATCGGACTTTTTTTCAAAAATGGGGCTAATCCGCGCGTTACGGTCAATGGTATTCGCTATAGAGCCATTGCTATTGACTTTCTGGTTCACCGATTGAATGGCATGAGTATGAAGAGATGTGGTTCCAGGAATACGGCGGTGCTTAGTGCCATACAGCTAACGAAACAATCAACTTATCAAAGGAATCATTCGATGAACGCAAAATTCCGCGTAAATTAATTGGCCTGCAAGATCTTATGATTTGAATTTGATTTTCAATTTATTACAAGTAAATGGCTATTACTTTTATATGTTTTGTTTAAAATCAAACTGGATAAATAAAGTATTTTATTATATGCAATTCATTCACAAATTGTTTGGAATCTCAAGTTTAAGACATGGCTTAATGCCATCTGCCCGAGTTTGATGCAATTTTTACAAATAAGTAATTATTAAAAAGATTGTTCAATTATTTATCTTCTTTACATGCTTTTTGACAGTAACTTTGCATTTTGTTCCAATCGGTGCCATTCAAAATAGTTCTCATTTCTCATTCATCCATAGGCCTTTTCCTGAAGTCTGAACTCGCTTAGAATAGGGCACCTGCACAGAGAATGATGTATATTTTGCCTCAACTGTAAATTGCACAAGAACGAATTGTTAACAAATCTCCTTCATGCAAAATAAAGTTTGAGTTCAGTATCTCTCCTCTAGCCTTGAAGATAGTTTAAAGTATCCTTGAAATAATTTTCTCGCCTAACTTATGATTTACATTCGCATATAGATCACAGTGCACTGAGCTTTTTACATTTTCAGTACTATCTTAGTGCAATTTCTCATCAACTGCCTTCATCAAACTGTAGAACTGTTTTTTTTCAATGAATGATATTCTCTGTGGCTTGTGACCCGCGCGGTGCAGGTTCAATTCCCATGGGGAACAACAACATACGGCCCCATTAATAGATAGAAACGAATAACACATTATTTCTCCAACCTCTACACCAAAAACAGGATTTCTGCCCTGAAGTAAAATAAACCATTACCAATTCTGAGTGCTCCGGGATTTGGATTTCCTTAAAAAAAAGAAGATATTCACTGAGAATTGTTTTAAGTCTCCAAAAAATAATATTTTCGTTTCGCATCTACTGTTTTATCTTTCATCATCCAAAAACATGGTTTTTAGAATATAGTCGAAGTGAAGTTTTATTATTCCAATAAATAATAGCAGAAGACTATTTTCAACGAGTAGCATGTTGTTTGGTGTAGTCTGCGCAGTTTGAATACAGTAACACCCCGATTTACGACTTTTCGATTTATTCCATTTGGAATTACTTCGCCAAAAAATGTAAGGAAACTAGCAACCTCTTTTTATTTCGCAATTCATACGAAATTTTTTTATTTGTCCCAAACAGCATGGTTGACTTGGAGAGTGCCTGAAATATCTTATATTTAACTCTTGTAAAAATTTCATTGTCGGATAGACAGTATTTTCCGGCTGCAATTACGGCCAATTAAGCTGCTGGAAGTTTTTTCTTGTGATGTTCCATAATTTATCTTAGTGTATTATGTTGATACCAAATTATTTATATGACGTAACAGATTCCAGCTCGTGTCCTTCAAAATGCCACTTTTAGTTTCTTGCTTAACTTCATACCTACCTTTCAATCTACCTTTATTGACATTTTGCCTCCACTCCTGTATCGTTGCAAATCATGGATCATTCTAAATAGATTCTGCAAACAACACCAAACCGTATGCATACAGCAAAACTTTTATGACAACTCCACCGATTATGGTGAATCCACATAGGTATCCATTCTGTTATGTCATCTATAAACATTATGAATGATTGAGATGTAAAATTGCACCCCTGTTTATTACCCGTCACCGTTTCGAAGAAGTCTCCCAGCTACTTACTGCCCCAGACCGGAAATTTCTTCATACAGCTTATCGATGGGTTTTCCAAACTTTCTAGATAAACCTAGATTATACAATTTATAAAAAATCCACTTTGAGATCTACGAAGAACGCTTTCGATAAACTCCTGTGCCACGGTGATGACGATGAAAATTTGATACGTCATTGCGTTGAGTAGTCCCTAAGCCCAGCTTGGAACTCACAAAGAATGTGATTTATTATTTTAAATATATTAGCCAATATACCCATTAACGTTTTTGGTGAAGCGTTTAAAAGTCTTATTCCTCGGTAGTTTACAGCTCTATTAGGGTCATCTTTTCAATTCATAGGAAAAATCGCAATCAGCTTGAACTACTTGGGATATCTTCAGTTTTAGCATTGCTAAAAGGCTGTCATCCGCATATTTAAATAATTCGACAGATATGCCATCAGTCCCAGGCGTTTTTAGGCCCTTGCTTTTTACCAACCAAGGAACCTGCTTGTTCCATGACTTCAATTTTGCTATCCGTGTTCGTTGTTTTGATATGCCTGCTAAGGTTGGGTCGATATGTTTCTCATGGTTGTGATTCTATTTCAAGTTCGGCAGGGTGGAGTGAAAAAACAAAAAAACGAAATAAGGCCAAATTTGAACGGCTGGCTTTATTTTACTCTTTGAAACGGAAATAAGGGCAATTCGGCATTGTTTTAACAACTAGATGTCATAAGCAGTGCAATGCGTAAGGGGGCATGCTGCCGCTACAACCACCCTGCTTGGGGTTGATTTGGAGTAGGTGTGCGGTTTTATTTAAGCATTTGGCCTACTTGCACAACTCATTTGACCTTATTCCACTTTCACAAAGCGAAATGAGGGCAAACGTTTACATTTGGCCTTATTTCGTTTGGAGCTATTTTATTCCACCTTCGGCAGCATGTTAATAATAGTTTGGGTATCTCTTTTCCCTTGTGTGAGCGGAAACAAAGGAAGTCACAATTCGTAGGTACCTAACCGAAAAGTTTTTTGCTTGTAATTCAATATTCTTGATCAAGTTTTTCCATTGTCCTCCGCTCTAGCTATGGTCGGTAAACAAGTTTCCTTTTTTTATAATTGGCGTGCGGTAAAGGGATTTTTTTATTTTTCTGTAATTGATACAGTACCCTTATAATGCTACCACAGCGCAGGCATTTTTTTTGTTGCTTTTGGATGCTGCTTACTACTTGAAATAAAAGGAGGATAGGAAAGAAGTTTTTGGTGCGATAGGGTTTTTTTCTCCACATGTGGCGCCTTAATTGTTTAAAGGAGATTTAAATTGTTGTGTGTTTTCAATTTTACAAAGCATGGCCCTGGTCGGGATTCGAATATACGACCTGCCAATCACTTTGTGAATACACTACTATCGCACCCTTGCCACCTGCAAGCTCCCACAAATATAAATTCCTTAAGCACCCACAAATATAAATTTGTCTTTTGTTTCATTAAATCACCACACAAACGTCTTCCATGCTGATATTACCTTCCTCATTGACAGCGAAGCGGCGATAAAAGCGATATCCGCCAGAGGGATAAAATCGAAGTCGCTGTCGCTAAGAGCTACATGAACTTGACGCGCAGCACATTTTAAGACTCTGTTGTGCCCCCAGGCACAGTGGTGTCCCAGGGAATGAAAGAGCCGATGAATTGGTAAGGAAAGTTGAGAGTTCCTAAGCACAACTGACAAAAATCTTCAATCAACCAACTTGGATATCCGAGGAATACCAATCACAGTTTTAATTTTATTTATTAAAACAATCTCATCAATAAAACGAAACAATTACGAGTACATCGTGAAATAAAGTGGTAGGCGCTGTCTATTTTTTTATTTCTGTTACGCGGAGCTGTTTAAGCATAAACAAATAATTTTTGTAGAAATAATTCCTCCAGTTTACCAGTTTCTTTTCAGTTAAGCGGGTTTCAGTTAGAGGAGTTATTTATACCAAAATTGAGCAAGAAAAATGTTGAGTGATACATTTTGTGTTTCAGTTAACCGATTTTTTTTAGTAAAGCGTAGTTCAGATAGCGTAGTTGACTGGAATGGCTAAAGAAAACATACTTTACTATCAGGGATTTCAACATAAACAACTCTATCAATATCAATTGGTCCAACTATTTTATCGTTGAGGTGCGATAAACTCCTTTTTTGGAACTCAATAGTATAAATGAGTGTAACCGTTTTAAAAAAAAAATGTCTTTCCTACTAATTGCCTGTATTAATTCCTTCAATTAAGATTCAAAAACGACCACAATAATAATATCTGGACGAACATTTGCTGACTCAACACAATCAATGTTGTTTACTATTTCAGACTATTGTTGTAAATACAATCGACATTGTATCGAGATAAATTTGACGCATCAGATGATGCACGCATTCTATGTGCAAGTGCTGTGTCAACATCGCAGAAAATTAATTATGATTAGCGTAGTGAATGTCCATATGCAGTTGCCCATGAATTTTGAAATGATATGCACTCATTATTCTCATCAGCTTCTTTCGCTTCGGAACTCAGCATAGCGAACGAAGAATTGTAACTTTCTCAGGCACTGATACACACATAGTACTTCGTTGAATGCAAGGGAAGAGACTTAAAAACAAAAATGAACATAAGGAAGAGCCGATTCCTATTCTAATCAATCAAAAAAAAGGGCGTGATGCAAATCGAAGTACCTATGGGTGCATTTTTGAGAAGTAGATGGTTTACGTTTTATGGAAAAAACAATGTTTTTGTAAAAAAAATCCCCTAATATCAGAAAACTTTGGGTGATAGAATTGTTAAAAACGACTATATCTACATACTTTGCGACTTTCATCTGCAATGATTTCTTCAATGAAACGGTCCTTATTAAATATTAGACGTGTCAGTGTACGGATTTTAAAACTCTTTACACATGAGCATTTTGGGAGCCTAGAGATTATATTTTCTAAATTTGAACTTTCTGTCTCGAATTTGAAGTTGTTCGATAAGACGGATTGTTGAGATTGTGGGCGGATTTCAAAATTCTTGCACTAGATTATTTTGGACCCCTAGATGGTATATGTTCCCATTTCAGCTTCTTAGACCGACTTTTAGGGCCTTAAAATTGCCGATGGAAAGACAGAAGGACATGGTTAGATCGAAATTACTATCGATGGTGATCACTAATATAGTAACTTTTAGGTGTTAACTTTTAAGGGTCTACGTGTAATGTTCAGGTATGTTACAAATAATGAGTCAACCTTATTAAAACCTTGGAATATGGTATACAATTAAACACAAACACGGCCAAACAACTCGTTTCAATAAATATACCACTGTTTGTAGTTGTAATTAAAACGCTTTTTTAACTAAACTACTTTTTACCTGCATAAGATGCTAATTTCAAACTTAAAACCTGTTTTTAGGACACTCTCCTCGATATTACGTTTCCTTTGACATAGGTTTCACGTGGATACTTTGCGTTGCGCTTAAGTGAGGTATCAAAGTATAAAGTTTGGGCTTCACGTTACAATTTACATAAGTTAAAAACAATTGTTACTGAACTCATGCAACGATAATCAACTTCTTTTGCAATTATGAACATGAAAGTTGCCAGAGAGCAGCGTCTGTTTACATTATGAACTCAACCTATATCACAGTTTTGTATTTTAGACCGAGCTTTCCAGATAATACCAACTTTGGATTAAGATTTTTTAATTATCTTAATACTTAATGTATATAAAATAAAAAATGTCACAGATAATTTATTTCTGTAAATTGTAAAATACTGTTGAATTTATTGAATAATGCATTGCTCTGATTCTATCGGAAATAAATGCATCTATCTAATCTAATCTAAAAATCTAATCTTATCTCAAATCAATCAATTATTGCACTAGAGGAATTTAAATTACCCGATGTTATCGCCTCAAAACAAAATCCCCAAAAATATGAAGTTTCTGCTGTCAAATTCCTCGCATAAAGGTTGCACCATTATTTTCTGAAAAAGGCATACTAAAAAACTGAATAATTGTTTTTTTAAATATTTTTTTATTTAATGATTTGCCACGATTTTTATATTTTTGTTTTTTTTTTTTGTTTTTTTAGTTTTTTTCTGTCTTTCTTATTTTTTCGTTTGTTAACACATTAACAGTATTTCTATAATTTTCGTGTTATTTTTGTTTTGTTTTTTGTTTTTGAATCATTATGGTTTTAATCGAACTTATAATGAACTTTTCGGTTTGTTTGCAACTTAATTCATAATGATTAGTTTGACTAATTAATTTATTTTTATATCTAACTGATCTTAAGTTTATATTTAAATATACTCTTATACAATCATAATTGTTTTTATACTATTGTTTTTTTGTTTTGTTGTTGTTTACTGGGAGCAAGATATTTACAAAAGTTTTATATAGTACGAAATAGTTACAATAATTTATTTAATGTACTGTATAAGATATATTCAATGCCATAATACATAATACATGTAGTTTTTTTTTCATTCAATTATAAGTATCGCACTAAAATTATTTAGTTTTTTTTTTGTTTTATTTGGAAAACATGTTCATTTTTCGTATATAATGTTCTAATAATTGTTTTTATTTAATTTCTTACGTTTGCTTAGCTCTCGCAAATCAGTCTTTGGAAGATGTACACTTTATTTTTATGTTATTCAACTTCTGAATTGAATATTAATTTAGGAAATACGGGTCCGTATTACTGAAGAAAATATAAAAATTCTTGTAACTTGTAATTGTTTTGATAAGATAATATAAATTAATTTACCTTTAATTTTGTATTTGCAATCTTTTTAACTACACATTTAATTTTAAACATAAATTGAGTTTAGAAATGGTGCGTTTATGTTGCTCTGGTCAGTTATTTTGTTTTTGTAATAACTTTATACTTTGGGTTCATTATGTTATACAAAATATATAAATTAGTTACGAATACAATTCTCCAATTCGGGTTAAGTTTTTTTTATTTATTCTTTATATATTTTGCTAAGGGAGAATGGATTTATTAAGGAGCAAACTGATTATATTTTATTGGAATTTCTTCTAAAATTTTATGTTACGCTATTATTTTACAAGTTTATACACATTTTATTGTTCTATTGTTAAAAAATCTAACATTTCCAGAAATGCGCGAGTTAAAAATCAAATAGCAGAACAAAAAAAAAAACGTTTTTTTTATTAAAGCACTGAAATAACTAATGATTGGAAGTCTTTCTAATTAATGTTGATTGCGAAATGCGGAGAAAACAACCGACCGTGGTTTGGCAGCACTATGATTATTATTGTTAGTTTGACACTGCTTTATTATATTTTTGGACATTTTGAATAAATTTCTTCGTAAAAAATCGGAACAAATTAATTTGTTAGCACGATTTTTATACAGGCTAAAAGCATAAGCCTGGATAGATATTATCCAGATTAACGAAATCTATGCAGGCTTAGCCTGTATATGTGATATGCATGAGAAATCGAGTCGAAAAGAGAGCAAGTAAAAGCTGACGTGGGATTCTGTAAAAAAAAAAGCGAAAAACACTTTATCATTTTAGCAAATTAACAAAGCAAATCTTTGGTGCAAACGGAAACATTAAAATGTTGTCACCCGTACAGGATCTCACCATCCTGATATCTGATTACTTCAGTATTGTCGCATGGGATCTTAAAGACGTGTAAGATGGAACAAAGAAGGAGCTTGCGAACAAAAGGAAACTTTTAACTCTTTTGTACGAGGAGTAAGAAACTAAATGAAGCAGATTGCGACTAGTTACAACTCTAATTTCAAGGACATGAAAGCATTATCAGGAGAAATGAAGAGAAGAAAAGAGGGCGTACGCAGTCTTTCAGCTCAAGGAAAACAAGGGGTTTTGCCATTGAAACAACAACCGCAGATTTTACAAAAAAGCGGCTGCTGGCTTTTAGACCGGACCGATATAAACCTTGTCACCGAAACGCAGGGAATAGTTGATGCGCTTAACATTTTCAACAAGTGTGAAATGGGCATCATGTAGAGAGAGTGATAAGACAAGCAGAAAATCCACGTCCTGTCAATGACGAACCGATTCCACCACGTTGGTTTAGCTATATGTAAGAAAGTTTAAAAAATCAAAGCGGCTCTGATGGCTTATAAGCGGAGCTCTTCAAATATGGAGGTAATATTTTGGTAGGTCCCATTCATAAAATCATCAACTAAGCATGGATGGAACAAAGCATGCCTGGTGACAGAACAATTAGCCCCGTATGCCCCATATACAAGAAAGACAATTTTACGTCTTGCAATAACTCTACTTAATGTCGCATATAATATCCAATCGAACGAACTGTGAGAACGTCTGAAGCCGTTCTGTAACACACTAATCGGAACGTACCAGTGTGGTTTCCAGCTCAGCAGATCAACAATAGACCGCATTTTCACAGCAAGGTAAATCCAGGAAAACCCAACAAATTTGAAGTTGGGACTTACCAACTTTTCATCAGCTTTAAAGCCACATATGATAGCAATTATCGTCAAGAGCTCTTCTTGGCGGTGGCCGAATATGGGATCCCGACCAAACTGATCCAGCTGCATCGCGTGATACTTGAAAACGCACATTGTACATTGTACGCACAATGTACAGTATGGAAGCAGCTCTTCCGAATATTCCAAACTTGCACCGGATTTCGGCACGGCGATGCCCTGTCATGTGACTTCTTCAATCTTGTTCTGAAGAAAATAGTTCACAGGGCAGCTGTCAACACGGTAGGTACTATTTTTGATAAATCCGTGCAGCTACTTAGGTATGCGGACGATATCGACATAATTAGCTTTTCAAAGCGTGCCGAACTGGACTTAGTTAATACATGCTATCAACAAACAAACAAACATCTGTCCTCCATCTAGGACAAAACGTAGGAAGCTTAGGCTTTCATCAATCGTGGAGTAAACATGACTTCCACGAATGACACCTTAGTGGAGATCCGAAGGAGAATTACCTTAGCAAACCGTTGCGACTTCGGTTTGGCAAAACAATTGGTTTCTAAACTCCCCCAAATGAATGCACTAAGCGTTAATCCTGATAGTTCTGCTTATTGGTGCCGAATGCTGGGCGATGGTATCTAATATTGGATTCTTTTGAAAAAAAATACTCCGTAGGTATTTGATCCTGTGTGCGAGGAGGGCGAATTTGGGAGAAGATACAACCGCAAACTGAACGAGTTGTTAAAAGATGTGGATAGTTTCCAAAAAGATTAAACACGTCGGCTACATTGGCCAGGCCATATCGAGCGAATTGCGAATTATGCTCCAGCTAAAAGGATCTTCGGCTCCCAGCCCCCAGGCTCGAGAAGACATGAACCAAACTTTCGTTTTAAGAACGAGTACATCGCGGATACTGCAGCGCTTGGAATAGACAACTGAAAGCTGCGTGCCCGGGATCGCATAGGTTTGAAAGCTGTAGTGTTTCAGGTAGACTCTTCACGGGACGGTAGCAAGTTAAATAGAAAGCATTATCAGAGTACAAGCATGTGCCCACCTTTTCTTTACCAAAATACTTTAGGGTTGTTTTTTTTTTTTAAACTGGACAAGCCTGCGAAATCTGGATTGAACAGCGGCGTTTAAGTTATCGCACTCTTGCCGCATAACCTATGTAAGAAATAATAAAATCATTATAGTTTGTTTTAATAACAAGAAAAACTCAAATAGGGGAGAAGTGGCATGAAAGAGCCACCTCTTGTATTTCCTAAATCAAAGTTTAAAATAATTTTTGTTTCATAGCAACGCTTAGTAGCTGTCATTTACCGAAGTTTGTCAAATGCGCGAAGAAGCAGAGCATCGTTTTTGTGCAAGAATTTTTTTTTTGTGGAAGTTCAACATATTTTGTATTTTTCTGTATAATAACTGTACAAAAACTGGGTATGCAAGGCGTACGTTTCTATTGCTTTCCCATATATTTAACCTCGTGTCCACGAAAACAATTTGCTTTAAATCTTTTCGTGGAATAAAATTGTCTTTTATTTCCCGCTAAACCCAACAGGTTATGGGCCCAGATCGCGCGGTCGGAACTAATTTTATTTAGCTTTTAAATTATTATATAATTAAATTATTCAGGCAGACGGCAGTATTGCCATGTCCTTATTCTTAAGTATACCAATTTATAAACTTTATGATGAAAAAATAAAGAATCTATCTATCTATCTATCTATCTAATTAAATTATTATTCGAGAATCGTATTTTTGGTAGATCTTAAAGCTTAGGATTTTTTTTTGCTTTTTTTATTTTTCCGAGTAACACGTAAATCGGTTAAAACAAAGACCTGTTGAAGGCACGTGCTTCCGTATTTTTCGAAAAATATCAGCGTTAAAATGAATTCAGCAAACACTTCGCAGATAGAAAAACTCGATGAGGAAAATTACGAGTCCTGGAAGCTTCAGATGAGAAGCGTATTAATTTGCCATGATCTTTGGGGCTACGTGAACGGATCAATTCGTCATGAGACCAACGATGCAGCGGCCAGTGCTCAGTGGAGCAATAAAGATGCCAAAGCTCATGCAATGATCTATCTTGGCGCCAAGGAGAGTCAAATGGGCTACATCAACAAGTCGACGACATCAAATGAGGCATGGAATGCTCTCGAAAAAGTGCATAAATCAAAAGGACCTACAAAGAAGATCATGCTGTACAGGCAGTTATTCCAAATGAAGAAGCAACATCAGCATAGTATGCAGCAGCACCTTCGCGATTTTCAGAGCAGCGCAAACCAATTGGAGGAGTCAGGAATTATCATTCCGAAAGAACTACTGTCTATAATGCTGCTCAACAGTTTACCTGAGGAGTACGAAAATTTATGTGTTGCAATTGAGACGAGAGATGATTTGCCAGAAGTTAACACCCTTAAGGTCAAGTTATTAGAAGATGCAAGGAAAACGCAAAATATACCAGCGGTAGATAACACAACTACTCATGCATTGATATCGCAAGACAAATTTCGTAACAAAAACAAGTCGAATTTAACAGGAGGAAAAAATCAACCGCACTCCCACTGGCAGCGGATAAAGGCTAATATAAAGTGCTATACCTGTGGTAAAATGGACCACATGGCAAGTGAGTGCCGTGGAAAGAAATCGTTTAAGCCAACAAACGGAAGATATGAAAATGCGATGACATCTGTAAACGATGATACACATGACATCGGCTGGTGCTTAGATAGCGGAGCAAGTGCACATATGTGCAATGACTAGAGCAAGTTCTTTAAATGGGATAATGAAAATCGGTCAAAAATCAAAACTGCTGGTAACGAAATCATGGAAGCACATGGGAATGGAAGTGTTTCAATAGTGGTACAATCGCCAGATGATGAAGCTGTACATGTCAAGTTGCGTGACGTCATGTATGTACCAACACTGCGACATAATCTGTTATCCGTTTCACAAGCTACGAAAAATGGATATTCATTTACATTCAAGCAAGACAGTGCTATTGTACGAAGATTTGACAAAACTGTTCTTTTCAGAGCAACAAAAAAGGGAAAGCTGTATATTGTGAAAGAAGGTGAAAGAGAAAAATACATCAGGGGACGTTATAAACCTATAGAAGAAGCGTTGGTGTGCGTACCAAAACACTATATGGACTTAATTCGATGGCATCAACGACTTGGACATTTAAACTTCAAGCAATTAAAAATGTTGAAAGGAGATAATTTAGTCAGCGGACTTAAGGACAAGCTTTCTGATGTGAATGTGAAATGTGCAGTGTGCGAACGAGGAAAAATTTCACAGAAACCATTTAACTCTTCAAATCAGCTTGACGACGAGATTTTGGGAACCGTACATACAGACATCTGTGGGCCAATAAACGTTAAATCACTGGGAGGCGCCAGATATTTTGCAACTTTCATCGATGACAAGTCGCGTTATGTAGAAGTTGTAGTTTTAAAAGCTCGAAGCGAAATCTTGAATTCTTTTAAGAATTTCAAATTGCGAGCAGAGCGTCAAACAGGCAAGAAAATTAATCGCATTCGAAGTAATAATGGTGCGGAATACCTTTCAGCGGAATTCAACGAAGCTTTAATACAAGAAGGTATACAATGACAGCTTACCATCCCACATACCCCACAGCAAAATGCAGTTGCTGAAAGATGCAATAGAACACTTCTAGAGATGACCAGGTGCATGCTAATCGAAGCTGAACTTCCAAAGTACCTATGGGCGGAGGCTGTTACTACTGCTGCATTCATTCCCAACAGATGTCCCACAAGTACATTAGGAAATCAAACGCCGTTGGAAGTATGGAGCGGTAAAAAGCCAAACGTAGGTTTTCTTCGATCATTTGGAAGCAAGGTCATTGCGCTTCAAAAGGGACCTGGAAGGACGAAGCTTGATCCGAGAGGAAAGGAGTTTCGCCTGGTGGGATATTCCCAAGAGTCTAAAGCATATAGACTTTGGGATGTCAACACCAAAAATGTAACGAGAAGCAGAGATGTAAAATTCTTTGAGGAGATAAATCCAAAGAACTATTCATTCGGCGACAGCTCACTACTGGAGATTGAGGGAACCATATTATCATATGACGACGTTGAACCTCAAAAACTCGAAACGCTCGAGGTCAGCAACAATGAAGACATCATATCCATGACTACACCCAAAGCCGAGGAACACGAGAAGTCAGTTGTGGAACTTAATTCCGAGGATGAGTATGAGGATTCACACTCTCAAATGTCCCCAAATAACAACACTGAGGGAGACGACGTGGAAGCAGCGCGAATCCCCGTGATGACACTTCGATGCGGAAAGAAGATTTTCACTAACGAGGTAAATTTTGTAGCCAACAATGATCTAATTGAGCCTTTCAAGGAGGTCATGAGTAGCAGTAATCGTTTGATGTGGATAGAGGTGATGAACTCTGAGCTGATGCCTTTACACAAAAACAACACTTGGGTGCTCGTTAACCGACCAGTCCACAAAACCGTCCTACGTAACAGGTGGGTGTTTCGGATTAAGCCGAAGGAGGATGGAACCATCGACCGTTATAAAGCGAGGCTGGTTGCCAGAGGCTGCGAGCAGAAAGCGGGCATAGACTACGATGAGGTCTTCGCTCCGGTGGCACGCTATGACACCATTCGCGCACTATTTGCCGTTTGCGCTGCTAAGAATTTTCATCTGCACCAAATGGATGTAATAACCGCATACGTGCAAGAGGAGCTGAACGACGAAATTTATATGGAGCAGCCCCAATATCCGAGGAACGAAGGCAGTCATCAAAAGGTTTGCAAACTTCTTCGTCCACTTTATGGGTTGAAACAAGCCGGACGACAGTGGCATAAGAGACTGGACGAGTTTCTAAAGAAGATGGGTTTGAAACAAGCCCTGTCTGATGCATGTCTGTATATGAAGAAGGACAAACACGGAACCATCATCATCGTGATATACGTAGACGATTTACTGATTGCGTCAGATAATTTTGATCAGTTAGCGAGGACGAAGAAACATCTAGCGGCAAATTTTCAAATAAAAGACTTGGGAAAGATGAGAAGTATTCTGGGAATACATGTAAGCAGAGAAGGAAGTACTGGAAAAATTGAGATTAGTCAACGAAAATATATAGAAACATTGCTTGATAGATTTGGTATGGCAGATTCGAAGCCAGTTGCGACGCCTATGGGCATCAGTAAAATGGTCAACAACTATAGCCAAGGAGCAGAAGATATTGAGACGGTGCCAAACAGGGAGCTGGTTCGTTCTCTCATATATCTTTCAAACGCAACACGTCCAAATATTGCTTTTGCGGCTGGTTTTCTCAGCAGATTTTGTTCCCGTCCAACAAAAATTCACTGGATTTCCGCGAAGAGGGTCCTTCGGTACCTTAAAGGAAGCATTGATTTAAAACTAACTTACCACACGACAAACGAAGAAGTCATTGGATATGTAGATGCCGATTGGGCCAACGATCAAGCAGACAGAAGATCGTGCTCTGGATATTTATTGATTCTGGCAGGAGGTCCCATTTGTTGGAATTCCAGAAAGCAGAAATCTGTAGCGCTATCTACGATGGAAGCGGAATATATGGCGCTTTCTGAAATCACTAAGGAGGTCATCCATGCGAGAAGGCTTTTATCCGAAATGGGTCTTAATAAAGTAACTGAAACTCCAACTAAAATATTCTGCGATAATCAAAGCGCTATAGGATTATCAAAAGATAGTGTGCAACACGAAAAATCTAAGCACATAGACATCCGTTATCATTTTTCTCGTGAGGCACAGCAAAATAAAGAAATAAAAATAGTTTATACCTCCACTTGTGAAATGATTGCGGATGTTCTAATAAAACCATAAGATAAAACAAAACATATGAATTGTATCAAATTAATGAATTGAAAAATTACTATAATGATTAATATTAATATGAAGTTGTTTTTTGAAATCAAATCTAATCACAAAAATGTACGTTGATAGAGGGAGTGTCAATTATGTATAATATCGCCGTACATTCTTGCAGACATACACCAATACATTCATGTTATTATTTCAAACATGTATAAACTTATGTACCTACCTATTGCATTCTTTTCATAGTTACATAATGTGCATTCTCGAATAAACCGCCGTTCAGTTAAGATCGACTTGTCTTTTATTTCCCGCTAAACCCAACAAAAATAATTTGAAGTTTTTATTGAAACAGGATGTGTTTTGAAAGAGCCGGCCTGAGGTGTGATGTAAAAGCCGGCTCATTCATCACTTTTTGAAATGGCTCTTTGAAAACATCTTTTGTGGGCTTGGTCTTATAAGCTAGTTTTTAGAATTAAAGTTTAATTTGCAGGATGGATAAGGTGTGAATAAGAAAAGACGTGAAAGGCCGGCATGGAAATTTGTAGAAGAAGCTGTGCACGAAGTTGTGAAAAAAGGACAGAGCATAAACAAAACAGCGTTTTCCTTAAATATTTCAAAAGCATATTTGGCGAAAATAGTTAAAAAATTTAAGATGTCTGATGAGCAATCCTATTCTCATTCTCTCAATATAGGCAATAAGCGTGTTTTCACTACATGCCAAGAAAATCTGTTGGCAGACTACTTAAAAACAGCATCTAAACTGTGTCATGGACTGACACGACAACAGACTTGAAAATTAGTTTTTGAATATACACGAGCTAATTCCGTTTGTCCAGAAAAATGGAAAGCAAGCAAAGAAGCTAGTTTAGATTGGTTATGGGGATTCATGGGTCGACGAAAGGATTTGGCTATTAGGAAGCCTGAAAGTACCTCACTTTCGAGAGCAACTAGTTTTAACAAGACAAGTGTTGGACTATTTTTTGATAAATTAACAGCTGTTTTTGCCGAGTACTAATTTTCACCACATATGATATTTAATGCTGATGAAACTGGTTCCAGCACAGTTTCAAATCCGCCTAAAGTATTCGCTGAGCGAGGATCCAAGCAAATTGGGCAGGTAACATCAGCCGAAAGAGGAACTTTGGTTACAGCTCTTTTCTTCATCAACGCTGCTGGTTCTACTCTTCCACCCGTTCTTGTTTTTCCGCGGGTAAACTATAACAATGTAATGTTAGTGAATGGTCCACCGGGAGCATTGGGGCTTTCTAATCCATCGGGATGGATGAATGAAGACTTATTTCTGAAGGCGGTAGAACATTTAGTGCAACATGTAAGGCCTTCTTAGGAAAGCCCAGCATTGATATTAAGGATAACCACAGTTCACATGTTAATCTAAGAGTCATTAAGTTTGCAAGAGAAAATAATATAATAATGCTAACATTTCCACCACACTGTAGCCATAAAATGCAAGATGTTATGGTATATGGCCCATTTAAAATTCGATACAGGATCGCTATGAATGAGTGGATGTTATCAAATCCTGGGAAAACAATGACGATATACCAGGTCGGGGACTTGGTTAAACATGCGTATTCAAAACACGGGTTTATCCATTAAACTCAAATATATTTTCTCTCCTCATATGTCACTGATAGAACAGATCCTATTCCAGACGGCACTCCAAGTCAGCAACCGTTAAGAGAAATATTACCACAACCAAGCACTTCCTAACATAACACAACTTTTACATCCTTTCGCGAAGGCAGGTCCCAAAAAGAAAACAAAGCCCAACAGTCGTAAAAGGTCTTGTGCTGGGATCACAGAAACACATGAAAAAGATAGAACTAACAACAAAATATACTCTTCATCAGATTCAGATAGTGAAGTGCTATTATCGGAACTAAGGGATAACCCAAGACAAGTTGACGCAAATGCAGACAAAATGGTAACAACTGTGTAGTATGCAATGGTAGCTACACCAAAAGCAAGCAGAATTGGTACAAATGCAAGGTGACGAATCATGCGGAACCAAGGGAATTCGGAATTAGAATTGCAATAAATGTTTCTAATGTTCTATTTAACCCAAAAACTTTACTCGGCTCTTTCATAACGAGGGCTGACTCTTTCATTGCCTCATGGTTTTGAAAGAGCTGCTTTTTATCTTTTTTAAAAATTAAAAATATTTTTTTTTTATTAAATTCTGGCTCGCCAAGGCGATTTATAAAAAGGGGGGGGGATACTTCGACCTAAAAGATCTTTTGTACCGTATGGGCCAGACAAATTTTAAACTAGTAAAATTTCCACTTTCCGTGTAAAGCGGACAATTTTACCAGTAGAAGAATTCTTTATGTCCTCGGGGCTCAATTGAACCCTGAGAAAGGTCTTCTTCTTTTTTAACTTACCCTTTAAATAATAAATGAACTAAATGCTAATGAAGTTTTTAATCTAACTAAGTCAGTGGTACTATTTTTTTAGCAATTTATTCCTGAAACTGGCTCTATCATGCCACCTTTCCCCTACACATAATTATTATGATTTAAATTTTTTGCTTTTTTACATAGGCGATGCATTTTAACTTCGAGTCCACCCTTGTGACAACCCTCATCGTTAGGAAATCAACAAAACTTGATTTCACTCCCAAAATCGTAAAAATTGAACATAGCTTGCGAAAAGTCAAACCTAAACCAATTTTATTTATATTATGATGTTCCAAATTCGCTACAATATAAATGCGTCAACTATGTCATTGTATATATACTTTATACGATTATCGTCAACACGAATTGAAAATCGTCGACTATGTCAACATTACTTTCTATGATGATCACAAATATATATACTTTTAGGGATCTATGACTAATATTTCGGCATGTTACAAAATAAATATATCAATTTTAATACACCCTAAAGATAGAGAGCAAACAAATTGATTCTGAATATCATCAAATTATAGAATTCCTCCCCAAGGGTATCGTTTTAGAAAGACGACGCACGATTGTCTTCAGGCGACATCATTTGAATGATTACATATTTCGCTATTTTTGACGACCTATTTGTAATCCAAAATATGTACTGTCGTCTAAGAACTTGGAATCAAAAGTTATTTTTTCGCCTTTTATCTATTTCTCTTATTGACTTACTCGTGTACTTTAACGCACTTAAGTGAAAGGTGTTGCATTCATATCGAAATTTCAAACTCAGATTAAGGATTAATGGTTGTCCTGCAATTGCATTGCTTGGTCCGTCGGTTCGTCTGCTTTGGAGACCGCTGCCCTATCGGGTGGATGGATTTTCTTTAAATTTAATAATTCCTATAAAACGCTTATTTTTTCAAAACTATTTTAATCAATTTGTTTCGGATAATTGAGTTGAAGGTAAGAAAATAGCATAGGTACTCAGTCCTTCCCAAAATATTCAAATATCTCAGAAAGGTGGTGACTTTAAAAAACGAATAATTGTACTTGAGTAAAACGTTGAAGTTATTCGATGGACAAATTGGTAAAGCTGATACTACCATTTAGAAGAAATTATTATATTTGGGTAGGTACTCATAATAAAAAATATTTTTCTTCATTCAAATTAAAAAAAAAACGTTCTTAAAAAACCGAAAAAGTTTCGAACGACACACTGATTCCATTTTTTTTTCAACGAAATTGAATTCTTGAAGAAAATATTTCAGAACTAAAATATGCTTTCATGATTATGTTGTTGCTGGAGAGGGATGAAATGGCTTCCCGTTGTTGGAATGCCGAAGAGATTACCTACTGAGAAAAATAATGTTTTTGTCTAGATTTCTTTCATCCGGGTAGGTACACAAAATATTTTTCGGCGATTTTTTTTATAAAAGTAAACAATGGTAGCTATGTTTAAGGTTGTCGGGGTTTTGTTTCACGAATGTAAAATGTATAGATACTTAAATTATAAAATAATTTATTAAGTCTTTGACATGATTGTATGTCACAACCTAAAATATTACTGTCCTAGTATTTATAAAATTTATAAGAGTTTGTAAATGTGGAATTATTGGCAAATCGTAGGTCCTTTTTTTCGTAAAATCTATTTTTACCTTGATTAGGTTGCAAAAAATTGGAAACAAATCCCCCATTCATTGACTTTCACAGTGGGGAATTTACTCCCAACTCATACTTTATGCCTGAGTTTGGGTGTTTTCATAAACGTCTGCCTAACTAAGACCTGCGTAAGACGTGTTCATAAAGTCAGATTTTTGATCGAACTAACTTAGATGAATTGCAGAACATATGTTCATAAACGTCATAAATGTCATCAGCTTCTGGCAGATTGTGCATCCATATTCTTTTGACTGCAGAAAGCGCGGGAGGTAAAAACAAATATTTAAAGTGCGAAAAATTAAAGTTTTATTGGCAATATTTTAATAATTATTCTTTATTTACAACCAAATTTAACTTTTTTTTAACGGAAGTAGAAGCTGCTGCGTGGAATATGGCGAAAACTAAGCTTTTAACCCGTATGAGCTCAACGCCCCATTTTACAACGTTTACAAGATAACAAAAAACTACCTATGGTAGTCGATATTTTTTTTGCTCATCATAGTAGCCCTAGACTAAAGTGTGTGAAAATGCTTATTTGAAAAAATTAGACAGCTATTCATTACTTAGACTGTCAGTTTCGCTTGGTGAAGTGCTCAATTTTGATTTTATGTCAATGGCTGGAAAAAACGTTTAAGTAAACATATTTATCTGTAGAAAAATACACTTTTTCTTAAATTGTCAATTTGAAAATGTTTATTACAATGAAATAAATATGTTCGTTTTGTATAAATTAGTAACGAACAGATTTTATGTACCATTTCATGTAATGCCCCATTATTGGGGCGGTGAGCACGGCAGTGCCCCTTGCATTAAACATTTTTCTTCGTGTGTTTCCCTTGGTTTTATTGTTTTTTTATGATTGTTGTTTTAGAATAATAGTGGCTGAAATCCTAGACATCTTGGATACAGAAAACGATATAGTAAAAGGTACCATATACACACTCCCACCCAACAACCATCTGATGAGTGATGAGGACAGCGATGATGAAGATGCTCTAGAAGGAGATATAAATAGGCTAACTGGCAATCAACTTAGGGCTGGAGGGGAGCTTCAGTGTATTAGGAGGTCAGCGCAAGGCTTGCGATCAGAAATAATCGGACAGGGCACTGCCGAAAGAAAGAAAAAAACTGTACCGGTAAGCGAATGGAAAGAGGAATATATTGCAGGTGATAGAAGAGCGGAATAGACAGCGCCGGCCTTTTTGAGCATGGATAGGTCCCCCGTGGAATGGTTTGAGTTGTTCTACGACGATGACATAATAGACCTATTCATCGAAAATTCAAAAAAGTATGCAGTTTTCCACGGTAATAGCCAGTTCAATATTTCAAGGGAGGTTGTGCGTCTGGTATTTGGCATATTGCTATTGAGTGGCTATTGTGTGTATGCTAGAAATCGAATGTATTGAGATACTGGCTCTGACACGTTCCATCCTGGTGTTGCTAATTCCATACCCAGATTTTGCGATATTTTCATATGTGTGACAATGGAACACTTGATGCCAGTGATAAATTTACAAAGGTGCAACCCTTATGGCAGCGACTAAATATAAAATGGATGAAGTATTCACCAAACTATGAAGAAGTGAGCATAGATGAGTCTATGATTCCATATTATGGACACCATGGCACAAAACAGCACTTGCATGGTAAACCGATTCGGTTTGGTTTTAAGTGCTGGAGTATGGCTACCCGTCTTGTGTATCTTCTCCAAGCTGAACCATACCAAGGTGCAAGTACCGGCAATACGATTCCTGATCTGGGAGTTGGAGGATCAGTAGTAATGAACTTAGTCTCAAAGTTGCCAGAAAATATTCGTGCTTATGTTTACATTGACAATTTTTTTACCTCAATTCGTCTGCTAATTGCTTTGAAAGTCGCCAATCATCAAGACACCGGAACATTCGAACTAACCGCGTTGAAAATGCTCCATTGCAATCGGTGTTAAAATTAAAAAAACAACCGCGAGGTAGTTACCACCAAATTACTGATATAAATTCAAATATCACTTTAGTGCGGTACAACAACAACAATGTAGTCACAGTAGCATCAACTTGTGAAGTTGCACATTTGGGATCCGCACAGCGTTGGTCAAGCAAAGAAAAAAAGCGAGTGACAATCCAGCAACCAGCCTGTATCCTTCAATACAATAGGTTCATCGGAGGAGTAGATCGTCTGGATCAAAACATTGGATGCTACCGTATAAGCGTAAATAAATAAAAATCGTACTGGCAGCTATTGATGTGGCCTCTGAATGCATCAACGAATAATGCTTTCCAGCTGTACAGACTTTGTCCTGCAGGACAAGCTAAGGGCCATTTGGATTATTTAGGATTCATCCGAGCAATAGTCACTTCGTACATTGGTAGATACTCAGTCTCAAGATCCACTGGTCGCACCATGAAAGCTACGAAACGGCGCAGAGTTCCACAAGAAGTCAGATTGGATGGCAAAGGGCACCTGATCGTTTCGCATTCTACACAGATCCGATGTGCAGAGTGTCATAAAAATACAACTAAAAAGTGCCGCAAATGCGATGTTGGCTGCCATGCTAACTGTTTTGAAGCTTTCCATTCCTAACTATTCAATGTAATATTAAAATTCTTTAAATAAAATAATATTTCTTCAAATAAATAAAAATATATATTCAAATAATGTTGGTACCCCATTGTGCTTAGTGCCCCATTTTTGGGGCGGTCCTTATTTTCGACATTCTTAATTTTTTCCTTCAGTTTCTTGCTGACACCCTTCCAGTTAGTCCTCCAGAGTGCGAAAATACAAAAAAAAAGTTTAATAACGCAGAAAAATAAAATTGAGCACATACGGGTTAATTCAAAAAAGAATTCTGATGGAAAAAGAGTTCAACTCTGGGAAAAAGAAAAAGATTTCTTTGTGGATGAGAGTGCTATATGAAATGAAAAAAGTTGATCCATTCTTCTGCTTTGATGTCTTGGATATCAAAAAATTTGACGTTTATGAACATTCCGTGACTACTTAAAATTGTACTTAAGCAGGCCTTCTCACGTTCTGCAGAATAAGTGTGTTCAATAATGCAACAAAGAAGAAAGACGATTGTACTAGCGCAGATTTTCGACGTTTATGAAAACACCCTTTAATACGGCGTTGTCATATGACACAAGCGCTTGCAATTTCACTTCCTTTTGCAGGCCTTCTTACAGGGGTAACCAGGAGAATGAAATAGCAGGCCCTCCTATACCCCTTCCAAAGAAGGTGAACCTGGGATCGGCCGTTTAGAAGTCCAACGAATGTATGTTGAAACCCATAAAAATATAACCACTAAAGACAAACAAGCGCCTTCTTTCAGGGGTTGTATCTTCAAGCTTTACTATCCCTCTTACAGGAAAGAGAAGTGCCATCGACATTTAAAAGTGGTTGGAATCTGAAAACAGATGCCATTACTGACTCGCTTCCTTGGCAATGCCTAAATACAGGGCTGAAAAAGTGGATTCCTTTAGAAGCGAAGTGGTGATGGCATAATGGCATTAAGGTTGGAATATTAAAACTAGAGCCATTACCTCGATTCCTAGACATGATTTATATAGGGCCTTGCTTTTTCCAAGATTTTCATTGATTAAGTAAGTGGTGATTTAGCAAGGTCTTGCGAAATCGCCGAAGATTGCCCACTAGGTTCTCTGCACAAATTTTTATTGGATGGTAGGGTACTAAAACTGTCAAAGCGATGAGAGGTTACATCACTGACGTTAAAGGTTTTTGCATACTGTAATTAATTTAGGTCAACACCTGTTTTTACCGCTGGAGAAAATTATGTGCGTGTAGCCATCCACCAGTGGTAAAGATTGTTTATTTAGCATTTTTCACACCTCTTAAAATGGATATCAAAAATATTCAACAACACCAGCATGTGATTGCCCGATTGAGGAAGTGATCTGAAAGCGGGACGTTGAACCGGCGACTCCCACTGGTGGACCAATATACTTGCAGTGAAGTTGGAGAGTTATGATCGCTGCAATTTAAGAATGTTTCACTGTAATAAATTGCGAACAAAATTATAAATTTGTTTTACCGTGAAATCAGTCACTGGAATATGTCTATGACTCTTCATCAAAAAATTTGTTATTATCTACATTGTTTTCTTCATTGTCAACAGATATTAGACTATCATCAGTGGCATTTGTGTCCTCTACAAGAATCATTTCTGAGGTTTCTTTCGAAAATCCCTTTTTTGTTTTCGATGTTAACTTTCTGAAGCAAATTATATGTGGATCAGAGTTCAGTATCAATCTACGTTTTAACAACATCGATGTTGCAGTCTTTCTTATAGAACTTTCTTGGGAAGTTAAGCTAGTAGAGTCTGTCTGTGTTTATTATTTGGTTAACTTTTAATTAACTTGTAAGATTTAAAACAATATATATCAACTTACCTGAAGTGCTTATTTTTGGCCTTAGGTGCTTCTTCAGAAAGCTGACCAATAGAAGCAGAGTGTTTTCAATTATTGTACAACCATGGGTAAATATCTTAGAAGTCATGTTGTCTGACTGAATCCATTGCGTATAATTCCAATGTTAAGGTATTAAGTTTGTATCCACTTGGAAAAGTCTCCAAAATAATTTTGAAACGAAGTATTAACTAAAAATCAATTTCCATTATTTCAACAGCAACTTGTGGGTTATTAAGAAAGCCCCAACTGGTGTTACTGTCATGCGTGTTTCCAAAATCAGCTCGTGGAAAATCCACTATTAGGCCAAGTTTATTTCTAAATTCTTTTTGAATTTGAATTTTTTTGATCTTACATAGATCGTTGTGGTTGTTAAGTGCCATTTTTTTAAGGGAGTTTATTAGAAACATGTAGAAGTCAAAAAGTCTGATTCGTGCATGTAAGATTGACAATCCAAACTCAATAGCTCTTGCATTAAAGTTGGTATTTGCCATACTTAAATTATTAAAATGTTTTTCAAATCTCATTCGAACACATTGTTAAACCTCTATACAAATGCAGAATGGCACGGTACACCATATCAAAACCATTACAACTTAAACAAAATTTCAATGTTTGCCATTTTAAACCCTAATTTAAATAAAAAATAAAAAATATTTCCAAAACAAACTAAAATTATTTAGAAATAACTGAAGTTGAATTTTCTATTTGAAAATTTTAAGTTCACAAATCACGAGTAGTCGGTTATCACTTATTGGACAATCCTCACCAAATTGTCAAGCATTCCAACTGAGAAACGCAAATTATGCAACAGCGAACTTCGAACTCATTTTGTCCCATCATACGCATTACAAAAAAAAAGAACTGCATCACATTGACCCATGTACGAGTATATAAACCGTCCGCTTCACAAGGCTTACCTCTCAATTTTACTTTTCAGAAAATCGACTTTTGTCCAGACTTTTGCTGCAAATACTCCTATTTGCGTCGGTGGCTTACACCACTGCCATTATCTATAATTTCTTTTTTAGGTTTTATTGATACCTACATTTTTTTTGATAAACGGATGAGCCATAAGTGATGACCTTATTTTAAAATGCCTTTGGAATAGAATAAAAACATAGGAAAAGACTACAGTCCGCCTGGGCGCACTGTCAGATACCCTATTTGTATTCCTATCCCTTATTAAGTGGGCGTGGAAAAAAATATAAGTATGAAAGAATTGTTCAGAAGGATCATCACATTCTGTTTTAGATTTTACAGATTTTATTAAATAACAAAGTTTAAAAAAAAACGCCCCCTAAAAGTAGACATGGCAGACATTAACGACATTAACTGCATACTTTTCGACTGATTTCTTCGATAAAAGGTTGTTTTTTTAAGTTGTCGTGTCGGTGGGCGGATTTTAAAAATATGTACACATAAGCATTATGGGCCACTAAAGAGTACATATTCAAAACTTCAGGTTCCTGGCTCAAACTTTGACTTTTCCCAAAAAAAAATTTAATTGTGGGCGTGTCAGTGGGCGGAATTGAAAAATTCTTAAACTTGATAATTTTGGCCCCCTAGAGAGTATATAGTTAAAATGTCAGCTAGCTAGCTCGAGTATTAAGGTTCAGATTTTACCGAAGGACGGACGGACGGGCGAACGGACATGGCTAGATCGAAATTACTATCGATGCTGATCACGAATATAGTAACTTTTAGGGGTCCACGGACAATATTAAAGTATGTTGCGAACTATGAGTCAAAATTAATATACAATAAAAATGTAATGCATTTTTTTAAATGTTTATTTGTGCATTCAAGTTTTTTTTCCATCAGTTTTCCAAATCATCTCGCTTGGGAAAGAATTTTACAAGAAAAACATTTTCACTTGTAGTTGTTAATTTCAATACCTATTTATGTTTTGCTCGCATATATCCAAAAAGCGTGACGAATATAGTGCACCTTCATGCCAGCACCACACCCGTGCAACTCATTAGGTACGCCAGTTGTATGTGAATTCGGCCTTTTATCTTTTTCTAGATTCAAACAAACATAAATGAAAAACTTTTTGAGTTATTGGGCAAAGTAAATAGGTAAAGCTAGCTTTGATGTTCTCAATAGGGTGTTATAGGCTTTTTTTTGTTCGATAAAAGCGTCATAGGTTTTCTCCAGGACCACGATAAGGACGTGATAGCCTAGGATACAATTTTATTTTCTTTTAATTTTTGATTTCGCTTATTTAATTTCTGTTTTGAGAAACAATATTATACCATAGGAATGTTTTCTTATTTGATTTCCTTTTCAGGCTACTTGCACACATGTAACCGAACTAATATTTATACATATGTACCTATATCAAATTGAGAAACACAAACACAAATAATAATGTGAAAAGCAACTAAAATAAATACATATAGCCTATAGAACCAATTTCGTCGCATATTGCATGATTATTTAAACAGTTTGATTGGCATAACCTGCTTAACTCCCCCTTGAGATTTGTATTTGTATAAGTTTTGATAAAAGTTTTGAAATTCCTTGGTCAAATAATAGATTGGTGAATTTACGCAACGTTAAATGAAAATTTCATTTGCGTTATTAAGCTTACACAACAATTTTTAATCGTGAACTTTGTTTAAGATTCAGCAAAGAGTATGCATTTTTAAATTGGTTTTTGTACAAGCAAAATATCTTGTCGGTTGAATCGTCTGTTAAGCGTTATAGTAAAGGATCCGAAGATATAAGTTCAAGAGATTTAAAAAGCACGTGCGACATAGGATGCAATTACCGCGATTGAAAAACTTAATTTTAGTAGCAACCCAGGCCCAGATGAAATTGCAGCGGTAATATCAAAGAAATTTTCCTCTTCCGTTTTTCATCTGCTTAAAATTATGTTCAACCTGTTTCTCATCGCGGGTGATTTCCTTAATGAATGGAAATATTCATTATAATTCCTATTTATAAAAGCGTTTTAAGGCAAAAAGTGGAAAATTATCGAAATATATCAAAGCTTTCTGCAATGACAAAATGATTTGAAAGTATGGTTAAAGACCAACTTTTTTTCGCTTTAAAAGAAAATATTTCTAATAATTAACATGGACTTCTACTCGTAATTTTGAGGAACATCTACACTGATTTTACAAAAGCCTTTGGTAGGGTATACTTTTGGCTAAGCTAAAATCTCGGGGTTTTCAATCCTCAATAACAAAATGATCCATTAATTACCTAATAAATAGAACGCAAATGTCAAGAGTCGATTGCTATTCCTCTCTTTAATAATTATTTTATAAATGAGCTTATACCTCAGCCATTCAAAGAAGTAAAGGATTGCTAAGTCATGTTTGACGACAAACTAAATTTCAATTTGCATTATGATTATACCATTACCAAGTGTAACTCTTTGTTGGGCTTTCTTATGCGGAATAGCTAAGGCTTCCGAAATGTACATAGCCTCAAAGTTGTCTACAGCTCGTTGGTTGGTTGTTTGGAACCAGACCTCGATGAGGATGCACTTAGACCAGATGTAGGTCCATTGTGATGCCGATGTGTAAGGTGGGTTGGTCACCCTCTTACTCAGGGAACCATTTGCTCCTCTGAATGAAGGAGCTAAACATTGCTGTGCAGGCGTTGTTGAGATCGTTCAGATCATTGAAAAGGTATTTACCCAGTGTAGCCTTTCTAATGTTGGTGAGTGCAGGATACGTGCAAAGGAAGTGACTGATAGTCTCCTCTTCCTCGACGTCCCTAAAGCTTCTGCAGAAGTCATTGTAGGGAATGCCAGCCTTTGAGCATGTCTTCCTATAGCACAGTGCCCGGTGAGGGCATTTACTAATTTAGAGAAGGTTCCTCTCTTATGCTTCAGAAGTCCGATGGACCTGGATTTATATAATGTCGGCCCGAGTAGCCTTGTCGTTTTGCACTAATCGAGTTGGTGCCAACGACGGTTGGCTTCGATCACCGTATTAGTGTATATGAGGTATTTGACATAATACGTTGGCGCCTCGATGTCGGTGACGCTTATGCTGTTTAAACCAGAGGAGCCTCGTCGAGCCAGTTCGTCAGCTTCACAATTCCCTGGTATGTGACAGTGACCCGGCACCCAGCAAAGGGTGAGGCTATACTGACCGGCTATCTCGTTAAGAGATGCACGGCAGTCTTTCACTGCCTTGTATCTCGTAGTGCTGAATGCAAGGTATTTAATGGCCGCCAGCTCGTAGGTAACACCATATATAGAATATTCATCGATCATTTGGGATTCATCATGTGCCATTCACAAACTTAAATTAGAAATATAGGGACGGGCTACAGTCCGCTTGGGCGAACTGTTGGATACCCTATTCTTATTCCTATCCCTCACAAGTAGGCGTGACAAAAGTCTAAGTATGGTTGAATTGTTAAGAACGCTCTACATATTTTGTTGTATAATATTTTAAGGATTTGATCAAAAAAAACCAATCTTTTGTAAAAAAAAACGCTCCCTAGCTCAAACTTTGGTTTTTTAATAAAATTGTTTTATTTAATCGTGGGCGTGTCAGTAGGCGGATTTAAAAAAAATTAACACATGAGCAGAGAATATTATATAATATAAATTTCAGCTCCCTAGCTCAAACTTTGGATTTTAAAAAAAAGTTTTGTTTTAAATTGTGGGTGTGTCAGTAGGCGGATTTTGAAAATATTTACACATGAGCATAAAGGGCCGTCCCCCAGAGAGTATATATTACAAATTTCAGCTCCCTAGCTCAAACTTTGGTTTTTCAAAAAAAGGATTTTTTTTTTAAATTGCTCAAATTTTGGTTTTTCAATAAAATTGTTTTTTTTTAATTGTGGGCGTGTTAGTGGGCAGATTTTGAAAATTTTATCTCCCGGGCAGTTTTAGGAGTCACAGATCATACATACAAAATTTCAGCTTTCTAGCTCAAAATTCGATTTTTTCGAAAAATTTGCTTTTTTGAGTTTGTGGGCGTGTCTGTGGGCGGATTTCAAAAATTCGTAAACTTGATTATTTCGGGACCCTAGAGAGTATATGGTTAAAATTTCAGCTCTCTAGACCCAGTTTAAAGGCCTAATTTTTTCCGACAGACGGACGGATGGACGGACGGACATGGCTAGATCGACATTACTATCGATGCTGATCATAAATCGTCGCCCAAGTGACACAAGAACGTAACTACATTTTTTTACGATTTTGGACTGGGTATGACACCTTTCTTCATACATCATTCTATATATTGGGCACCAAATTGTACCTCTAGGTGAAGTAGTTTAGAAGTTAGCACTTCCCGTATCAACATTTTTTTCGAAAAATAGTAGGAGAAATAGTAAAAAAAATCACAAAATCGTGTCTCCTGAAAACTAGCAAATATTGACATACGTTTTTGTGTCACTAAGGCGACAGTAACTTTTAGGGGTCTACGGGCAATATAAAGGTATGTTACAAACTATGCGTCAAAATGAATATACTCTTAGAATAGGGTATAAAAAGTTCAAAAGAAATTCACGAAATACGGGGTTTGTAAGTTAAACATCCCAAATATTATCCCAAATATGCCATAAGATGCAAATAGTAGGTCTGCAAACTCTTAGTTCCAGACGAAAGGCAACTTCTGTCAGGTTTATTCACGATATAATTAATTATCATATTATTTCTCCAGAATTAGTTGTTTATCTATTAAATTTGTATGCTCCCCAAAGGTAACTGCGGTTTAGCATTTTATATTTCACTGAAAGTTATATGACCAATTATGGTATTAATGAGCCTATTACAAGATGCATACGAGTATTCAATGAGCTATGCAACGATATTGACTTTTGCTTATCCCGAGTTGAATTTAAAAACTGGATTTTTTCATTGATTCTCGGTTAGTTTAGAATTATTATTTGAATTAGTCGTTGAGATTGGAAATCGGTAGATGATCCTTAGTCGCGCAACAAACAACAGTTGTATAAAGCGATACTGAGAGTACACAATAGAGAACACTACATTCTCAGTCCTCTGTAAGAGAAAAAAAAAAATCCAGCCAGGAGCTGGAGCTGTCTTGGATCGAGTTGCAGGTGCTCACTTTTCTGCAGCACATAAACTCACGTTTTTTTAAAGTAACAAGAGCTTCCACTGTGGCCACGAACTGATATAAAAAAAAATAAAGCAGATGGTGTTGAGGAAAAAGCCAGTGTCCCATTCCTCCTGTATCCCATACATACCCGCTCTCCCCTACTCATTTGATGGCGAATCATTCAAATGTGCATTTATTGAAAAAATAATGAAAAGAAAAACCAAAAAAAAGTAATTCAATAAAAAAATGTTGACGGTATGTAGGGGGAGAAGGGGATGGTGTAAACGCGGGGCAGGTGTGAACATTCCATCCTCCGACTACATACTAGTATGTAGCAAATACCAGTATTTGGCAGTACATATAAAAAAAAACACGATTACACTATATATTACCCCATATTGTACCAGGAAATTTCAACGCTGTCCGATTTTAATAAATTTTTGAGAGAATGCTTATATGAGCCTAAAAATACGATCTAGCAAGAAATAAAAATTTTCCGACTTTCCAATTTCCTAAAAAAAGCCGGGTGAAAAATCACCCATTGGGACAATATCATACCATTTAAAAAATTATTTCTAGGTAAAAAAAAAAACATTTTTAATAGACTGAGTTTTTATTCTAAAGTATGATAAAAGTAAATACGAGTATAGTTATACTTATTTATTCAGTTTTTCTTATGATAAGAGTCAAAACATTTGGCGTGTAAAGCCACATTGCATTTTTTGCACCTGAATAATGTTTTTGAAGCTCCATTTTTGGTTCCAGCACATTTGTTGCGGCATCGGGCATATGTGGCTCCTTTTGTGATTGTATGATTCTTTAAAAGTGAAGGGAGGTTTGATTGACAATTATTGTAATCGTTATCGCCATCTTCATCTTCGTCATCAACTGATTTGTCATTATCATCATCAGGAGTCAGCAATAATTTCTCAGTTAATTCTATTTTGAAATCTTTCTGAGACATTGGTTTTAGGCCTGCTAACTTTTGTACAAAGCAATGCAGCTTCCCGGCGTTGACAAGGACCGAATCTAATGCGTTAGAGAATAGGGGATTCCACCATTTATTGCCACGGATTCCGATCCTGTAATTCGCCACAGCATTGTCGTGAAGATCCACACCGCCCATCGACTGATTATATTTATAAATAACATCGGCTTGCTCACGTTGTAGGTACCTTTTATTTTTTTTTTGTCCCATCGACGGACAGGATGAGTAGGATCTACCGTTTGGAGGTTGGTCACTAAGGTCACTTCGCTGTTGTCTTGCCAGCGAACCAGCAAGATTTTATTTGTTTTATCGCATGTGTAATCCGTCACATGAGGTAATACGACGTAAACAAATTATCGAAGTAAACCGTGTGATGCATAGGGCGCTACATTTTGCTGAGCAGATCCAAAACCACGCTAGCACCCAAGCCTATGTCTTTATCATGTGGTGTTCGAGAACCACCGTATGGCATGAATTGATATAGGTACCCTTGCGATGATGTTAAACACCAATTTTTGAAGCCAAACCGGATGGGCTTTCCCCTAATACACATTTTACAGGAGTGGCGTCCGAAATATACCATTTGTTCATCAATCGATAGGTGAGGTGTGAAAATGCCAAACTGCATAAAGTTTGTATTCAATTTATCAAAAAATGGACGAAGTTTAGCGAATCTGTCATTTTTATCCAGAGCATCATTGTCTGCACAATGTATGTATTTCTTTATTTTCTGAAACCCATTCCTAGACATAGTCTGCTTTATAATTGGGACTCCCAATGAAGGACGAGAAGACCAATAGTCCTGAACTGATGGAAGCGTGTGATAGCCAGATAAATTTAGAATGCCAATAAATAGTTTTATGTCTTTGGATTTTACAAATTGAGCTTATACGAGTACTTTGCAGCATAAGTGTTCGTGGACTCAACCAGGAAATCAATCATGTCTTGACCCATGCACAATTGAAAAAAATCATACGGTTTGTAATCCTCTGCGAATGAAAAATTTTCTTTACATAATAACTGCGATATTTAAGACAAATAATAAGTCAGTGAACACTTACTAAGTTTAGTCAACATGTCTTCTTCAACTTCTTGCAAGGGCTCATACTGGTATCTCTTTGTTTTTTTCCAAGACGGAGCACCAAACTGTGCTAGTTTTTTTATATTTTCGGTCATTAGACTTTGATGATTGTAGATCATTAGAAGTTGATGGCAGTGGCTGAGGAAATTCCACCGCCTCTTCGATTGTCCCATCGTCACACTCGAATTCGACCTCAACCTCACCGGCAATTTCGATTGTTGGATCGGCATTTTGATCAATAACATCATCATCGAAGTTTTCCTCATCTGAAATATTGTCCACATGTTCAGGAGGAATGAAAACGACGTTCTTGGGACCATTTGCGCGGGCTATTGGACCGTCCTCTTCATCGAATGACTCTTCTATCAACAACCTAACCTCAGCCATGTTTAAATATCTTTTCCGCTCCATATTTATAAACTAATAAAAATCAAATCGAAGTAAGTAATAGGCACAAACATAAAAAATGCACTATATTTACCTGCAATTCTTTGTTTTGTAAGCTAACAAGTCAAAACAAATATGTCCGAATTCTACCAAATTCAATGTGAAATAAAAAGCACGGCTAGAAGCGATTGAACAGTTTTGAACAGTAGCAAAAAAAAAATTCATTAGTATGACAATATCCCAAAGGGTGATTTTTCACCCGGTGTTTTCGAGGACACCTGCGAACACCTAAATTACTTTTGATATGGAAAGTGATGATAGTTACGGATAGAGGGGTATTTTAGGAACATAATTATAGTAATATGTAATTTTTGGTAGCCATCTTTATTTTAGATAATTATTTTAACAAAAAGGTCTAAAAAACACTTCTTTTGTACTTATCCAAATGAAGAGGTAAAATAAATTGGTAAGCTTATAACTAACCGATAATGAAACCTTAAAGTCCCAACTAGGATTTAAATGTTTCTATATAATTCTATGATAACATTTAAATAGTAGAAAAAATACTTAAAGTCGTATCATTTTTGCCGGGTGAAATATCACCCGTTGGTACAAAATGGGTTAAAGCGGGGAAGAACCGATTTCAGTGTAAAATTTTATTCACGAAAGAAGTTTCTCGCTGTCACAAGGTAAAATTTTGAATGAGTGTTAAATTGTGGATTTCAAGTGAAGTTTTTGACCAATTCAAAGTGAAAGTGTATGTTTTTCTAGCTGCAGCATAATAGTTTCAAGTTATTTTGGTAAGTTCTTGTTTGGCTGCCAAATTTGAAATAAATTTAACAACTTTATTTAAGAGGGTAAAAAAGGCTAGAAAATATCAGACTGTGTACCGTCTCACTTGCTGTGCAGGACAAACCAAAATATTTTGCAAGGCAGATATTTAACACTGAACAAGAAGTGTCCCTTAAAGAGTACCTCTTAAAATGTGCAAAGTAGTGCTGCGGCCTAAATTTTGCTCAAACCAGAGATCTTGCTTACAACTATGCTCCTTTTATAAAAATTAAAATCTCCGAAAGCTGGAATACTAACAAGAAAGCTGGGATTGACTGGGTGCAATCTTTTATGAAGCGGTACCCAACCCTTAGCTTAAGAAAGCCGGAAAGCACATCACCATCTCGGGCCATTTCATTCAATAAGGAACATGTGCAGATTTTCCTTAAAAACTTAACTACCGTCATGGAAAAGTACCAATTTAAGCCACATCGCATATATAATTTAGATGAAACGGTTGGAACTACCGTCCTTTCCAATCCAAAAGTAATTTACCTACTACATTATGTGTTCCAAAGTGGAAACGTTTCTATTTTTAGGTGATTGCTGAGTCAAAAACGAAACAAGTTTGTCAAATTGTTACATTTGTTGGCATTATTAATGCTGTTGGTTCAGCTCTCCCCCCAGTTTACATTTTCCACAGAGTAAAGCTTAAAGATGTTTTTTTTAAACGGTGCTCCTAATGGAAGCATGGGACTGGCAACAAAAAGTGGATGGATGACCGCTGAAAGCATTGTAGAAATGCTGAAACATTTGAAAACTTATGCAAAGTGCTCCAAAAATGATCATATTATTCTCCTACTTGATAACCACACGAGACTTGTATCTTGGAAAGATAGTGCAGTCCATAGCCCATTTGTCTTTGACATACAGTTTTTAAGAAGGTTTGCATCGAAGACTTTGAGCTTTATATATCTACTCATTGACGATATCTCCATCGTTTCGCGAAATGTGATAAAATATATTCTTCCTGGTGCAGTTGTTCTACCAGGAACATCTCGAGCTGCATCTAGATACACTTTCGACACTAATTTAAGCAATTGTGTCATTCGCTAATTTATTTAAAATAATAAAATTTCATTTTTATACCTACCCCACATGAGTTTTAGTTTTGTTTGCACATACCCCAAGTGCGGGGCAGATGTAAACAATATTACTTTGTTTTTTAAGGGCTGTGATTTTTATAGATTCTGATATATTTTTTAAAATATTTTATACAAATCGAAGGCCAATAGTGAAAAATTAATTTTTGTTCAAAGCGCCGACATATTTAAAGCCCCAAATTTATTCTACGATCAAACTTCCAAAATTCGTTTACACAAACCCCTACTCCCCCTGCATAATATAGTGATTTTAGCAAACTTAATTTAAATTTTGATTGCAGTAAATAACAAACATATCACTTGAGTTTTGGAAAAGCAAACTTTCTCAACAGAAGTGCGTGTACAATATTCAGCAATCGTATAGGCTCCTCTCCACATAGAGACATCGAAATAGTTTTTATTTTTTGAAAACCAGGATTTTTTGTTAACACATTTTTTAACTTTTCCTTTACTGATATGACCGCCTTGCTATAAATAATGCTATTGAATACAATTTAGCTCTCGGGCAATCTCCACTAATCTCTCTCTCTCTGAAAACCCTGAGAAAAAAAAAATGCTCCACCATTTTTTGATTGCCATAGGAATAAGCTATGGCGGCATGACTTAAGCGATATAATTTTCAAAACATGATGGATAACAAACTTGAATGCCCAAATAAACATTTAATAAATCGCGTTTTTTTTTCTTTATTCTCTCCAGCCTAGGAAAATAGGGTCGTTCATTAGGCACACCTGTTATATATAATGAACTGGTAAATATTAAACATAAATAGAAATAATGCCTACCTACTTATATAAATAATAGCTATTTTTTTTTGACAAATCGGACACAATTTATATTAATATGAAAGCCAGTGCTTTTTGGAAGGAATATTCCCGAAAATTTTACATTTTGTATTCCAGTAAATAAATATTCATGGTAAATAAATAAGCGACTTTTATGTACAGCTCATACTTTGTATAAAAAACAATTATAAATAACATTATCACCCACGCATTTCCATTATGTTGATCTCACCAATCACTAAAAATTAAACAATTATTGGTCCTAAAAAAATGTTTATATTATAATATTTTACATCATTCAGATTTAAAGAACGTAACGTATTGAAAATGAGTTACTTTACACCAGTATATTGACTACACAAATTTTCATAAAAACCCTTATTTACAACCCATTATCTTCCATTCACAGTCGTAATTAATTAAATTTATCTCTCTTAATAGTTTTAAACTTGAAAACGAAAACACGAAGTAATAAAGTACGTTTATAAAGTGACAGTAATTTGACTAACAGTACCTATTCATTCTTAAAAGAAACTTTCCATTTTTATAATATTACATCCCACAACTTTTTTTATAACAATATACATTCCAAATGTACCTTATTATGTTATGTATCTACATAGTTTTTTCTAATTTAGATAATTTGTCTAACAACGAATAAAAAACAGTACAAATGATAGTTTAATCGAAGAAACTTAAATAGATAATCAATTACAAATCACATTTAAAACGTACGGTTAATTAATGTCACACTCTCAATTCATCCATGATACTTTGGTTCGTCTGATTGTTCTGATTGAGCATGCCGCCTCCAGACTGTTTCATGCAACTTTTCTTCGTCAGTGTCCCACATTGATTGCCCATGACTTGCAGGGCGTGCGGTGGTGGCATCATTCCTCCGCCGCCACCACCCCCGTCTGGTATGGATTTCATATGTTTCGGAGGGGGTGGTGCTCTATGCGGTATATCGGCAAACTCTGGTGGAGGCAGCTGATGGTGTTGCATTGCATGATGATGACCCAATATTGTGGCTGGATCGCTCTTGGTGTGTATCGTTAGTGTTTCCAAGTCACCACAAATGTTATTAGGCATTTGTCCATTCTCGTTGCGTTTTTTCATTTGATTTCTAGGCTCGTTGAGTCGAGTTTTGTCCCGCTGGTAGTAGACACCGGCAAAGATTAGGACGTTCAGTATCAAGAGACTACAACCGATTGCTATTGTCACACTTAGTGCTGTGCTATAGGCAGCAAATCCATCCTCTTGCGGTGATGTTGTGCTATGTTGACCGCCCGGACCACCACCTTCATCCATCAAATCCAACGGGTCCAGTGAATGAGGAACTTTTTGGTTGTAGCGACTGCTGGTGTTGTTGTGGTGCAACGACGATGACGGTGATGATAAATTGAGCAGCGAGAAAACTTGGGACGTGAATATGGTGTAGTTTGATTGGATTCGACCACCCAATGGGGGATTTAATGGTTTAACTGTTGGTTCAGCATGTTGCGTGGCAATGGGATTGTCATCGTCAAGCAGATGATGCGATGCCGGCACATTATCACCACCCGGTTTATGTAAATCTGGGATTAAGTTCAGCCAGAATGATAATCGGTGCGCTCGATAATGGTTTTTTAATTTCGGTTTTGTATCTGTAAATGAAGAGACAGAGAGTGAATGACGGCAAGAAATGAAAGCTTAAATTGTCAATTGGAGTTGTTCTATTAATTGAGCAGAAAAACTGAAAGGCTAAAGTTTTTATAATTCTTTGAAGGTAACTAACAAAGTTGTGGAACTGAATTAGGTAGTATTAATTCATACATATAAAAGGTATTTCCGTTTGCTCTTTATAGGAATAAGATAGTTATAGCTCAAAATAATTTATTTAGTAAAAAATAAATATTAGTACCTAAACATAATAAGGTTTGTAAATTAAGGGCACTCGTTTCAATCGTTTGACACACGTAGCTCATGAGATACAAGCTTTAGAAAAAAAAACAAAAATGGGTACGCACTCACTCCTCTGATAATCATAAGTATTGAGCATCTCTAATCTTCGCAGAATATTGAAATCTGGAAAAATCGAAAATTTTAGAATTCCCAATCAGGAAGCTCCCGACATACCTCTGAAGTCTTACCCCAAATACGCCTCCGCGAAGGGTCAGTCACCTTGACGTGTGTACCATCATTGCATTCGATGGTGCCGGTGCGGAGGCTTACGGCGCAATGACTCAACGGACTGTGCTGTCGCTAGTAGGGTTACCTATGGCAGCCAGTCCACTGAGGAGTGCCAACTAAGAACTGCCCAGGACATTCCGTCCATCCCCCACCTCTACCCCCCCCCCCCCATCATGATCCTTTGACCCACCCTCTCTCACTCCCCTCCCTCTCCCCGTCCCGTACCCAAACCTAATTCCAGTGGTGGAGCGAGCATAGAGTAAACCGTGCCCAAGGATGAAAGGTTGGGGGTCAAACCAACCGCGTACGAGCTCCCTCAGGTGCCCAGGCGAAGACCTTGAGGTAACTAAATGCCTTACCCCGGCATGGCGGCGCTGCCGGGGCGGACAATCCCTTCCGGCCTTACTCGTGGGATTCAAAATTTCAAACCAAAAAAAAAAAACACAAAACAAGGATGTTGACGATGATACGCTAAGTATCGGCGGTGCGGACGACACAATAATGGTGGAACCGCACAACATACAAAACGAGGCTCTAGAGGCCGGAAACATGGATGAAGAGATATCGAAGGAAAGGGAAGAGCAGCTGTTAGCTGAACCCTCCGATGAGAATATCGAAGTAGTGGCGGTGAAAAAGAAAAGAAAACTGTCCCCTGGTCTGCTGAGGAAAAGGGAATTCAAAAAGGCCAAGCACATCTATGGCATTCTCACCGCCAAAGACAAATCCAGCCTAACGGAGAAGGAGAGAGCCACGCTAGAGTGGTCCAGGGAAGTCATCGCACAAGACATTCTCACGAGGCCCGTGCTGCCGAGACCAACGATTGTGCCGAAAGACGAGGCCAAAAAGCGAGGTTCAAATAAGCCGAGGGATGACGTCGCTAAGATGGACCCCAAGGCCCAGAACAGAAGCGCAGACAGGAAAGAGGCGAAGCCAATCTGCAGGGAGCCTAGCAATAAGCCCGGCCCTAGCGGACTACAGCTAAAGCCGAACTCAGGAGGTAGAAGAAGTGAGTTCGCCTCAAAGAGAATGCGGTCTTCGGAAGACTCATCGAACGCCCCGAAAAAGGCCAAACAGACAACCACCGTGAGCCTCAAGGGGGCGCCAAGCACGGGGGTCACCAGCCATGGGGGCAGATATAGCGAGGTAACGAGGAACCCGCTACAGCTAGCTGTGGTGGACGCCAAAAAACCGAGCGGGCAATATGCAGTGGAGTGTGGCAAAAAGATAGAGCAGGCCTTAGGCTCAGCGATTGTCAGCCACATACTTAAGAATGCAGGTGCAAATGCCCCCGCCTATGGCAAGATGAGGTGGATAAAAGGAATCACTTACATCGACTGTAAGGACCAGGCTTCCAACGACTTTGCCAAGACGGTGATAAACGGCCTAGTACTCTGGGAAGGAGCAATACTCAAAGCTGTCCCCATAGAAGAGGTCCCCAAGAAGGCAAAAGGGAGAATTGTCATCCCCGAAATGGGGGTGCGCAAAGAGGAAATACTCCGCGTCTTACAAGCGCAAAACCCCCAGATACCTATGAAGGAGTGGGAAATCGTAAGCACGGAAGAACCAAGAAACGGTGCCAGAGGTTATATAATCGTCTTCGATGAACCGCCAGCACTCTTGAAAAAAGATATGCAGATGTCGTTATCTTTTGCCGCAAGCGAGGTTACCCTCAAGCTGCTGAAACGAACTGCAGAGACCGAAGAGGCGACCAACGCTAGGAGGGAGGAGACTATGCTCATCAATGAAGATAGTCCAAATCAACCTCCACCACAGTAAAGTCGCCTCAGACAACTTGAGGCTGCTCCTTGAGCAGGAGCAGCTGGATATGGCCCTAGTCCAAGAACCATGGATCAATAATGATCGAGTGATGGGGCTAGGGTCAAAAAACTTTAACACCTTTTACAGAAATGATAGAGGAAAGGTGAGATCGTGTATCGTAACAAACAAGAACCTTCATGTACTAATGTTATCTCATTTCAGCACAGGTGACTTGACGGTAGTGGAGGTTAGAGGGAAAGAAGAGAACTGCACGGTGGCGTCAGTGTATATGCCCCACGATGACGACACATCAGTCCCCCCGGATTCGGTAAGGGCGCTTGTATCAGCGTCCGAAAAAGGTAAGAAAAACTTAGTCTTAGGCGGTGACGTTAATGCCCATCACACTATCTGGGGCAGCTCAGATATCAATTCAAGGGGCGAGGCTTTGTTTGACTTTGTACTCAATTCCAACCTTCTTGTCTGCAATAGGGGTAATGATCCAACCTTCATTACAGTGAACAGAAGGGAAGTATTAGACGCAACATTTGTATCTCAAGACAGTTCCGTCCAAGTTACGAACTGGAGAGTGTCCAGCAAGGCATCGCTTTCAGATCACTGCTGGATACTTTTTGACATACAAATTACACCCCAGGATAGGAAAATTTTCAGGAACCCAAGAAGGGCGAACTGGGAAAGGTTCAGCTCAGAACTCCAGAGGTTCAAGAACGTATGCCCGGTAAAAGACCTTAACACCGAACAAGAAATCGACGACGCAGTCGAAACGCTTACTACGGTGCTCTCGAATTCCTTTGAAAGATCCTGCCCAGTTAGCAGAAAAAATGGGAAAAAACGCCCACCCTGGTGGAACTCCAAGATCGCGGAGCTAATGCATGGAACCTCGCAAAAGAGGGACTTATCGAATGGACGACATACAAGGAAAGCGTTAAACTCCTCAAAAGGGAGTTAAGATTCGCCAAGAGGAACTCCTGGAGAAGTTTCTGTGAATCAGTTGAATCCACGACGGAGGCGTCGCGGCTGAGGAAAATACTAGCAAAAGCACCGATACCGATGTCCTCGCTAAGAAGGAACGACGGTAGCTGGACAGAATCGCATGAGCAAACGCTGGCGGCACTGACAGAAACCCACTTCCCTGAATGCACTGATGTACGCGATACAGTTACACAGGACACGAGACGGGGAATGGATGCAGATACAATCGACGAAATAATCGACGAGAGAAAGATAGCCTGGGCAATCAACTCGTTTGCCCCCTTCAAAGCTCCAGGAGTGGACGGTATTCGGCCAATAATGCTTCAAAAGTCTGAGGAAGCTACTATCCCAAGGCTGAGATGCATCTACTCAAGCTGTCTAAGGCTATGCTATGTTCCGATGGCTTGGCGAGAGGTGAGGGTAATATTTATCCCAAAAGCAGGGAAAGCCACCCACACAACACCGAAAGACTACAGACCTATTAGTCTGTCCTCATTCCTGTTGAAAACAATGGAACGACTACTTGATATGTATGTAAGAGTGGCTATAGGCGACAACTACCTCTCGGACTCACAGCACGCATACATGAAGGGAAAATCTACAGATACTGCACTGCACAGGGTAGTGTCAGTAGTGGAAAGGTCCTTGGAACACAAGGAATACACTTTGAGCGCGTTTCTAGACATAGAGGGTGCCTTCAACAACATCGAGGCCGATGCGATTATGCACAGCCTAAGAAGGGCCCATCTCAATGACAGTCTCTGCGACTGGATTGGTCTTATGTTAGGCACACGACGGATTAAGTCCTACCTAGGAGACATGTGCATTGAGAGGAAAGTAAGCAGGGGAACACCACAAGGTGGCGTCCTCTCTCCACTCATATGGCTCCTGGTAATAGACGAACTTTTAAAGACACTGGAGAGGGAGGGCTTCATTGTAAGCGCTTATGCCGACGATGTAGCAATCCTTGTCCCAGGAAAATTCATACCAGTTCTCAGTGAACGACTCAGCTTCGCACTCTTACTTGTTAACAACTGGGTTGCGGGCAGAGGACTGGGGGTAAACCCAGCGAAGACAGAAGTTCTGCTGTTCACAAAAAGAAGGACATTACCGGTGTTCAAACCACCAAGTATGGGTGGAGTGGACCTGCAAATATCCAAGACAGCAAGGTACCTGGGCGTTATCCTAGACTCCAAACTCACTTGGAAAGAAAACATAGAGGATCGGGTTAGAAAAGCGTACGTGGCACTATATGCATGCAGACGAACGTTCGGTAATACGTGGGGATTCAAACCATATGTGGTACACTGGCTGTACACAACCGTGGTGAGGCCCATTCTCACGTACGGCGCGGCGGTATGGTGGAAGGCGACTGAAAAGAAGTGCTATCTTTCAAACCTCACCAAGGTCCAAAGGACAGCCTGCATCGGGATAACGGGGTCATTAAGGACTACACCCACTGCAGCCATGGAGGTTCTACTTAATCTCGTACCCCTGGACATCTACTGCAGCAGTAAAGCAGTAAAAACGGCCATCAGACTCAGAGAGTTGGGACTGTGGTCTTTTAAACCATACGGACATGCCTCCGTGGAGACACAATGGAGTGCATCGAAAAAGAAAGTAGCTACTGACTACTTACCCCACACCCTTGTCTTCAAAAGGAGATTCGATATCAGAATCCCCCAAAGAAGCGAATGGAGTAACAAAATGGTCACGAAAGAAGAGGAGATAGCTATCTACACCGACGGATCCAAGATGGACGTGGGTACTGGTGCAGGCATCTTCTGTGAGTCTCTGGACCTGAGTGAATCATTTAGGCTCAGCAATGAATGCAGTGTGTTCCAGGCAGAGACAGCTGCGATCACACAGGCGGCCAAGGAGGTACAGAGGCGAAAAATAGCCGACAAACACATCACCATTTACTCTGACAGCCAAGCGGCTATAAAAGCTATGGAGTCAGTAGTAATCAGGTCAAGGGCGGTGTTAAGAGGCAAAAAATACCTAGACGAGATATCAGCTGCCAATACGGTAACCTTATGCTGGGTACCAGGTCACAATGACATCTCGGGCAATGAGAAAGCGGACGAACTAGCAAGGAAGGGATCGGAGATGAGTGCATCTCTGGCCCTAAAATCCATAAGAACCCCGCTAAGCACATTAATGCTAAGTATCGACACTGAATCCTTGAGTAAAGCAAACTTACGTTGAATCAATCTTGATACATGCAGACACACAAGAGAGCTCTGGCCAGCGGTCAACCAAACGAAATCAAAAACCATGATCGGGTTTAACCGCAAAGACATCCGAACACTGACTGGGGTCCTCACTGGACACTGTATAGTGGGCCTACACGCGGAGCGGCTGGGCATACTGCACAACGACTACTGCAGGAGCTGCAGGGACGTTGAAGAAATAGAATCTATACGTCACCTGCTATGCGAATGTCCTGCCCTTAGAACAAAAAGATTGAAGATTCTTGGCAGCTACTTCTTTGAGGAGCTGGAGGATCTGGCTGCTTTAGAGCTAAAGAAACTCCTGAGATTCACATATGAATCAGGGTGGTTCTGTTAAAGCGTATTACCGAGCTGTTAAACAGCGGTTTCCTTTATCTCTCTTTTCAGGTTCCCGGAAATTTTAAAGAATCCCTAAATGGACACAATGGACCCAACTGGTGGTCTAAGTGAGCCGTGACACCCGTCACAAGGGCATCCATATACCTACCTACCTACCCCAAATACGCATACAAAAATAACCATTTATTTGCCCAATGGTATCTTTCAGTTCAATAACTTACAGATTCAAACAAAATATCATATTCTAGGACACGCAGTGCTCCATAAATGTAAAGACCATCCATTGTCGCTATATGACATGAGCTATCTTTATTAGTTATTTTAAATCATTCAGAATCGACTTCTCGATTCTTTTCTTCTGACCCTGTTACTATTAGTCCAGTCAAATGGTGCAAAAAAAAAGGGTCGAAGTGGAAAGTTCTGTTGTAATTGTGTTTAGTGGCTTATTTTATGGATTAGGGGCTGCTGAACACGAATCTGAACTTCTCCAACAAAATTTCGAATGGCAAATATGAGAAATCGGAAAAAAACCACTGAAAATAAGGCTTTTTTGTGGGTTTCGGCTTACAACTTGAAAACTAAGCTTTCTACGAAAAAAATTTCTGAGGGTAAAATAAAGAAGAAGAAATTACCTACAATTTATGTAACAAACATTTTTTGTACGCTTAATTGTTTTCACGCAAAAGAGTGTCAAACTATCGAGCAAAACAGACATTTTTCGAAAATACGTAGCAAAAAATACCTACCTACATGAATAAATTCAACCCCTGCATGGTAACTGGTAACTGGTTTCTGGACTAGTTTTTTTTTCGATTCTGGGTATTTTTCTTGAGATACATTGCAACATTATAACGGTAATCAGTTAGTTCTTCGACTCGTTCTTGTCTTTTTTTCTCTTAGCTTTCAAAGATTTTCGTTTTGAGTGTTTTTGCTCTCATTGAGTTGGTATTTATGCAACAAATCGGTCGCAATGCAATAAGTAACGGAACCGTCTCCATCAATCCTACAACCATTTTCCAACGAATAACAATAGCGAAACAAACCGATGGAGAACTTGAAGACTTCCTAAAATACGAGCTGTGCTCTTATCCGATGTCTCTCTTTGACGACTATGGTATGAGAAAAGGACCCAAATCTACTTTATACAAAGCATTCATACCAACTGAAGAGGCAAATCTTCACGGTTGTGTTCACGTTATAGATGATGGATACTTGCTGCACAAAGTCTTGTGGACCAGGGGTCAAACATTTTCATCAATTTGTGAAAGCTATGTTTCATTTGCTAAGTCGAGGTACAAGGAAAGCACTGTAGTCGTCTTTGATGGTTACCCTGAACAAGGTACTAAATATGTTGAGCGAGCGAGAAGATCACGCAAACATACTTCAATGGATGTCATATTCGATGGAACAATGATCCCGACAGTGCCACAAGAAAAGTTCCTAGCCAATATAAAGAATAAAAACCGTCTCATCGAAATGTTACGGGACAAATTTGCAGCAGCTGGTATAATCACAAAACAGGCACACGAGGATGCAGATACCCTAATTGTAACCACAGCAATGGATCTCGCCCAACATCATAGATCTGTGGTTATTGTGGGTGAAGATGTAGATTTGCTGGTTATCATGATTGGTCGTTGTCGGGGAGTACATTCAAATGTATTCTTTCTGAAACCGGGCAAGGGGACAGTTGCACAACGAATTTTTTCTTCTGACTGTCATCCAGACCAATCTGTCTGTGACAACATACTGTTTTTGCATGCCATGGGAGGATGTGATACCACGTCAGCCTCGTTTAAAGTGGGAAAGATGCGTTTTCTCCAAACCCTAAAAAAAAAACCCTGCTTTAATCAACAAAATCGAAATTTACAAAGATCCTTCGGCGCAAGCTGAAGATATTACTGATGCTGGACTCATCTTCTTCGCTGCGTTGCACAAATTGACTGATAAGGAAGGGACAACTTTGAGCAAACTAAGATACAAATATTATTGTAGGTCTGCCTATAAAACCAGAACCTATTTGGCGTCCTTACCTCCCACCGAAGCTGCTGCACAGCAACACTCCTTGAGAGTGTACTTTCAAGTACAGCAATGGCTTGGGAATGAAAAAGATCCTGAGGAATGGGGTTGGAAGAAAACCAGTGATGGTCTACAGCCAGTGCCACCGCTACAGCCACCAGCTCCAGAAAAGGTTTTAAAATTTATATCTTGCAAATGCACAAAGACCTGTCAGACCAACTGTGGATGCAAAAGAGCAGGCCTCAAATGTTCCAATATGTGCCTGAACTGCGAAAACAGCTGCCCATTGCAGAAATTGAAGAAGAAGCAGATGAAGACTTGGACCTCCCTGAAATACTTGAAGGTATACTCTTCATTTCTTGACTCGCTATAGCTACTCACTTATACTGCTTTCGGATCTATTCACTAAATTATGAGGTATTCGGAATTAGGTCACTGATTATTTGTTTATCCCTTTCAGGAATACAACCGGAAGGTTGCCCTGAATAAATTATGGAACCCCTGTCTAGGACTCTTATCAGTTCTTAGAGAAAAAATTGTGGTTGCATCTTTAAAAATCGTATGAAAGAAGATTTTCCTACATGGAATTAAATATATATATACAAGGTGGCGCAAAAGTAATCCTCCTATCAGAAAAATGCTATAAATTTTGCGATTGGCCCCTAATGTCAGTTCTGTTTTGACATTTGTGTAGTAAACACATGCGAAATACACGTTAATAAACAATGTTACGCTACACTGCTCCAGAACGCGGAATATTGGTGACTATTTATTTGAGCAATAATTTAAATTACAGCCAAAAAATATCGGAAGGTTATTTTTGCGCCACCTTGTATATATGAATAGGCTTTTTTTTTGTTATTTTCGAAACATTTCAAAAACAAACTACTCCAAAAATGAAAATTACGACTCCCCAGCGCGATGTGCCGTTAATTTGAAGGGATGGTTCAAATTAATGATGTAAGTATTTTTCTTTTGCTATTTTCGAAAAATGTCTGTTTTGCTTGATAGTTTGACACTCTTCTGCGTGAAAACAATTGAGCGTACAAAAAAATGTTTGTTACATAAATAGGTAGGTAATTTCTTCTTCTTTATTTTACCCTCAGAAATTTTTTTCGTAGAAAGCTTAGTTTTCAAGTTATAAGCCGAAAACCACAAAAAAGCCTTATTTTCAGCGGTTCTTTGACGATTTCTCATATTTGCCATTCGAAATTTTGTTGGAGAAGTTCAGATTCGTGTTCAGCAGCCCCTAATCCATAAAATAAGCCACTAAACACAATTACACCAGAACTTTCCACTTCAAACTACCATTTGACTGGACTATATTTAGGTACTGCTGCCCTAGAACCCTACTCTAGTAGGCACCTATGCTAACTGCATATTACCAATTTGTTAAACTTGCAAGCCCTCGAAACTCAAAATTTTGAAATTCAAAAAATCTCAACACGAAATTTAAGATGATTTTTTTTAATTTAACTTTAAAGTTGTTAGCTTATAAAACTTTAAAATTGTAAGCCTATAATAACGTTAATTTTTTTCATACAAAGACTTACCAAAATTTAAATATTTTTTGTGAACACTTTCGTACGCTGTCCATTCCACAGTCTTATACCGACTTCTTTCCTGTCTACTACCATGATCACTTTCCATTTGTTCATTGGGATTCCTTTTGTTTGTAAATGGAAAAGAATAAGAAAACATAGGCAAATGTGAGTAAAAACAATTTGATTTAGAATTAAACTAACACTATCAAATAAGGGATGAACATTTTATAAATGACTAACCCCGTCCGAGCGAAATTTGACCAGTACAACATCACAATTTCCGAAAGGCCAATTTCGGACTTTGTATAATTTCTACTAAAGTGACTAAATCCGCCAACAAGGGGTGCACCGAATATATACGGTAAGTCTTCGCCGTGGATACATCCTTGTCTCTGAAATTAACCCAATAAAATAAAAAATAGGTGAGAACATTTAATTTGTTTTTAATTTATTTTATAGTATGTACTGAAAAAACTATATTATAATTTAAAATCTCGGTTTAACGTACTTTTGACAGTATGAATAAACATTTTTTTTACACAACAAAATGTATTTTAAGTAAAAAATGTGAGCAACAAATTTTCATAATTTTAAGTTTGAGAGAAAACATTTTTTGAGGCGCGCTTCTTAGGACTGAAAAGATCATTATATAAGAAGCGAAGTGTACGAAGAATAACAAGAGCCATTTTTGATCGGGCATGAGGTGTGGCCTAAAGGCATGAAGTAAAAGCTTGGGTAAGGAATAAAATCCCTCCATTACAGCACAGACCGTCAGTGTATGTAGTATTTGAGAAGACCATCACCATAATATTCCAGTCCAAAACTTGAGTGAGTGAGTACACCTCAACTGTTTGCGGGTGGCAACAGTGCAGCAGTAGTGAATTCGCTTACTGAATGGAAGGCCGTGCGTTCGAATTCCGGCCGAGTCCATTACTTTATATCGAATACATGATCTCTATAAGCAACTTAAACAACACCCGAGGAGGAAAAACCCTGCAACTGCACCCAAACACTTCTTTCTTATCTTTCTATTCTTTCTAATAGTAAGTAGCACCGAAAAGCATGCAATGAACTACGTTATTGCCTGATGCTGCTTGCTGTTGAAAACACAAATGCTGACGCTGTGTTCTTAGCACTATAAGGGTACTGTAACAACAGAAGAAACCCCTTTAGCGCAAGCAAATTATAAAGAAACATAGGGACGGGCTACAGTCCGCTTGGGCGAACTGTTAGATACCCTATTCTTATTCCTATCCCTCATAAGTGGGCGTGACAAAAGTCTAAGTATGGTTGAATTGTTAAGAACGCTCTATATATTTTGTTATATATCATTTAAAGGATTTTATCAAAAAAAAACGCTCCCTAGCTCAAACTTGGGTGTTTCAATAAAATTGTTTTATTCAATTGTGGGCGTGTCAGTAGGCGGATTTAAAAAAAATTAACACATGAGCATAAAGGGCCCCTAGAGAGTATATATTATAAATTTCAGCTCCCTAGCTCAAACTTTGAACTTTCAAAAAAAAAAAAAATTAATTGTGGGCGTGTCAGTGGGCGGATTTTGAAAATATTTACACATGAGCATAAAGGGCCCATAGAGAGTATATACTATAAATTTCAGCTCCCTAGCTGAAACTTTGGATTTTCAAAAATTAATATAACAAAATTATTTTATTTATTTGTGGGCGTGTCAGTTGGCGGATTTTGAAAATTTTTTATCCCGAACAGTTTTAGGAGTCATAAATCATATATAAAAAATTTCAGCTTTCTAGCTCAAAATTCGATTTTTTCCAAAATTTGTTTTTTTTTTCATTTTGTGGGCGTGTGTGTGGGCGGATTTCAAAAATTCGTAAACTTGATTATTTCGGGACCCTAGAGAGTATATGGTTAAAATTTCAGCTCTCTAGGTCCAGTTTAAAGGCCTAATGTTTGGCTACAGACGGACGGACGGACGGACGGACGGACGGACGGACATGGCTAGATCGACATTACTATCAATGCTGATCATAAATATAGTAACTTTTAGGGGTCTACGGGCAATATTAAGGTATGTTACAAACTATGCGTCAAAATTAATATACCCTTAGAATAGGGTATAAAAATGAGTGTGCTTAAGACCACATGACTGAAGTAAAACTTCGCTCCATCTATGTATATGTATGTATATATATGAATGTATATGAATTTTTGTTTTGATCTGTTTCTGTTATGTTTTGAAGAAAAATTAATGTTTATTTTATTATTTAAAATTATTTATGTGCATATAATATTTCTTCTTGTTTATATTTCGAAAATATAAAAATCTACTGCGAAACAGTTGAATCTACTGCGTTTTTTTTTCAAATCTACTTCGGACATTTTTTCACAAAGTCCCATCACTGATTAGTAGAACAAAGTCCCATCACTGATTGATTAGTAATACAAAGTCCCATCACTGATTAGTAGAATAGAAAAAAAAAAAATGTGCGCGCTCACTGCTCTCTCTTGCTCCAACAGTGTGATACGGACAAATGGCCTGCACTGTGTCTTAGATATACGAAACGTAACTGGCTATGAGAGAAAGAGAGAAAGAAAAAGAAAAATATGAGCATGAAGGGTCCCTGGAGAGTCTATATTATAAATTTCTTTATAAATCTCATTGTTTCTTTTTGTAAATTTTGGGCGTGCCAGTGGGCGAATTTTTAAAAATATTTACACATGAGCATCAAGGGCCCCTGGAGGCGAATGCAGTCGAATCTTTACGGATGGCTCCAAAACCGATCAAGGATCTGGTGCTGGTGTCTTCGTGGAGAGCGATAGCGTTAGACTTTTCTTTCCATTAGGCAAACATGCGTCAGTCTTCCAAACAGAGACTTATGCTATCCTAATGGCCATGGACTATGTTACGAGGAACAGGTGGAGGGGGCGAAGTATCTGCGTCTGTAGCGACAGTCAGGCTGCGCTTAAGGCCTTACTCAAACCCTTAACTACCTCCAAAATAGTACGTGAATGCAAGATATCTCTGAATTCGGTCGGAAGGCTGAATTCACTTAAACTTGTCTGGGTCCCGGGTCATAACGGGATCACGGGAAACGAGATCTCCGATGAACTTGCTAGACAAGGCTCAGAGGGGGACCTCTCAGGACCTGAACCAGCGATCTGTCTGCCTGCGTCCTCGGTCAGGGCTTCCATTGACGGTTGGGTTTCCTATGAACACAATCGCCGTTGGCATGACTCTCCAGGGTGCAGACAGACTAAGCAAATGCTCCCCGACGTCTGTGGGAAATCCGCGGCATTCTTGTTGTCTCTCAACAGAAAAGACTGCAGACAGACTACTGGCGTTCTAACGGGACACTACGCTTTTGCCAAACACCTTAAGGTGCTAGGCCTAAGCGACACCACCAACTGCGAAGCCTGTGGAGAAAGCGACGACACTGCGGAACATTTCCTCTGTGATTGTGCTGCTTTTGCTCGTATCAGGTGGCAGGTATTTGGTGCGGATATGGTGAGTGCTGTAAACCTAAGCTCCTTATCATTGAAGCGCCTTCTCGTTTTTCTTAGAAAAACGAGTAAATTCCCACAGTAAAATGTGGTGTGTCTGCCTGGCTGTACAATGGACCAGTATTGAGTCTGAGTGCTCCAGTGCAGAAAGTTTCACACATCCCGACAAAAAAAAAAAAAAAAAAAAAAGGGCCCCTGGAGAGTCTAAATTATAAATTTCAGCTCCCAAGCTTAAACTTTGGTTTTTTGCCGTCCGACCTGAAAATCTGACGATGACGGTGACGCTCCATATTTCCAACTAATGAACTGCGATTCATGGACACAATGACTTTACTCACTTCCGTTAAATTCCATCTATCGGCAACTGTTCTCCTTCGGATCGGTTTGGATAGATGATGAGCTTAGTATTGCCCTCTATTGAGGAGATTCAAGGGTGTTTACCAATTCCACGAACCTTTCCGCCGAGGTTGTAACAAAAGAGTGTACGTTTGTCTACACTTCGGTATTGCCGGAAGTCTACGTTTGTCTACACTTCCGTTGCACCGTAAGTCTACATTGATCTACACTTCCCTTGCGCAGGAAGTCTACGTTGGTCTACACTTCCGTGTCGCATTCACCAGCTTCCTCCACAAGTCAAGCGTGCGTAAAGAAGTTTTACTTCAAAAAAAAAAAAAAAAAAACTCAACTCGGTCCCTCTAGGAGAAAAACCATCACTATACACTACACCCATACCAGTATATATGGAAGAACACCAGTACCGCAAACACAACCACGTTGTAATAGTGAACACTCATTATTTTTGCGCGGGAGAATACGACCACAGTCCATACAAACATCCTTGAACGTATCGTGAAGATACATACACGATGCCGACCATAAGGGGTAACCCCCATTCTAGCGCAGGCAGTCAGTGTGCTGATGCTGAATACAAGAGAAAACCCATCACTGTATACCACACTAGAAGAAACAGATAACGTTAGGAGGATGCATTGAAAATAAAGTGGTACACTGGGCCATACGATAACTTTCTCTGTGTATACTGAAACCGCCCGCAATGACGATTTCAGTACGAGGATGAAGGGTCACAATTCTTGTGATGGAATCGGCATCAAATTCATTGTAAGTTGAATGTCTGTTCGAATTCGGGCTTCTGTAAATAAAACAGTAGTAGATTAATTGCCCACAGACATGAAATTTCAGCCAAGTGAAATTAAATTCCGGATTGAAACATTGACCACATTGGGGCTGAAGTTGATAGGCTACACCAATACGTATATAACGGCGGGATAATTCGGAGAGTGGCCCACTCCCGATAATGCCGTAAACTTTATGCTTCGGAATGACGAAAACTGGACCAGTGTAAGTAACGTGGCGGTGCGTATACTCAGCGATCTTAGCCGCTTAGAACGCCAACGGAAAGCTAATTGTTCCAACAATAGAGCAACAGGCTAAATCTTCATACCGACCCCCGCGAAGTAATGTCTTACGGCGGTTCCGCGGGGGAAACGAATCGGCCTGTTCGGGAAGGGAGGTGGTTTTAGCCGGTAGGAATACGGCACTACCAATGGACGTCGAACCATTGGTGCATCATGCAAGGTTTCCACCTTCCATCGCAAAAAAAAATAAAAAAAGACGGCAATGGGGAAAGAATAATGGCTTAGTTGTAAACAGGTAGAGTTAACTCCATTAAATTGGTGCCAACACTGAACCGGCTTTCACTTAGTGATAAAACATCTGGTTTATTGAGGGAGACATCGGCGTATAATGAAAAAAATATTTCTTCACCCCACGGATCACATCCGATACAAAATTACAAAAGACAAACAAATAAAACACAATTTCTGACGCTAACTACGAGTACCTTAGCAGAGCCGTTAAGTGAAGACGCCCGTTGAATTTATAAAACAATTTACTGCAGGTGTTGTGCCCGTTCGGCGATTTGCTTTGGTCCACCGAAAAAATCAACACCATACGACCTGCTGCTGCTATCCGCCTGATGCTGCCTCTACCCACCTACTACAAGTACACACACAAAATCGTTGCAATAGCCAAGCAAAAGCAACAGTGATGCAGTGGTATGGGCACGATAGAATACCCAACGCTGTGGCTTTTTTTTTGCAGTGAGACCGGCACTGGCACTGTGTGAATTTATATTTACTTTACGACACTGTGCGATTTTGACTGGCTTTGTTGTTCAAGCTTTAATTTATTAAAATAAAAAAAATCAGAACAATAGTAAATTTTAGTAAGTTTTTAAGCTATTGCATAGCTTTTATCGCGGGCTTTGAGCGCGGCGACCGAAGAAATTCCGTAACGAAAATAAAACTCAATACCCCATACTTTCAAACATAGCAGCTGCGAATACGTAAGCAGCCGTATGTGAGAAAGTATATAGGTGGATAGGTATCTATCCACATGAGTTAATCGGTTCTCGTCTCAACAAGGTCCTATACGATGGGGCTCAGTTGAATAGGATTGACAATTTCCTCATTAAGGTGACTCGAAGGCACGTTGCAAGGGCGATGGCCAGCGACAATAGTCTGATATTTGGGGCTTACTACCCCAATGAAATGTACATAGAGAGTTACGCTCCGGTCTGGCTTTATCCCGCCAGAGGCATTTATCCATATTGACGCAAAAGGGCTGGTACAGACGAGGGATGGTATCCCGGTATTATACCTCTGCTTCCATTATACCTCTGCTTCCAGCGAGAGCGCGAGAGCTCATCCGCGGCGAGGACGCCGCCAACGCTCATGAGTTCCTCCGTTTTAATACCGCAATAGCGGAGAGGGATAAATTCGAAACGGAAAAACAATTTGCCGAATTTTTGGGGGCTTTTTGAGGGGGGGGGGGGGGGGTCAACATGCCCTCCCAAGACGGTGCGTTACTCTAGGTAACATCCTCTTAGTTAATAAGTTAGATTAAGTTAGCTAGGGCGTTTATGTGAGAGGCCGGGCTCGTCAACTTATGGTAGTGCTTCCGGGAGAAGATGGACGCTGTAAGGCTTCAGTTAGCTCAGGGCAGCGCGTGTGCACGTTGACGACTGCCAGGCACCTGGAAAGCAATTAAG